>ML685767.1:21260707-21311555 GCA_007922175.1 Pelusios castaneus | reverse complement strand
TATGTTTTTCCCTGCACAAAGGGCAACTTCATACTTTCAGTCAGGATTTCCTTTATTTTATGTTGAAACAAACACAAAACTAGTCCCCATAGGAGCACATAGTGTGCATCCCTCCTCTATAGCAGGTGACTTGTGACCACAAAATGGATCAGCCTCTGCCACAGAAATGGGGGACTTTCTCCCACTTAAAGAAGCCATATGTGGAAACTACCACAAGCTAGTTACATTATGAATATTATTTGCAAAATATCATAATAGGTTTCACCTCCTCCCACCAAAAGTTTTTCTTTAAATGAAATCATTTTCCAAAGAAAAATGTTTTGTTGAAAAATTCCTGCTCAGCTCTTGTTTGAAGACTGGCTACATTAAAAATTTCTTGCATTTTAAACAATACGGTTTTATCTTATTCAGTCAGATACCACTGATAGTATACTATTTTGCACAACCCTATAATACATGAAAAACAAAAACCTGTATCTAGAGAGGCAAGGCTGATGAAGCCAGCATTATATTTAGAAATTATGCCAGTCATTTTATAGGATCCAGTGAGAACCAAAAGACCCAGCTAAGAACAGTTCACTGGTTTTTTTGCTGTAGAATTGCTAAAGCCAAGGGAATTTGTCTTCCTTAACAACATCCCTTCTAAAGGTAACCTGTTATTTCACCACTACCTTTAATTCCTTCATCGGATTTATGCAGCAAAGAAAGACTTTCAAGGCACCATACTAAACAATACCACACACTGAGATTAACTTGGTATTCTTTTGTCCCAGCTTTAACAAAAATACAGCTAAACCAAGTACAGAAAATAGTACTGGTATGGGCTGATAATGGGAAACCATGTTCTCTCTCTTCTGATTGAAAGCTTCTTCCTAAAAAAAAAATATTCCTTTTCAACCTTTCATGACTAATTAAGCCATGTAACTACTCCCCCACAAAAACACTGAACTCTGGCTTCGTAACCAGGCAGCGATCAGTGACGTGATTGTGCCACACTTGGAACATATGTGCTGAATGCAGACTGCAGTGAGCTAACCACTCCACTGACTTTAATAGATTTTACATCATGGATGGATTTGATCCATAATTCTCTTTCTTAAATTAAAGAGAATTAATTGGAAGTATGAGGGAAGAGGGACAGTAGTAGGACTATTTGATATAGTCAAGAATCATGAATTGCTTTTCTTCAGTTGCATTCTTTACCATTTTGCACCATTGTCAAAAGTGTCAAGCTCTGAACCATTTCAGGCATGCACAGTACCGCATGTCAGTGAAGTAAAATGCATGCTGCACCAGAAAAGCCATGAAGCTCAATATATGATGTGACATACATCCACAGCTGAAAAAGCAGCATGTGACAAATTTTTGTGTTGGTGAAAGGAATGCATTTCCAGCATTACACTGCAAATTCTTATTGAGAGTGTCTAAATAATTTCCATTTTGTTGTGTTCCCTCATTTTTTTCCCTGAACAATTAGGTACCATACAATGAAATTAGTACCTAGCTTCACAGTGTATGATGTAACTAAGACAATTGCTGTAAGGCGCTGGTTATAAAATGCATTGTAGACAAATTTTTACACAGAGAGAGAGAAGACCAGTGGAGCCTATTTATAATGTCTCAAACTCCAGGCAATTCCTAAATACAAGAGTCTAGATTTTGATTAGTGGACAGATGGGCCAGAACTCATGTACCCACAAGTAACATTCTTGGGTCGACCATCTAATCATTCTTAAACTCAGTAATTATTCTGTCTCTGGCCTGAAGCAAATGATGGTCCTGAGATGAATTTAAGATCCATTCTTTTCAGATATCAGGATGTCTTAAAGAATACAATACCCATACACTGAGTAATATCACATTTCTTCTTACAAACCCCAGCTCTTTAAATCAATTAATTGGAAATCAATAACCACTAAAGAATCAGGCAATTTAGATAATCTCCAACTAGCTCTCCCACAAGTTGCAGGACTCTTTGTTTGCAGCTGACAGTCATTTTAAAAGCAAAGAAAACTAATGAAGTAAATTTTTACCTAATCTTTAAAACTCACTCATTGCCATTCTCTAGAAGATCCCAACCAGGCAAAAACAACATTGAGGCAACGGTATCAAGAGGTTCCCCTTTAAAAAGTTAACAACATTGAGATCAGAGAGCAGGGGAAATTTTCAATCACATTTTGGATTACTATGAGATAGTCCTTCTAATGTCCATGTTCCTGAAACTGCAAAAAGTCATGCACACATTTAACTGTTTACAGGATCATGGGCTGAGGCGATAGGACATTTTAGGAACACTATTAAAACATTGTTCATTACCCTCAAATTTTGTTTTAACACTCTCAGGGAGCTGCAGAGTTGTAACAAGGATCCAAACAGTTAATTATATAGTGCAGATAGCACCTAAGAAAGGGTTCGTCACACCAGAACCAATAGAAAAGGCAAGATTTGTGCTATATAGGTGAATGCCTGCTTTAAAGAGTGATCACTAACAGAATTCCATTTTACTTCATCCCAGCATACGCTGTTTTGATAATTATCCTCAAATCTCCTTTCAGCTGGCATTTCTGTACACATCTGGGTAACTGGACTGAATTTTTAATAAAGATGTTGGTTCTTACTCAGAACTCAAAAATAGCCTTGAACTTTTCAGCTGCAAATTATGTGCTAGTATGAAGACATATTTCAATAGCATAGTAATGTTAAAAGCATGTGCATTAACAAACATGTATATGTATCGCCACTAGCAGCCATAAAAGGATTCTACACAATGTAAGAGCACCTAGAAATATTTATAAAGCTTAATATCGGTTAACATTCTGAATAAGCATATTTGAAGATGTGATACTGGGCAAGGGAATTTAAGAGCATCTTTTCTCTTTATTTCCTTTGAACAGGAAATTTAATGTTATAATAGGAATGACTGTGCAATTTCTATTCTGTATAATGGAACATTTTATGAACTACTCATATTGTAGAATTGTGTAATAAATATTATCTATTAGACACCAGAAGGAAAAAATTAAAGCGAATGAGGTCAGCTATTTATACCATATTTTGAAAAATTCAGAGCTTACATAATTGGTAGGGTAAACTTGAAAAGTGATTCAAACACATGCAATAATATAAATGACCTACATTCCAAACTTTTGTTCTTAAGACACAAATTCCTGTAAAGGACAGTAAGCATCAGAGATTGCTTGACAAATTTTTATTTAAAGCAGGAATTCTAATCTAACAAATTTATGTAAACGATTTGTTCAGTGACAAACAGTTACAAATCATCATTTTTATTTAAAGAAAGGAGACATTGAGAAATACATTTGCCATTGGTGAGTATGGACAAATTTGAAAGCAGCGTTTCATTAGGGTCTTTTAACTTCTGTAAATTTCTTATTTTTAGTAAGGAACTCAGTATTGCCATTCAGCATTACTCTTCACAAAATCAAAATTATTCTTATTTCAGAATTCAGACATCATAAAACTTTGTACAAACGTTATTTCTAGTGTATCAGGATTAGGCACTGAAGCATAAACTGTACACATCAATTTCATTTGCCATTCTATTTACTTGCACTTCTTATGAAATTCAGCTTTTGTAAATTGATGTCAGCCACTCTTCTATTGTTTGTATTTCTGCTGAGAACATGTCTCATTTTTGCATGACTCAGGAAATAACAGTTACAGTGAAGCTGTATCACTGTTATGAAAGCATTATGTACCTGATATTATCTTTGAAGCCCTGCAGAAACACAACATCCTGCACTGCATTCGGTTTTTTTACAGAATGCATCTTTGCAAAATAGATTAATAAATAAAAGCTAATGGAAATAATTGTGGAAAGAGATTACAAATTGATTATTTGCTATGTTGGTACAATACCATATTTACATATAATTGCTGACAATTCAATAACAAATGAGCCTGTTTATAAGGGGCCAGTTACCATTTCTGATTATAGGTTGTGCCACTACACTTATTGTAGGTTTAATAGTACTTTCATTACCAGTCCTTTTCTCCAAATACTTAACTTTAGGTAAGACTGGGCTCAATAATAAAACTTAGTTCACAGAGCCTCAGGACTGAATGCTGAAATTGTGGTGTAAGGTACCTATACAAAATGATTTAGTTTTCACATACTTTCAACCACCAATAATTGACAATACCCAGGGTGAACATACATCTCAGAACAGACAACAGGAGTAGGGAAGAGTTATTCTTATACTTCCTTGCTTAGCTGGTTCATGCATCCTGGTTCCATCCCCTCTAACTGTGTTATTTTGTCTAGAAAGGAAGATCTGCTGTTGAGTGTTCTGTTACAAGCATTACCTCAATAGCATAAGGATTGTGTTTACAATCAGGGGACAATATTAAAAGGATTATCATTTAAGAGTTATAAGCCTCAGAGCCAGACTCTCCACTCAGTTAAGTCACTACAGCTCTACTAGAATTATGATTTAGCCATGAAACTACTACTCTGCAACAATACAGAGCTTATAAGCACTTACAAGCTAGACAATGGAAAGAAACAGCAACCTATACAAAATGGTCACTTCAGCAAAGACAGGTGTAGTAGCTCTAAATTTAAAGGATCAATCTCTCCCCCCCCCCCCCACTCTGCCCTGAAAAGCATGCTGGGAACAAGTTCTTATAGAAGGGCAGCATTGCAGTGAAAAGCGTAAGAGTTTGCTACAATACTTGTAAAGAAAGTTATGTCAGTGAAAGGAGGTTAATACACGGTATGATTCTATCATATGGTTTGTGTGTGTTGTGAATTTTGTGAGCCATAATAAGATAGACTTTCAAAGTTAAGTTTTTGCTGTTTTTCCCCCCCTCACAGAAGTAGTAATTATCTTCAGTAAGCTCTTCCTCTTAGTTATTTTGATCCCTCCGGGTAGGATAAAAAGGGACGCAAGTGTGTATGTCCACTCCACCAAATTTATTCCTAGAAGCAGAAGCTGCAGCAAATATTTAGTGTAACCGAACAACCCTCTCAGTTTTGCCAAATAGAAAATGTCCCCTCTGGCAGGTTGGGCCTGAGGTGAATCTATCCCAGCTTGGACCAGCCCTTTTGCTTTTCCCCTCAGCACTTTTCTGTTAGAGAGTTCAGAGCAGGAGGGGAAGGATTGAATTGGTCAGTCTACATAACCCAGACCCCAAGGAAATACCTTGCTCTGGCTCTTTCAGAGGACTGTAGATATGGTGGTGCTGCTGCTGCCCCAGGGGATCAGAACTCTACCAATCCTTCCTGCAGATAGATGCCTGGGTTTTTCCTTTGCTGCTCCCCACTTGGGGGAAAGGAGTACTATCTCCTAAAATGGGGAAATCTCTCCTTGTACTACCACAATTTTTCTTGTCTTCCTGCCTGCCCACCTGTAGCAGAAGTAGGGTTTTAGTAGACCTCCAGTAGTCCTTAATTGGGCCCAGGTGCCTTTAATTGACCTGTAGTAACCTCCCCTCTGCCTGCACGGAAAAGGACCTTCAGCAATTTAGGGATCACCTACCTGCCCTAGTATATATACCTTTTGTAATTGTCTGGCCTGACTGTACCACATTAGGTAATCATAGTAAATTCCTTCCCCCTCACCCATCCCAATGATTTGAAGCTTCCTTGATTATACAATTTTTTAAAAAATTTACATGGAGACAAAAGCATGTAATTCAACCACTCAGAAGAGTTTTTCGGAGTTGCATCTCAATATCTGAATACCAAGGATCTGTTTCCCCATTAATTGCAATAAAGCTTTTGCATATTTAAGCAAAACCATACCCACATCAGGTTTTATGATCTTACAGAAATGAAAAACTTCTCAAATGTATTTGATTATATGAACAGGACCACTAAAAGTCATTCTTTCCATTGAGTAGTAATGATGATGATAGCTACCTGAACACTTTCATGTATCTTACACATCATTAGTATATAAAAATATTAGTCCAATTTATAATTTATCTTCTCATGGTTCAAAATTACTTTAGCTTCACCTTGTTTCCTCAAAGGAGAAAAGAGGTAAAGAGGTTAGACTTCTGTTTCTCTAGATCTGTTTTAATTCTGTAACAAAATTACTTTATCTGGGCAAGGCTGTTTCTACAGACAACAGTCAGAAGGCTGTGACTCATCCTCACTGAAGAAATCCAGGCTCAGAGAATAACTCTACGAGGAATTTATTGGTATCTATTTCCAGTCTCTTAGTCAAGTAGCCAGGCCTGCCCCACTGGTGTGCGTGTATGTGTGTGTAGAGGGAGGAGTTAAGGAGGTAATTGCCCAGGGCCTGGAGAATTTTTGCCACAGCAAAGCCTGGTGGCTCATGCTACCACACTTGTAAATATAATAGTTGACAGCTTAAATGTACTGAATTGCTTTGAGTCTCACCACACTTAAGACTTAGAGCTTATTATACATAATTTATATGGGCTCCTGGAATCTATATCAGAACTTTTCAGAAAGCATTTACTCTCTAAAACCAATATAACTGCTTCATAACCTTAGATGTCTTCCAAACTTATACTGAAATGCCTTTAAAAATAAAACATACATAACCCGGAGGTTTCTAGCATCAACATGTAAAATCCATATACAGATGTCCACCTCTTCCGTCCTCCCCAGCCTAATAGGAGACTTTTTATACTTTCTAAGTGTTTTTTAAAGATTTAAGAAACATGCTTATGCAGTCACAGCAAAAATGATGAAGTTACTTCGTTGGTCCTAAAGGATGTAATGAATTGCAAGAAGTTTATGCAACAAAGCTATTTCAGAGAATGGGATCTTTTAAACTAAGTCCTCTGGCGGAAAACTACATTCACTTAGAAGTCATCAGAATTCTACCTTACCTATTTTACCATAACCTCATCTAGTTAAGCATGTCTATACTGGTCAAATTCTTTTCTAGCAGGTGGTGTTAGAGTGTTCCAATAAATACATCCATTTGCTACACACCTCCATACATAAAATTTCACTCTGAATCAATTTGGCAAAAAGTGAACCAGATATAAGAGAACGCAGTGAAGTTTGAGACAATCTAATACTTGTTATTTAAATAGAACATTACATGTTCTGAGAATTCTACACAGTTTAATAAGAGACTCATACAAAGGATAATTGAAGTCAGCCCTAGTGCTTGAAATAGAGCATAGTTTTTATATGGGTGCATTATCTGTTAGACACTAACAGTATGTCTACAGAGGAAAGATCAGCCACAGCAGCAAATCTGAGTCCAGTAAGGTGCGAAAAATAGCAGTATTGATGTTCCCTCTCTTATTTTTAGCACCAGAGCTTGAGTCTGAGACTCGATGTCATGGGTAATCAGAACTATTAGATGATAAAGTCTCTATACTACTTTTCATTAAGAATGATCTGACCTCAGAGATCTTCAGTAATTTATTCCCACATGTTGTTGGAGTCATACTAAATAGGGAAGGCATAAACTCCAGCTGGATCTGAGAAAAATACTCAAAAATATGCAAAAAAACGTAGGTACCTAGGGACTTTGTACCCTAAAAACTTAGCTGCTGAGTGAGCTTAGCCTTCTACAGGGCTTGGCAGGAGTTATGAGGTTCAGAGTAGAGCCTAAAAGTAAGACTGAGGAGGCACTGGATGGGAAAGTGCATGTAGAGCTTGTGCTGACAGGGCAGAAGCAACTGGGTGGGAAAAACCACTGAAATGGCTCGTGCTGCTCGGCCAGTAGTTGCTGGGTAGAAGAAAACTGGGGGTGGGTCAACCTGACTGAGAAGAGGAACTGGGTGGGAAACCCTGGGGGTGGGTCAAGCTGACTGGATAGGAGTGCTGGAAGGGAGAAATGTGGAGGCAATTTGTGCTGTCTGGAAAGAAAGTTTTCAATGAGAAAGTCCAGATGTTGACAGAGTGGAGGTGCTGTGTGGGATGGCCCATAGGTAACCCACACTGACTGGACAGGAAACCCTCAGGCCCCTGCACTGGCTCAGCAGGAGGTGGTGGATGGAAAAGTTCAGAGGGAGCTTGTGCTGACAGGAAAGGATCACTGCATGAGAAAGCATCTGAGGTAGCTCACGCTGATTGGGCAGGAGGCCCTAAGTGGGAAAACCAAGGAATGGCTTGAGCTGACTGGGTAGGAGTTGCTGAGTGGGAGAAGCTTAGAGGTGAGTTGCGATGACTGGGAAGGAGGTGCGGGGCAGGAAAACCTCCAGGTGCCCTGCACTGGCTTGGTAGGAGGTTCTAGGCAGGGACGTGCAGAAGCAGCTCTTGTTCACAGGGGAGTAGCAGCTTGACAAAAAACCCCAGAGATGCCTCACGCGGGGCAGAAGCAACTGGGTGGGAGAGCCACTGAGGTGACTCATACTGACTGGGCAGTAGGCAATAGGCAGGAAACTCCAGGGGCAGCTCACCTGGACTAGGAAAAGTCTAGAGGTGGCTTGTGCTGACCAGGCAGGAGCACTGGGCAGGAAAACCACTGAAGGCATCTGCTGACTAGCCAGGAGGCGCAGAGGAGAAACCCATGCAGTGGCATGTGCTGACTGGGTAGGAGGCGCTGGGCAGTAAAACCATTGAGACAGACAGTGCTGATTGGCTTGTAGGTGCAGGGTGTGAGACGCGTGGACTCAGATCATCCTGCCTGGGTATGAGGCACTGGATGGGAAAACCCTCAAGTGCCATGCACTGGCTTGCCAGGAGTCTCTGGGTGGGGAAATCTAGATGCAGCTCATGCTGACAAGGCATGGGCAGGAAACCAGGATGTGATTAACATGGACTGGGTAAAAGGCACTAGGGAAGCCTGGAGATATCTCCTGCAGACTGAGTTACTGGGAGTTACTAGGCAGTAAAAAAAATGAGGTGGCACAGGCTGATTCTCCAATCGGCACAGAGAGGGAAAGACTAGACAAGGCTTTCACTGATTAGGCAGGGGATGCGTGGCATGAAGAGCCCAAAGAGGGTGCCTGGTGACTGGGGAGAAGGTGCTTGGTGGAAAAATTGCTGAGTTGGTTCATGCAAATTGGGCAGGAGGTGCTGGGTGTGAGAACCCTGGAGCCAAATCACTCTAACAGGGCGGAAAAGCCAAGAGGTGTCTTTTGCAGACTGGGTAGAAGGTGTAGGGTACGAAAACACCTGCAGCAGCTTGGGCTGACTGGGCAGGACGAACTGAATGTAAAAATCAACGAGGTGGCTCATGCTGACTGAGCAGGAGGCACTGGTAGGGAAAACCCAGACATAGCTCACACTGAGGGGGCAGAAGAAAGTAGGCAGGAAAAACAGAGGCACCTTCTGCTGACAGGGCAGGTGATGCTAGGTGGGAGAAACAGGGCCAGGATGGCTTTCAGTAGGAATTGTGCTGGGTAAAAAACAGAGAGCAGGTTAATACTGATTAAACAAAACAAAACCCAAAACAAAACAAAAAAAGAGAGGAACTTCTCAGACGTGCTGACTGGAAAAAAGGCCTATAAAAGAAGTGACCTTGGAGGCCTGAGATCACAGGGGAAGAAGGGCTAAGCTATGCTGCAAGCTCCTACCTTTTAAAAATTGGAGATGAAAACTAGGAGATGGGGCAAAATCAAAGAGAGCAAAGTACCTCATCCATTTAATCAAATTTCACCATGGAAGTGGGGTGTACAATGAGCCAATATGAAATCGGTCTCACCAACTTTTCTTTCTCTCTCCTACTCTCCCTATCTCATTCTAACACATCAAAACAACAAATTAAAGAAGATGACAAAACCCCCAAAAGAAACTCCACTAAAGGAGAAGAAAAGGCCAGTTAAAAGAAAAAAGCACACATTGCACACATGGCGTACCTATAAAGAAGCTTGGGATTTGCATTTATTCACATGGATGTGATCTACTTTGAGGTACCAGGTGATTGGAATTCCATCTAAAAAGAGATTAAGGTCCACGCCCTGCCAAGAGAGAGGCTTTATGGGTTCACTCCGCCTCTGGAGCTGAGCGAATACCATTTAAAATTACTGGGGTTTCTCTCGCTTTCAGATCTTTAGAACTGAGCCTTAAAAATGTCCTCTGCCACTAACTTCTCCCTGGAAGGAGGGTGCGGATATCCCTTTTATACTTTCTCTTGGTCAGCTTGCATTAGGTGGTCAAAAATACGACCATGTACTGAGGGAATAAAGGTCTAGCTTGTTCTGCGCTCCGGGGGCTGGAGGGTCTTTTTGTGCCGCTGGACAAGAAGGGTTGACATTCTCTTGCTCTCACTCACACTATGTTCCCCTAGAACGATTTTGACTTGGCGTTTTGGAGATTACAAATGAAGTCTCGTTTGTGACGTGTTCGGGTCAGGTGTAAGAGGGTGTGCCAAAGGGGCAGCTGTAAGGGGATGGTGGAGGCCGTGAAAGATTCGACTCTTGTTTCAGAAAAGCCAAGAAATTGCCAAAAGCCAAAAAAAGCCCCCTCTAACTAGGGTGTAGGGATTCCCTCACTTCCCCAGGATTACATTCCCATTCTCCTGCCTTCTGCTATGGATCGATACCGATAACTAGGAGATGGGGTAATTTCAAGGAGGGCCGAGTACCCTGTCCATTTAATTTGACCGTACCTTGGAAGTGGGGTGTCCACTGAGCCCACAGCTAACCGGCTTCACCTCTCTCTCTCTCTCTCTTCCTCTAGCACTTGAAAAGTACAAGCTGGACACGACGCCAGAAGCACGAAAAGAAACTGCAGAGATGGAGAAAAAAAGGCCAATGAAAAAAGACGCACACATTGAACACAGGGCCCTCCCTGGAATGAGGGCTCGGGATTTTCACTTCTCCACATAGACGTAATCCCCCTTGAGGTACCAGGGGATTGGACCTGCCTGTAAATGGGGATTAAGGTCCACTCTTGCCAAGACGGAGCCTTCAGGGGTCCATTCTGTCCCTGGGGCTTAGCGACCACCCTTTAAGAAGGGTTGAGGTCTCTCTGGCTTTCAGCTCTTTGGGACTCGGCCTTTAAAATGCCCTGTGCCACTGACCTCTCCCTGCAAGAAGGGTGCAGGTCTCCCCTTCCTAGCTCGTCTTGGGCCGCTGGCACTGGCTGAGCAAGGACACCACTCTCTACTGAGGGAATGGAGGTCTAGCCTGTTCCGCGCTCTTGGCTTTGGCCGACTGTAACGTCCTTGGCTTGAGGACCACCCTGTAAGCAGGGTTTGGCTCTCTGTTGCCAAGCTTCTTAAGCCACAGAGCACTCTGACATGCCCGGCAAAATGACTGCCCTGTAACCAGGGTGTCAAGTCTTATCCCTCTCATTCCTAAACTAGGGGAGCCATTTTGGTGCCTGTGGCTGAGTGACCCCCGTTTCAGAAAGGTCGAGGTCTCACTGGGTTGATACTGGTTGGGACCTAGCCTTTAAAACGCCCTGTGCCGTTGACCTTTCCCTGTAAGCAGGGTGCAGGTCTCCCCATCTAGCTTGCTTGAGCTGCTGGCGCTAGCTGGCCAAAGAGACCACCCTCTACTGAGGGAACGGAGGTTTCTTCTTTTCAGCCCTTTCAGCTCTGGCCAGTGGTAAAGTCCCTGGCTTGAGGAGCACCCTGTAAGCAGGGTTTGGGTCTCCTTTGCCAAGCTGCGTAAGCCACCGGTCCCTTTAAAACGCCAGGCACACCCACTGCCCTGTAGCCCGGGTGTAAGATCTAACACCTCTCCCCCTCTAACCAGAGGGGCCTCTCTGTGCCTCTCTCTGTTGGGGAACCACTCTTTAATATGGGTTGAGGTTCTCTGTTTGGTAGTCACAGGAAATCCCCTTTCTAGTTGGCTTTTTGGAACTTGGAAGTGACCTACAGATTTCCTCTGTGGGTCAAATGTAACACAGTGTGGCGGAGGGGCGGCTGTAAGGGGATGGTGGAGGCTGTGAGCAATTCCACCCTTTTGTTCTCCAAAAAGCCAAGAAATTGCCCAACAGTGCCCAGCCCCAAAGTCTGGAAAGGAACAGGTGAGGCGGGGGCTCCTTTTAGAGCCTCACAGCCATGGAATCCTTCCTCATTTCCTCTTGCCCGGCCCTAGTTTCTCTGCCCAACCAGCCTCAGCTATGACCCCTGGCTTTATTGTGATCAAGAAAGACACCGCTGGGCGCAGCAGTGTCAATGGTGCAGATTCAGAGAGCTCTGTAGGTTGTGTCTGAACTCCAGGTCGTTTGTCTCTTTGGTGACAGACAGAGGAGCTTCCTAGGGCTAGCTCTGAAATGTCTTGCGGCTCTGGTGGTGTAGGTGGACGTGGTGGTTTTCGGACTCTGCATGTGGGTGCACCTAACCCTACTAACAGTAGTGTGTCACAAGCAAGGGCTGTCTTTTTTGGTAAAGTTCAGGGGGATCAAAGCTGTAATTTCCCTGGTGGGGTAGAAAGGGAAGTCGGGAAGGGCGTCCCTGAGGATGGTGTACTTGATGGTGATGGGAGACTCAGCAAGATTCCTCCCTTGCCCGTTCGCTTCCAGACCTTTTCACTTCAGGCACTGTTCGCCACCCTGCCGACCACCACCCCCACCACCACCACTCTTGTTTCCAGGAGGAGCATTTGAGCAAAGAAAGGGGGACCGCCCTGTACTCAGGGGTCAGGTCTGTTTCCTTTTTCTCTCTCTCTGCATTGGGCCTCTGAAATACCAAAGGAACTTGCCAGGGCACGAGAGATCACCCTCTACTGAGGGAATGGAGGTCTCTCCTCTGCAGCCCTCTTGGCTCTGGCCCATTGGAATAGCCATGGGCTAGGGACCACCCTGTAAGCAGGGTTTGGCACGAAAAGAAACTGCAGGGACCGAGAAGAAAAGACCAATGAAAAAAGACGCAAACATTGCACACAGGGCCCTCCCTGGAATGAGGGCTTGGGATTTTCACTTCTCCACTTAGACGTAATGCTCTGTGAGGTAGCAGCAGATTAACTGAACAGAAGTGTGCATTGTGGCTCTGGTGCTTAATCATTTCAGATTTTAAATGACAGGTGTTATGTAAATCTTAATCATCCGAAGAACCCAATTTTTTTCAGGAAGTCATTCTTTGTTAGAGCTTTTGCTGGTTAATTACTTTTGAAAGTAGCACTTGCTTCTAAAACATCTCTTATGTAATTACCTCTTTGTAGAAAACTGAGCATTGTTGTTGGCAGTACTCCTTTAAGGAGCTAAGAGTAGTCCCATCTTATTATGGTAAGGATGGTGAAGGAGTATGAAATCTTTTGGTTTCTATTGGTGATTTAGTCATGTATTTGCCATGGGAAGGCTTCCAAGAGAATGCTAAATTTTGAGGTTGTTAAGGAAGACTGATGTTTTATTTTGGTGTAAAGTACTAAATATGAGAGTGGTATAATCTGGCTCTCTACAAATCAAGATGAAAATAAATATGATGATATTGACACAGTGTTCGAAGCATTACTCCCCTTCTTACTGTATTTGGTTGCAATATTGACAATCCACCTTCTACTTAATAATTTTAAATGGACTAATTCACCTTTTAATTTTTTTTCTTCATGGGTTCATACTATGTTTCTTCTTTTCAAGCCTAGATCATGAAACTATTTTTTCTGTCTGATCCATTTTTTCCTTGTATGCATTATTCCATCCTTACTTTTCTTTCACATTTCCTTCCTGAAATCTGTCTTCTTCTCTCTGCTAATTTTTCACTTCAATGTCTCTCTTTCTTCCCCCACCATCCTCATATGTTGAATGAGCATCTTCTTGCTCTCTTATTGCATCAAGGGAGGCCTCTTCATAAACTCAGCTTCCTGACTTCTTCTCTTCAAGGAAGTGCCTTGCAAGGTTTCTGTGTCCTCCGGTAAAAAGCCAGTGGCTTCACAGTCCCACCCAGCCCATTCCAAATATATTAGTCCTGGGAGAAAGGAATATTCACACCCTTTTTATATCTACAATGGGACATGTGACCTGAGGCTTAAGAAGGGTAGAAGGTAAGTATTAATGAAATATAAACAGATTAAAATGTTTAGTAAAACATCCATTGATTTTCCTACTGTAAGACTTCCTTTTTTAGCTAAGTACTTCCCCTGTGTAGCCCTACATACAGAATGCTGGTAGTGTAGCTCTCTGGGTATTGCCTGAAGCTGATGTTACTGTTACATCTTATTAAGAAAGCTATCGGTGCCTTTTCGAAATAGCTGCCTGAATTCTCATGTAATAGTAATAATTAGAGACCTAACTGTGTTTTAATTTTTTAAAATGTGATCTAATTCTGAGAGGTGCTGAGTACCTGCTAATCTCCAATAGCGCTGTTTTATTGTCACCTGTTCTGACTTGCTAGAGTGTTCCACATTAATTACATACTCTAGAATTCATGATGAGGAAGGCATGGGAGTGGCTATGTCTACACTGGCAAATTAGTTTGAATTAAGGAAGCTTAATTCAAACTAACTTAAGCCATGGCTACACTAGGCTTTCATTAGTTCGAATTAAGGGCTTCCTTAATTCGAACTAATAAATTTGAATATGCTATTGGAACTAAGGGTTAATTTGAACTAGTTACTTCAAATTAACCAATGTGGCCATGTTAGTTCAAACTAATTGCTTAGTTCGAACTAACCGGCCCATTGAACTCAATGCAAGTTGCTAACTCAAACTAAGAGAGTGCCATGAATGGCACTCGCTTAGTTTGAACTAAATTTTGCTAGTTTGAATTAAGTTAATTCAAACTAACTAAAATTAGTTTAAATTAGTTAGTTCAAATTAACTACTTCAAACTAACTTTAGTAAGTGTAGACATAGCCATAAGGTTAAATTTGTTATAAACTTTACAGCCTGTCCAATGCTACTGAAGTTAGTTTGGGATGTTAGTAGAGAAATTGCTCCCCAGTATGTAGATATTGTGAGATATCAAGGCCAGCTGTTAGTTATCCTATTTGAAAGGACCGGGAAGTATATAAACCCCAGGGTGTTGAAGACTGCAAATCCTAGAGACTAAGCAGGTTCTTGCAGGGTAATGGGGAGCAATTAAGAGGCAGCCAAGTGCTCAATAAAAGCCTCCTTGTCCCAAACAGAAGTGGCACAAACTTGAGAAGGAGCAGCAGAGCAGTGCTGTGGCACTTGCACAAGGTAATTAAGAAGGAGAAGAGACAGAGAGCAGGAAAAAGGAAAACTGGGTGCAAAAACCCCAAAGGGGTGGTAAACTGCCCAGGAAAAGAACTGTAGAACTGGGAGTCTTGTCAGCAATGTGCTGCTGTGTATCATTGGGATCGGAGTAGAGGGTGGGCCTGTGTCCTAAACCCCCTCCTCTTCAGGAGTGATACTAGTGGAGGCACCTCAAAGGGTGAAAACAAGGAGGACTGGGGCCACCAGTCTTGGCAAAATGAGACCCACCATTGGGATACTGGTGGTTAGCCCCAATATATACAATGATGCAGAAAACCTAGAGCTAGGTGCTGAAAGGACTACAAAAGACACCAGCCTGACTGCCAGATGTCTCCATTCTCTAGACCTGATTAGCACCTGTTGCTCCCATTTACTGAATCAAGAAAATCTGTTTTCATCCACACAGTCAGTCTATTAACTTTCCAGGCTCTAAGGACCAAAATTTAGTGTGATGCTTTGTTTCTATAGTTGTTCTTGTTCCAAATTCCTCTGCCATGCTGGCTTGGCGTTCATTCCCACAGACGCTGATGGGGAAGGAGTTAATGTGCCCAGAACAGGTATATGTTTGCAGGAGGATGGCTACTTCCTATTAAACAATGGAGGGGAACTAGTGCTGCTCTCAGCAAGGGCAATCAAAAAGTGACATCCTTGATCCCTGGGGGTGGCTCATGTTGCTACATGAGTAAAGAAGCTTTTTCTCCATATGGCAATGGAGGCTGACCAGTAAATACCACACTAACCTTTCATCCTGTACTTGGTGGGACCTCCTGTGATTGTCTGGATGCTATATAAACAGGGCTGGCCATTTTCACACCTTGTTTCAGTAGCCAGCCTTCTGCTGCTATTGGGTATCTCTGTGAAAGGGCAACAGCTCAGGAGAGAGAACTAAGTGCCTGGCAGCAGTCTACTAGCCCACCCAGTAAGAGCAACTGATCTCTCTTGTGCCCAAGTACCAATATTAACTCTCTTCTTAATACCTGTCTAAGAAGATGGAATAGCCATTCTCCAACCTCTAGCCCTGGGGGTAGAGTCCAGCAAACTTCCCCACACCCGCTAGAAGCAGCGCAGTGTGGTAGGAAGTTTAGAAGATGGGTGGGCCCTGCTGACAGTGGTGTGAAGGAAAGTGATAGAGGTTTCTCTTATGCTGAACTGGGCACGTGAGCCTGAGCTTTTGAGGGCTAAGGACTTGTGTAAGTTGCTGGGGCTGCTGTCTGGAGAAGCTGCTGGCTGTATACTGGGAGGAAGATGGACTACCCTTTGAAGGGATTGTAGGAAATAGCCTGGGGATACCAGTCTAGGTGCGTTGCCAGAAGCCTGGTCACTCTGTTTTGATGGGATCTCTGCTGCGCAATACTGGAATCATCTGCCATTGTTAGGGCCCAGAGCTGGGACCCAGTGGAGTAAGGTGAGCCTGTGGAGTCCCAGAGACTAATTACCCCTTGCCTTTAGAGATGCATGATAGTGAGTGTGGCTTTCATCTGAGACTGAGCGGCAGGGATGGAAAAGCCCTGTAGAATCAATGTGATTGGGCATGCTACGAGTCAAGGTGCTGGGGGACGGGGCAGGAATGACTTTGGGAGATCCCTAGAGATTAGGTTTTTGGGTTTGCAGAGGTGGGTGGCACAGCAGGAGCTCAATGAACAATGTCAGGAGACTGTTATTAGCCTTCTTGTAACATACAAAAGGAGCAGGGAAACAAGCCTTTGTGGATAGACTGCTGAGAACCCCTCACCCTCAGAGGGGCAGTGCTACTGATGACTCTCAGACTTGGGTTTTTGGTTCCAAAATGGGTTTTAAATTTGTAAAAGAAATGCCCAAAGCCTGTGTCCCTGGAGCATGCATATAAGCCTACTGAGCATCAGCTTAGGAGGGGAAAAAGACAGCTTCTAAAAGACTGTATCTGACAGGCTAGCTGCACCCTGTTCCAATTTTTTTCTGCTTTGCTGTGAGGAGGAAAAACTAATTTCTAGAAAGTAAATGGGGGGAAAAAAGAGTAAAAGCTGCTACAAACCTTCCTTGGGGCAGGTGGGAGTCTCCTCTTTTCAGCCTTAATGGGCTCCTCGATGAAGGGATGAAGCTTTTGAAGCTGAAGCTGCTTTTGCTCTTTCATGACCTGACATCCAGTGTCTGTCATCCCTTCATCTGGCGCCCAACGTGGGGCACGCATCCATGGGGCACCATACTCACCACGCCCGGCAAGGGTTACAGATGCGTCCGACATCTTCGGATCCCGGTGAGTATAGGGGCCTCCCTGCTAATGCACAGTTCCGCCATTGTAATGAGTTGGCTTACTTACTGCGCAAGGCTCAACATTCCTTCACGCTTAAAGATCTCAAGGCGTTGATTCATGAGGTCCACGGCCAATGCCCCTGGTACCCTGATGCTGGAACCCTCCGCTTGGAGGATTGGGACCGCATCGGCCGTACCCTGCATGCTGAGCCTCGTGCAGGTATCAAGGTGCTCCACTCTTGGCACCTTTGTCGAGATGCCGTTGAGCGCTTTGTGCCACCGACACCTCCTAGCTATATTCCTTCTTTTGCCCCCCCACCGCAGTCTATTCCTCCTGTCCAGCCCCTTCTCAGTCCCCCGAGCCCTCCAGAACCCCCTGATCCTGATCCTTCAGTTCGACCGTCCGCAGTGCAGCAAATGGCTGAGACTGCCCGCTGTACCACAGAGCTTTCCGTGGAGGAACTGGCCGAACTTATGGCGGTCTGCCCGGTCACCCGTACGCCTAACGCGGACGGCACTGTCACTGTGACACATCAGTCCCTTCCCTACTCCGTCCCTCGTGAGGTCCGTAAGGCCATTACGGAATTCGGTCTGACCAGCACTTATACTCGCGGTTTGCTTGAAGGGCTCTCCAATGGCTATCTTCTAATCCCATGGGACTGGAAGGCTCTAATGAAAATGCTCCTTAACCCTGGGCAGTATACCATCTGGACCAGCGAATTCCGCCTGGCGGCGGAGGTTCAGGTCCGTGCCCTCAATGTGGCTGGTATTCAGGCGATCTTTGATCAGTTGGCGGGGGAGGGACAGTTTGCAACTGTGGAAACTAAGATTCAGCTTCCCCCCGCCTTATATTCGCACGTTGCCCAGTGCGCTCCAAAGGCATTTTATAAGGTGCCGGCTGCAGGTCGCCCTACCAAAAATTTTTCCTCTATTCGCCAGGGTGCCACGGAGCCTTTTCTTGATTTTGTTAATCGCCTCCAAGAGGCTATCTCACGGCAAATTGACAACACTGATGCTGCCAATGAACTTTTGTTTAAAATGGCCCAGGAGAATGCCAACACAGACTGTAAGCAGGCACTTTTACCCCTCGCGGCGGTCACAAATCTCCAACTGGCTGATATGTTACGAGCCTGTCAAAATATTGGCTCCCGAGCTCATAAAGCCACCCTCTTGGCCGCTGCTCTCAAAACTGATGATAAGTCTGCCAAAACTTGTTTTAAATGTGGAAAGATGGGTCACTTTCAACGGGAATGCAGGTCCACCAAGAATCCCGCCTCCAGACCCTCAAAAAAATGTCCAAAATGCCAAAACGGTTTCCATTGGGCCAATCAGTGTCGCAGTTTGGGAAACGAGAATGCGGGTTGACCCTCGACCCAGGCCCAACAGAGGGTGTACACGGGCTTAAGGTCCCCTCCACCCCCAACCTCACCCTCGCCACCACTCATGCCGCTACCGTCCCCATCCGGCGCCTCCGCGCCGCCACTAGCGGCAGGGCCGGCCTGGACTTAATTTTACAGACTGACACTGACTTTCAGCTTCCTGGTGAGGTGCATGTCGTCCCCACGCAGGTAAAGGGGCCCCGCCCCCCACATGTAGTCGGTCTTATTTTGCCACGTTCCCATGCCGGTCGCAAAGGGTTTTTTGTCATACCCGGCTCGCAATGTTTACCCCTATTGTGATGCCATTCTTGCCCTCATTCAGCGCAGGCGGACCCGTGCCTCCCAAATGACGGGCTATGACCTCATGGTTATTGCCATCCCCTTCACAAAGGAGGAACATCAACACCTCCTGCAAACCTCATTGTCCTATCAAATTGCCTTAGCCGATTTTGTGGGCACAATACAATTTAATCCCCCCAAGGACCCCCGATTAACCATTGTCCTCAATGCCCCTTTCAGAGTTCGCCGTTAGGGCGTTGCAGCCCATCCCCGGAGCCCTCACTCTTTTCACTGATGGCTCTCCTACCCGAGGAGTGCTTACCTACCTCCCCCCTGATTCAATGGAATGGAAAGTACACTTTACCCTTCCCCAGAAAAGTGCTCAACGAGAAGAGCTGGCGGCAGCCATTTTGGCATTCCGTCTCTTCCAAAGCTGCCCGTTCAAGTTAATTGTAGACACTTTCTATACCTACCATCTTTTTGCTCATTTACCCACTGCCTGTATTACCTCCCTCATTGATAATGATCTTATGTTGCTTTTCTTGACCCTTAAGAATTTGCTCTCCCGTTGCCTGTATCCATTTTATGTTTGCCACATTCGCAGCCATTCGCCATTGCCTGGTCCCATTGCTGAAGGTAATCAGCGGGCGGATCAGGTCCTCTGGGACCTATCCGTTGTTTCTTTGTTCTCCGACCCCATATCTAGCCACGCCTTTTTTCATCAATCCGCCAAGGTCCTGGCTAAGCAGTTTTCCCTACCCTTTCTGGAGGCACAGCAAATTGTCCGTACCTGTTCTCATTGCGCCCCCATGCCCTTGGCCTTTCCCCACGCGGTTAATCCACGTGGTACAGCGGCCAATCAACTTTGGCAGATGGATGTTACCTTTTTTGCTGCCCTCAAACCCTATAGTCATCTTCATGTCATTATTGATACCTATTCTGGTTTCATCTAGGCTTCGGCCCAGCACAAGGAAGCAGCTCGTCAAGTTGTTAATCACACGTTGCATGCCGTTGCCGTTATGGGACGGCCCCATTCTCTCAAAACCGATAATGGTCCTGCCTACACCTCCTCTCTGTTTCGTTCCTTTTCTGCCTCTTGGGATATCACTCTAAAACATGGTATACCCTATAATTCTACTGGCCAAGCCATTGTGGAGCGTGCTCATCGCTCCCTTAAAACTATTCTGGAAAAACAATTGAAAACAGCGCCCTCCCGGCCCACCGGATTGGCGGAGATCCAACAGACCATATACATTGCCTTATTTACATTGAATTATTTAACACTGAATGCTGATAAACACGCCCCTGCGGACCGTCACTATTGAAGCCAGGGGTCCCTGCCACGCCCCAATGTGTACTACCGCCAGTTGCCTAATCCCGCGTGGCATGGGCCCGTCCCTTTGATTACTTGGGGGCGAGGCTATGCCGCTGTGCTTTCTCCAACAGGTCCGCTGTGGGTCCCAGCTCGGTGTGTTCGACCAGCTCCCGATGGCATGGCACCAGGGGCTTCACAATCCGATCCCCAACTTCCAGCTGACCCTGAACCCGGACACCGAAGAGAAACCCAGACCGCGGCGACGCCGACCGCGGCCTGTTCGCCCCCTGCCTCGGGGAGTCACATGGGGGGATGTGAAATCCCTGGTCTCAGCAGCCCAGCAACAGTTGCTCTGCAACCATCAGGAGCCAACCCCTGATAATCTGTTGTTAGCCATATTTGCTCAATTTACAGCCAATTCCTTATTAATTCTCCTGATTTTAGCCTGCCTTGTGCCAGCCCCGGTGGCCTCGGCACCCTCCCTCCGGGACCGGATGGGATACAATATTTGGACCCGCCACGCTGCCACCGTCAACACCTCCTATTTTTGTCTCTCCAATGAGGTGGAGGTTGGCCAACTCCTCGGCTCATGCCTTATTCCAGTTTGCAAACAGCCCTCAGATGTAAAAAATGATACTTTCCTGGGCAACTTTAATTTCACCGTTCACTATGGGACCCTTGCATCATGGGGTGAGGCGACCAGGCAGATACCGCCTGATGCAATTTCCCTCCACACCCCATATGTAGCTAGAGGGGTGATTGCCTCCTGTGCCCGTGTTGTTAATTGTTCTCGGACCCTAGTCTCAGGGGGATGTGTCACTCCACCCGGCCCAATTTTAAATTGTTTATCCGTCATGAATGTTAGTTTTAATTATGCGCATATCCTTTTGCCAAAAGGTTGGTTCTTTACCTGTGGTACTCGTACCTTTAGTTATGTTCCTGCTAATCTTTCCGATGGTATTTTTTGTTGTCTTAGTAGGCTGACCATTGTTTTGCCCTCGACCCCCTTCTCGAAGCAGCGCAGTCTTCGCACTGTCCCTCTGGATGCCTCCTGCGACCCCACCGTCCACCTGCTCAGCAAAGCAGAATCCGTCTCTTTGGCACTTTCGCTCGTGGGTGTCCCTGCCTTGGTGGTTGCTTCGCATGTTCAGCTTAATCATTTGGCCTGTTATGCTGCCAAAGCTATCAATGTTACCTCCTCAGCCATTGCACTTCTTAATGCAGAACAACATGAGCTTCGGGATGCGATCCTTGATAATCGTGCTGCCATTGACTTTCTTTTGCTCAGGCATCACCATGGTTGTTCTACTCTTCGTAATATGTGTTGTTTTAATCTTACTGATAACAGCCACTCCATTGAGGACCGCCTCGCAGCGCACAAGAACCTCATGGCACATATCTCCCAGGATGTGGGCTTTAGTGGTTTTTGGGACTGGCTTACGGGGTGGCTCCTGGATCTTGCACCCCTCCGATCTTTGTTTGGCTATGGTGTTTTTGCCCTTGCCGCCCTGGTTGCTCTTTGTTGCTTTGTTCAGTGTATCCCTTCCCTCTTGTCCCTTTGTCGCCCTCCTTCCCCCCGACCCTCTGTCTATCCACTCTCCCGTTCCGACCTGGCACTGCTCCAGAAGCGCCTCCAGGGTTACCTGGAGCCCACTAATTTGACAAGTAAGGGGGAGATGTAGGGATTCATGGCCCGTGGTTTATGCTGAGACGGCACGTCCAGGCACACCTGGACCACCTCGATGCATGATCACGGGCTGTCCACCTGTAAACATGCTGGGCAGGGGGAAAGGGAGAGCGTGATGGAAAAACATTGAGTACACTGAGCTTTTGCCTTCACCTTCTTATGTTCTTGTATCCTGTTATGTTCTTGCACAGGAATGCTTATCATGATCTTATGTAAGTTGTTTGCTCTGTCTAATAAAGGAGGGAGCAGGCTTAGAAAAGCAGCTTCAGCTGCTTCTGCTCTTTCATGACCTGACATCCATTGTCTGTCATCCCTTCACTCTCAGATCTATCACACCTGCTGGTGCTGGACTGGAGCTGTGCCATGCACAGGAATAACTATTTGAAAGTCTAGTGACAAATTGGCAGCTAATATTAATGAGGGGACTGTTCTTTTATTGATTGTAACTTCTGTGGGGTAGGGATCCTTACTTTAGTATAATGCTAAGCACTTGATCAGGACTTCTAGCTGCAAATGTAGTACAATCTACATAAATTGAAACAACAGGTGATTAAAGCAAAAAGACAGAGGGGGAAAACAAAGTAATGGTGCGGCACTGGTGTAATAAACAGCACACTGCTGTCAAGTGACTTGTAGGCAGCATGCTATGGAAGAAGGGGCTCTAAGAAGAGATTTGAAGAAACTGTGGTGCTTTGCTAGCTTGCACTGTGACTGGCATTCCTCATGCTGAACTTCTGTAACTAATCTTGTCAGTCGAGCACTTTTTACTGGCCTCAAATCTTTTTTTCTTTTCTTTTTTTTTTTTAAATAACTTCTAGTGTAGATGAAAACTCACCTTTTATATTGTCCTCTCCAGAGAGGCACTTCCACAAGTAAAATGAGTATAACGGCTTCAATTTGGAGCTAAGAGGAAACTATAAAATTACCATAGTTTAATAATAAATGATCATTTCTATTTAGCAGGAGTTGTGGACAGGGCAGAAATGAACTGCATAAACTATGCTATGTAAGGTCCTGTCAGAACTAAACATTTGTTCATTAGCAGATCTTGGATAAAACTGCATTGGCAGGTGGCAAAATCTGCATGACAAAGATTGGATTAACTTAAATTGTGCAAGTAAAGGTCCTTAGTGGCCTTGAAGAAGGAATTAAAGAACATTTTCCTAGAAACCTGGAGAAACTACAAAGTGGATGTGATTGGTAGTGCAGGTTTCTATGTACACATGTTCCCTATAAAAACACTTCCTAAGTCAGTGGTTCTCAACCTTTTGCAGATTGCAACACATTTGGTTGCATAGCACAGCTGTTATATTCCCAGCTGTCATGATCAAGGTGGGGTCTTGTGCCCCAGCTAGCTTCTGGAGGGAGATGAGTCTCTTCTGCAGGAAGATCAGAGTACCCTTTGCCTAAACATGGGAACTTGCCTGGCACTAGAGGACTGTCAACCTACAGCCTTCAACACTGGACCTCCTTCAGGGGGCATGGAAGCAAACCCAGCAGTGGTCTCCCTGTGAAAAGAGTTGGGCCTGTGACTTACCTTTGTTACACTTTTTGAGACTAGCACTCAACCCTCCTGGTGACAAGAAACGGAGGCCTATCAGGGGAAGGGCTGGTGAGTTGGGATGACAGAATGGGGGCCAAAGGGAATGTGACTAGGGGGTGGGATGGCCTCTCTTGAAGAAGGGCCTCTCCCTCACCCATCATTACCCCCTTCTCCAGGTACCCTGTCAGATGACTGGTGGTGGCAGGGTCTGTCTGCCTAGCTGGGCTGGATGAGAGGATCACTCTTCGGGCCCAAGAGAAGTTGGCAGATGTCAGCTTAAGATGGAGGAGTGGAGCTGGATAGGGAAGGTTGCTCACAGAGGTGATGCTGCTCCTGTCTTGGGGTTGGGGAATGCCCACTCCCCCTCCGTGCTGAGTGAGAGGGTTTGCCTTGGGACATGCCTTCACAGAGGAAGCAGAGAGCTTACCCCGCCAAATAACATAGTGGACACCTGATGGGCACCGTAAATGGACTTATTGCTGCCGGCAGCTGAATGGGGTTGGCTCACCACAAAAAAAGTGTCTGATGTGGAGCAGGGTCCTCGCACCTTGTGTGGAAACAGGGTGATGGTGGAGACCAGCTTGCCCAGGGCACAGAGGAGAAGCAAAACTGCAGCAGCAGTAGGAAGGAAAGGAGAGACAAAGCAGAGGATCACTCCTTGGCCTGGCTCCCCTAGGGCCTAAAGGTGGAAAAGACACCTCTCTCTGGGGAACTTTTTTTCAGCATCCCCCTGGGCAGCAGCCTCTAATGCCAGGGGAATGATGGAGCTTGGAGGCTGTCATCACACCACTCGTGCCATGGATAGTGCTCACATGTAGGGGGAGGCTGTTCCCTGGAGGGCAGGGCTGATTGCTACTGTAAATGGAAGAGGTAGTGCTGGTATGTGGAGGGGCTGGGGCAGATGGTATGGAAGGCCCAGCCCTAGCCATGTGGGTGAATGCCCCCATTGCTGTTTCCAGGAATGGAAAAGGAGGGGCCACAGCCCTGGCGGCTGCTGTGCAAGGAGCATTCCAGGCAGGGTCCTGGCTATTATCTGGGCACTTTATTGCTCACTGAGGAGGTAACAAACAGTGGTGGCTATATAGTCCTTGCTCATAGTTGCAACTGTTAGTAGAGGCACTTGGGCCTACAGGGGCAGTGGGTGGGTGAGAAACCTGGAGTGGGGAGGATTGGCAAGGGTGATAGCCCCCTGCTTATTTTGTCCCCTCTTCCTCCTGGCTGGGCTAGGATTTCCCATCGGCGGGGTGGGTGGAAGGGAAGGAGAAAGGGAAGCTAGCATTCTGCCCACCACCTGGGCAGGAAGGAGCAAAGCTAACACAACGGCGGAGAATCCAAATAACGGGGAGGGGAGGGAGGCATCAGCTCTTCTGACTGCTCGGGGAGTGGAGGAACTCCAATAAAAAGAGGGGGACATAAGGGGGGAAGCAGCACCTGGTTGAACGAGAACTACTGGGGGTGGATGATGAGCGGGAACTGAGAAGAGCTCAGAGAGGGCAGGGTGGCTCGCTGGGGAGGAAGGGAGGGGAGGTGGCTGCAGGCGGGGGAGGGGGCTCGTCCTGTCCCAGCTCCCGCTGGCTGACAGGGACAAACTAGTGAACAGCTCCACTCCCCCCACCAAGCCAGCAGCGGATCAACAGCCTCCGCCTCCTCCACCACCAGCGGCCGCCTGCTGCACATCCAGCCCCTGTCCAGATCAGCTGCGGTTGCACTTGGCTCCGCGTGCCAGCCACAAGGGCTCCGCGCCCGGCCCCCTCTCCAGCCGGGATTAGCGGGCCGTGCGAAGGACAGGTGAGAGCCCAGCTTTTCGCTTGGAAGCACCGTCCCAGCCCTGGCGCCAGCAGCTCAGCGCCTCTCCCGGGGGAAGGGGCGACCTGAACGCCGCTGCGCCTTCCTTCGCTGCTGCAGACAGGCATGCCGCTCGCCTCTGCCCGCCTGCCTCCCCGTGAGAGTGCCTCTGTGCACAAGTTGCCCTCCGCCTGCTCTTTGAAATAAGAAACCGAGCACGGCTCTCTCTAGCAGTGTTTTACCCCCGCTCTGTGTATTAGGAGAGCGGCTTAGTGAAGGAAGGGCATCTGCGATGGTCCTTCCCACTCCTAGCTATCCGAGTTTGCTGGCGAGCCTTTAATTTTCTCCACCAAATCCTCCTTGCTCTGAATCTAAACGAAAAGTTGCTGCTGCTTTGTTGCAAGTGGTATTTTTGTGCCTTCTCCTTTTATGCGGCTTATATTGCACGCTGTGCTCTCTGAAGCAGGGCAGCTTGATGGACCGTTTGCAGGGAGATTCAGCATCTCAGCTGTTGCATATAATAACTGAGCGGGAGTGTGTTGCTTCCCCTTCTGGGGCACTTTAATGCTGAGTTCTCATCTCCCTTTTCTCTGTCCATGTTCGGAATTCTGGCTGCCTCGTCATGAAATGCGAAGGAAAATAAGCTGCATATAGGAAATTAAAATGTAGTCCTCTGGATCTCTAATTTCTTTATAGATGGATACCAGTGCTTTGGGGGGGAGGGCGGGTACAAAAGGTCCTCATGTTTCAAATACTGTATTGAATTATTATAACTAGCTCTGTTGGCCTTTTTTTGTTTTTTGTTTGCTGTATCTTTTTGTTCAAACTAAGTGAAATGTAAAACGTTTTCATCTTGTTCGTCATTTTAGTTGATTTCACTGTGCTAGCACATTAATGGTTAGATGGGAAACACAGCAAGAAAGTTGTTTAAAAATAACTTCTCGATTTTTAAAAAAAATGTTTTGGAAAGGTTTTTTATGGCTTGTTTTAATGCGTTTATATTAGATCGAATTTGATCTGGTAGGGAAATTTTGGTTTGCCCCAATTGTTTGTGTGATGATTACATACCATGGGTGGGTGGGGGGGGGGGGGTGAATGGGTTTTTGTAAGTCTGAGTATGTGATATCATATATAAAACTTTATATCTGAAAATCCAAGTAAACATTGAGTCTTCAGAATGATGTATTGACAAATTGCAAAGGAGCAGCTATGTTAGTCTAGTTCAGCAAAATAAACAAGGTGTCCTGCGGCACTTTTAAAGACTAAATAATTTATCACATGAGCTTTCATGGGAGAAGTGGGATTTTCTCCTACAAAAGCTCATGTGATAAATAAATTCGTTAGTCTTTAAAAGTGCCGCAGGACTCCTTGTTGTTTTTTGTTTTTGTTTTTTACAATGATACAGTGTAATCTTTCATCTTAATTCACCTTGTGGATCCTCCACTGACTTTATAAAGTAATCCCAAACAAATCAAATTTTTTTTCGTTGTCCTAGAGCTAAGAGGCTCCAGTCATGGAAAAGACCCATTGTGCTAGGTGCTGTACAAGGTCAGAACAAAGAGTCCATTGCCAAAAGTTTACAGTCTAAATCAGGCGTGTTAGTCATTTAGCCTTAGGGACCATTTCCTGCCAGCAACTCAGTCTGGCAGGCCACTCACCCCTACCCCCCACCTCCTGCTCCACTCTACTCACCCCCACCTCCTCTTCTATTCACCCCTGCTCCCCCAAGCCCCCCACCTCCTGCTCTACTCTCCCCCAAGCCCCCCACCTCCTGCTCTACTCACCCCTTGCTCCCCCAAGCCTTCCCACTGGGCTGCTCAACTCACCCCCAGGGCAGTTTACAGAACCATGCTTGATGCCAGCTGCACAATGCAGCAGGTACATGACACCGCCGGCCCGCCTCATCCCCTAGGGCTGACCAGCCAGCTGGGGGTGGGGCGAGAGCGCTACATGGAATGGAGCTTCTGGCTGGCCCCAGGGCCGGCCGAGCCCCTTGCCAATTCTGGCAGGGCCTGCTCCCCACATGTGGGCTGCATGTTTGACACCTCTGATCTAAATGGCAATCCTCAACACTGTAACTATTTAGGTTCCCTTTAAGAGAGAGTTCTTAGAAGGTTTCCATCTCAATATCTGGACCACAGAGGAATGGAAACATTAGGACGTACATCCTTATGCGTATATTGGAATTTATATCTATTTAAACCAAATAAGGTTCAAATACAAGCAATCCGAAGACGCTTTTGTCGTTCACCCACTGCTAGCCTCCTTATTGTTTAAAAAAATAGAAAATAAACAAGGATGCAGAGTGGAACAAGCAGAAGATCTTGAGTTGAATGTCTATTGACCAAAGTAGCAAATATCTTCCTTTGGGGGCAGTAAGTCGTCTTGTTGACCAAAACAAGAACCACCACCCGTCATTGTTGGAGGCTGAATTATGCCTCCCTCCTCATGTGTATTTTAGAGAGGGTAGGGCAGGAAGTTGCTTTCCCTCTGTATAGGGATTGGTTGTAATCTACCTTCTAAGAGCTGAAGGGCAAGGTATGACTCCGCTGGCAGTGTATTGGTAGCTGTGTCTGTTTTCCAAGTGCAATTCTCCTGTAATACTCCCATCCCTGTTCCAGGCCTCTGAAGTAAAGTCTCTTACAGTAATGTTGATAATCCATCCAGGTAGTGCTATTTTTGCTGCTGTGCCTCACAACACAACTTCTGAGCCATAGCAGAGTGGCTCAAGCTCATAACTGTTTGCTGAATGCCTTTATCATAAAAGTTGCTTCATTTTGAATGTGGAGGCTGAAAATGTAGTTTCAAAGGACAAAAATAAGGATTATAAACTGCCTGTCAGTGTGACAAAACTGAAGTCAAGAGGAGCTCATTGAAGTCCACAGAAGCTCAGAATAACTCAAGATTTATGGATTTACCGGTAGCTCTAACTTTCTAGAAAAGAGATGGCATTAGCCTAATTTATGGGGCTGAGAAAACTGTAGCACAAATTGACTTCAAGTGGGAGTTGTGAATACTCAGCACCTTTGAAAATCTGGCCACAAGCTTTAGAAAAACCCATTGCCACCTTGGTGGTCATTAAAGTTTTCATGTAATTGACTTCAATCAGTCCAGGTTCCCACATTTGCACATTGTAATCTGATTGGTTAATGTTAAAGGTATGGGTACACTGGAAAAGATCTGTGGCAGGGTTGTTGGAAGGCCTGAGTCAGCTGACAGGCTTACAGGGCTCAGGCTGCAGGGCTAAAAATTGCAGTGTGGACATTTAGGATTGGGCTCTCTGGAATCCTAAAAGGAAGGAGGATCCCAGAGCCTGTGTGTCTGCAGAACCATATTACAGCCCCTCAGCCCAAGCCTCACGAGCTTGAGCCAAGTGACCCCAGGCAAGCCACTGGTGGTTTTTTTGTTGTTGTTGTTTTTTATTGCACTGTTTTCTTTTGGTGAGAGTGACACGCTTTTGAGCTTGAACACAGACTATCTTCAGATCAGGGAAACTTGGGCCTTGTCTTCACTAGACAGTTTTGTCAGCACAAGGTGCAGCAATGAGTGATGCATCTACAAGGCTTGTGCCTGTTCACACAGCGCTCATGTCTCTGAAGCACATCCACGCTGGGTGCTCTAACATCGCCAATGAGAGCATTGCGCTATGGGCAGCTATCCCACTGTGCAACTCACCACCTTGCCACTCTAAGGGCTGTGGGGCAGCAGAGAGGATGCAGTGCATTGTGGGTGTAGGCTCGACATCCCATGATGCAGTGATTTCCATCCCGTCATTCCATGGGTTTCCGATTGTATTTCATGCTCTTTTTATAATGGCCTCACTTTCCTGAGCATCCAATGTCTCTAGTTGAAGGAATGGATCCTGCACTGCTCTCCACGGGTGCTGTCAATGTTCTAAACATGTCACGGCTGGTTATGCAATATATCATGTGCTCCCCACTGCACCTGGACTCCGAGGCACCTGACCTGTGTGCCATGCAAACAAACACTGGATTCCTGGAGCATCTGCACATGGTGCACTCCCACTTTTGGGTGCATGAAACAAGCAGTGAATGCTGGGTTCACATTGTTATGCAGGTTGGAGGTGACAAGCAATGGTTGCAGAACTTTTCAGTGTGCAAAGCCACCTTCATGGAACTCTCTGCAGCACTTGCCCCTACATACAGATGCCAAAATGAGAGCCTTCAGTGGAGAAGTATGTGGCAATCACCATGTGGAAGCTGGCAACTCCAGATTGCTACTGGTCAGTTGCTAATCAGTTTGGAGTTGGGAAGTCCACTGTCGGCATTGTTTTGTTGCAAGTGTGGAAAGCCATTAATCACGTTCTGCTATAAAAGAGTTTGGAAATGTACATGAAATAATAGAGGCTGCACAGAGATGGGATTCTCTAACTGTGGCGGAATGATAGATGGCCTGTACCAGCTTACAATGGAGCTCATAAATAGAAACGGATACTTCTCTATGGTACAGTGGATGTTTGTGGATCACCTGACTGAGGTCAGTGAAACACCCATAGGCGATCAGGGAAGGTGCATGACTCATGCAACTTCATGAACACGAGCCTGTACAAAAAGCTTTCTTTCCAGACCAAACGATTCCAATGGGGGATGTTGAAATGCTCACAGTGATCCTGGCAGACACGGCCTAGCCCTTACTGCCATGGCTCATGAAGCCTTATACAGGCAACCTGGATAACAGCCAGGAGTGCTTCAATAACAGGTTGAGTAGGTGCTGAATGTCTGTTTCATGTGTATTTGGCAAATTAAAAGCTTGCTGATGATCCCTTTATGGCACATGAGACTTAAGTGAGGAAAATATTCCCATTCTTATATTGTATTATATACAATATTCTCATTATTATAGCTTCCTGCTGTACACTCCATGATATTTGTGAGGTTGAGGGTGAAAAATTTCCCTCTGGGCTCATCACAAAGGCAGATTGACTCGCAGCTGAATATGAACAACTAGATGTCAAAGCTATTGGAGGGACTCAGTGGAGGGCCATTTTTGAATGGGAGGAGCCTTGAGGAACTCACTATAAAAAGTAATTTCCCATCTCTTTAAACATTCTCACCTTCTCATAGATTGTGAATGGCCATATGCACACTGTTGGAATTGACCATCTTAACATTGGTCCTCCACATCAGCGGTTCTCAACTGCTGTGTTGCGGCACAAAAGTGCCGTGAAGAGCAGGGAGGTGTGTTCGCAAAACTTGGCGTCACGCCACTCTGCTCACTGCTGCCAGCCAGCTTCCCCCAGTTCTCCTGCTCCCAAGCTGAAGCAGGGCTGGGGGAAGCAGGCAGCATTAGTGCTCAGGCCTGTCCAGAGCCTGAGCGGAATGCTGCTGCTGCTGGCTTCCCCCCGGGAGGCTCCCAGCCTGAGCAGTGTGCTGCTGCTGCTGCTGCTCAGACTGGGGGCAGTCCTGAGGCTACAAGTCTCTGCAGCCCCAGGAGGCTCCCAGCCTTAGCACCAGTGTGGTTTTGGCAGATTTTGTTAGTATCCTACCAAAGTAACGAAATCTGCCAGAAGAGGGTCTTTGATAGTACTGTGGAGCCTGCCCTGCTCAGCCCCGAAGTAGGTGTGGGGAGGCTTGGCTGGGGATTGGTGTCGCACCCGGAAAAGGTTGAGAACCGCTGCTCCACATAATATTGTGACTCCCTCATTCTTTGCATGTGTATATACATAGCAAACTGCTATTTCCACTTCATGTACCTGAGGGAGTGGGTGCTAACCCATGAAAGCTCATGCCCAAATAATTTGTTAGTCTTTAAGGTGCTGCATGACTTCTTGTTTGTTTGACAATGAGCACTAGTCACATGTCTTTGTAAACAGCATTGTGCCATGCTATGAGTGCTATCCAGCCAGCACTGTATATCAATGGAAGGTGCAACTGACAAATAACTATTGCTTATTCTTCAGAGTATATCTTTATTAAATAAGTTATTCACAACACACACAAAGCTGGGCTGGAGGAGAGAAAGCAGAGGGGATAATGTGAGCTAGGACAGCGGGGTTTAAGTCCAGCTATTGTTCTGGAAATTGTCTGAAGAGGTGGAGTGAAAAAGGCCCTGAGATGGTCTGGGAGTTTGGTAGGAATGTGTGGGGGGAGTTTGTGGAGGGCATGGAAGGCAGTTCTGTATTGGCTGCAAGGGGGAGCAAGCATGCATGACTTCAGTCTGCAGCATTATAGTGACTTTAGCCGCTTTGTTTGCTCCTCCATTACTTTTACCATGGACTCCTGACCTATCACCGCTCTCTCCTGCTTGTCCCTCCTCTCCTGCCTATCAGTTTTCTGATTTCCCTCCCTCCCCTCCCTCCCCCTGCTTTGATCACACTGTCTCCACTCTATGCCCTCCCCCACTCCCTACCTCAGAGGACTGGAGAAGGCCATTTTCTTACCTGCTGCAGGCACTTGGCAGATGTGGAGGGTTTTCCCATCAAGGGCATATCTGCAGAAGCACAATAATCAATGAAGAGAAGCAGCACTGGGAGTGAAATAGTAGCACTGATGCATTACTTTAAAATGCACCTGTTCTCATTGTCCCCCGACCAGTGCACAGCTTGGCAATCAACCAGGGCCTGGTGTGTGGTGCCTTAGGGAGCGAGGCACTCAAGGTGGGGAAAAAGTGCTTGCTTGGTGGTGGTTTGGGGTATTCGTGCAGGTAGATGGAGACAAATTATGCCCCCATTTTTCACCGGCAGGGGCCTCAGAAACTGATATCTCATTCCTGAGAATAAGCAGGAACGGTAGGCTGCATTTCCTCTGTGCGAGCAGTTTCAAATTGGATTCCTGTGGTGCTCACCTGGCTGCTGCTCTGGTCTCTGCACAAATGATTGCCAACTGGCCCAGGAAACTTTACTACAAAGGAGGAAGAAACAAAGCAGCTCTGCTGAAGAATCTCCAGAAGAGGGTTGGCAGGTACCTCCAGGAAAGCTTCCCAGTGATCGCTCTGGAGGATTCCTGTGAAATCTCCACATGCATTAATACAGTTTGCTGCCACACAGCCTAGCTTAACTGGAAGGGGAAGCACATGCAAACACAGCTACTCATGTGCCTTTCTAGCTCTTCAACCAGCTGTATAATACAGTAAAGCAAAGGACAGTTCTACCTCATATAACTGAGCAGAATTGGCTCAAAAAAACCCCACTCCCCTCTCAGAGGCGGCCGCTTAGGGCCCCCTTTGCCTACCCCAGAAGCCACATCTGCCTCCTGCTCTGCAGAACACATGGCAGGGGGCTGGGTGCAGAGCTGGGGGGGGGCATTCCTGTGAAGGGGCAAGCCTGCAGGGGCCCTGGTGCTGGGCTGGGGGCGGGGAGAGAGGAAGGCCGGACGGGCTGGCTGGCCCAGGGTCCAGGCTTTGTGCTTTTGCCCTGCCCATGGGCTGGCCAGCTGCTCTGCCCCTGGGGGGGGGCAGCTCTGCGCTCCTGTCCTGCCCCTTGCCTTTGAGGGTTGGGGCCCCCAGCGGGGCACTGGGTCCAGTTATGGAGCCCCCTGACAGGGTGCTGGAGTCACAGAGTAGGCTGTCCATGAAGAACCAGGGCCGTGGGGGTTTTAGAGCCCCCAGTGGGGCTACGGAAGGGGCCAACTGCAGGGATCCAGGGCTGCATGGGCCCCAGGTGGAGCACTGTGGCCACAGGTGGGGACCAGCAGGCCGTGACCATGGGGGTGGGGTGGCTGGGGCACCAGTGGGGCAGAGGGGGCTGGCCACAGGGATCTGGGGCCATGGGGGACCCAGGAGGAGCACTGGAGCTGTGGGGAGGGGAAAACTGGGGGGGGGGAGGTTGGGGTCCCAGGTGGGACACTGAGGCCACAGAGGGAGCCAGAGCCAATTCCAGGGAGCCCTATAGGGGGCCCCCCAAGGGGCCTTTGCCTAGGGCCCCAGATAGGCTAAGGCCACTTCTGTCCCCTCTTCTGTATTCGAAAGCTGGAGGGCCAGAATTGGTTCAAACCATCTAAGGTTGAGAACAGGCCCTGGCTCTCCATGTCAGCAAATGACCCAGTCCTCTGCTCTGTATTGTCTCAAACTCTACCTCCTTGTCCATAACTACTTCTTCATCTGGGTTACATCTGGTGTCTGCTGCCTCTGGGCCCACACAGGTATCTGAGGCTCTCTTGACTGTGAAGGTGAGGTTGCAAATAAGGTTGGCTTCCAGCTCCTTATAGAAGCAGAAGGTCTTTGGCTCTGCACCAGAGCAGCGATTTGAGTGTCTAGCCTTTTAGTAGCCTTGGTTCAGTTCTTTGTCACACAGCAGTGCAGTGTGTCCCATTTATAGCCCTGCTCTGCCATTAAACAAGAAATTTGACCATATGTATCAAAGTTCCTTCCACTGGAGTGGAGCTGGGACTGCACAGCCTCTTCTCTCCCAAAGAATGATCAGATCCAGGAGCTCTAGCGTGCTCCACGCAGGAGAGTGTTTGGTGTATAGAGTTGCAATGGTCAGCTGGGAAGATGAGATGTGAGTTCTCTATGCCGACCAAACAGGAAGTGGAATTTCAAAAATTCCTGGAAGTTTAAAGGGGAAGGAGTGGGTGGCTGCAGGGCAGTGAACTTCAAACTGATAGCCAGAGTGGTCAGGTTTTACATTGTGGGACATTTCCTGGAAGCCATTTACCGCAAGAAAACCAAGTGCGTTGTCAAGTGAGAAAGATTGACACACAAAATTCTATGCCTCTCATCAAGGTGGTTTTATTTTGTCACTAAACTAGAGGAAGGGGAATAATTGCAGTGTGCACACCACTACTGTTTTGGTGCAAAAAGCTGATGTTGGTCTCGACACAGATTTCTGGTGTAGACCAGGCCTTAAGCAGTAATCACAGCTAAATAGGAGCTAGAACAAATTTAGTATAACTACTGTAGTTAGCACATTTCAAGGGACCATTCAAGGTGAAGTGGCCTGTTAACACCCCTGCAGTCATTTTTAAAAGATGAGCCTAGGAGCTTAAAATCATAACTCTGCTAGGCATTAAAAAATCACAAACTAAAGACACTGAATTTATTAAAACAATCTGTAGCCCCTTAACAGCCCCTGCAGCTGCTTCCCCTCCCCCCCAACTTTTTCCCCACTGGTGACTGGAGAGGTGTTAACAGGCCGCTTCGCTTTGAATGGTCCCGTGAAATATGCAACTTTTGCCCACCTAAGTGCTAGTGTAGGCAAGACCTTGTCTACACGGCAAAGATAGGCCAATTTATGTTGGGTCGACTTACAGGCATTGCATTAATTACTCCAGTAGCTGATGTCCACACTATGCTCCTGGGGTCAGTAGGGTGCGGCTTCACCAGTGACCTAAGAGGGGGAATGTGGGGATCAGAGCCCAACCACTCTTGTTGAGGTGGTTTCATTATGCCAGCATAGCAAGGGAGTTGCATTTCAGTGTATATACCACCACTGTTTTGTCGACAAAACTCTGTAGTACAGGATATGCCTTAGCAAAGACAAAACTGTGCTGAAAAAGTTTCTCCTGTTCATGATGTTAATCCATCTTCCTGAGAGGTGGTACCTATGTCAATGGGAGAACCTCTTTTGTTGACATAGCACTGTCTGCATGGGGAGTGAGATTGGTATCGCTATGCCGCTTAGGGGTGTGGATTTTTCACACCACTGAATGAAGTAATTACACCTATATCGGTCTGTAGTGTTGACTTGGTCTAAATTTCCCATACCTGAAGAAGGAGCTGTCTGTATGCTCGAAAGCTTGTCTGTCTCTTCATTAAAAAAATATTGCCTCACTCACCTTGTCTCTCTAATGTTCTGGGTCCAACCTGGCTACAACACTGCATATGACATGCTCTAGGCATCTTGCAGTGAGTCATACATGGCAATTATGTCAGCTCCAATGTGTGTTATACTACTGTTTGTTTTGTGGAATTTAAAGAAACATGGTTAAAGATCACACTTCTTTTAAAATTTATTAAATTATCAATACCTTTTCTTAAATATCAACACGTAAGATTACTATACGTGAAAGAGCGGACAAGTCCTAAAGGAGGTAGCTGTGTTAGCCTAGTTCAGCAAAACAAACAAGGATTCCTATGGCACTTTTAAAGACTTAACAAATGTATTTATCGCATGAGCTTTCGTGGGAGAAAATCCCACTTCGTCAGACACTTGAAGATGGGGAACTTACAGAATGGGCGGAAAATAAATGCAATGAAGTCTGTCATAGAATCACTTACACATAAGATGACTTAAACCTCCCTGCATTTATTTTCCTTCCATTCCATAAGTTGCCCAACTTCAAGCGTCTGAAGAAGTGGGATTTTCTCACATGAAAGCTCATGCAATAAGGAAATTGGTTAGTCTTTAAAAGTGCCACAGGACTCCTTGTTTGTTTGTTTTTTCTTTTTGCTGAACGAGTAGAAACCTTTTTTCAGTTTTATGGCGTCCATTTTACAACACGTCTCTACAGCCAGTTTCACTACAGTCCTTTTAATTTGTCCTTTCTGAGCCTTTCGCTTACCAGTAGAAACATGAAGCATGAAAACAACACCATGGCAAAACCAAAAAGAAATTGCCTTTTATGGACAGATGCTGTACATGAAACTACTTGCAACTCTTTTTCTTTTAAATTGCTAGCTTACCAGTTGGCATGTCCCTTTATCTCTAAGGGACAGCTCTATAAATTTCCTGAAGTAACTTATATCCACCCAAATGACTGACACGAGGTACCAGACTTAACCTTGTAATAATGACTTTTTATTATTTGGTGGGTTATACCTTGTGGCTTCCTGTGCATTGCCCTTATTTTAAATCTTTATTCTTGCCTGCAGGATATTTGGGTAATTTACTCAGTCAAATAAAGGTTATGGAATCTCTAATTGAAGCATCAACAGCTAAAGTCATTCAAGAAGAATACTCATTTACTTCACAGTGGTACTTAGCAGGAAGGGTCCCTCAGCATTACCTTGCAACTACATCATTAAAGAGAAATTGGCTATGAACGATTCTACTGAAATAGTATATTTCTCGATCCCCTGGTTATATTATTTGCAAACTAATTATATGTTTCAGACATAGTGATGCTATTTATATCTACTTTGTGTATGAAGGTTATAATAAAATAGAAGTTATGATTGAACAATAGAGCACTTTTTCAGTTGGCACGTGGTAGTCTTAGCAAAACGGCTTCATGAGGCAACTGCTCCTGATGTGCCACACACTATTCACTTGTATTATAGTCATCCAAAATGAAGATATTCTATACATTTTTGCCCTTCAAAATATATAATTGTGTTGCATACCTGAGCCCTCACAAACCTCAGCTGGAGAGAATGGGTGGCTATTTCTCTTTAGTTACCCATTTCTTACTTTGTATCTCCCTGAGGAAATATGTATGTGGGCCTTGGACCTTCTAAGTTTTGTAGGCCTGGATGGAAAAGACTGGGATAGGGGGTGCTTAGGGTGAAAGTGTGTCAGATCACCACTTGGCCGGATAGTGTGGTACTTAGATGGTGATAAAAGGCTTATTCAAAAGTTGAGTGGGTGGTACAGTTTACAGTTGTGCATCTGTGTGTCGACACATATGTAGGGTCTTTTCACCAGCAGATGACGTGTGTAGACCCATAGGTGGCTAAACAGTTTTCAATATCAAACATGGCTTTTTCCTACTGTGAAAAATCTTTGTGTGAAAAAGCAGAAACTTGGCATTCAAAGGGGAACTCCCAAAAAACTTTTAGGGTTTGTCTATACAGCGAGTTAATGTGTGGGACGCCAAGGTGTAAATCTACAGTGCGCTTACCAACTGAGTACTAAGAGGTCATGTGGGTTCTTGCTGTCATGCACCAAAGGTTTTCTAATGATCTTTGGCCTACCGCTGCTTCAGCCTAGTGTGCTGTAAATTTCTACTCTAGCTTGTCATGCACTATGTTTTGCTGTGGACGGTCCAAAGTCACTGTATTCACCTATGACTGACAAGTTTCAGAGGGGTAGCCGTGTTAGTCTTTAAGGTGCCACAGGACTCTCGTTTTTTGCTGTATACTGGCTAACATTTCTTCCGGCATAAGCTTTCGTGGGCTCCAACCCATCTGACGAAGTGAGTTGAAGCCACAAAAACTTATTTTAGTCTTTAAGGTGCCGCAGGACTCTTGTTTTTTACTTACGAATGAGAGAATTTTGTCTCAGCTCTCATTATAACACTGTCTTTATGGAAAATACAGCTGCACTAGACCTTGCTGAATGTGTTTAAGTGCTGTTTTTCTTTTTCTCATCAAAATGCAAGATGAATTTCAAAACCCATGTCTGAAGGGCAAGCAGCCCAAGTTGCAGATACGACTTGTGAGAAATGGCTGCCTTGGTAAGCTCATGAATAATTCTTCCAAAGGTGATCTTTCAGTAGTCTGAGCCAAATTCAGCCCATGTGTAAGAACATGCAGTTCCATTGTAATCAATGGAGCTATGATTGCTTACCCTTGTGCTAAATTGGCCCTTCTTTGATAATGGAAACTCTGGTACTATTCACTATATAAGAAGCAGAAAACCTGAAAAACTCAGTGGCTTTGCTGGCTCACCAGGGAGCAAGAAGGATATGGCAAAGGAGCTAAATGATTAAGTAATCAGTCTGCAGCACAGAGAATTTTGGGGAGATAACTATTGCAGTCAGGGAATAAAGGAGAGGCACAATCAATGGCTGAAGCGTCCAAAGAGGAAGTGCTGGAACAAACTGATAAATGAATGAGCAAAACATCCCCTTTAAGAATTCTAAAAAACTAGAAGCTAAGAAGAGAGCAGGAAGGAAATAAAAGAAAGGAAAAAGACAAAGTTCACTCTGCTGCTAATAGTGTGCTTTTCTTGTCTGCCATGGAAAAGTTAGCTTTGCTCTGAGCATTTCTTGGCATGGGTGAATTGTTGAACTGAGGAGAATGCAGGATGAATGGTGGGAGAGGAAAGCTGCAGGAGTTCAGCATTACATGGATACAAACAACGCAAAGGTGTTCTCTGACTTTCTCAAAGCAGTCTTCAGACCATCTAAATCTGCTACAGCTCCTCTGTGGTTGACAGATGGCACAGCCATCACCAAAGAGAAGAAAGTAACTGTACAGAAATAGGCTGAACACTTTAACAATCTACTGGAATAGACCATCCACTGTCAATTGGTGTGTCCTTGATCAATTACCTCAGAAATCCATCGAACTAGATCCTGACCTCCCTCCATCATTTGAAGAGGTCAAGAAAGCCATCAAACAGTTGAACTCTGGCAAGCTGTCGAGAAAGAACATATTCCAGGAGAAGTGTACAAAGTAGCAGGCCCAAAGGCTTTGAAGCATTTCACAACATCTTGTGAAAGTATTTGAGAGGGAAGAGAAATGCTGTAAGATTTCAGAGGTGCTGTTGTATCACTGTTCAAAAATAAAGGCTGCAAAGTGGCATTTCCCTCCTCGATGCAGCAGGGAAAATATTAGCTTTCATTCTACTGAACAGACTGATTTGCAAACATATTTGAAGAGAATCTACCAGAACCACAGTATAGTTTGAGACCAGATTATAGTTCTATGGACCTGATTTTTTGTTGTTGTTAGACTCATAGGCTATGTCTACACTTGAAAGTTAGGTCAATATAAGGATGCTTAAGTTGACCTAACTTAGTCCCTGTCTACACTAGGCTTTCATTAAGTCAACTTAAGAGGCTTCCTTAAGTCAACTTAAGAAATACCACTATTCAGTTCAACTTAATGGCTAAGTCGACCTAAACCCAATGTGGACACCCTAGGTCGACTTAATTCTCTAAGTTGACCTAGGGCTGGGGACAGGGAGCCACAGGCTGCCCTCTCTCTGGCTATGTCTACACTTGAAAAGTTAGGTCGACTTTATGAAGTCATCTTAATAAGATCGACTTAAAGTCAACTTAAAGTGGACCTTATTAAGTCGACTTAACAAAAGTCGACTTAACTTTTCAAGTGTAGATGTGGCCCCTTTTTGGCCTTAAGTTGACTTAACGTTTTAAGTCGACTTAAAAAGGTCCAGCTAGGCACGTCTCCACTGGCTAAAGTCGACTTAAGGGCTAGTTCGAATTAAAATGATGTTATTAATTCGAACTAACCCTTCCTTAATTCGACTTAAGGAGCAGTTTAAGTCGAATTAAGGAAAGCCCAGTATAGATGCAGAGTAAATTAAGTCGACTTAAGCCTCCTTAAGTCAGCTTAATTTCTAAGTGTAGGTGCACCTCCTGAGACCTACGGGGGGTCCTGGCCAGAAGGGAGCCTGACGAGCAGGCTCCAGGGGGCAGGTATCAATCTCGGAGAACTCCAGCAAATTCCTCCAAACAGAACTCTCTGGTCATCTCTGACAAGATCAGTACACAACAGGGTTTACGGGGAAATCGGCAAAAGTCATCTCCAGACAACACCTGAAATGTGCCACAGACCCTGCATCGTCAGACATGATGGATAGGACTTCCCAAGCCATCAGTGCAGCTGACTGCCTGCATCAGGGTTCGAACTTAATATGCGTAGACAGAAATGAGAATTGAAACAATACCGTCATTGTCAGCAATGGACTACCAACACTTCTAGCCTGTAAAGCACTTCTGAGAATTAAATCCTCCCCTGCAACACATACACTCTCACCCCTCCTCCTCTCCCATCTCCCAAATCAAGATCGGAGGATGGAGAGGAAAGATTAATCAAATTTAGCTGCTGCTTCTCGTAACACCTCTTCCCCCTCCTCTACCACTACCATTTAACTGTGAATCAGTTCCCACAGCAGTGCCTTTGCTTCCCTAAAATTACCCCCAAAGGAAACCAATCATTGGATCCAGTGGAATGGTCTCTAGCTTCTAAACTCCTGTGCTCTCTCTCTCATTTGTATTCCCCAATTAAGTAAGATCAGCGTTTGCCAACAGTTGTGAAACAACTCTTAATGTTTGGTTTGGCCCTTTTATTACTCCTTTTGTTAAGGGGGATGAAATGATACATCTTTACTTCCCTGTTCTTAAGAATTAGGATGGGCTAGTGCAAGGGTCTGCAACCTGTGGCTCTGGAGCCACATGCGGCTCTTTGGCTGCCCCCTTGCGGCTCTGGGCTCCCCCAACCACCGGGGTACCCTGCAGGAGGTCCATGCCTGGCTCTGGGCTTCCCCCAGCCACCAGGGACCCCATGGGCAGCCCATGCCAAGTTCCAGGCTTCCCCCGCATAAGGGGACCCTGCAGCAGAAATCCTGGCTCACCTCCCTGCACCTCCCACCAGGAGGCTACACCCATTGTGGCTCTCAAAACACTTTGTTATTGAAGGAATTTTAAAAAATGGCTCTTCTTATCCTTTGGGTTGCAGACCCCTGGGCTAGTGTGACCGGGGCCTCCTGGAATCACCTCCTGAACATGCAAAAATCAGGGCAAGCTGCAAAACCCAAAAACCGGGAGCCAAACTCCCCAAACACTGATGGGTGGTACTTTAAACCAGTCTCCCTATCAGTCACAACCAGGCTTTTGGTTCCCCACACCAGTTACCATGAAGCATGCCAGAATAGAAACAGCTCCCTTTATTGCACTCCAGCTCCCCTGGCTCCCATCTAGCCGCACGGTCCCTTAAAGAAAGTTTCTCCTGATCCCAAAGAGCCAGCCACATTATACAGAACAATATACATTTGGATCTTACCTAAAATACCACACTGATAGCCAATCCTTTAGTAACTACAACTAAAGGTTTAATATAAAAAGAAAAGAAGCAGATGTTAAAGGGTCAAAGTGAATCACATACACAGAAATGATTTAGAGTCTATGTAAAGCAGTTTGCAGGTTTGTTCCTCTGGTAGACACCCATCACCTGGGTGGGCCTCAGTTCTTTGTCCAGTTGCAGCAGATGGCTAGTTTCAGAGATGGGTGTTGGCTGGAGGCTGAAGGCAAGATGGAGAGAGGGCAGCTGTCTTTTATCACCTGTGGCTTTCCCCATGCTGTGTGGAGCTTTTGCAAATCAAAATGGAGTTGAGTCACATGGGCAAATCCTAGTGGCTCAACAGGTTTCTCCCTGGGTCCATTGTTCCTAGGAGCTTCCTTAATGGGCCATTAAGGAAATAATGGCTGTGGACATCCAATCTGGGGAGTTTCCCAGAATCACAGAAGATGAAACACAGATTTAGCAAACATGTTCATAACTTCTAATACAGATACAATTCCTACACGAACCATATAACCATGCCCAGCAAATTACAATCTTTCCTTTGGTACCAAACATGGTATAGTTCCTATGGATTATGGTAATTATGAAATATTAATCTGAAATAGTATCATAAATAGTCCCCTAAATCCAGACAGCGTCACAGCTAGTTGCCTTACAATTGGCTGAAACCTGTAGGGGATCTTGCCCCTAACTAAGCAGGAAAAAAAGTTTATAAAAAAAAATTCCACTGAAATATTTTTTAATTTTTGGTGGAAAAATCAAAATCTGATGTATTTCAATTATGGATTGCTGCTGCAGTGCCTCATGGGAAATGTAGTTCAGGTGCTTCATATGCCCATTCTCTGTAGTATGGTATTGTGGCTTAGACAATTTCCTCTGTGTTGTACCAAATCCTTGTTCGTGAAGGAAGGAGATCAATCATGGCTGTGGTGCATCATGGGAGGTGAAGTCACAAAAGACTATTTTTTATCTAATTTTCTCTTGAACATATTAGATAGAGATTTCAACGAGCCCAAGAAAAAGTGTTTCTTAGTGACGGATCCTGTTGGAATGGGCCTTTAGGCTATCAAATTCCCCTTCTTCTGAGAGCTACAGTTCAGGTTTTAGTTTGCTGTACAACTACATAATGCCTTGGGAGTATATTTGAACCTAGCTGTGGGTATTTAGTGGAATTTATGTGGTTAAGCATGTGAATTGAAGCCGCTGTGAATGCTGTTTGATTTCCTGGAATTTTAATGATTGCATTGATAGGGAATGCACTTGAGCTACCTTGACTTTTCTAAGTGGGCTTAAGTGGGGATTGTACCACTTTTCTTAACTCAGAACTGAAAGCCGCTGTACACCATACCTTTTGTAAGTGTGCTGTTGCTGTATTATATAACATGAAAAGTTTGCTTGCTTAAAAGTGCAGAAGCTGTGTCATTCGGTATGCTTTTACACTCCAGTGGCATGGGTTCTGGTTTCTCTTGTAATTGGTTCTTCTGTTAAAGACATGTGCACATAAAGGAATAATGGTCAAATTTTGGTCTGTACACTAAATGAATGAAGTTATTGGTGCATACAAGCCGTGTGATATCACTGAATATAGGGTTGCATTCCCTTGAATCTACTGAGTTTGTCTATCCTATAAATGAAATATTCTCCATGTTAAAATCCAGCAGTTTAATATTAAAAGCTAGCAGCCGTGGTGGCATTTGCTAAGCAGTCTTGTAACTAGTTTGTAATCCATTATTTTGGCAAGTGTCTGTCACTGTTTAACCATGAAAGTTCGGAGTGGCTGGGTGGTTTTGTTGACCAACTCTGTTAGCAGGTACTGGACCCTGCAAGAAGGAGTAGGCCAACTGTTCCTGACTCACTTTGGTAGGTGTGGCTGAGTCAGACCTGAAAAGAAGAGAATTGCGCTTGAGTCATAGGCTCCAGAACAGAGAGTTCCCTAGAGAAATCCTAGCAATAGTTTAGGGAGAAAGTTTAGGCTAAGATTTATTGGTAACTCAAATGCGAAAGCCAAACTCCAGGAAGTGGGTAAGTTGTCAGGGGGTTGTTTGTTTGTTTGTTTAGATTAAACGCAGAGTAGATGCTGTCTGAAGCTGGGTGGGAACCTGCACTCTAAATGATTACTAGCTAGGTTATTCCTCTCCAGCTGGTGTAGCAAACTCTTGCCAGTATAACACACATCCATTGTAGATAATGGATGGAAATGTTTGTGTTCTTTCGTCAATGGAGGCCTCTCTGCAACTCGCAGTATCAGTGAGCTTGTTTCATTTTTATATTCTCAGGTAACAAATTAAGTTTGCTTGCCATTGGTTTCATCTTTGATCTTGTGTTTGAACACTGTTTAGTCATTCCTGTATTGCATATTGCCATGTGTGTGAAATGAGCATGTTGCATATACTTGTTCCAAACTGCTAAATCTCTCTAGTTGAACAAAAAAGATGCACAGCTGGCGTGTAACTTCACCTATGCTTTCAGCCTATAGAAGAAATTGGATCAAAATAGGTATCAAAAAGAGAAAAACAAGAAGGTAGGAAAAAGGAAATTCAGATGATGACTACACAGTGATGTTCTCGGGCTTTTTTAGGTGTTATCCTTAGTTTACAGTTGCTGCCTCAGGGCTGCACCTCACAGACTAAATGAAGCATAATTATATAAAGCATGACATTCAATTTCAGAAAAGAAACAGACATTAACTTTCAAGTTGAAAATTCTGTAAAGCATGTCAGTCATTAATAGTCAGCTAGCAGAAATACTGAATGTAGCGATAATTAATTTTTTTAAAGTGGAAACTGCATCTTATTAACTTCTAGACTACATTCTGAAGTGAAAAATAATTCTGAAAATTGTAACAACATTTTTGTGAAGGGTAGAGAGAAGGGGGTCTACAGGTAGATTATGAAATCAAATGGCAAAGTAAAGAAAATATGGGGAAGGGGATAGGTTGACATTCATGAAAGCATAGTCAGCATTATAAAATATAGACTCCATTCAGAGTCTATTGTTATTATTTTAAACAGAGTTTTAGTTATGTGGTTACTGTGAGACCTAAGTGATTCCCAAGCACCAGAAAATAAAATCCATAATCGGAGGAAATGAAAGCAAACATTAGACTCAGTCCTGTATTTCTCTGACAATGTGTTCTGCCATCCATCATAATCAAGATATTGCATGCAACGAGACAGATTATTTTCTTGATCTTTTATTGGCCACCTATCTGTCAGCAATGTCTCTGCGCTAAATGGAGGCAGAATTGCAGGTGTACCTGATACAGTGGAATGAATGGGGAGAGACCCTTGAGCAATGCAGAATCAGTGAGCCAAGAAATCTTAACTATCCACTGGCAAACCAACACACGTCCCTGCATATGGGCAATGGAGGGAGATACTTTTTAGAGCACCAGAATGTGGAAGGTTAGTGCAAATTGTAGTGTGTAAGGGTTTTTTTATTTTTTGAACAAGGGCAGTATACCAATTGTTCCTTCCCAAGTACAAAAATACAAACCTTGCAATTAAGACCCTAAGAGTTTATCATGGGGATTTTTTTTTATGATTATTTTTGTAAAGAAAAGATACAACGAGGTCATATTAAGGCCAGCAGGCACAGAAACATCAAGGAGTGCAATGCAAATCATTCTAACCAAATAATCTAGCAGTTTTATTTTTGGTTGCCAGAGGGCGCTCCTCCACTGCATTTCTACAGCAGAGCTGGAACCAGGCTACAAAGCCGGGTCGCGTGGTGACCGGTGCGTCGGTTTTGTCGAGCCCTGCTGTAAACAACAAGACTGTGTATGTGCTGTGATTAGTTTGGCAGTGATACTGCTATGTCACAGCACTCCTTGGGTCCACCTACTCTGAAGCTCTAGGAGATGGCAAATCTTGTTCTTCTGTCTTCGATAATATAACTGGGCAGCTTTTGTGTAGTGGCAGGACCTAGTGTAAGGACAAATCAGACATACTTCATATGAGCCTGGGCTCCTGTTCACTGCTTGTGGCCTGTCCTAAGCGGTAGGAACTGCAGTTCCTATTCCTTGAGCATCCCATGTGGTCTTTTTAATTTTGGGTATCTACAGTTGGGTAATCAAAGGTACACTGTATTATAGGATCAGAGTAAGTGGATCTTTACAACTCATACAAATATTTGCCATACATCGAGAAAATGTCAATTGCAGACATGCTTTATAGAAACCAAATAACTTTTAGTAAACATCATAGGGCTCTGTACATTTGAATACACATTTGCAAATTAAATTATGAATTACTAACCCATCTCCCCTATGCAACCCCAGAAATACCCAGATATCAAAGTCCTGGACAAAAATCATGCCTTGCTGCTAGTGGTATGATTTCTGTCTTGTAGTGGAAAGTGATGAGAAGAAGGTATTTGAGATTGTAGTAGTTGGAGTTCTATATGTCATCTTCTAGTGAGAGAGCTGCTTGGGAAAGAAGTGGGGAAGAGATCAATCAACTTAATCAAATAGGGAAGCGTTTATTTATTTTAGAGAACTTTGACTTAAAAAAAATTCCAGCAGCAAAAGTGACAAATATTCTAAAGTCTCTAGAATATTTGTCACTTTTGCTGCTGGAATTTTTTGGGGGAAAAAAGGTGCACTGACTATCAAAGGAACACTTTTCTGGGCTCAGGGAATTGTGGTCTTGGTTTTTACATACTTTTCCAGAGAACGGAACGTATATAATATAACTATATATACACTATATAATGGTATAGTAAATATTTCTTCAGGAAATATGAACCCACTTACAAAGAAATATTTTATTTTTCCCACACTACTTTTGAATTATTTCTGATATTAAAGATATGTTGGGGGGAGAAGGGGCAGCTTGGATTTTTTTTTTTTTAATATACAAAACTATGGCTTTCTGTCATGGATTTACCACAAGGTTCTCTTTTATTTCTTGGGTACCAACATCTATGCTGCAGTAGGGAAATAAATAAAGTACTGTCTCCCCATCCCCTTCTGGGTGAATTAGTCTTCATATGAGCCTCAGGCGGTAAGTGTGATTTCTGTGAATACAGAAAGATCCACATAAGGAAATGTTCATCTGTATTCATTTTTGAAAATCCCGCATACAACAGATCACTTGTAACTGTTCTAGTTGCCTGTGGTGTGAGATCCCTGTTGTACTAAGTAGAGAGGCAAGTCAGCAAGTACCAGCAGAAAGCTCTGGCATGTATAAAAACAGTAAGACTACAGAAGAAATCATGCACAGGATTTTACACATAGGCCTGCTTCTTTACTGGCAAATGATGATCAACTAGGTAAAACAGATTCCAAATAAAGATGGGGAAAGTGAAAGTAGCCACTATTATATTTGAAAACTCAAACCTATTCAAAAGGTGAGAAGGCTCCACCATTAGAAGTTATCTGCTATTCCCACCCAATGAACTTGTATCGTTGCTGCTTTGTTATTACATGTCAAGGACAGAAAATAGGAACATCTTGAATCTGGAATGTGAAAAACAAACCTGGTCTGCCTCATGCAATGAGGGAATGATTGTTTAATATCTATCACCACAGAACAGTGATGAGGAAGGGAAATTATGTGTATAAAATAAGAGACATTGATTATTCTGAGAAGAACGAACATATTAACCCAACACGTATGTGGCACCCCAAGGCAGACTTCCACTGGCATACAGATTCAAATAGAAAACAGTCAATTCCCCAAATATACATTTCCTATGTCTTCATTTCAAGTGTTTTCCCACCTTACCTTGAAGAATAGTGACTCCACAATGGCATCAAGAAAATGAACACTTTTTTGTTGCCTTGACTAAATTTTCGTGTTCTTTCTAACCCACCTTTGATTTTACAAGACTGCATTTGTCAAGGGCTACTCTCCAGGGCTATGTCTACACTACAAAAAGTTAGGTCAAGTTTGTTAAGTCGACTTAGTAAGGTTGGCTTTAAGTCGACTTAAAATCGACCTTATTAAGTCAACTTAACAAAGTGGTTTCCATGGACATGGACTAAGTCCACTTTGTTAAGTCGACCTAACTGCCTTTCGGTCGACTTAACGAAGTGGACTTAAACGTCCACACTGGGCTTAGATCGACCTAAAGAAGGGTTAGGTCGACCTAAGGTGGCTTAAGTTGACCTCATGGGTGGTTCTTATTAAGTCGACTTAAGGAATTTCTTAAGTCGACTTAATGAAAGCCTGGTGTGGACGCGGCTTTAAGTCGACTTAATTTGCCAGTGTAGACATAGTCCAGGAGTTTAACTATGACCATGTCAAAGCATTACAGCAAATATTTCCAGTTTTCCAGTGTAGTGCATTAGAAGGAAGTGGGTTTCAGATAGAAAGAACGAGGAAGAAATAACAAGAAATCTGTAATGTGCTCATACATACACAACATTCACCAAGTTGGAGGTTCCATTACAATTTTTTAACAGCTATATTACCTAAAACAAACAACTCTATAGAAGCTGATCTCTGCTGGAGTAAATGTGTACTGTTTATCTATATATATATATATATAGCAAATATCTTGACACTGTTCTGAAATTCAAAACAGTTGGATTTAAGTCCAGAAAAATGTAGAAATGTATTTTTGACCGTCTATTTTGACAGTTTTTCTAAATATATACATTCAGAAAAGCCCATTAAATGGATTTCTCTGGAAACCTATTTGTTAAACTTATCTAATGCAACACCTGAAAAAGAACCAAGTGAAGACTCATCCCTTTCGGTACCATACAAGTAAGTAAATATTCTAGAAATAATTTATCCACATTTACCAATATATATGAATTTAGCATGAAAAACTGGCAGTCTTTGCTACTTAATCCATAGAGCCTTGGGTGAGACAGTTCTATATCGTAAGTATTTATGTGGCCCTCATCATAATATTTGAGTGGCTCACAATTTTAATATTAATCTTCAAGACATCTCTGGAAGGTAGGGAAGGTTACTTTTCTCCCTGTTTTACATATAAAGAGAAATTAAATGATTTTTATCTAGGTCACACTTTTTTGATCAAACGTGACCACAAAAATCAGTGAAAAGATTGTGTTTTTTAACAAAAAAGTTGTTTAATATTGGCAGTAACATCAACTTTCTTGATAAAAAACGCAACCTTAATATCTTCCAATAAAACCAATTTCCCTGCTTCAGTTTCTCAATTTGTAATACAAGGATAATACTTGCTATCTTCCAGGCATGTTGTGAGGCTTAACTGGTTCAAGTCTGTAAAGCGATATATATGGAACCTGAAATACTTTCACTGAACTTTTGAAAGAAATTTTCAAATATCAGAAAACAGCAAGAGGAAGCAGAGTTGCTGCTGTAGAAACTATAGCAGCTATGGCATTGCTCAGTACTGTCCCTGAGACCTTAGTGGTCTGACTCATAGGTTTGAGTCCATAATTCTCTGTTTTGGGGTAATGGGGGAAGCAAGCAAGCAGGACTAATGGAACCTGAAGATCAATTTGGGGTAACAACCTGAACACACTCACCCATAATTCAGAGGCTATGTCTACACTAGAAAAAGTTAAGTCGACTTAACAAAGTGGACTAAGTTGACTTAAAGTTAAATCAACCTATTAAAGTCGACTTAACAGGTTACTCCACGTCCACACCGTCCTTAAGTCAACTTAAGTCGACCTAATGGGTGGTACTTATTAAGTCAACTTAAGCTTTCATTAAGTCGACTTAAGGAATTAAGTCGACTTAATGAAAGTCTGGTGTAGACAGGGAGTAATTTAGGTCGACTTAAGGGTCCTTAAGTCAACCTAAATTGCTAGTGTAGACATATCCAGAGTGATCTTTTCTTGGTGATTCAAAGACCAACCAACTCTGTCAACTTTCCTGGAAAACTCATTAGAACAGGTTCTCTCAGGTGCTCTTGGAAAAATCAGTTTGCCACAGTTTATCACTTCTGCTTTCCTGATTCTGGAATGGGACCAGGAGAGAAAAAGAAAGATACTTCTTTGAAGTAGTTTTGTCTTCCGGCAGTAACTCCACCAAAGAAAAATTACTCTCCTAGTACTTTAAGGACAGAAGTCTCTGTATAGCAAGGGAGAAGGAGAGGGAGAAATATATAGTTTTTCTCTTTAATAAACTTGTGAGGCAAAGATGGATGTGATATGCAAATCTAGATTGGGAGAGTACACTAGCATTGCAAAGAATTTTGAAGTTCCAGTCTTGAGGACTGAATAATTTAGGTATGTCTACTGCAAGCATGAGGTATGACTGCAACTGAGGCAGATGTACCCTAGTGAGGCTTGAGTTCTTGTGCAGTGAAGTGGTGGCATTATGTGCTTCTGCACTGGTCAGCTCTGTGAGTAGTTATCCAACGTTTAGGGTCGGCCTGTGTTGCTGCAGCTTCCATGCTCCAGGACCCAGGCTGGCTAGTTTAAAGCTAGCTCAGGTCTGTCTGATCTGTACCTACTCTGAAATTACAATAGAGACATATTCGAAGACCCTTGAAGATAAGACTCTCTTGAAATGTCTAAGAGCAGAAAACGTCATTTTCTACAATGTAACATGCTGTCCTTTTTAATTGTATTTCTATAATTTGGGATTCTACTTGGAAAACAAGTGGGAAAAGTGAATAGCTGTGGGACATAAATATTGGAAGTGAGTGACAACCTGGTAATAGTAGAGTTTTTTTTCTTCATTTCTGAAAGAGAATGCATGTGCTATATAGATAGCATTGGTTTCTTCTTTTGTGCATCAGCTAAGCAGATCACTTTCACACACCAAAACTTTCTTCTTTTGCTGCCTCTGAATTCTGAAGTGTGCATGGGTTATTTATTTTTAAAGCCTTGACATTCTGGAAGCAGTTAGAAATGTTTACTTTATCCCAGGCCTGACCATTCATAAAACTGTACTTGAATTCTTAATGAGAACTACTTATTTTTTAATCTCATCATTCTGTAATGCATTCACTGATTATTTAATGTGCAATACAGATGTGTCCTCTAACTGACTTTATAAGTCTCTCATTATAATTGTATATTATTCTTGGATGAGGACTCAGATGAAAACTCCTTGTGTACTGAGTCAAAAATATTTCTCTTTTGAAGGCTCATCTGTCTTATTCACAGTAGCATCTTTCATTTAAAAAATAAGTATTAAGATCAGCCTGAAAATTAAGCCATTTATCTACAAAGATTTTTTTCTGTTGTATAGTGTGAACTACAGGAACCACCATTCAGAGACCTCTAAGCAGTTATAAGGGTATTGAAGATGAAAAATAGGATATTTTAATAAACTGGTGAAGTAATTAAAAAAGGAAATAAAACTGAAGATGTGTTTAGCCTGATTAAAACAGTCTTGTTTTGTGGTGCTGGGAAAAGATCATGCTCTTCTCTGTCGCTGTATGAATGACTGTGCAGTGAATGTTGGTACTGATTAAGTACATTTTGAAGGACTGAAGGAATCAGTGACCCTTTCTCATGAGGGTCAGGGTGGGTAATCTTGCCTTCAGTTATTTTGAGATATTAGTGGCCCTTTGCCTGAGAATTTCGCCCTTCTCTCCTGTCTATGGGGATTGCCATGTTATCAATAACTGGAGTTCCCAACAGAAGCATACAAGGACAGACAGCATAGCTTGCCTGCAGATAAAACATGGTAAGCTCCAAGGGAAGGGAGGAGAAATAGTCTTGTTTGGAGTTACATTTCCGTATCTCCTTCCAAACCCATTTCAAAACAAAAATTGAGACAGGTATTTACTTGCTGTGCAATTACTCTTCCTTAGCTCCTGTAAGGGTGCAAGTACAATAAGGATTTACGCTGCTATGTTTCTCATTTGAGGCATATCCTAAACAAGTACAGTGAAACCTGGATTATCCGGTCCTCAATTAACCGTAAATTCAGTTAACTGGGATCGGAACCATGGGGGATTGGGTGGCCGCAGAAGCTCCCTCAGCCCCAGGGCTCGGCTTTCAGCAGGAGCTGCGGCGGCTTAACGCCGCAGCTCCTGATGAGAGCTGGGGGATCGGGTGGCCACAAGAGCTCCCTCGGAGCTCCTGTGGCCACCCGAACCCCTGGACTGTGCT
>ML685767.1:21249778-21260307 GCA_007922175.1 Pelusios castaneus | reverse complement strand
GTGTTAGTCTAGGTCAGCCAAACAAACAAGGAGTCCTGTGGCACTTTTAAAGACTAACACATTTATTTATCGCATGAGGTATCTCATCAGATGCTATCTGACGAAGTGGGATTTTCTCCCATGAAAGCGCATGCAATAAATAAATGTTAGTCTTTAAAAATGCCACAGGACTCCTTGTTTGTGTGTTTGAATGAAGTATTTCACTACGAGCACATGATGCCCATCTGTACATCGTTTCCTGATGCAGTGTAAGGTGATTTTACTTAATCTTTAAAAAGTGCTAAATGCCAGAGACCATCCTACCTTTGTTGTATGTCAGAAGGAGAGAGTATGAGAGAAGGAGAAAATTAATGGATGCAGGGTGCCCTTGATAAAAAAGGCTGAGTTGCTGGCAGGTGCTATCTGTGAGGGAACCCTTCACTTTGGAATGCACTCACCTCCCACTGGGTCCAAAATCTGCATGCATTCTTTGACCTGCAGAACACTTTGCAATTCCCTGCTTACCCTTTTTTTTTTTTTTTTTTGGCAAGGTGTTTGAGAATGGTTGAGGCGAGGCTGTGAATTGGACTTTCTTTGGGAATTTGTGGAAAGGAAGATCTTGACTTAGTTCTGTCTTGCACAGCCTGGTAGTAATACATATGAAACAGAGAAATATGTTACTGATTTGATTCTTAATGACTGCTTCTGTGGAAATTTTAACTGATAGCAAGTGCTCCCAAGATTGGGACAGGAGTTCTGATAGGTCTGTGGGTTTTCAACACGAAATAAATGTCTACTATGTGTTTTCTAAACCATTATTAAATCTGGCCAAACAGTATGCACATAGTTGACAGCAAGGTAAGTGATCAAATCTCTACAGGTAAGACTGAAACTGAGTTACCATTGTACACTCCTAGTTTCCTAGCATTTTGCTTTTGATAACATCGACATTCTTGCAAAGCCTCTAGCACTCGTAACCAATCTGTATTTTCATACTTAACAGAGTTCCATCTGGGGATACTGTAAGTTGTTTAGAAGCTCACTGGGATTGATGATGGTGTAGATGCAGTGTTAGTACTGATAACTACATATGGTTTCTTTTAAAGTGTTCAGAATTACTGTAATTTAGCCTGTCGGCAAGTTTTTTGGGGCACTTCTGACCCTGTTTCGTGGACATCGAGAAGCATGATAGCTTCTTATGATCTCAACCCTTTTGTACAATGTGCCAACCAATTCTGAAGGTGGCGTGCCTGGAAAAGGACAAAAGCAGACATGGAGCAGCAAGCACAGAGCTGTTTTGGGGCAAGAGGAGGGAGAAATCCTGTAAATGAGCTTCCAATCCTATGCAGAAGACAGTGCCATCACTTCCCCAGCAAAGATTGTGGGAGTGAATGTAATGCAGGGGAAAAGGATGGCTCCTTGATAAGTATGCTGACATGGGACTTGGTAAATATAGGGTTAATTTCCTTCACCACCACAGACTTCTTGTGTGACTTGGGCAAGTCACTTTTTCTCTCTTTCCGTTCCTCGTCTGTAAAATGGGGATGCTAACAGTTCCCTGCTCCACAGGGGTGTTGTGGGGATAAATAGATTAAAGATTATTAGATGGTCAGATATCCTGGTAATGGAGGCCAGTAAGTACCTAAGGCTATGTCTACACTTGCAAATTAGGTCGATTTTAAGGAGCCTTAAGTCGACCTAACTTAGTTCCTGTTCACACCAGGCTTCCATTAAGTCAATTTAAGAAATTCCTTAAGTCGACTTAGTGAAAGGTTAGGTCGACTTAATAAGAACCACCAGTTAGGTCAACCTAACCCTTAAGTTGACTCCTTAGGTCGACCTAAGCACAGTGTGGACGCTTAAGTCCACTTTATTAGGTCGACCTAAGGGCAGTTAGGTCGACTTACTAAGTCCCCGTTCAGGGAAACCGCTTTAAGTCGACCTAATAAGGTCAACTTTAGGTCGACCTAACTTTTTATAGTGTTGACATAGCCTAAGATAGTTAGATATCTCTGAAACTATCTGCTTGCACCATCAGCACAGATGACCCCACTAAATCTAAAGACTGTGTGACTAAAAAAGGTTCATTTTACTCTTTTAAAGGGGAGCTCTTTTTGGTTTGAAATTTCAGTTTTGTGTGTCCCTTTAGAATCACGTTTTGGGTATAATTTTCTTCCATGTTTCATTATTACCAATACCTTGGCAACCTCTTGCTGAATGGTCGGAAAAGGGCTAGGTTTTTCTTTTGCTGCCAAATACATTTTTACTGTCCTTTAGCTTTGTTAACACGGCTGCACTAGCATTGCTCAAGGAGAGTGAGCTGGATTTTTAAGGCTCACAAATCAAAAGAACCACATTCCAAACGACAGATGCTTTGTATGAGACAAAGAACACAGCTTGACTTTCAGATTCCAGATTGAGGTTGTGTGACTGTTTCTCAGAGAAGAAAAAGGAATGTGTGAAAGTCGCATTGTGGGGGTTCTAAAACTATTTTGCAGAGGGAAAAACTGCATTTTTTTTGAACAGGAGATACACATCTACTTGCTTTAGCCAATGTGGATACTTTGATGTGGCTGGAACTTAAGATCCATGCTTCCTCTGTGCTTCTGTAATATGCTCTTGAAAAATATGATGATCAAATCTGTTACTGGATGCAACCTTAGGAAGAACAACACTAATATCAGTATGTGACTGATCCTACTACTGACCTCTTACCATTTTGAAAATGTCTTCACTTAAGATTTTGCTCATGTCTCTTTTCCTCTGAGTGTATTTTGCATGTATTATATAGGGAGAACATAGTTGTTCCCATGTGATCATGTAATATTTTTATCCAAGGGTAATATTTTTGAAGTGCTTAAATTACTTTAGGCTTGTAAGTTGCATTTGTGAGCCGATGGGTATCGGGATTTGAGGTTATTTGGTGCTTTAGAAAAAATTTGCTATGAAACTGTGTGTCCTTGGAGTATATTTTCTGAATTCACTCTTCAGTTTCATCCCTGCGACCTAACTGCAAACAGTGGGGTTTTGCAGGGATGTAACTGAGGGCAGGATTTGCCCTGTTCTGGTCCATAATGAGTAGTACAAAGATACTAACTGAGGGCTTAATTTTGAATTTGGTGACAATGGTACTAGCCAGGGACCAAATAATAGCAAGTTCAGTGTAGGCTTTTTGGATGAGACTTAGGCCCTTATCACAGCAGCATCAAGCACTTTCTTTTCTCGAAGGAAATTTGCTTTAGAAAGCATTGTTACAACAGAGATTTTTCAGATAAAGTTTGTATTTAATAGGTACAATATGGGCATCGACAGCAGTTTTCCAAGTTACCCCATTTAGTGGTATCCTAATGGGAGATATCATTTCAAGTTCTTGGCTTCCCCTGAGATTACCAAGCAGGGTGCCAATTGTGACAATGATTTTGGTGCTAGGAATACCACCCTGCTAGGAATTGGATGAATATCACTAACTCATGCTACATAATGTAGCTCATTGAATATTTGTGGATAGTAACAACTTTTAGTTTCTCCTGTGGGTACAACATATTATAGCTGCTGCTGCACACTTGGCAAAATAAATCAAATCTTAAAACTGTTGGTATGAGGCAAATGCTATAGAAAATAATACAAAGGTTTGGGTCACTGTATGATAAAAACCTTATATGCCAAGTCTTTCAGGGAGCACTATATGTTTGATTTGCAATAATGTTTTTGTTGTCCCTCTTTATCTGCTTTGTATGCTTCTCTGAAAAAGCTTTGATCAAACCATTCCAGAGCTGAAGAAACCTGAGAAGAAGATTGCTAGGCAACAGATGCTCTAAAGTACAGTTTCCACTCTGTCCATTTAATGTTGAGGTGGCAATAGAGACCTAACAATGCTGGAAGTCCGCTGAGTCAAAACAAAAAGAGCTTATTGTTACGAAAGAGAGACAAATGAAGCAAGAAATACCTTTGAAATCAGGAGTTAAAAATAAGATGAGACAGAGGTGAGAGAATACCAGAAAAATGAAGGGGAAAAATAGAGTTGGAGAAAAAAAAACCTTAAAGAGGAGTCAGAATGAAAACTGTGAAAGGAGGTTGAGAATCTAATTAAAGGAATGTTAAAAACAAAGGGCAAGAGAGGAAAACAAGGGAGAGAAGGTATTCAGTGTACAAGTACTTAAAATGTACAGTTGCCATCAGAAAGGGAATAGAAGCTTAAAACTATTCTGACTTAAAAATCATCTTATTCTCACACTCCGGGTACATGTACAATATACACTGTATCAAAAATGTCTACCTGAACAAGCTGTCCTCATTCCGCTGTAGCCTGTACTCTCCCACTCAATCACTCTCTCACATATAGGTAAAACAGATTAACTGTGCCTCCTTGGAAAGCACTCAGCAACCTCATGCTTTGTCAGACCAACAGGGACAATGAATTCCAGAGCTGAGTGTCCCACCTCCTGAGTTCAAAACTTGGGAATGTCAACAAGATCACTGCATCTGATCACAGTTGAGGGGACTCATAGGCTATGTCTACACTAGGCTTTAATTAGTTCGAATTAAGGGCTTCCTTAATTCGAACTAATAAATTCGAATAGGCTATTTGAACTAAGGGTTAATTCGAACTAGTTAGTTCGAATTAACCAGTGTGGCCATGTTAGTTCGAACTAATCGGCCCATTGAACTCAATGCAATTTGCTAATTCGAACTAAGCAAGTGCCATTCATGGCACTTGCTTAGTTTGAACTATTTTTGTAGTTCGAATTAAGTTAATTCGAACTAACTAAAATTAGTTCGAATTAGTTAGTTCAAATTAGTTAATTCGAACTAACTTTAATAAGTGTAGACATAGCCATAGACTTTAAGGTCAGAAGGGGTCATTGTGATCATGTAATCTGACCTCCTGCACAACACAGGCCACAGAACATTACCCACCCATTCCTGTAATAGACCCTAATTTATGACTGACTCATTGAAGTCCTCAAATGATGGTTTAAAAAGTTAAAGGTATAGAAAATCCACAAGCAAGTGACTTGTGGCCCATGCTACTGAGGAAGGTGACAAAAATCCTTAGGCCTTTGCCAATCGGCACTGGGGGAAAATTCCTTCCCAACCCCAAATATGCCAATCAGCTAAACCCTGAGCGCGTGGGCGTATTTACCACTAGTAGTCAAAGATCAGTTAGTTGCCAGATTCGGCTGTCCCCTGCTGCTTCCCTTAAAAGGCTCTTCCAGAACTTTGTTCCACTGATGGTTAGAAACCTTCATCTGATTTCAAGTCTAATCTTCCTGATAACCAGTTTATATCCATTTGTTCTTATGTCCACATTGGGTCTGAACTTAAATAATTGCTCTCCTTCCTTGGTATTTATCCCTCTGATGTATTTATAGAGAGCAATCATATCTCCCCTCGGCCTTCTTTTGGTTAGCCTAAAACAAGCCAAGCTCTCTGAGTCTCCTCTTGTGAGGCAGGTTTTCCATTCCTTGCATCATCCTAGTAGCCCTTCTCTGCACCTCTTTCAGTTTGAATTAGTCTTTCTCAAACACAAGAGACCAGAACCGCACACAATATTCCAGATGAGGGCTCAAAAGCACCTTGTATAATGGTATTAACACGTCCCTCTCTCTACTGAAAGTACCTCATCTGATGCATCCTAGGACTGCATTGTTTTTTTCATGGCCACATCACATTGGCAGCTCATTGTCATCAACCAATACACCCAGGTCCTTCTCCTCCTCCATCACTTCCAACTGATGCATCCCCAACTTATAACAAAAATTCTTGTTGTTAGTCTCTAAATGCATGACCTTGCACTTTCCACTATTAAAATTCATTCTATTTCTATTACTCCAGTTTACAAAGTCATCCAATTCTTCTTGTATGATATCTCAGTCCTTCACTGTACTGGCAATACCTCTCAACTTCATGTCATCTATAAACTTTATTAGCACACTCACACTTCTGCCAATAATAAAAAGGGTCAGTAATAAAAATGTTAAGTAAAATCAGTCCAAAGACTGATCTCTGAGGAACTCCACTTGTAAATTCCCTCTAGCCTGACAGTTCTACTTCTGGTATGACCTGTTGAAGTCTCCCCTTTTGCCAGTTCCTTATCTCCCCTCCAAGTTTCATATTTAATCCCCATCTTTTCCAATTTAAATTAGTAATTCCCCATGTGGAACTGTATCAAGTGCCTTACTGAAATATAGCTAAATTAGACAAAGGAATGAGGTGGATCTGTTATCTTTTCAAAGAAGGGTATTAGGTTGATCTAGCATGATCTACCTTTTGTAAAATCATGTTGTATTTTGTCCCAATTACTGATAAACCTCGATGTCCTTACCTACTTTCTCTTTCAATTTTTTTTCCACAACCTTGCGTACTGCTGTAATCAAACTAACAGGCTTGTATCAGATCACTTTTTTTTTTTTCACTTTCTTAAAAATAGGAAATGTGTTAACAATTCTCCAGTCATATGGTACAACTCCTGAGTTTACAGATTCATTAAAAATCCTTACTAATGGGCTTGCAATTTCAAGTGCAAATTCCTTTAATAATCTTGGATGGAGATTATCTAGGCTCCCTAATTTAGTCCCATTAAGCTGTTCAAGTTTGGCTTCTACCTTCCCTATCCTCATTCTCATTAGCCACCCTGCCACTATCTCCAAGTTCTTCATTAAAAACAGGGACAAAGTATTTGTTTAGATACTGGGCCATGCCTAGATTATCCTTAACTTTCACCTCATCCTCAGTGTTTAGCGGCCCCATTTCTTCGTTCTTTGTTTTCTTCCTGTTTTATATGGTTAAATAACCTCTTACTATTGGTTTTCAATCACCTCTGCTTGTCTTTTGGCATTTCTCACTTTATCCCTACATGTGCTGACCTCCAAGAGGTTATTTTCCTTGCTATTATCCCTCCCATCTTCCACTCCTTCTAGGCGTTTTGCTTTCTCTTAATCACCTATCTGAGATGCTTGCTCCTCCACATTGATCTATTACTCTTGCCTATGTATTTTTTCCTTGGGGTGCAGGGTTTGGATAGTTCCTGCAACTTTGACTTGAAATTATTCCAAACCTCCTTGACCATTACATCCATGAGTTCTTCAATCTAATCTACTTCCCTAATTAATTCCCTTAATTTTTTAAAGTTAGCCCTTTTGAAATCAGACCCTTGTCACAGATTTATTTTTGTTTATCCTTCCATTTTAGTTTGAACTGTTACCAACTTTGCCCACAAACTCAGGGTGTGCTCATTGATTAGGGTTACTTCTTTGGGGCGGAGAGGGGAAGGTTGCAATTCTATTAGTGAACTGCTTATGTCACTTGTGTTTCTTTATGGACCTTACTTCTTCCTTCTGTAAGTTCCCTCCCAATGGAGCCACCCTTGCAGGAAATCCACCTACATATACCCATTCACCAATTAACATGATGCGTCTGAGCAGGCAGGGTCTATTAGCATTCTCAGCTGACCCCTTTTATGTCCCTGAACTCAGCAAGTTGAGTAACACAGCACTTTTCAGCTGCTACCCTTATATGCCTTTGGAGTCAATCATGCTGGTATTCCCACTATTACTTTACAGTTATTCTAGTAATAACCTCATCAATGAGCAAACCTTTCAGGATTTTGGGCATCACAGGGATTTTTGGCTAGGTAAAAAAAGCATTGCTGCAGAGCAATATAGGGAAGCCAAGAACACAAAGGAGAGGAAATGAAGTTTTTAAAAGTTTGGCAACTGACTTGATTACATAAGTCATTTAATTGCTAAGTACCTAAAACTTAGAATAATAATAGTAATAATTACAAAAGGAGAGAAAAATACCCAAACAGTTACAGCATTAATAACCATACAAGGAAAGAAAAACACTGTTACAATATTACCTATATTCTCTATTGTATCAGGCCTAGGTCGAGAGAGAGAGAGAGAGAGAGAGAGAGAGAGAGAGAGAGAGAGAGTTATATTTGAACAGGGAGAGAGAGAGAGAAAGAAACGGGGGGGGGGGGCCGGGATCTCTCTCCACTCTGTGCAGCAGAAAGACTCCCAGGAAACAGGCTGTGCAGCTCATGGCCAAAAATGCTGGAGGGAGACAGGCAGAGCTCTCACCACCATCAGCAAGGAAAAGGTGAAATCCCAGTGGAGATGATGCAGCTTTTAGATCTAAGCATCAGGACTTCCTTCTTGGATTTGAGTAGGGGTTTTTGTAGGAAACACTAGGGTTGTTTTTGAGGTAAATAATGACTTGTTTAAGTGCACAATACACATTCCTGGCTGGGGTGGTAATGGTTCTGGGAAGCTCACAATACAATCAGGCAGATTCAGTATTTGGGGTATCAATTAGCATGTCTATCACTAGAGAGGTCTGATAACTGATGAGCTAGTTAGCCTTGGTGCAAGATCCCCCATCATGCATAGCTTCCCTGCTTCTTCAATCCCAGAGTTCAGTGCGGTTCCTGCTTTGGATCTTGGTTCTCCATACTGGATCTAAATGAAGTTCCATTCAATGTGGTTGACGGCTTTTAGATGTGGTGTCTCCCAGAGCTGATAAGAAACAAGATAAGGATGTCTCTCATAGTCTCTTCATTGTTTTGGGTTTCTGGTTCAAGCAGGTGGGGGGGGGGCGGTGATATGTCACAGTCACAGAGGCTGGATACTATGCTCGGATTCCCCAAGAATACAGAGCTAACAAGTAACAGAACTGAATTAGCTCATGATCACTTGAACCAAGGTTATCCCGTACAACCGGCTCTTCTATGAGGTCCTCACTATTTACCAATACCAAATCCAAAATGGCATCCTTACTTGTTGGTTCAGCAACTCTTTGGTGAAGGAATCCATCAGATCACATCCAGGAAAATCTGGACCCTAGTATTATTACTAGCATTTGTCCTCCAGTCTGTATCAGTGAAGTTATAGTCTCCCATAATTACACAATTTCCATTAGTATTTACTTCATTAAAAACATTAAGGAGGTCTCTATCTATATCCAGACTGGATCCCAGTGGTCTGTAGCACACCCCCAAGAACTATCCCAGGGAAGTTCTAGTAGCTTTCTTCCCCCGTGTGATTTTTCACCCAGACAGACTGTGTCTTACCCATTCCATCACTTTTAATTTCTTTATGGTCTACCTCATCATTGATACATAATGCTACTCTACCCTCTTTGCCTTTATTTCTGTCTTTGCTAAATAGAACATATACTTCAGTATCTGTACTTCAGTCATGACTACTATTCCACCATGTTTCTGTTATCCTTATAATATCTGGTTTCACTTGCTGTACCACTAGCTCTAATTCCTCCATTTTGTTATTCAGCCTTCTCACATTGGTGTACCAAATTTTTAATTTTTGTTGGGCTTTGCTCATATTCCTTTCCTGATTTGGCACAGTCATTCTACCACCACCATTACCTACTAGACAGGTATCAACACAGCTCTTCCTCTTAATGTCCATTCTCCTTTACCGACTGCTGTATCCTTTCTTGCTTCATTTTTCTCCCTCTCAATGTTAAAATCAGGTGTGGAGAATCTCCCAAGTATCTCCTACAAATTCTTAGTTTAAAGCTCTTTTAATCAGTTGTGCCAGCCTCCATCCTAGAAGTCTATTTTCCTCCCTACTCAGATGAAGTCCATTCCATGAGAACTGTCCTCTGTCCATTAATGTCTCCCAGGGGCCATACTTCCCAAAACCAATGCCTGATGGAACACTGATAAACAAGGTGTCCAAGATCTAGGCTATGTAGGTCTTTATAGAGCAAAATCAGCGTCTTGACTTGCACCCAGAGGAAAAATTGACAACGAGAGTACAAATCCACGTGTCCTATATAACGAGCTTTGCTAAGTGAGCAAGAGACTGCATTCTTTGCTAACTGAAGCTTCTGCGTAGGCCTCTGAAGCACCCTGCAGAGAGCACACTGTAATCATCTCATCTGGAAGTTGTGAACTATCTGATATTGCCGCACTGAAAATGAGCATATATATTAAAAGAAAAAAGTATAATGAGATGTCACAATTGGAGGAAATCTATTTAAGCTCCATATTTTCCTCACTTCTGCAGCGACTTTGCCATTTTAAGTGCTGTCATAGTTTTTCCTCTATCTAGCCCCTGCTAGCATCTCCATGACTGCTTAAGCATTTCTAAGACCTGAAGTACAGTAGAGTTTTGTCAACAAAACTGCCCCGTTTTATCAACAAAATAAAACCCCCTAGATAAGGCATAGAACCTTTATCAGCAAAGCTTTAGCAAACCAACACACGTGTAGATTATATTGCTGAAATAGCCTTGCATATCACGGAATGCCATTGTGAGACTGATCTGGTAAGTAGTTGAGCTCCTCCTTTCAAAGACCCAGGAAGATTTCAAGTTAACTCACTGTGGGAGAGCTCACTCCACAGCAGCAACAGCAAATGGTAGGCCTGCCTGCCTGCCCTAGACTACAGAGGAGGGATGTAACTCTGGACATGCTGTGCAGAACCAGTAAGCCCCTGCCCTTCTCCTGCGGGTGTACGTGACTGTTTCTGCTAGAGGAGAACTCCAGCTATGAGCCTCAGAAGTGTGTGTGTGTGTGTGTGT
>ML685767.1:21238799-21249768 GCA_007922175.1 Pelusios castaneus | reverse complement strand
GTGTGTGTGTGTGTGTGTGTTTCACCCCTCACATTCTCTCTTTCCCTTCTTCCTCCAACTCCCCCTTCTATGGGCTTCTCATGTTTGTGTTCAGCAGTGTCAGTTTGGCTGATGGGTTTAAAAGTGTCTGTAAAACTAGTGCGATGCCCACGGAACGATGGGATTCAGAAACCTTCATCAAGTGACACCGTGCCTCTCCCAGAAGTCATTGCATACCCTTCCCAAAGCACTCGGCCTGCTGTTGCACAGTGGGATAGCTTTGCAGAGTGCACTGCTCCCTGTATCAACAAAACAGCTGTGTGTGTGAATGCACTGAATGCATTGACAGAAAGAGACAGTGTTTTAATTACAGCGGTAGCTATAGGTCAGCAAAACATTTGTCGATAAAAGTTTCTAGTGTAGACAAGGCCTAAGATGCTCCTGGATAATATGCCAACATTTCACAGCCAAATGTTCAGAATAAGGAGTTAGCACATACCCTCCCAGCATGGATGGATTTTATTATAAGTGGGCGGAGGCATTGCCTCCCCAAAATCTTTCCCCCTAGCTCCCCAAAAAACTTTCTTTGCCTCCCTTCTTGCTGGGAAAGCATTAGGCATGGCCTGCGAAAGTATTTTTCCTTGCTCTCTCTGCCTGCAGATTGCTGTGGAGGCAATAGCAAGACGCAGGAGCAAGCTATCTGTGACACCAATAGACACATAACAATAGCGGTCCATTGGTCTAAATTAAGTGATAATTATCCTTAAAGACAGCCCAGCCCAGAAGCAGCCTTTGGATATTGGGGGCCCTAGGCAAAGGCCCACTGTGGTGCCCCATATAGGCCCACAGGGGCCACCTGCCACCAACCCCAGCTCCCTACCACCAGCGCCCTGGCCCTGCCCTCCCTCACCCCCCCCACACAGTCCCAGCTCACTGCTGCCAGCCCCCCACCACCACCAGCCTCAGCTCCCAACCACCAGTCCCGAACCCAGGGGAAGCTCCTCCTCTGCTGCCAAGGCAGACATGGCTTCTGGAGCAAGCAATGGGGCCCCATACAGCTTGGGGCCCTAGGCATGCGGCTGCTTCGCCTACCCCAAAAGCCACCTCTGGCCCATCCCAACAGCCCCCAGTTGTCAGCCGCTAGTAACATAGTGTTATACCAATTTAGTCATTGGTTGGAACTTCGAAATAACTGAACTGAACTCACTAAGGAGTAAGGGGGTTCAGATGCCATGCCAGATTGATTCTCAGTTGAGAGAGAGGAGGAAGTGGGGGTGGGAAGGGGATGGATGCCTGAGTTACAAGCACTAGGGGTACATCTACACTGGTAACTTAGGTCAACTTAAGGAGGCTTAAGTTGACCTAAACTAAGCCACGTCCATACTGGGTTTTTATTAAATCGACTTAAGCATTTCCTTAAGTCGATTTACGGAAAGCTTAAATTGGCTTAACAGCTCGTTTTAGGTCGACTTAAGCCTTAAGTCGACTCCTTAAGTCGATTTAAAGCCAGTGTAGACAGGGATTAGCACCTAAATCAATTTATTAAGTCGATTTAAAGCGTTAAGTCGACTTAATAAGGTTGACAAGGGGCTATGTCTACAGTAGAGAAGTTGTCGACTTTGTTAAGTCAACTTAAGGTCAACTTTAAGTTGACTTAAAATGAACCTTATTAAATTGACTTAATGAAGTTGACTTAACTTTTTTAGTATATACATAGCCAATCTGATTAGTAATCAGCTCTATCTTTTAACAAGGATTGAGCTGGTCAAATAGTGCTTTTAGCTCTTAGTCAGACTCCATACAGAGTCTTTTGTTATTTTAAGTGACCATTATAGCTGAAATCACTGATAAGCCCTAGTGCTTAAACCTGCTATGGGACAGTCACAGTGTTTCTGTGGAGAGACTGCCAGTCTGCGTCATCATAAATTACCCCACTGAAACCTAAAATCACAAAGATTAGGTCACAGTGTGGAGGTGGCAGCAGAAAATGCTTTCTTCTCCACTTTTCCCTGGCAGGTGAACTCATGCAAAAGCACCTCTGAACTGTGGGTCTCCACTGCTGACCAAGGAGGACAACACGGTGAGTGGGGTATGGTGGCAGGAGAAGGCAGAGGCACATTAAAGGAACATTTGTTTGTTGAACTGTGTTTCCCAGTCACAAATCTAGCATTCTGGAGCAGAGTCACTTATATAAATGTTTCCTAGTAGGCCAAGATTTCTAAAATGCTTTATTTGCCAAGGTCATTATCTCATATTATTACTAACTTGAAAGGCTGTTATTTTGGATAGTTTCTGTACTAAACATTTTTTATGTTTTAATTAAGTTTTACCTAAAAGCATGAGAATGGTCTGATCCAGTATGGCCAATGTTCATCTAGCCCAGTAACTTTTTTTTCTGACAGTGGCCGGTGCCTGATGCTTCAGGGAATGAATAGGACAGACAGTCATGGAGCTATCTATCATCCCTTGTCATTTGGTCCCACCTTCTGGCAAAAAGAGACTAGGAACATTTCAGAGCATAGGTCCAAAGGGGTAGCCGTGTTAGTCTATTGCAGAAAAACAACAGAGTCCTGTGGCACTTTTAAAGACTAAGTGGGATTTTTCTCCAACGAAAGCTCACGCAATAAATAAATCTGTTAATCTTTAAAAGTGCCACAGTACTCTGTTGTATTTCAGAGCATAGTATTTTATCCATCCTGCCTATCCCAGTTATTGCCGTTGATGGACCTATTCTCCATAAACTTATCTAATTCTTTTTTGAACAATTGGCCTTGGTCTTGGCCTTCTCAACATCCTCTGGCAAAGAGTTAAACAGGTTGACTGTGTGTTATGGGAAGAAATGCTTCCTTTTTAAACCTACTGCCTATTAATTTCATTGGGGGACACCTAATTCTTGTGTTATGTGAAATATTAAATAGCATTTCCTTATTTTTTTCTCCACACCAGTCAAGACTTTATAGATCTCCATCATATCTCCCCTTAGTCATTTCTTTTCCAAGCTGAAAATTCCCAGTTTTATTAAGCTTTCCTCAGATGGAAGCTGTTCCATACCCCTAATTATTTTAGTTGCCTTTCTGTGTATCTTTTCCAATTCCAATATATATATTTTTTGAGATGTGGCAACCAGATCTGCATGCAGCATTCAAGATGTGGAAGTACCATGAATTTATATAGTGGCATTATGATATTTTCTGTCTTATTATTTATCTCCTTCCTTTCTTATTGTTTCCTAACATGCAATTAGCTTTTGCATCTGCCACTGCACACTGAAAATAATTTTTCAGAGAACTATCCACGATGGACTCAACATCTTTCTTGAGCAGTAACAGCTAAGTTAAACCCTATCATTTTATATGCATAGTAGCAGCGCTGTAGAAAAGGACCTGGGGGATATGGTGGACGGGAAGATGAATATGAGCCAACAGTGTGCCCTTGTTGCCAAAAAAGCCAATGGCATATTAGGCTGCATCAGTAGGAGTATTGCCAGCAGATCGAGGGATGTGATAATTCCCCTCTATTCGACACTGGTCAGGCCGCATCTGGAATACTGTGTCCAGTTTTGGGCTCCCCACTACAGAAAGGATGTGGACAAATTAGAAAGAGTCCAGCAGAGGGCAACAAAAATGATTAGGAGGCTGGGGAACATGACTTATGAGGAGAGACTGAAGGAACTAGGCTTATTTAGTCTACAGAAGAGAAGACTGAGGGGAGATTGGATAGCAACCTTCAACTACTTGAAGGGTTGCTCCAAAGAGGAGGGAGCCAGGCTGTTCTCGATGGCAACAGAGGACAGAACAAGGAGCAATGGTTTCAAATTACAGCTGGGGAGGTCAAGGTTGGATATTAGGAAAAACTTTCTCACTAGGAGCGTGGTGAAGCATTGGAATGGGTTACCTAGGGAGGTGGTAGAATCTCCATTTTTGGAGATTTTTAAGGCCCGGTTAGACAAAACCCTGGCTGGGGTGATTTAGTGGGAGTGGTCCTGCTTTTTAGCAGGGGGTTGGACTAGATGACCTCGTGATGTCCCTTCCAACCCTATTATTTTATGATTCTATAGTTGGGATTCTGTTTTCAAATGTGCATTACTTTGTATTTATCAGCATTGAATTTCATCTGCCATTTTATTGCCCAGGCACCTAGGTTTATAAGATCTCCTTGTAAAATAAAAAAAACCCAGAAGGATGTAGATAAAGTGCTTCGTAGAAGGCTTGAGTAGTCAACTTTATATGATAATCTAACATAATGGTCAGGAAACACTTGCCAGTTTTTTACTATGGTGATAGACAGCCTCCCTTTGCCCCCCCCCCCCCCTTCTCACATCTCATTGGCCCTCATCCCACACCCCTGTAAATTCAAACACCCCCTCCCCACCAATTTCAGTTCCTGGGGAAAACACTGGTTAAAAGAGATGGTCATATTTGTGTTTATTACACATTGAAAGTGACCTTACTGAAGGTATTAACCCTGCTCAGATCATTGAGGCCTATGCTGCAAAATCTGGAGTGGGTCTTGGGTCAGCCATGGAGCTGCCTTCCCCAGGGAAAGCTCCAAAATCTGCCCATGTCTCCCAGCCTCTTTGTACATTGCAGCTATGGTAGCACATACCCTGGCCACAGAGGAGATGATTAAGCGCTGCTTCTGGCTCCAGTCATTTAGCTCTACCCTATGAGGTACCGATGGTAGTACAGGACCTACCCTTTGAAGGGTGATCTCTCTTCTCCAACCAAATGAATGGACAACTTTCAGGCCAACTTAAAATCTCTGGGCCTCCACACACTGGCCCTATCCCAGAAATACTTCAAGCCCCATCCTCTGGGCCACTTTCACCACCACAGCAAAGGCAGGACTTTGGAAAGCGGCACAACAGGGACTCAAGAAAAGGCACCTGCACTACTCCTCGTTCAGCCCCATGACTATGTCCACGAGGCAACTGTCAAGGCCTAGATAGGAATTTTGAAGATGCAATCAAGGATGACACACCAGTCCAGATCCCGGATCTAATCTCAAGATTTGTAGGTAGTTTATTCCTTTTTTACTGGGCCTGGGTCAGCATTACATTGGATCACTGGGAGCTCTGCACAGTAGAAATGGGATATACCTTTCTATTTATCTCTTCCCCCTCCTTCTAACCTTTGCTCCCCATCCTGCTTCACAGACACTTCTCACAAGTGACTTCTAATCCAGGAGGTACAGTCTGTCTTAAGGGTGGGAATGGTGGAAGAAGTTCTAATAGACCTAAGAGGCATAGGGTTCTATTCACATTACTTCTTGATCCTGAAGTCTAGTGAGGATCTCAGACCCATGCTAGACCTACAAAACCTCAACAAATTCATGAACAGACTGAAGTTCCACCTGGTATCCCTATCCTGAAGTATCCCTTCCCTAGATCCAGGGAACTTGTACTTTCATATAGCAATATTCAGGGACCGCAGGAAGTTCTTCCAGTTCGTCATAGGTCATCACCATTATCAATTCATAGTGCTACTTTAGTCTGTTGGCAGCATCGAGAGTTTACAATATATGTGGCAATCATGGCAACTTCGCTAATGAAAGTAGGAGTATAGGTGTACCCATATCTGTACGATGGGCTGATCAAGAGCTGCTCCAGTGGACAGGAGGAAAGGCACATAAGTCTCATTCAGTCCACTTTCTCGAACCTAGATCTTCTCCTGATAAACCAGAAGAAGTCAACACTCTCAGCAGCACAAAGGACAGAAATTATACAGGCAATCCTCAACTCGACGTGGGCCAGAGCTTACCTTCCAGAAAGTCATTTCATTGCCATCAATGCCCTCATAAATAGTCTAAAGCGCCTCTTCCATCATCACAGTAAGGATCTCTGAAGTTTCTGGGTCACATGCTCTCTTGTACCAATGTGGTGCAGCATGCTCGTCTCAGACTGCTGCAAACATGACTGGCATCCATATACACACCAGCCCATCACCCTTTGGACAAGCTGGTCATAGTATCACTGGCAGTGACCCTCACCCTGCAATGGTGGCTCGACCGAGATGTGGTATGTGGGGGCATCCCATTTTCAAGATCAGTTCCATGAATATCGTTGGTCATCGATGCCTCCAATATGTTCTACATAAAAAAGCAAAGCGGAGTCTGCTCCTTCCCCTTTATATCGGGAGGTGATGAGTCTGTGGGATTACTGCATAACTCAGTCCATTCACTTGGAAGCATTTTACCTGCCACGCTTGCAGAACAAGCTGGAAGACCACCTGAGCAGGTCTTTTGTCAATCATCATGAGCAGACATCCTAAATATCATTTTCCAGAAGTGGGGATTTCCCCATGTGGGCTTGTTCCCAACCAGCCTCAACAAAAAAATGTCCCCAGTTCTACTCATACCTGGCACATGGTTCAGGTTCCCTCTTGGATGCTTTTCTCCTTACCTGTGGAGAGAGCCTGTCTCCTCTTACCCAAACTTGATTACTGCACAAACTTATTGTGAGGCTTAATAGTGGTAAATCTTTGTGTGATTAGGATGAAAGGAGCTATGTGAATGAAAAATACAGTTAACTTTCTTATTTCCAGAGTTGCAATTTAAAAGTTAGTCACCCTTCAGTTTTCTCCACCCGTAGTAGCTAAGGTCAATTGGGTTGTGGTATTTACATGTTGTTAAAGGTTTAGGGCCCTTGCACTCTTACATACGTATCTTGCATGCCAATATTTCTCCGTTTCTGCTAGTATTTTTAATCCAAGTAAATCCTGTACTTTTCTGTTTAATCATGCCATTTTCCTTCCTGTTCATTATTTGGTAGTGCATATGATATCTTACAGTTAGTATTAATGTTTATTTTCTGTAGCAATTGCAAATATATATATATATAATAATTTCAGTCATGTGATTTCTGCATTCAGCCTGATTCTAACTTCCTCGTTAACTTACTTCTTGAAAATTGGTGTCAAAAACATCTTGTATAATGAATGCATATTTCTATTGTGTTTATTCAGTGAAAAGAAGAGGTAGGCCTCAGGATATAATAGATAGTTGGATTTAAAAATAAAGAAATAAAGGTACAATAAAATGTATATGAAACGAGTATAGTTAGTTATTCTTTTCTCCTGTGTTTTCTTAATGTAGTTTGCCTTTATACCAATTCATCCTTAGTTCTACAATTCAATTTGATTGACAGACTCTCTTTTATTTGTAGCTGGGAATAAAGTTTGCTAGCATCTTTTCCTCTCTTCTGTTGTGTTTCTGGAAGACGCATCAATTTGATATATTCAGCTAAGACTTGAAAAGCTTTACTAGATGTAAACAAGCTAAAGGGAAATATGAGAGACATGTGAGACTCTCCCTAGCTACTCCAGTGCAGAGAATTGTGAGGGTGGTGGGATTTCTGCCAAGGCACTATGTTTTTGGATCCAGGGTGCGAGTTGTGGGCGAAATCTTCATCCAGTTGAAATGAATAGCAAAATTCCCAGTTACTTCATTGGTGCCAGGATTTCACCCTTTTGCTGGTAGTAAATCTGCTGTCCTAATCACCGTTAGCTGGAAAGAAGTTATTGCCTGTTTCTCTCCCCTTCCACAATCTCACATAGTAGAATTCTGTAATATTATGCAATATTTGAAAATAGCAGCAGTTGCTGGGTGAAGTGTCTCCTTTGAGTTGCAGACCTCAAAACATTCATTAACAGAGCCATGGGCCAGATTCCTTGGCCAGCCAAATCCACTTTTCGAAATTCTTAAGGTACAAAGTGAAACTTAACTAGCAAGAGCTGCCCAGGAGAGACTTCTCCGTGAGCAGGGGAGCCCTCTGCTGGTGTATTTGGTTCCTGCAAAAGCAGGTTCCCCACTGTCAGTTTAAGGGGGTTGAGCAAACTGGTCAGGGTGGGACATAATAAAGCAGAGCTGCACTATACTCTGTAATGTCACAAAAATCTTCTGTTAGTGATGTAAGGCAGAGCTATGAATTTTGCTGGGGCACTGTGGAGAACTTTGGGGCCAAAGCTTTTCTAAAATCCAGATTGCCGTGCCTGATGTAATTTTTTTTTTTTTTAAGAAGCCCTTTGTTCGACAAAATGAGACATTTCAATTTGGGTTTATGCTTGAAGGTATTTAACTGAAAAATCAATAATACAATCTTGAAACTATTCTTAAAATGTCATTTTTAAAAATAACTTGACAAAATGGTATGTTTGCAGCAATCTTTGTTTGACGGGTTATTTCTGGATATCCATAGCCCATCTTTGTCAGCCTGTCACACTTTAGAAGAAAACAATTTCCTAACGTAACAATCAAACCTTCATATTAATTTTGAGAACAAAAAATATTTTTGCTCCATTTTAAACAGGCTGCTTCACAGAAATGAAACCTCTTGTGTTAAAATCTGTCTTTCTATTCTTCTTCTGTCTAATGATAGTTTTTCTGCTTTTTCCAGAGAAAATCTAACTAGCTGGACCTAACAATCCATCATAAACAAATTTAGCTAAATGAAAATATAACCTTTGAGAGACAATAGTTCCTTTCCATCCCTCTCTCCCTCCCTTCCTGCCATTCTACTTGAAAAGTGACTGTTAAAGTAACATCTGGGAGATCCATAGTTATTTCTATGTTAAATTTGCAGGTTAAAAATGTTTTCTTTCAAAATGCCAGTTCCGCAAACTTGATTTGACAATCCAGCAGAGTTCTTTTCATGTATAATTACCAGTAACAAAAGGTCTATGGCTAAATTATGCCCTTAGTGGCACTTGTGCAGTTGGCTTCTCATCCGTGGTTCCATACAGCTGTTACTGTCCAGAATTTAGTAAACAGTTCTGATGTACTAGAAATATTTGAGTTCAGTTAGCTGTTTCAGATGTACGCTGCCATGCAGTTAAAAAAAAAAAGCAGTGAAAATTTTAGTGTTAAAGATAAGTCAGGTATGACGCTGAATATATATAAATAACATGCTTGAGTAAGAGGCCATTTACCCCAGTTATTTTTCAGTTTTTGATAGAGAATTTATCCTCTTGATATACATTTTAGAATGACCTAGGATTGAATGCTGACATACATATTTATTTCCACTATATTTTTTCCCTTTATTTTCTTGGATGCCCTACCAAGACTTACCAGGGAAAAAGTGTGGTTGGTTGGTTGGTTTGTTCTCTGAATGAATAATATATTAAACCATGTTTAAAATCACCATCTAAAATTTCTATTTTTTTTAATTGCTTTGCATTTTTGAAGATTTAAAAGTCTACATCCACTGTGTTCATCTAAGGAAATAACATGGATGGTAAGCAGCTAGGGATAGTCACTATTAAGTTCAAAATAATTGCTCATTTTGCTAAAATGGATGAGCTGTTAATTTCTCATAGATTGGATAATAAACATGAAGACTGTCCATCAACCAGTAAATGAGGCTATGTACACACTACAACCTTGTCCCGCAATAAAAGCTATTGCAGGACAAGGAAGGTGCTATAAATATAGCGTCCACACAGGCTGTACCACGGAACAACTGTTCCGTGGTAAGCCTTACCACTCTCGTTTGGGGTGGTTTACATGTTGCGGGGCAAGAGGCTGTTGCTGCGCAACAAGAAGCTTTCCTGTGTGGACGCTTTGATAGTTATCGCGCAGTAAGGAGCCTTACAGCATGATAACTCTGTAGTGTGTACAAGGCCTGAGTTAAGGAGCCAAAATCAGATGGTCAGATATTGAATTTGATTTCGTCAGTTTAAATTTAAACCTGAATTGAATAGACTTAGTTGGAATTGCACTGATGCTAATAAGATCAGAGGCCTTCCCAATGTCTTTTCAGCATTTAAGAACTCTTCGTCAATTCATTGCACCAGCACGTCCTTCATTCATGTCAAGCAGTAACTAATTGTCGTATGTTATTTTGTAATAATTATGATCCCTTTTTATATTTCTTTTTAAAATCAAAGTACACATCCTTACAGTGGTGATAAAGGCCGCCCAAAGGCTGCTTTGATTGGAAAACACATGCCTAATATATTTTACAGCTGCCAACAAATAGGCACAGTGCCACGGATCAGGATCAGCACGGATCAGGATCAGCAACGTGTATTACTAACTCGTTTATAAAATCATCCAGTTAAGTGTCTCCTATCCACAGGTAGTGTTTACAGTTTTAAATGGAAATGTCTTCCCTATGTTTCAATATGCATACATTTTCAGCAGACTGTTTTTACATAAATGAGAATCAAAGTAAATACATGATATCTGTTTGGGTAGATTTAGGAATGTTTATCTTCAGATATAAAGATGAGTGCTTTAAATACGTCTGTTATTGTAATGCTTTAGAAATGACCTGTGTGTTAGTTTCAACACACTGGAGTTTATAAACATACCATAAACTGAAACTGTTAGTTAATAGTGGATAAATCCCTATGTTTGTGAAGTTATTGACAGCTATGCCAGATGGGGCAGTTTGAAAAATACTTCTAAAATATTAGCTAAAATATATTCAATATTGTGGAGTACATTGAAGGCTCGCTTCTCCACCCCAAATCTGGGAGAAAAATCTCTCTATTGATATATTCTATGGGCTGAAAATGTACAATTATATTTGTCAATGAATAAAAGCTGCTGGGTGATCTATTTATTGTTTCGTGAATTGTAATGACAGTATTCTATGGACTACATTTTTTTATGGTGATTGGCTGGACCTTATGGGAAACCTGCTAGTGATTTTCTTGCAAATAATCTTTGAATATTATCCACTCTACACAATACCTCCAGTGCACTACAGGTGCAATTCACAAAGGAGAGTTAGGTTGAGCCTAATGTTTAGACACCCTTCCACTTAGTGAAATTCGCACCCAGCTCCCCTATGCAAAGCATGGGGAGAGTGTTGGATATCTCAAAAAGTGATTCATGGTAGCCAGCATGCTCATCAGGGAGCTACTTAAGATAACTACTAGGCAATTCTGAGGAGAGGCATGTTGTCCAATAGGTTCCCAAGCCAGATAAGTCCTTTTCCAAGAAAAGTAGTGATAATGATGTGCCCATTTTATCCAGTAGCCTCGTG
>ML685767.1:21203421-21238789 GCA_007922175.1 Pelusios castaneus | reverse complement strand
GGCAGCACATGTGCAGATAAATAGGCACTGCTAGGAAAACCTTCCGGGTTCAGCGCATGGCGAGCACATGTACCCGTGACTGGAATGCAGATAGGGACCACACATCTCAACGAATTTCTATTTACAAGTAACTAACTCCTCTTGTCTCTGATTATTACAAGTTTAATTTGTAAATAGTGTGAATGTTAATAACTTGTATATATACATGTTGAGGTGTTTTTAGGTGCTTTTGTTAGTGCTTGAATAAATGAACAGAGCAAATTCCATAATTAGAGTATGTATTGAGGGATAGTGTTTAAAATAGCTCATTAAAAAAAGCAGTGAAGAAAGAGGAACTGAGGTGAAAGTCTTATATCCTCTTGCTCTCAATTTAAGAACTAAATCTGAAAAATGACTAAACCTTAATGTAGTAGATTTGGTCTTGGTATACATTGTTTTTTTTAAAAAAAACAAAAGTATTGAAGTTTGAATAGTGGTTATTATGCGTGTGAAATCACATTTGTGCTGTTTCTATATTAGATACCTAAAACACCACAGTATGCATTTGAAATGCATTACATAAATACCCTTGACGCTATATTTTGTATGTAATTACATGTTTTCAAAAGACAGATGTCATTTAAATAATGCATATTTTTCCAAGACCCTGTGAACTTCAACTTTCCTAACCCACTTTTGAGGCATGAACCAAGGTCATTTTCCCTTCTGGTCAAGGAGAAGCAAACGAGATTCCCAAAAAGAGCTAGTTGGTGGTGATCCTTGATTGTCCCAAGAACTCACTATTAAATGTGATTTGAGTTGTGAAGGTCTGTGCAAGACAGATGCAAATATCTTAGAGTATGCCTGTACTACAGTTTCACAGATGTAGTGATGCCCCTATAAGATCCGTAGTGTAGCTGCTTTCTGTGTGGTGACAGAAGGGTTTTTTCTGTTTGTAGATAATCCACCTCCTTGAATGGTGATGGCTAGGTTGATGAAAGAATTCTTTCATTGACCTAGCTGGTCAGCACTAGGGATTAGATCGGGTTAACGACAGCACACAGGAGCGTGAAATTTTCAGACCATGGAGCGATGTAGGTAGGACAGTCTAAATTTAAAGTGTAAACCAAGGTTTAGCATTTTGAGTACTGTGCTTTTGACCGACTCAGAAAACTGTATAAAGGACACATAAATGTGACACTGGACCCTTCATTATCCAAAGGATTAGATTATGTAGTCTAGATTTGTGCTAGATGTAAAGAGGTACTTGTCCATACATCCTACCTAGAAAAAGAACTGGTCATGGACAGTGAGGCTTGCCAAGTTTGATTGTGGTTCTTTTATTATTGAGCACTACAGATTTACCTGGCTGGCTTTCCAGATGGGAGATTCACACAAGTGTTTAGGGCAGATTAATCCAGTAATCCTGTCCCCTGCCTTTATTCTCTATTACACTGGGTCTTGGAACCTATCGGTCCAGATTGGCGAGTTTGACACATTCACCCATGGAAGTGGCAGCTCTTCCTTGGAAAGAGCAGGAAAAACTGATTTAAGTAATGCTGCTCCCAGTAGTAATTTTGGCTTGAAATATTATGATCAAAGCACCGAACATATTACCTCAGCTGCTCCGGTCACCAAAAGCAGGTTGGGAATGTATAGATGGTTGTACTGGATTCACGGAAATGTAATTCACAAGTAGAGAAACTTGCTTACATTGTGCACTTGGGGAAAAAGATAGCAAGTGTTTCAGGTGAGTATATGTGGTCGTTACTGAAATCTCTTACATCTAACTTGCTGTACAGAGAATCAGTGGAATTAACAAAACCCTTTTCTTTTTAACAAATACTCTTATTAACTTTTGCTTAGTTTCCTTTCAGATTTCTCACCCTTGCTGCTGTCTGAGCTTCCTAGTTTTCATCCTACAAGGTTAATTAGCTTGTCAGTTCACCAACAGAGATGTATATTTGACATTCCAAGGAAGATTATACTGTTGCTATGGTGGCTCTTAGCTGAGAGGTTTCTGACACTTGGTGTGTGTTGGATCCCATTGTTTCATTGCTTAGTTTCCAATGCTTATGGAAAAAATGGGCTTTACCCTTTTTACTGCTTTTTTTTTTTAAACATGTTAAATTTTTTAGATTATCCACATTTTGCTACGCACTCCCTCTTCAATGGCGCAGACTTGGATTGGTATTTTAGAAAGTAACATTGGAAACTGTTCTTAAATTTCCAATTGAACTATCCTTCTGTGATGCTTTCTTTGACTAGAAGCCCTTGCAGCATAGGTTCTTCTGTTATCTGCCGTTACGCTAGGCAACCCTACTTGTGATGCAATACACTATTTTTACTCATAAAAGTGCTTTACAAACATTTAACTAATTAGTCAAGTCTTCAGAGTTTTTCTGTGAGCAAAGTATGCGGTTATTGTCATCACATTTGGAGACATTGAGGCAGAGTTTAACTGACTTGTTTAAAGCCATGGAGGAAGAGAGGGAGGCTTGTGATTAGAATTAGGAACTTTGTGAGTTTGGGCTATGACCAGCTCTAGTGCTTGATCTTGGCAGGTGCATCCAAGAGGCAATAATAGACCTTTGACACTTAAAAGAGCAGTTTTGAAGCATGAAGCTGTTGGGGCTTTTTAAATAGAAACTTAAAGTCTTGCTCTGAAACTGGGAAATGTTTATTCTGTGATGCTGTCAGCCTGTTTTGCAGTGCAATAATCAATGAGGAGACTGTGATTTAACTTTGATTGCTGAAAACTCATCAGACACAGTCTAGCAATGACTGTGTTGTAACTGATTGTAATTTGTCTGTGTTGGAGGCCTATAGCAATAACTGTGCCACAATTTGCATCATTTCCAAAAAGGAATTTACTGTATGTTGGCAGAAACATGTAGGCAAGTACTTTCAGGACTAAGGACAGTGTTCTGTCTTGTGGGGTGATAAAGCTATCCCTGCGGCTCTATTCTAGGGCTGGTCTATACTGCCGTGTGATTTTGGCGGTAATCGAAGAGAGATACGCAAAGTACTTAAAATACCTGGCGTATCTCCCTTCAATTGCCTACTTTCTACTTACCACGCTGCTTTCAGTAGCCTGAGCCAGAGAAAAATCCCTTCCTTCCAACTCAGGGCTACTCCTTCTGCAGGGGTGGTCTTCCAGTGTCGGCTTCCTGATTGGCTGAGCGGGTCTTCACAGATCAGGGAGATCGATCTGACAGCAGCAAATTTGCCACCGTCAGCGAAGACAAGACCTTAGACACTTTTTAATGGGGTCAGGTTCTTTCTGTGATCTGGTTTACTTCTCTTGTTAGTGCATACTCTCTGTGCCATCCAAACAAAGCACTTAGATTTATGATCATGCAGGTGACTAGGTGGCATTAGTTGAATGTAATGCCCTGAGGGGTGGGGATGGTGATTTCTGTTTTCATGAGATTGACTTGCTTTAAGCAACGGCTTGGGGTGGTTTATTTTTTGTTTGGTTTTTTTTTTCCCTTTCCCTTTTCTCCAAAACAAGCGTTGTAGTGATGGTATTCACAGAGGTACTGCCTCTCCAATTACGGACCAGCACTCTCTCCCTTGAATTCCTTCAAGAAAAAGTTATCCTTGCAGCGTGCTGAAACGCTTAGTTTGCATAGCCTTTGTTATGCATCCCTTCTGTGTATGTGCAGAAATACAGCCCTGTTTGCCGCCACCTGAGCCATGTGAAATACATTTGCAGACATGTTTTGTATCTGTAAACATGTATGATGTTGCAGGAAACATGCTGCCATAACAATAATATTCAGCGTCCTATGAACACTACAAAGAACACCTCCCATGACATATTTTGCATTAAACCACACCATCACATTCAAAGGGTGAACAAGAAAACTACACATATCCCATTACAGCAGGGCTCGACAAAACCTGGGTGCTGCTAGGTCACCATGGCGACTGGGGTTTGTAACCTGGCTCCTAGCTCCGCTACGGAAATGCAGTGTAGGAGCGCCCTCTGAAAACCAAAACTGCTGGCGCCTAGCTGGGAGACAATTTTGTTGAGCCCTTTATTACAGGGCGTGTGGTGGTGGAACCCGTCACAGCATGTGTAGAGTTATACCCAAAGAACAAAGTCAATATCTTTCAGATGAGAGCCCTTTCATAGGAAAAGAAAATTAACCAGGGAATGTATTTAATTATATAAAGTCATTTAAATGATGTGTTGTCCCAATTTCTCATGAGGAGAACAGTAGTCAATGACCCCTCCAAATAAATACATCTTTTTATCGTCAGTGTTTTGTCTTCTGTTGAAAAGTGAGACGGAGGCTGTAGTGCTTTCAAACATCTGCCAGCAGCTTTGGTACCTTTTCTGAGTCAAATAAATCTAATACAGTGATTGATCAGTCAGATACAGGGAGTTATAGCCAGTGCTCTGCTCAATTTCTGAGGGTGCCTGCTATAATCATTCAAAGGGAACAGAGGTGGGGGTTTTTATGTCCATTCCAGGCACAGTCCTGGCACTTGTCGTCCTATGGCGTTTCCTCTCCTTTAGCTAACTTTAGAGGGAGTGACAGTATTGGGATCTTTTTTGGGGGAGATTGTCTTCCCATAAACTTTTGTGCTCCCAAAGCAGCAAAAAGCTGGATGGAGACCCCTCCCTTCTTTTCAGAGCTCTCTCTCTTAGGAATTTACTTTTTTGTTTGTTTCTAATTCCAGCAATGTTGACCCTTTAGAATCTTCAATCTGTCCAAGTCCTCCTTGGCTCTTTGTGGTTCTTCTGTGTTCTCCTTTTCTTGCTACTTTTCAGTCTATCAGACACACCTGACAAGAAAAAGCACAGGAGGGAGAGCAGGCTCTGTGCTAACCTCGCGGCTTAGTATAATTCTTATTTGAAAGCAAACTGTGGCTGCTGGTCTGCTCTGTTAGAATACCCATGGTCAGATCCAGTCCAGCTATAGATGGAGAAGGCAGTATTGTCAGGAGCAAATCCGGCGCTGCCACTAACTTCAAAGGAAATGTGTTGAGAAGAGCATTAATCCTCCTTTGCCTCTCAACACCAATTATCAGTTTGTACTTTCTCAAAACCCTAAGCTGGATGTCCAAGCCATGACATATGCCACCTATGGCAGAAATGCTTCAAGCAATGGGGAGCAACTTTTCATAGATAAACTGTAATGACACCAGAATACAGCTTAAAAGTTCCCTTCCTAGGAACTTTGCTTTTGTAGGAATGGCAAGCTTGGATGCGATTATATAAAGGAAAACTTTGTTCTGTTTTCTTTCAGTCGCCAGGCTTGTAGGGAAAGCGGAAGTATAGTAATGCTGAGTTACATGTAGGGATCTTTTCAGGAAAACCTAGCACTGAAATAAAACTTATTACAGTTTGTCCTGAGTATCATATACTACGTTTTAGCTTTGGAAACTGTTGTAAAGGGGGGAGAGGTTTTCCAGGGAGTAGGGGAAGGTTGTCATAGGGTGACTAACAAAGAGTATGCCTTTTGTGCAGCCCAAAGGAAAAGAAGTTATGAGCCTGGAGACATGCAGAAAAAATCATCACTTCATGATTTTCCTTTTTTATTCTATGTTAAGTGATCTTGGGGGAATTTTCCTCTCAATTATAGAATTTTCCCTGAAGATGTAGGCATGTGACAGTGGAACCAAAATATTGTGTGCAGGTAGCCCATGACATCACTGCTCTCATCAGGACTCAAAATGCTTGAATTATAGAGACCTTTCTTCTGCTACCGGTAGCTATCTAGTTGTATTGTACACATTTTTAAATTAAAGTAATACTGACCAATAGTAAGAGGCACATTTTGCACATGATATGAAGGGAAAAGGTAAGTTGTTTGAATTTATGGTAAGCAGAGTTGCTCATCTGAGTCCCTTCCAAGAAAATTCATGCCATTTGATCTTACTTTTCAGTCAAACTGGGAGGCTTTCCAGACTCTCCTACCTTTCTGCTCTCTGCTTTGCTAACATAATGTTTTACTTATTAATATGTATGCTAAGAGCCTCAGTGTGATTATGTATATATTTTCTTTGAAATGGAGTTCTCAATATGTGATGACTGACTGTTTTATTGAGGAAAAACTGCAAACAGATTTATTCCTTTCTTGAAAGCAAGCAAGCAAGCAAGCAAGCTTTAACTCATTCCCAGAAGCTCTTGGTGCATGGTTTCTTTCAATACTATGTCTAAATATTTATAGAATTCTAGGTCCTAAAAAAATCTCTAACTAGGTGACAGCATTTTAGCAAATTTTGCGGTCTGATCTGTCAATCTCCTCTGCCTCCCCCCATCCCCATCTTCACTTAATTAGTGTTAGATGTTCAATTCTTAAATTTTTTTTATGGGAAGCATTTCTTGAAATTGCTGATACTTTTGTAGGATTCATATGTGTGAGTGGTTCTCTGGGAGGGAATTGGGGTGTTCTCCCTTCAAAGATTTAACTTCTGTCCAAATATAGGGTAATATAGACTTAAGATAATGACTTTCAGTCACGTTGGAAGGGTGTTCCTGTTAGAGTTTAGCTTTGTGGGGTAAACTCCTTTTCAGTTCAAAATATTTTGTGTAGACCTTGCCTAGAGGAGCATATAGGCCCCGATTCAACAGTGAAATTCACATTGGTGGGCCTTGACACATGGGCTGAGAAGCCCACAGATTTCTGAGATTCATAGTTGGGTATATCTTTGTACCCCAGAATCTAATTGCAATATCAGAGCCTTATTTTTGAAAGGTTGTGGTTAATGGGATAAATTATGTTTAGGTACATAAGACTTTGAAAAGCTCTTGAAAGCCAACCTTTTCTGTCCATTCCCAAAGCTACATGACTGCATGTTTAAACTTGAAGCTTGTTTTGTTCATTAATCCTGTATGAGAGCTAGTGTATAGGGATATTTCACCAAATAATGGTAGCATGCACAAAGATTTCTAATGATGAGAACTTACCTCTGACTGTGTATGTTAAAACCTTAGATTAGGTGAAATGGAAGCTGTGCAAAGTAAAATATTTCTCGCCTTTTTCAATTCAAGGAGAGCATTCCACATATAAACTGATAACTAGACTTCCTAGTCTGTCATTCTATTTTTTTTTTCTGTAGGAGTTTGCCAAGGAAAGCCCAGGCATGCGTTGGTACTCCCACCTATTTATTCCACAGAGGGAAGAACAAAAGTAAAATTCCCTCAGGTGACAATATCCTCAAATGCATAAAATTAAACAACAAAATACTTGTTGAGAAACTTAAGTAAACAACAATTTTCTAGTGTATGCAACAGGTACTGCTGAGATTTAAAGCTCCCACACACTGATTACAATTATGAATCAAGATTTGAAAAAGTAATATGCGATTAGAATGGATAATTTTTAATAAAAAAACCCCTGAGATTTGTTTAAATTTAAATATGTTGATTATTTTTTAAAATAGTATTTCAAATTAAACTGGAAATTACAGCTACCTGTCATAAGATCTAAATAAACTGTTGCCTATTAAGTTAAGTAAAGCAAAATATTAAGCAGTATATGTTTGCTTTTCTAGTTTTAAAGAAGGTCAGATTGCCGAATTGGTGAAGTAACTAGCTACGCCCTTGGAACCAGAGTTCACTTAAGTTCCAAACCAGCTTTTGATAGCAGTAGCCTCTTCTGCAGGTAGAGAGAGATTATTTTCTTTGTTTCAGTTCATTCAGCTAACTGTGCTCAAGAATTAAGTTCATTCAAAGTTAAGAAACTGAGGGGGGAACTGAAAAATCATGAAAGTTTGTCTTATTCTTTGAGTACTTGCTCATGTCCATTTCAAGCTAGCTGTGTGTGCAAATCACAGGCACTGGTGCCAGAGATTTTTTTCCTCTCATGATATCCAAAGAGCCAGCTCCAACAGCCTCTGCAGTGGCACACATATTTGCCAGTATGTAAGGTGCATTGGCTCCCCTTTCCTCTCAGTTCCTTTTTACAGGTAGTTGATGGTGCCTTGGCAAGCATCTCATAGTGGTTTTTCTTGTACTATATTGTTTTAGCAAGTTCAATTAGTTGGTATTTTTAGTAGTTTTAGTGGTTACATGCTCTCCATTCATGGGTTAGCCCAGGGGACAGAGCATGCCTTTGTCCCTGGGCTTTAAGTTATGTATGTCCTGTAAAAAGCCTGTGCCCATGAAAGACCCTCACAAGAGCTGGCTGAGGCTCATATTTGGGAGAAGTCCGGGATCTGCAGGAATTTAAGACCCTGCGTAAACAAAGACTGTGACATCAGGTTGTGAGTGCTCCTCATGGAGTTGGCTCTCAGGCCTGTGCCAAAGCCAGGTTGATCAGATTCATTGCTGAGTACATTGGCGTTGACCTCAACCACTTCCCCGGCACCCAGCTCATCCCAGCACTGATCACTGTCACTGGTGCTGAAGAAGTGGCACAAAAAGACACACATCGACAGAGGAAGCTTCCCACCTAAACAGAGCAAGTCAGGAGCAGGGAGCAAGTTGAGAACTGTGCCGGGCCACTTGTCTCTCACAGAACTTGAGTTAATCATGGCCTCATCTCCTAGAGCTCCCTCTCCACTTTAGGACCCATCTCCTACACTAGTGGGCAGAAGCTCTTGTCGCCTTGTAATGCCATCCACCCCGGAGGCCTTTCAGGTACCAATGGACTTGCTTTCACTCCCAGTGCTGCCCACCCCTTGGGATGACAGGCCCTCATGATGGGACACTGCCGGGCCAATCAGCCAAAGCGTCTTAGTGTCGTGGTGGCACCACTGAAGTCTAGACAATGGTTGCCAATGCCTCCTCTATCTCTGAGGCTCAGTAGCTTCCAGTTGGATTTTAGGTGTCATTCACCAGACCTCTGACCAGTCACCAGAGCCCTGGCATAGAGGTTCAGGATGCTGGCACCGATCCCCTGACTCAAGGCAGCATTCCATGGAGCATTCCTACCAGAACATCAGCACCCCAGGAAATCATCCTGGCACCTATTGTTGGAGTCTTGGCACTGCTTCCTGGCACCAGATCACCACCACTCCATAGAACCAGAGGAGAGAACGGTGCTTCCATGGCCCTCTGAATCAGAATCAGCAGTAGAGAAAGATGCTTCCCATAAAGGCCACAGATACCTAGCCACAACCCCAGGTTTCCCCATGCCCTACCACCAGGCTCTTGGCCGCCAACACAGTGGACTGGATCTTGGCAATTCTGGAACCCATAGGGGTTTTCAGCAGTCCCAGGGTCCCAACTCAGGGCATCAGAAAGACACACACCAGTGTTGTGTCAGCTACCTCCAGATTCGGATGATGAATCGGGTCAGGCAGAGGAGATATCAGTGACTCGCCGGAAGAAGGCTAGTTGCAGAGCAGTGGTCACCGACTCTTCCCCTCCCGGCATCTTCATCGCCTGATAGGGTGGTAATGAGACCTTTCACCACAGTCCTGCTGGACAATTTTAGGGCTCACCAAGACCATTCAAATGAGTAGCAGCCAGTTGCAGCTTGGAGGTGGAGAAATTAAAGGAGCTGGCTGACTGGCTTTTTGACATGTGGGCAGTCACAGTCCCCTCTAGGGTGGCACTCCCTGTCCATGAAGCGGTCATCAAGTTGGTGAAAGCCCTTTGGCAGAACCCCTCCTCCTTGCCCCTGACATCTAAACGGGTGAAGAAGAAATACCATGTACCCTTAAGGGCTTCAAACATCTATACACCTGCCCATCCCTTGGATTGTTGGTAGTGTCAGCTGCCAACAAGAGGGATAGATGGGGCAGTTGAGTTCAATCCCCTAAAATTGAGGCCAAAGAGCTGGACCTTTTTGGACAGAAAATTTATTAGACTCAGAGCCTTCATCTCCACATATTGAACCAGCAAACATTGCTGGAGAAATACAGTTTTAACATTGGGCACTCCTGGTTTGCTGACTCCCTGCCCCAAGAATCTCAAAAAGAGCTTCTGGCCATCTTGAAGGAGGGAGAGTCAGTGTCCTGGGCTTCGTTCCAGCAGCCTCTGATGCCACGGACTCAGCTGCCAGAACAATAGCATTGGCAGTGTCAATGAGGAGGGCCTCATGAGTACAGTCACCTGGCCTGTCAGCAGAGCTCCAGCAGTTCATCCAGGATCAATGCTCCATCTGGCTCAATACCTATCTTCCAACAGTGGCCAGTGACAGATGCTTAAGAGGGAATGAACAAAATGGGGCAATATTGAGTGATCCATCTCCTGTCATCCAGTCCCAGCTTGTTGTTGCTATAAAATATTAAAAGAATTGCATAATATTGGTCAAATTGTTACCCACCATTAATTTTTCTAAAAGCTGTGCTTTTGGTTGATTAGAGTTGCTGCACGCAATGTGCTCAGTATTCACATGCTCATGATGGCATAGACCATGCTCGGAAGAGTTTACAATCTAAAAACACATGCGAGATTCAAATAGTGAGAGAGAAGAATAAAACGCTAAAAGGCAAAATACATTTTAAAAACTGTATCAATATCAGCTATTTCCATCTGTCCCATTATCATGCTGTTGTGAACTGTCCTATTTTGCATAGGCATTAGGGCAGAAACGGGCCTTGAGGCAGGATTTGAAGGACAGGATAGTCGTCTTTCATCACAGCGGGTTTTCCATATGCAATGTACGGCAGAGGAAAAAAGTGAAGAATGGTTGAGAGAGAAGCGGACAAATGAGGGGTTAAGTTTAACATTATTGGTGCAATGGAGTTAAAGCAAGTATAGAAGCAGTTTGATCTGAGGCTTGTAAGATCTTTGGCTGCATCTACACTGGTAAATTAAGTCGACTTAAACTTGCTTAAATTGACTTAATTTACCCTGCGTCTACACTACAGTTTTCTTAAGTCGACTTAAGCAGCTTGCTTAAGTCGACTTAAGGAAAATAAAGTCGACTTAATTAAAATTAAGTCGACTTTATTAAACCTCCTTTCCACTAGACCTAAGGCTTAAGTCGACTCCCTAGAGTCGACTTAAGCCAGTGTAGCCGTGGGGTAGCCCTAAGTCGATTTAGGGCTTCCCCAGGGCTACACCAATGCCCTCCCTGCCGGTGGGAGGGGGCACAGAGGGAGCCTGGTATGCCCCCCCACAGGGCAGGGCAGAGCCTTGCCCACCCTGCCCCTATGCCCAGCCAGGGTCCCTGTCCCCCTTTGCCCCATTGTACCTAGGTACAATGGGGCAAAGGCTGAGCCTCCTGGCATTGGGCAAGGGGTGCCCCCCTACCTCTGTGGACCTTCCCTAGGTCCCCCTAGCCCCACAAAGTCAACCCAGTGTGGACACTCTAGGTCGATTTTGTAAATTCTTCTTTAAGTCGACTTTAATTTTCAGTGTGGACACACTGTCGACTTAGTTAAAGTCAACTTAAATTACCCGGTGTAGACATAGCCTTTGTCTCTACAGGAGTCTTTCTACTTCTGCATATTCCCACTTGAAGTTCTCCTCCTCAGTTAGTGATGACATAGTGTGCTCCTCTGCACACAAGCTATCTGCGATGTCACAGACAGAACATTATGATGTCAGGTAGGACAGCAGCAGGAACAGAAAACCAAATGGAATGAAAATCCTGTTCTTAGAAATACATTAGTAATAAAGCTGAGGGCAAGTGACAGTTTCCTGCATATTTTGTTTTCTGATGCTATGTCTAGATAGAATTCCTTCCAGAAAAACGAGTGTATTTTTAATGAGCTTTTTTCTTTCCTTTTTTTTTTAATCTTGTGGTAGACGTAATTTATCCCTGCAAAATAAATTGCTTGTGTCTCCAGCTTACTTGCACTCATTGTCAGGTAACGAGAGGAGCGACACTCATAGTTAGATTTGTGTCTGCGATTCACTGAGTGTCTCAAATATGTAGACACAATTTGCACCCACAAACGGAGACCCTCCTGCATGTTTAACCATTCACTTGTCATTAATTTTTTAACTGAGATGTCTTTTTTGCAGATTACCACCAAGTATTAAAGGTTTAATTAAATTTAATTGAAGTAAGTTTCTGACATGATCGACTTTTTGATTGCAGATTAGATTTGTTAACAGTTCATCCTAATTTTATCCATAAAAGTATTTTTGTACTCTGTACCTTTTCCTTCTCTTTCCTCCATTTGCTTCCTCTGCCTGTCCAAACTCCATGTATCGAAAACTGACTTTTTTTTTTTTCTGATTTGAGGCAGGAAGTATTTGGTCTCTGAGCATAGGCTCTAGCTTCCCATTCTCTGTACGTGCCCTCTAGACATTGTGGGTTTTGTTTTTTCTTCTGGTTGACTGTTTTGTGAATTGTTATTAAGAAGATGTGCCACATGGCTGTTTAGGGATTTATATAATCATGTTGGCCAGTCACTTTCTGACACTTTTTTAATGGTTAGTATAAATTAGATGAAAAACAGAATGCCCATCCTAAACTCATGCCAGTCTAGTCAGGACAAGCTGTCATTTGAGGAAACGGTTGTTTCTACTTTTAATCCCTTGCCTCTGTTCATCATCCTTGTTCCCGTCTCTTGATGGGCAAACTCAACAAAGGAACACGGAATGGTTTCTGTTTGCCTTCTGCAGGAGATGTTCCTTTTGTGTCCCCTCTGGCTTTGGGGAAGACAGCAATCCTGTATTTGATTCTGAATCCATGTCCTCTGCACTGTAGCAGATTGTGCAGCCAGCAAAAGTGTTAATACAGCTGTAGCATTCATAGAAAGTTGAATGTGTTTTTCCATAATTATCGTCATAGAAGATACCATTTTAAAAATCTCATTTAGTATCTTCTGTATAATAAGAAAATCCCTTCCAATCTGTCATGGATTTGTTGCAATTGCTATTGTTAAATAGCAAAAGGCCTGCCTTTTTATATTGCACACATATAGTTTCACAGACCTTTTTCCTTTGCTTCCCATTTGGTCCAGCATCCTCAGAACATCCCAGTTTTTGTTTTGGGGTAGAAAGTAGGAACTTATGTTTCTATTTATTTGTTTGTTGACAGACTTGACTTGAAAAACTTTGACTGTCGGAACCAGGAGAATATTGAAGACTTGTTGAACCAAGGAAATGAGGCGCTCAAACTGGAGATGGAGGCAGATGCAGATGTGCTCCTACTGTGCCTTATTACTAAAGGTAAGGCGACATAATTCATTAATTAGGAATAACAAGATATTAAGCAGTTCTTGGAAGAACTTTCTTTGAATAAAAGGAGCTTTGATTAGTTGGTATAGAACTAGTATGCCGCTATTTAAACCAGTATAATCAGTTATTAAAATGTTAGCTTCTCCTTATGAAACAAGAAAACTAGAGTATATAGATTTTGAAATGGAGATTTTTTTTTTCTGCAAAGTCATTTCCTGCCTTAAGAAAAACTATCTGGGTTGTAAATTTGCTTAAACGTGGTTCCAAAAGTCTTCGTTCAAACAATTTATGATAAATCTTCCTTTTCATAATCTGTTCAGACGAATAACTGTTCCAGAAATGGTCCGGCACCTGGATTGTTAGTAACTCTAAATCATCAAGTTACTGAATGAACACGTTTTGCTGATTGTTCTAGAAAGGGTCTTAACCTGACATGGAGTTGAAGTGTGCACTTCCATTTGATACATAGCATAGCTGTAAGGCTCTGTTAATGTTCTCCTTACAAATCACTGCTAATGTTTGTTGGTACAGTGTGCTTGATACTGCACAAAGCAGATTGGAGGATTTAGTCCACGTCTCAAGAGACTGACTTGCCTTCTAAATTAGAAAATGAATCCAGAGTCGTAATTTGATATATACTAGGTAATCAGGTGATGGTTTGATTTGCATGGAGCAACTGTGGTAGCTAGCTACAAGATTCTTCTACTGGTGGGTTGAAGTTCTGAAATCCAAAGAAAAAAGTGTGTGCGCATGCATGCGTGTGTGCGTGCGGGGTGGACCAGCACTGGTCTCTGAGATCCTTCTGACACAGTATAGGAAGCCAATGCCTGGTATTAAAATGAAACACTGGTCTAGATAACCCTGGTTCTGCATGAAACAAGTGCAGGGACTGGATTATATGACCTCGTGAGGTCCTTCCAGTCTTACGCTTGTAAGTTTCTAATTCTAAAACCAGTGGTTACATTCGTGGTGTTTCATTAGCACTTTTGGCAGTAGCTAGGAATTAAGGACCAGATTTTTAAAGGTATTTAGGTGCCTAACAGTCAGTCTGGCAAATCTTTCTAACCATCAGAGGAGTGAAGTTCCGGAATAGCCTTCCGAGGGGAGCAGTGGGGACAAAAGTCTAACTGGCTTCAGAACTGAGCTGGATAAATTTATGGAGGGGATGGTATGATGGGGCAGCCTAATTTGGCAATTAACTGATTCTTCACTACTGGTAAATATGCCAGTGGTTTGTGATGGGATGTATGTTGGGGTAGCTTCTGAGATCTGAGTTGGTGCAGGCAATGCTTGGGTGTCTGGCTGGTGAGTCTTGCCCATATGCTCAGGGATTAACTGGTCCCCATATTTGAGGTCAGGAGTGGATTTTCCCCCAGGGCAGATTGGCAGGGGCTCTGCAGGTTTTTTGGCTTCCCCTGTAGTGTGGGGTGTGGGTCACTTGCTGATGGTTTTTCTATACCTTGAAGTCTTTAAACCATGATTTAGGGACTTCACTGATTCAATCATACGTGAAGTGTCTATTGCAGGAGTGGGTGGATGAGGTTCTGTGGCCTGCATTGTGCAGGAGATCAGACTAGATGATTATATAGGTTCTTTCTGGCCTTAAAGTGCCCAATCCTGCATTGCCTAACTGAAGAAACTGTACCACTGAAGGAAAGCAGAATTAGGATCCATTCCTTAATTGTGCAAAACTGTAAAATGATAAAATGGTCCTATAGCTTTGTGCTGTGAAAACCCTTTCCTAGCAAAATCATATTCAAATGTACTTGCTGCTTGTTTTTATTTTAATTCTAGTCTGAATTACTGGATTGTTCTTTGGGGACCTATGAGAAATGGGTATTTTGCCTTTTTCAGAAAAATGGAGGGTCTTTCTTGATTTTTTTTTTTTTTGAATGGTAACAAGTTATTTCCTTTTGTTTAATTTATTTTAGTTGGTGCTCTTTGGCTTGCACATGAAGGCATCTTAGGTATTTTTTTTTTTGTTCATCTGTTTTTGTGTTTTTGTTTTTAGATGCATTAACTATTAAAGATTTTTAAAACTATCTTTTCTTTGCAGAAAAGATGCATTTCTTGGTTTGCTTTGCATGTTTTCTGGCATGTTGCTTCATGACATAGGTATATTACTATGAGCCACTGCTCTGTGGAAAAATAACTTCTGTATTTTGATTGTATAGCATACAATGCCATGCCATTAAAGAGAACTCGTATGCTGACACATTAATGGCATTGATCTATTCTAGCTTCTGCAAAGGACTGAGCTCTTCCAACTCCCACAGAAATCAGTGGAAATTGAGAGTGCTCGGCACTTCGTAGAAAGCATTTTCTTGAAAACTTAAGTTCAGCTGGCATGGCTCTAATAAGAACTAATCCATACTACTCTGTCCCTTTAACTGAATGTTTGCTCATTCACCTTCCTTCTTTTCATCTTTAGTTGGGGCCAACACCTGAAGTACTGGTTACTAACAGAGAGCTTGTTTTCATGAGTGCTCCAACACAAGTCTATATACTAAAGAATTTCCAATAGTTGAGGTTAGGCTCTAGTGTGAACTTTGGGGCTGCTTTCCTGAAATAAACTGCTACATCTTTAGAGATTGACCCTTTGTACCTTTTCTTGTAAATTAGGTATCTGAAGAAATCCTGCATATTACAGATTTGAGCCTTACGGTTTTTACTTCATCTGGAATTGTAATGTCTTTGTCACAATATTTGTTAGAGTTCATATATATTTGTAACTCTGTATTTTATAGCAGGTACTTGTTAACACCCAATCTAGTCAAGAGTGAATTAATTTCAGTTTTCATTCTAACCCCTAAACCTTCTTGAAGTGAGGTAGAATTTTCCATGCTAGCATAAACATGGAAATGACTGGTTGTTTGTCCTCTCCATCTGTTAAGGCATCTGCTGGGAGCTAGTGTGTGATTTAGTCTATGTGTAGAACTAAGGGTAACCTAAGCTATTTAATGGGGGATGCTCACTAGCTGAACTACAGAGGATCCAGTAGTTTGCTTAGAGCCTTTTTTTTTTTTTTTTAAAGTCCGCTAGGCTAGAAGGTGGTGCTAGTGTGTGGACTGAGAAGGTGGCTTGGGGCATAGAGAGATTAAAATCAGAGAAAGTTTAGTCACAGGTTTGTTGGTGGGCCTACCTGGTCTAGATTATAGTATATAGAGAGTTAGAAAGTTGTAGGCCTACTCGGGAGGATGGGGGATAATGGATCTTTGACGAGGTGCCTGGAGCGATTTGAGGTGTAGCACAGAACTGAGGGTCAGAGCCCAGAGTTGTATTCCTAGATCTGACAAGACTCTTTCTATGGTCTTGGGCACCTGACTTCAACACTCAGTATTGGCTCCCTTAACTGGAGGATGAAGAAAAGGGTGAGGGAGAATAATAATGCTTAATTAATTCTCAAGGCTGTTGTGAAAACACTTTTGAAGATGGAAAGCACTGTAACTGTAATACTATGTACTCCGACCAACCAAACTTCAGAATGCCTAAATGGACCCTCTAAATCTTTTAATGTTCACTCACCACAAAACTTCCTTGAACAAAGATAAGTCACTTTTCTGTTGGTCTGTATTTGTTTTGTGTCTGTGGGTCTATATATTGCTTGGCTGGATTTTTTGTTCTCTCTTATATTTCTGCATACAATGTTGGTTTTTGCAAGGAATTTTTTAAAACAAATAAATAAACCCCTCCAGAAAATAAGACCAAGTTCAAAAGTTAAATGATAGAAGTTTATTTCTTAAAATATTTAAGTGGCATAAATGCAAGAATGTTTAAAGACTAAACTGTAAAACAGGCAGATAACTCTGTCGGGAGAGAAAACTGTCTTGTAAAATGGAGACATATGGAGAATAAATACCACAGAACAAATTTAAATTTTCAACAATCACTTGTCTGCAATGAATGCACATAAGAGATGATTGCTCATAAAAGTCCTGAAATTACATGTACCTACAGCAAGTGGGGAATTGCATTATATTTTAATATTGCAGGAAACTCATCTTGCAGAATGTCATGTCCAATCTCATCATTTTCCTGCTGTAGCATGACAAAAGAGCTCTATGTTGCCTCATGTCGACTGCTCCCATTGTCACCAGTGGGAATTTAGGGTGCTTGATCCCTTGCATGACCATGCCTGTAACGATGATTCGTGGAAGAATTGGCAAAAGTGCTCTTTTGAATCTCTTGTTCAAAGACAGAAGTTTTTATGGATTTTTCTTTAAATTGTTCTGTTACAGACCTGCTAGGGTATAACTGTAAAATGCCTGAAAGAGTGAGTTATCTAATTGGGTTATGACATTCCAAATTATTCATATAGATTTTAATAAGTAAACGGTACAGAGCAGTGGGACCACAAGTAAACCACGGGGTTTGTTTAAGAGATAAGCAAATACTCACCAGCAAGTACACACCATGCAACAGACACACTCAGGCATATCTACTCCAGTGACACCATCATAGTACCTAATCAAATTAGCCACTCTATCAGGTGCTCATTCACCTGCACATCTACCAATATGATCCATGCCCTCATGTGCCAACAATGCCCCTATGCCATATATATTGGCCAAACTGGACCGTCTCTGCACAAAAGAATAAACAGACACAAATTTGACATCAAGAATGGTAACATTCAAAAACCAATAGGGAAGCACTTCAAACTCCTTGGACATTCTATAACAGGCATGACAGTTGCAGTACGTGAGCAAAAAACTTTGAAACTAGACTCCAATATGATACTCAGAGGTGGAAATCATATGCAAATTTGACACCATCAGATTAGATCTGAATAGGGACTTGGAATGGCTAACTCACTACCAAACCTCTTTTAACATTCTCACCTTCTCATCTATGGTTCTTTAAAATCAACATCCATACTGTTTCAATCAAAATAACTTGCTGAAATAGACTAACAGACTGCCCCTCTGGAACTGGTTGAATTAACCTTGTGACTTCTCTTCTCTGCATGTATACATACACCTAACAGATTGTAGTTTCCATTTCATGCATCTGATGAAGTGGGATTATACTCATGAAAGTTCATGTGATAAATAAATTTGTTAGTCTTTAAAAGTGCCATGGGACTCCTTGTTTGTTTTGCTAAAATAGACTAACACGGCTATTCCTCTAGAATTATCAGACTTATTGATAATGTGATTTATTGGGGAAGAGTCAATGTGACTTTCATAATGGGAAATCATTCCCTGTTAAGCTATTAGAATTCTTTTGAGTTGGTTAACAAACATATGGACAAGGGTGATACAGTTCATATAGCATACTTGGACTTTCAGAAAACCTTTGACAAGGTCCTTCATAATGGCTCTTAAGCAAAGTAGGCAGGCATGAGATAAGAGGGAAGGTCTTCTCCTGGATCAGGAACTGATTAAAAGATAGGAAACAAAGCACAGAAATAAATATTCAGTTTTCACAGTGAAGAGCAGTATATAGCAGAGTTCCCCCAGGGGTCGGAATTGAGACTAGTGCTGTTCAACATATTCATAAATAATCTGGAAAAGGGGTAAACAGCGAGGCTGCAAAATTGGCAGGTGATGCAAAATTATTCAAGATGGTTAAATCCAAGGCTGACTGCAAAGAGTTATTCAGGGATCTCACTAAACAGAGTGACTGCACAACACAACGGCAGATTAAATTTGTTGTTGATAAATGCAAAGTAATGGACATTTAAAAAACAGAATCCGAACTATAAATACAATATGATGGGATCTAAATTAGCTGTTGCCATTCAAGACAGATCTTGGACTCATTGTGGATAGCTCTGTGAAAACGTCTGCTCAGTGTGCAGTAGCAGTCTAAAAAGCTAACATTGTTAGGAATCATTAGGAAAGTGATAATACAGTAGATATTATAATGCCATTGTATAAATCCATAGTACAGCCATATCTTGAGTACTGTCTGCAGTTCTGTTTGCCCTATCTCAAACAAAGATGTATTAGAATGGAGGGGGAAAAAGGTCAACAAAAGTTATTAGCAGTATGGAACAGCTTCCATATGAGAAGAGATTAAAACGAATGGCATTGTTCATCTTGGAACAGAGATTACTAAGGACAATGTGGTAGAGATTTACAAAATCATGTGATGTGAAGAAATTTAATAAGTGTTATGTGAAGGGGTAAATAACACAAGAACCAGGGGTCACCCTGTAAGATTAATAGCAGGTTAAAAACCAACATAAGGAAGTGTTTCTTCATACAGTGAACAGTCCAACCTGTGCAACTTGCTGCCATAAAGATCATGAAGACCAAAAACATGCCTGGGCTCAAAAAATAATTAGATGAAGTTCATATAGGATAGGTCCCTTAGTGGCTATTAGCAGAGGTGGTCAGGGATACAGTGTCATGCTCTGGGTGTGTCCCTAAACCTTGACTCCCAGAAGCTGGAACTAGATGATCACCCAGTAAATTGCCTTGTTCTGTTCATTTCTATAAAGCATCTGGCACCATCTATTGTCAGAAGACTGAATACTGGTCTATACATTGGTCATACTGGATCAGCCCACTCATGTTTCTTATAAATGGACAGTTTCTAGTCACCGTGTCCAACGTTTGAGAACTAGTAGATCCCCCCCTCTTATGCATAGTTCATAGGTTGGAAGAGGAAGACTAGATTTCTTGATTTTTCAACTCCCAGCTTGTATCTTAAAGAACTAGACATTGAACTGAACTAGTTAAATAAAACGAATGAAAATATTCTCTCTGCATTTCCAGAAGAGGCTACTGCTGTCAAAAACTGGTTTAGCACTTTAGCACACTTTGGTTCCAGGTGGTTAGCCAAATGACTTTTATGAGTTTAGTGGTTTGACTTCCTTTAAAACTTGGGCAGTAAACATGTATGGCTTAATATTACTTTTTGTATTTAAATTAAATTATTTTAATGGAGTGTAATGAGTTTTGGGCTTAACATAGGTAATCAATTTAATTTAAATTTTTTTTAAAAAGTGTATTTATTTTAAATAAAATGAAAAATTGTGTGTGTGTATACACACACACACACACACACACACACATATATATTTTATTTTATATATATAAAATCTTTTATCCACCCTGGTGAAAGAATAGTTACATGTGCCTCGAACAATATAAAAACAAACCAGTTGCAATTAGCAGTGTTATGTATTCATAAATTCCAAGGTTAGAAGGGACAATTGTGATCATCTAATCTAACCTCCTAGAGCATATCATTTAGCAAAAATCCTATCTTGGGTTAAAAATTGTCCGTGATACAAAAAAGTGGTTCTTAACCACTGTGTCGCGACACATTACTCTGTCTCCACACAGTGGTAAGTGTGTTGCAGAGAGCCAACAGCCACCCACCAGAGCCAGAGTGCAGTAGCAGTTTTCCAGTAGTGGGGCTGGATTGGCAGCGGGAAGGTTGGATTTGGCAGTGCGGGGTCTGGATTCAGCAGAGGGAGGCATGTTTTGGTGGCAGGAGCGCTGGATTTGGTGGCAGGCGTGGGGGTGCTGATGTGTCCTGTAGGGTCGCGCATGCCACTATTAGGCTTTAGGTATCTTCCTGTCAGGCCTGAGATATTTTAACTGCAAGCCAAAACTCACACAAAACAAGACAAAGACAGACAGACATACCAGGGCTTTGGGCACTGTGACTGCTGTAAACATCGGATAATTTGGAGGCCAGATGTCCACTAAATGATTCTGACTCTGATGAGAATAGCACATTCCTTACAGACTTATCTGTGAGAGCCTGCTTCCCTCTGCCCCCCACTAAACTTTTACCCCCACCCCAAATGTAGTCATAGTTCTTTGGTGCAATTAGAATGATTAGAGTATTTCTGCACATTTGTTCTGTATTGGCTATTATCACTTCTGTTCTTTGAGTGGAACAGCGTCTGTACTTGTAAGTCAATAGATGGAAGAAATGTAAATGGATTATTTAAGCGAAAAGAAATTGTATATAACTGGCTATTGTAACACTATAACTTAGAAGCTGAGTGTCGTGAATAAAAAACGTCTTCAATATTGACTGTACTTCCTGATCCTTTTGAAGAGACACTTTGGCTATGTCTACACTACAAAAAGTTAGGTCAACTTTAAGTCGCCCAAAAGTCGACCTTATTAGGTCGACTTAACGAAGTGCTTCTCCTGAACGAGGACTTAGTAAGTCGACCTAACTGCCCTTAAGTCAACCTAATAAAGTGGATGTAAGCATCCACGTTGTGCTTAGGTCAACCTCAGGAGTCGACCTAAGGGTTAGGTCGACCTAACCGGCGGTTCTTATTAAGTCGACCTAAACTTTCATTAAGTCGACTTAAGCCTGAGGAGGACAGGAACTAAGTTAAGTCGACTTAAGCCTCCTTAAGTCAACCTAACTTGCAAGTGTAGACATAGCCTTTGTGCTTTACACCAACAAGCATGTCGCGACCAACAAAAAGTTGAGAACTGCTGATCTAGAATCTACCAAAATCTTTGGTAAATTGTTCTAATGTTCACTGTCAGTAATTTGCTCCTTATTTCCAATCTGAATTTGTCTACCTTATCTTCAGCTTCCAGTGACTGGATTATGTTATATTTTTCTTTGCTAGATTAAAGAGTATACATTTATAGACCGCAAATCATCCCTTAACCTTCTCTCCGTTAAGCTAAATAGATTTAACTCCTTGAGTCTGTCACTGTAAGGCAGGTTTTCTAATTCTTTAATAATTCTCGTGGCTCTCATCTGAGCCCTCTCAAATTTTTCAACATTATTCTTATTATAAATGCACTCTCTCTTTTTTTTTAAAAAAAAAAAGTTTGATTCTTATATACTGTAACAAATGAATTATTATGATTACTATGTGTTAAAACTCTAAAAGCAGCATTTAGGAATTCATCAAGTCATCTATGTCTATTAAACTCAGGATGGGCTGTCTAGATAATTATTAATAAGATCTCATGAAAACCTGAGCTTTTATTGCAATTTATATCAATTTAACTTGAAAACAAAAGTGAGAAGTGTTTATGACTAGGTTAAAAGTATCTTCTAGAAATGTCTTAATAACTATGTATGATTCAAGCTTTGCATTTAGGTAAGGATTTAAAAGAAAATCCCTCCACTATGTTGTATCCCTCACTGAATAAATACATAATTTTCTTTCTTTTTAATGAAATTCTATAGTTGATGGGGTTTTTTTGGTTTTTTACAAATATTGCATTTTGGTTTTTAAAAAAAATCTATTTATTTATGCTCGTTTGAACTATCACTAACTTTTAATTGACTAGTTATTCTTGCTTTTTGTCTTCTCTGAGACTGCTGATTATAATAGTACAGAAGAATTTGGTATGCTGTGCTTGTTCAAGTTTTATTTGAAAATGTTTGTAGAAAAAGTTGGTTAGCTGCTGTACTTGATCACTGGAGGACAAGGATTTAGAATTTAAATTTTCTTCAACAACATCCATGAAAATAAATCTATCATATTAAAAAGCTTTCGGCCTCTTCCCAGTCTTCAAGTGAGCTAACCACATCAGCCCTTCAGAGACAATAAGGACAATTATCCATCTGGAATAGAGCAACAACATTCCTTAACCCTCTGGACAATGATTAGTGAAGTCAAATCCAACAGTAAATCTGTTATTTGGAATTTATCATTCCCCTCTTAGGGAATAGTGCTATCATTTAATGAAGTCTTCATGTGGACATGTTTGAGAACAAGGACCTTTGAGAGGTTCATTCTTTTCAAATAAAAAGGAATGCTTCATTGAATGTTCACATAAAAGTCCAGGAAGATTTTCCAGAAGGAAAAATAGGTTACTTTAGACTGAGAGTACCACTTGAGGGAACAATGCAACTATCCTAAAATGCAACATCAGCCTCAGAGGTTGAATAGCTTGCTCTGGAGATGCCTCAGTCCAAGGAATCTGGTCAAATAATGATAGGAGAAGTCACATCAACTTCATGGAGCTGAGAGATGCAAGACTGGCTCTGATAAAATTACAGTCTTGCCATTTTTTATCTAATGTAAATAGTCTGCTATTTGAAAAGATGAGGATAAGATGGCATTCGGAGGTCAAAAGTCCTCTTTGTTGGATGGAAGCCTGTGTCCCTCAGTGCATAAAGCCCGTCTCAGACACTGAAGTGGACTGCCTGAACAAAAGCTGCTGACAGCCAGAGGAAAGGTCCCTGACCCAGAAAACTAAGAGCATGTGGGAGAAGGGGGGCGGGGAGAGAGAAAGTTCTGGCTTCAGCAGAAAACTTACAAATATCAGTGTTGTTCTCCAGAGTACTCAACAGAAACTCATCCAGACTTGATGTCCTGACACAATCCTGGGCACCAAAGCTTCTATATACAAATCCCCCAGTACCTCTGGTAGCTAGGATAATGTAGAAGATGAAGAGGGAAGAAAGCTATGGTTATACTCGCTGACCCACATTGGCCAAAGAGATCCTGATTTTCAGAGAGAATACAAATGTCATTGGGCTTTCCATTCTGTCTCCTGATGAGATCAAATTTCATGTGCCAGAGACCACTGTGTCAGGCACCTCAGTCACTAATTTAGTTTCCCTTTTATCAGCAAAGCTATGAAAAATAAGTCAATAAGGCAAAGCAATTAATGACTGATTCACATTACAAAGGCTTTTACAAATCCCACTGTAGAACTTGGAAGAAATTCTGGCAGTGGTCTTGGACAGGACATGAGCCCTAAAAACCCATGAACATCAGATGTACTCAGATTATTATAATAAAGTCTCTTTGAAAAACAAAGGCAGTCTTCCTTGCACATCATCCAAGTCTTGTAGGGGGAAGATTCGTACCAAGACTTGGCCAGCATTGCTGGTACCTCAGAGTTGAAATTGTATGCTCTCCAACAAAGGAAGGACTTGGTGGTTTTATAGATCAGGGTGAGGTCATGGTCTGCAAATTCTAGTCCTATTTCTCTGGTCCGCATTCCTCTCACACATGGCAGCAGAAACCCCTTAGATTTCCTGTCACTGGCTGCTATCAAAAAGTCTAGCTGAAGGAAGCTAATGCTAATTCCAATACACATTTCCATTCACAGTTCTTTTTTCCCCAGAGCAATACGTCCTTGAGACAAATGATTGCTTCCCACTGCAGTCTCTTCTTTCCAGGACTCAAGGGGAGAGGATTTGGTAGTTTGAAGGGCTATGAGATTACTCTCAGGGAAAGGCAAAGGGGCATCTTTCAAGCACTGTGTTTCCTTTTGGAACTCTCCACTTTCCACTCCACTTGCATTGGTAAAGAGGAGCAAAAATGGGGAAAGTTGGTCAGAGGTAACTTTCAGCTATTGAATTTATTGATGAGATGCTGTTTACATTTCTTTCTCTCTAGCTAAGAGACCACTGTTTTTTTTTTTATACTTTGTCATTATTTTACATTTCTACTGTGCAATGGAGGTATAGTAAAACAACTTAGTAGCAGCATTTTCTGTTGGCAAAAAGACCACAGTCTCTACCCCTCCCTGTCAGTGGTTTCTGCAGAAAGAGTTTGCAGTGCTAATGAGTGAAACTTTGGCACTGCCGAAATCACTGGTAAATCTGCTATTGATTTCTCTAGAGCAAGGATTGGCGCTCACTAGGGCTTGCAGAACACTGTTTCTTGTAAATGTAGCTGAAATAATCTCTTAAAATGGAAAAGGGAGGAAAGTATTTTGTTTAATAAAATTGATCGTGACTATTTCAAAAACTACTTTAATAAGAAGAAAAACTATTTCTCTGCCCTGATTTTTTTTCTTTTCTGCCTCTGTACTCCTTTCCTGCAAAACTGAGAGTAAAAGTTATCTTTTTTCTATAATATGGCACAGTCCTCTGAAAATAGCAAAATGATTGTAATGTAGATTATCTGATTCCCTCCAACCACATTTTTAATAAGTATCAGTAGATATATTCAGCCTGATCATTTCTTGCAATATCCATTTCTGATACTGAATAGTTTATTTTAAGAGACTCAATATTTTTTCCTCATTATCCTCAATGCTTTGAGGACTTTTAAACTAGATTTTTTGGTTATAGTGTGTGACAATTTTTTTCAGTTACCTTATCTCAATATTCTTATTCTGATGTATGTATTCTTTTTAAAGTATTTTTTAAAATGGAACCCTCACTAAAAAGTAATACAGGAAACTCTTACGAAAATGGGTTGCTTGGATGCCAAGTGAAATTCAAAATAAAATTATCTAGATCCCTAACTGCATGTTTTAAAATATCCAGTGATGTTTTGGATGGGGGGAAAAATGACTTACACACTCTTTTGCATTTCAACTCTTAACATCTTTGCAGACCAAACTTAGACCCCATTTATAAATTTCTTATATTTTTAATAAGGTCAAAATTGAAGCAAGTTCTATGCATAATAGATAGCTATTGAAGCCACAGTCCTTGGAATACATTAGATGGGTAATATTTCAAAATGACGGGATTTTTCCTGAATCATTTCTCCAATGTAGTGAATGCTAACATCTTTCAACATTGGGCAAGTATTTCTTGTTTTGAATATTTAATGTGAGCAAAATCCAAGTCTTTTTTTCTTGTTGTTGTTGTTGGGAATATGGCCAAGACTTTTTAATGTTCTCTCTGAGTGCTATTATTATTTTTATTAATACATCATGTTAAACAATCACTAGTTCGAAATTCAACCTGTTTTTTAATTTTGGATCCTATTTTTTCCCCTCAACTCAGTGCAGCATAACTCTGACTTTCTGAACTCTGGTTAATTGAAATCCCCAGCTAGCAGAAGGTTAGAAGTGTGCCATAAGGGTCCCATTGACAGAAACTCAGGGTGTGTCTATACTTACAAATTAAGTTGACTTAACGATTGTTAAATTGACTTAAACTACTCCGCGTCCACACTGGGCTTTCCTTAAGTCGATTTAAGCATTTTCTTAAGTCGACTTAAGGAAAAGTTAAGTCGACCTAATAACACCACGTTTTAGGTCGACTTAATGCTTAAGTCGACCTTATTAGGTTGACTTAAGCCAGTGTGGGCAGGGATTAGCACCTAAATCCACCTTATTAAGTCAACTTAATAAGGTCGAAAAGGGGCTATGTCTACACTAGAAAAGTTAAGTCGACTTTGCTTAAGTCGACTTAACTTTTTCTAGCATAGACATAGCCTCAGTGCCCACATCATTGACTGTCCTCTGCAACACAATTGGGAGTCTGCTAGGAATTTCACTTCTGTAGAGCTCCAAAAGAACTTAGCCTCAGGCTTGCAAAGCTTCGGAACTCTGGAGTATTACCAACCTCTGGTAGCCATGATAAACATGACTCCTGGATTTTTACAAAGGTTCCAAAGATCTTTAAGATTGGGCTTCCATGATATTAATGTGTACAAATCACTTAGTCCCACCAAATCCTCTCGAGTATTCAAGAATACTCTACAATGCACTCTGGCAATATAATACAGTACCTAAGTAAGTCTATCAAGTTCGTATGCTACATCCCGCAGGGAGAGCAGATCAGTTCTGAATATCAGTGAAGTTACCTAAATAAGTGCCATAATGCTGTCAGCGCAGGTAGAGAATTGTGAAATACTTTGCTGCATTATCAATAAACATTGAACACTTCCAACAGTATTTGCAAACTGGCTTATAACTTTTTGTACGGCTGATCCTGGTCCAAAACACAGCTGTTTTCTTTGTGTAGCTGTCTGCATAAGGGACTGTTTGCATGAACTCTGTACTTTTGTCAATTTTGAATGTATTCCCATTTTATTTGACATATTGTAGCTAGTTGTCTGGTGGGGGCGTGTTGATTTTTTTCATCAATTATTTTTTTTAAAGTACCAAATAGCCTCTTAAATTTGACCTTGTGGTTATTTTAAACAAATTGGATGACTCTGACTAGAAGTTTATAATTTAGTAAAGGTGATCCACTTATATCAATTGTTACAGATTTTTTGTTTAGAAACTGTCCCCATCCACACCAGGCTTTCATTAAGTTGACTTAAGAAATTCCTTAAGTCGATTTAATGAAAGCTTAAGGCGACTTAATAAGACCTGCTGGGTAGGTTGAGCTAAGCCCAGTGTGGACGCTTAAGTCCACTTTGTTAAGTCGACCTAAGGGCAGTTAGGTCAACTTAACAATGTGGACTAAGTCCACGGCCATGGACACCACTTTAAGTCGACTTAATAAGGTCGACCTAACTTTTTGTAGTGTAGACATAGCCTGGGTGTTTTGCTATTGATTTGACTAGGAACAGAAACAGGCCCAATATTTGATGTCTGTAAACCCGTAGACTTGAATTTTTGATTAATGTTAAGAAAGGTTTCTTCTGAACATTCATATTACTGATTTGGGGGGAGAGGATGAACAGGCTCCTTTTAACTGTTTCCCAATGCCATGAACAGTACAGGGGAACCTAACGCTAGGAATAGAATATGTAAAATGTAATAAATATTGGTCAAGTAAACTGTATTGCTAGGCTCTCTGTATTTTGTTGTTGTGAGCCATAAAAAGGGGATGAGAAATAAAAGGAAATACGCCGTATTCTGGCCATATATAGGTTGCCAAAGCTGTTTTGAACCCTTTGGTTCCAACAACATTGTTTATTTGTCTCATTGCAATTAGCATTTATTGTGCTAGTTAGTTACATCTGGCAAAGAAATGAATGGGAAACCAGACTGAGGCAGATGTTTAAGCAGAAACGTAGCTATAAAAAGACAAAATAAACTGACTCTGGTTTTTGGCAGCACTGCTGATCTGCAAACAGCCAGCAGTGGAAAATGAACACATCAATGAGAAAGAAAGGTCAACATTGGTCTGTTTCACCACCCTGATCACAAGCAGAGAGAGCCACTGCAGTTTCTAGTTTGCTTGTTTGTCGTCTTTGCTCCCTTCCATTTAGAAAACAGAGTCTGAGCCCAAAACTTAATTGACAATTTCAATTTTTAAGTTGGTAGGCAAGTATGATCAATAGAATCTAGCCATTCCGTGTGCTCCTCCAAGTCAGGATTTTAATGAATAGCTTAGTTGTTGCATTACACCTAGAAATAAAAGACAAGTAACTGCCCAGTAAACAATGAGTAGATACAAGAGATTGAATGTACAATGAGAGTGCTTGTGCACAACATTACATGATAACCTTAGAAGATTTATTTATTGTTATTCGTGTTCATTACAATAGTGCTTAGGGACTAACTATGAATGGAACCCCAATGTATTAAGCACTGTACTGATGCAGAGTGACACAGTCCCTGCTCCAAAGAGCTTACAGTCTACATAGGAAAAAGAAGGGGGAAGGAGTATTTATCAAACATTGGAGGACTAAGGCCTTGTCTACACACAGCTTGCACCAGTTTAGCTAAAATTGGTTTTGAAATATACGTAGTTGCAGCAGTTCACACCCAAGTGTATGCAGATTTAGCAGGTTCACAGCTGGCTTGTATCAATTTGGATTTATTTGGAAATGTGATTCCTGCTAAAAACTTAACAAGCAAATTTTGAAATAATTTTTGTTCCTCAAATTTTGAAAAGGAATGTTTTCATTTATTCAAAACGTGTTACTCTTTTATCAGATTTGGGGGTGAGGGGTGGAGGTTGTCCCTCTCCTTCCATCTTCCTTTTCCTACACTTTTTTCCACTTTTCATTTTGCCACTGGAAAAAACGTTAAGAAACAAACCTGTAAAATCAAAACCTTCCCTGCATGCTCGCCCGCTCTCTCTCTCTCTCTCTCTCTCCCCCCCCCCTTCCCCCTTTTTAATTTTGGGAAAAAATGGGAACATTGGGGGGAGAAAATAAAACCATTAAAATTTCTATTCTTAAAAAAAGCCATTCTTTTTACAGGAAAAAACTATTTGAAAAATTCTGACCCACTCCAAAGGGAGACTAATGAAGAGTAATGAAAATTTCAAAGTGTGTTGCAAGGAAATTGGCCAACCACTTGCCATTCTAACATGCATATCGTGCCTGGATTTATGCAATGAACGGTGGCCCTTTGTAACTATCTCTGTATTTCTTCCCAAAGGAGTGTCTGCCTTGTACCTCAGTCTGGAAATCTCCCTCCTTAACTTTTTTCTGTCCCAAGTTAGAGATTGGCATTTCTTAGTTATCCACTATGCCACTCAGACTTACCTTGGTCACAACAGAGTTTGATATATTCTGTACCCTTTTCATCTTGTATGAATGTCTCCAAGAAGGACGGCAGGACCCAGATGAGTGTGTTTTCAGAGCTCATCCATTGCTGGCATCCCATGGCCAAAGCCAATTCTACTACAACAGCTAGCTGTGTACCTCTGCATTCAGTAATTTAATAGTTTAAAAAAATCTATAATTTCTATATTTTTCCAAATGTGCTAAATTTGAAATATTTCAAATGTGGAAGAAACACATTTCTTGGTATTTTAACTAGTGGTAAAAAGTAGTATTACGCTAGCTAAGCAGCTTCTCCTTGCACTTTAGAGAAGGTACAAGTACTAGGGAAAGATGGGAGAAAAATCTATATTCATTAACATATTCTTTTCCAAGTCAGTGTACAAATCTAGAGTGTATATAGAAGGAAGCCTTAGGAAACTAAAACTAATCAGAGACTTTTTGTACCATGAGTTGGATTGAAGTGCTGGCCTGATGCACTGACCCTTTTATTTCTTTCTGATTACTTATTCATTACAGACCACAACTCTCATCCTAGTCTGGCAACTTGATGTTGCATGGGTTCAGGTGCTCCCTTACTTCAAATGTTACAGTATATAATTTTATGATGCCCTCCTCTTATTTATTTTCAATTGGGGAAAGTTAAGACTCAGATTGGAGGCAAATGATAAAAGGGTCAAATTGGCAATGAGACAAGAGATGTATGAAAATGCTAAAAGGATCTGATCATTGGCAGACGATGATGAAAACTACCACTGACTCCAAAGCTGCTGTTCTTACTATGTTTTAGTGATTGTAACATATATATGATCATTTTGTGCTCTATACATAATTGCAGGAAACTAAGATTAGACTTGCCGATATCATAATTAGCATGGATTCACCAAGGGCGCCTCTATTTGGCACTGGTCAGGCCGTATCTGGAATACTGTGTCCAGTTTTGGGCTCCCCACTACAGAAAGGGATGTGGACAAATTAGAAAGAGCCCAGCGGAAGGCAACGAAAATGATTAGGGGGCTGGGGCACATGACTTACGAGGAGAGACTGAAGGAAGTAGGCTTATTTAGTCTGCAGAAGAGAAGACTGAGGGGAGATTTGATAGCAACTTTCAACTACTTGAAGGGGTGCTCCAAAGAGGAGGGAGCTAAGCTGTTCTCAATGGTAGCAGAGGACAGAACAAGGAGCAATGGTTTCAAATTACAGCTGGGGCGGTCGAGGTTGGATATTAGGAAAAACTTTCTCACTAGGAGGGTGGTGAAGCATTGGAATGGGTTACGTAGGGAGGTGGTGGAATCTCTGTCTTTGAAGGTATTTAAGGTTCGGTTAGACAAAACCCTGGCTGGGATGATTTAGTGGGAGTGGTCCTGCTTTTAGCAGGGGGTTGGACTAGATGACCTCATGAGGTCCCTTCCAGTCCTATGATTCTATGATTGCTGTTTGCATCAATCTATCATCCTAACCCACACCATTTATTTCTTCAAATGAAGTTTGAGAAACACTAAAATTGTCTCAGTCCAGTTTTCCAAGACTGACACATCCCATGCTTTACCTCAGATCAGTCTATTAACCATCTGGAAAAATAACTCCATCTTAAATCTAAGAATTCCATTGCACTAGTTATTTTATCCTTGTAATAGATCTTTTACATTATTGTAATGTACTACATATTTTACTGTACCCCTATTTTATAATTACCTTTGGTTTCAACTTGCAGCAGTATTTCTTGTCAATAAATCTCATTACATAACTTCACTAATAGCATTTAATAAAATACTTGTTTTTCAATATACTCTGTCTATTTACCACTTTTGTAAATTAACATAAGTACCAGGCAAATTGGTTGAAATTAGATTAAATAACAGAATTATCAGACACATAGATGAACATGGTATGTTGGAAAAGAGTCAACATGACTTCTGTAAAAAAAAATCATGCCTCACTAATCCACTGGAATTCTTTGAGGGGGTCTACAAGCATGTGGACAAGGGTCATCCAGTGGAGATAGTGTACTTAGATTTTTCAGAAAGTCTTTAATAAGGTGCCTCTCAAGGGACCTCTCATAGCATAAGAGGGAAGGTCCTCTCATGGAACAGTAATTGATTAAAAGGTAAGAAACAAAGGGTGGGAATAAATGGTCAGTTTTCAGAATGGAGAGATGTAAATAGTGGTGTCCCTCAATGGCCTGTACTGGGACTGGGACTGTTTCAACATAGTCCTAAGTGATCTGGAAAAGGGATATACAGTGAGGTGGCAAAATTTCCAGATGATACAAAATTACTCAAGATAATTAAGTCCTAAGCAGACAGTGACGGGATCTCAGAAAATAAGTGACTGTGCAGCAAAAAGTAGATGAAATTCAGGGTTGATAAATGCAAAATAATGCATATTGGAATATATAATCTCAACTATACATATAAAATGATGGGGTCTACATTAGCTGCACCACTCAACAAAGATCTTAGGAGACATTGTAAATAGTTCTTTGAAAACATCCTTGAAATGTAAAGTAGCAGTCAGAAAAAACCCCAACAGAATGCTGGGAATCATGAAGAAAAGGATAGGATTGTTCTGTCTTATTATATATTGCTTCTATATAAATCCATAGTACAGTCACATCTTGAATAGTACTCTGAGAGCTGGTTGCCTCGTTTCAAAAAAGATGTATTAGAATTCGAAATAATACAGAAAAGGACAACAAAAAGATTAGGGTATGGAACAACTTCCATATGAGAAAAAATGTATAAGATGGGGGCTTTCATCTTGGAAAAGAGATGACTAGGTGCTGGGGGGAGGAGAGAGACGGACATGTGCTAGAGGTCTATAAAACCATGACTGATGTGGAGAAATTAAATAAGTTTTATTTACTCCTTCTCATAATAAAAGAATTAGGGGTCACCAAATGAAATGAATGGGCAGCAGGCTTAAAACAAACAAAAGGAAATATTTCTTCATGGAAAAGAGAGTAAACCTGTGGAACTCTTTGCCAGAGGATGTTGTGATGATGGAGGCTATAACAGATTTTTTTTAAAAACTAGATAAATTCATGGAGGATACGTCCATGAATGGATATTAGCCAGGATGGATAGGGATAAGCTCTGAAATGCCCCTAGCCTTTGTTTAGTGGAAGCTGGTAATGAGTGAAAGGGGATGTATCACTTAATGATTATCTGTTTATTTTCATGCCCTCTGAAGTATCTGGCATTAGCCTGTCGGAAACCAGTAGGATAGGTGGACCATTGGCCTGATTCAGTATGGACTTTCTTATGTTCTACTTCCTACTTAAACATCAAGGGATATATAAAGATAGACTGGAAATGCCCTATTAGAAGTATGTTGTTTGTAGTAGCCAATCAAGCTCAAAACAAAATTAAAAGTAGGTTTTTATTGTCTAACAGAAGGGTAAGATGGATATTTAGTTAAAGCAACAAGATCGGTGAAGCTTCTATTTATCAAATGTGGAAATTTTATTTTTCCATGGCATAAGATCACACTAGAGGATTCTTCCCTCCCCTTCTTCAGATAAAAGAAAAACGGTAATATTCTCTATGCATATCAGTAGTAAGAAGCTTGAAAGAATTGTTGGGGTTGCTAGCCGACCAGTGAATAAAGAGAGAAGTCCAGGCTGATGGTGACATTGCGCTACGGAGGACGTTGATCAGACACCTTTCTTATAACTAATCTTTGCTGGTAGTAAAGAAAGGAGGTGTCATCAGAGACTTACAGATTTTCAGTTAAATATAGCCATTCAGGAAAGAGACCTCGGGATCAGTGTGAACACTTCAATGGAAATATGTGCTCCGTTCAGAATGGTGGTCAAAAAAGCAAAACGTATAGGCTGTGTATTAAGAAAAAGAGCTGTTTGATTTTTCAGATTAATAAACCCTAGTGTGATTGGGGGAGAGGGGGTGCGGAGAGAGAATTCATCCATTAATGTTTACATAAGTAAATACCAGTACTTCAGTTTCCAGTGGCTTTGCATTTCACTATGATTATAGCTTTCCTCTACTGTCAACACTAATTAGAATTTTAGTAACAATAATTTTCTGTTCATGTAATTAATCAATCAAGTCAGATCAATTTTGTAGGCTTAGGTAGAGTCCCCTCTCCACAGATCAGCAACAGTGCTATAAAGGCTTGTTTTCCCCCTGGAGCTCTGATTGGCTACGGAATGGGCATACAGAAAAAAAAAATTGGCCTCTTTAATATCTCAGAGCCTGATGGGCAGAAAATCTCATCCTTGCTTTATGCTGCCAGCTCTTCTCTGATTGGAGAATGGGATTTCCATTGGAGAAGGGACTCTGTGGGTTACAGAAGAGGGGACATGTTGCATTTCAAGAGTGCAGCAGGCCAGGAGTCTAAGCTCAGGCTTGGTGGACAGGTCCAGGAAACAGTTTGCGTGTATGGACCATCTGAGACTGTACTCGTATAAGGTCAATGCTCGAATTAAGGAGGTAGCTAAATGACAAAGGAGTGACTCTTGGTCACTAATGGAAGTAGAATTTCATTTAGACATCTGGGATTTATGTCCTACTCCCATTGACTATTCTTTTCAAAGAGACCGGGCCGGGGTCTACACCTGCTAATAAAGGTGTTGCAATAGATTTATCCAGAATGATCCTTAGGTGAATTACTGACTCCTGAAAGACAGTAAAAATCTGGAACAACTCTGCAGACAGGGGATCCTCTACCAAAAAGCAGGGCTGGGAATGAGCAATATAGAGGCATTCAATTTACCTTTTCCCTGCTGAAAATTGTAGCTTCATAAACATATTACCACAAGGACCAGTCCTGACAAACTAAGTATATTTGTATTTTTATTTGGGATAAATCTTCAATGGTTTCCAGGAATTCACATCACAAGGAAGGTGGCTATTCTTGGATTCAGGTAAAGGGGCCACAAGCTGATCTCCATTCATGCTAGTGTGCATATGTAGTAGAATTGTATTTCTCTGAATTTACACTTTTGTAACTAAGATCAGAATTGACCTGTAAGCTACAGTATATAGAAATGATAACACTCTGGCAGATTAGTTTGTTCTTTAAATCTTTCCTCTTTAATATTAGTTCAATACAAAATCTTCAAATAATCAGATCCTTAATAGAAGTTACTATTCTTAACTTCATCCAAGTTTATCTTCATAGTCACAGTGATAACCACTGGGAACCAGAAAATACTGTTTAAACCCTACCGGGTTTATATAAAAATATTAATATTTAACATAGTTTGGTTACAACAATAAAAACTTTGTATTTAAGGGGTCTTGTATGTTGCAGTTCCTTGCTGGGGCTTCATTCACACTGGCACTAAGCAGTCTATTAATATTCTTTACTTTAAAGCTTAAAAAAAGTCATACAATCAGAATATTTTTAAAGGATCATGAATCTTCTTTGGATATAATCACTTTGACAGTTAGGTAGCGTTAAGAAAACATTTATAATTTACAAGGCCAGGCAGGAAGTCTGGAGCCTGTTTCCACTCATTATTTGTTTCAAAATGGTTTCTTTGGAAGAATGGTTAATAGAATTGAAATAAATTAAATGTCCCTTCTAATTTCACTGAGGAAATGGATCTTTATTTTATAGGGCTTTGAATACAACCTTTGACAGCTAAAATTAGCTTTGCCTTAGTGAAACAGATAATGAACCTTTCCCATTATACGTTCATGGATAATACAGTAAATGCCAATTAGCCTTAATATATTGAGTTTACAGAACTGTTTTTTAATTCATGTTAGTGTGAGTCAGTGAACAATGTCTAACCACTCTTTAGGCTTCTCTTCCCTCTAATTTTATCATCGTTTGTGTCTAGTTTAGTGATTCAATTTTTTTTAACTGTGTGTGTGAATACAAATAATTTATCAAGCAAGCTTTCATTCATAAAACAGAGAAAATATCTGCAGAATATCTCTCTCTGATCATCACAGTATAATCTGCACTAGCCCCCTTTCTATCTCAGTACTGGGAATGTGACATCAGAACCTAGCACCTCCTCAACCCATTCCAGTGGAATGACGATAATGGTTCCTTTTCCTTTTTTCCAGTGTTACAAAGCTAAATCAAAAACACAAGCCCTTCCATTTGGTGGATTAGTATCCATTTTAAGGGAGTGTTTATCTACCAACGAGTATTTACATTTGTAAAATGCCCTGAGCGCTCCTGCATAGTGACAATGAATATAAATTGCTTTTAATTTAATCTAATGGTCCCTAGAGTCCTGTGGCACTTTTAAAGACTAACAGATTTATTTATCGCATGAGCTTTCGTGGGAGAAAATCCCACTTCAT
>ML685767.1:21171445-21203021 GCA_007922175.1 Pelusios castaneus | reverse complement strand
TACCATTCATTGTTTTTACATTGATGAAGTGGGATTTTCTCCCACGAAAGCTCATGCGATAAATAAATCTGTTAGTCTTTAAAAGTGCCACAGGACTCTGTTGTCTTTCTACAATAGACTAACACGGCTACCCCTTTGGAATTTGACTAATGGTCCCTGACTTTCCCTAGCCAACATCTCCTATTAAAGCAGGAAGAGAAACATGGTCGCCTTTTTAAAAGCCATTTATTAAGTCATACTGATAGTCTTGGGATAAATGTTAGTGTATAATTTGTGCTTATTAAGAACTTTTCACTCTTGAGGATTTCAAAGTGCTCTTACAAATTTTGTCTCAACACTGTTGTGAGTGAGGTTAGAGTTATTTCCATTACTGAAAGGGAAACAAAAGCACAGCATGGTGGAAATGCTGTACATGATGATTGTATTCTTCCTGGAACACTCCTGGTTTTTTTCCACAGAGGACCCTCCATATGGCTCCTCTCCCATCTACAAGGAGAGAAGGTGCTCACCTGCTTTTATGGGACTGTCCTTTTCTGTGACAGATCTTTCAGGAAACCCCCTTTTCACTCACTAACCTAGTGCAGAGAGCTTTAAAACTAGGTTCAGAGGGGCCAAGTGATGAGAGCTCATAGATATTTATATATAAAGAAAGTGACCTTGCCAGAGCCTGGAATTTGGAGGTGGGAAGGAATGGAAAATTACACTAGGGTCATAGGAGCAACAAGAGAGAATACAGAGGGGGAACATCTTAGACATCTATAGACAAGTGCAAGGAGTATGAGGAGTAAACAAAAACTGGAAGCCCCAGTACACAAGCTAAAATATGACTTAATTGACACCAGAGATACCTGATGGGATAAATCTCATGACAGAAACATTGGTATAGAAGAGGACAGCTTGTTCAGGAAAGACAAGCAGAGGAAAAAAGGGAGATGATGTTGCACTGTGCATCAGAAATGTATACACTTGTTCTGAGGTCCTGAAGGAGATGAGAGTCAGCTGAAAGTCTCTGGTAAAGATAAAAGGGGGAAAAAGGGGCAATGTCATGGTGATAGTCTACTACAGATCTCCAATCAGGAAGAGGAGGTGGTATCCAAAATATAGAGTACCCATTACTGCCAGATCTTAACTACCCACACATCTGTTAGAAAAAAAACTATGGAAAAACAGAAAACATCCAGTAAGCTCTTGGAATGTGTTCGGACAACCTCTTGTTTCAGAAGGTGGAGGAAGCAACCGGGGGTAGACATTTTAGACTTGAAGAATCTAACAGAGGAACTGGTTGTGAATCTGAAAGTGGAAGAGAACTTGGGTGAAAGGGAATATAAAATAATAGATTTAATCATTGTAAAGAAATGACAGCAGGAGAGCAGCAGAATCAGGGTAATGATGTTCAAAAAAGCAGACTAAGATTCAGAGAACTTGTAGGGAGGGTCTCATGGAAAGAAAATCTGAGGGAAAAATGAGTTCAGTAGAGTTGGCAGGTTTTCAAAGAGACAATAATAAATACATAACTTCAAATTACCGTGGCATGATGGAAAGACTGGAGCAAGAAGCCAGTGTAGCTGCATTGGAATATCTTTAATGACCTGAAAATCAAAAAGGAATTCTACAAAAAGGAGGAAACATGGGCCAGTTGGTAAGGAGCACAAAACAATAGTGCAAGTTTGTATGGACAAAAATCAGAGAGGTACAAAATAAAGAAAAGTGAAAAGTATTAAATTTAGAAAGGAAAAAAATTCAATGTGCAAATACAAAATAGGGAATAACTGGGTAGGCAGTAATACTGCTGGATTTGGGGGTCAGTGGATCACAAACTAAATATGGGTGCGTCTACACTTGTAAATTAAGTCGACTTAAGCTTGCTTAATTTACTCTTTGTCTACACTACACTTTGCTTAAGTCGACTTTCTAAAGTCGACTTAAGCCAGTGTAGACCTGGAGTAGCCCTAAGTTGACTTAGGGCTCTCCAGGACTCCCCCCACTGCCCCCCCTGCCAGGGGGGCTGGCACAAGGAGCCTGGCATGCCCCCCCCACAGGTACCCAGGTACAATGGGGCAAAGGCTGAGCCCCCTGGCACTTGGCAAGGGGTGCCCCCCTCATACCACCGTGGACCTGTCCCAGGTCCACCTAGCCCCTAGAAGTCAACCTAGGTGTCCAGTGTGGACGCTCTAGGTCGACTTTGTAGGGTCCCCCCTAAGTCGACTTAAAATTTAAGTGTAGACATACTAAGTCAACTTAAAGACTTTGTTAAGTCGACCTAAATTAACAAGTGTAGACATAGCCTATGAGCCCACGTCAGGAAGTTGCAGAAAAAGCTACTGTTTGGGGGGGATATTAAAGGAAGTGTTCTACATAAGACACAGGTGGTAACTGTCCTACTGTACTCTGCACTGGTGAGGCCTCACCTGGAATACTATGTCCAGTGCTGAGAACACACTTTCAGAAACATATGGACAAATACAAAAGAGTTCAAGCAAAAGCAACAAAAAGGATAAGAGTTAGAAAACATGACCTCTGAAGAAAGGTTACAAAATACAGGGTATGTTCAGTCTTGAGAAAAGAAAACTGGCGGGAGGACCTGCTAGTCTTCAAATATGTTAGAGGCTGTTATACAGAGGACAGTGATCAGCTCTTCTCCACATTCATTGAAGATGGGACAGGAAGTAGTGGGCTAACTCTGAAGCAAAAGAGATTTCAGTTAAACATTAGGAAAAACTGTCTGACTATAGGGCTACGTAAGCTCTGGAATAGGCTTCCAATGGACATTGTGGAATCCCCCTAATGGAGCATTTTAAACAGGATAGTCAGAATATCTATCAGGGATGGTCTAAGACAGGTTCAATTAATCCTGGCTCAGCAGAGAGGGCTGGAGAAGATGACCTCTGAAGATCCCTTCCTGCCCTCTTTTCTATAATTTCATGTCTCAAGAATTAGAAAAATTCTCACAAACAGCTTGTCTAAATTGGAAAAATGTTACAACACATGGTAATCAACACGATTGACATTAAATGTATATAAGGACTACCATTATTAACATCATGCCGGCTAGATGCAATTAACCCTAAGGCCCTTGAACTTCTGAGAGTGTCCTGGGCTAGTTAACATGATGTAATTTTCCAGTGCAGACAAGTCCAAGAAGCAGTTTAATTTTACTTTTCAATCCATTTCTTTTCATCCAGACCCCATCTCTTGTAGGCCCCTTGCTGCTATACGAGGGATAAAGACGGAAGACAGTCTGGTATTTACTAAAACTAATATTATTCCCATTAATCTAGTATAACATTTCGGTACTAGATTAAGGTTTTATGCCTAGCAACGCGTATGCATTTTCTGATGGACCATTTGTACTATACACAAACATTCCAACTTTGCTATCTTCATAAACACTGTTAATAAAATATGGGAAAAAAGTTACTCTGAGAAAGCCTATGGAACTAAAAGCGTATTTCCCCCAAGACAATTAGATTGTAACGTATGTACTGTTTCTTCACTCACTTTTCATAATGCACTGGACGAAGTAGCACTCAGACTGCAACAGACAGCTCCGAATTCCTACATTTTACGCCGTTCCCAGGGTGACATTTGTCACGGTAACACCAGAGAAGAATGCAACGATACATTGTCCCTGGCAACATTGCACACATGGGGTTTTGTTTCCAGCACTCCACTGTGTGGGAAGCGAGTTACACTCTACAAAAAGAATGAAGAAAAAGGCCTGGTCTACACTAGACTGTTTTGTCAATAAATGTCAGCTTTTTTTTTTTTTTGGACAAAACAATGCTGGTGTACATACTACAATCACCCTCCCCTTGGAGGAGAACAGGCAGAGGAGAAACTTGGGATTGGCTCCTGGTTGGGCACGGGGAAGGAGCCTGGGAGCTAAAGACTCGGCTTTTAGCTCCCCAGACTGCTACTCTTAGGTCAGTGTAAGTGCTCCTGATGAGGTCACACTCCACTGATCCAAGGGGTGTAGAGCAAATATCATAGTAATTCCTGCAGTAGCTCTAAGTTGACTTATGTTAGGTCAACTTATTTTTCTAGTGTAGACAAAGCCTAAATAAGGCAGAGTTGAGGTTTTGAGGCTGAACAGAGAGGTCAAAACAATAAAACACAAGAGCAGATAAGTCTGACCCCTTCCTCTCACTAAATACAATGATTCTATGAAAAGACTCTCTCTCATCTCCTCCCCCACAAGTAAATGCTCTGGCGCAGCTGCCGTGTCCACCTCTAGTTTCTTCCCATGCTTGCCACCTGGGATCACTGTCTCCCCACAGATGACAAGGTAATCTACGTTTCTAACAGAGACTTTAAAAAACATTATAAGGTGGCTACACATTCTACCATGGTACGTTTGGCTCATGAGAAGAGATGACATACTTTACCCAAGACGTACGTCTGTGCTGCATTGTGATTGAATTCCGATCCAGCTTCTGCTCCAGGGACCCTATCTAAGAGAGAGATATCCAGTGCACAAGCCAGGAGACCGCAGAATATTTAATGCAGTAGCAGGCTGCATTAACTCTCTCGCTGGCTTTCCAAAAGTAATAAGAATTGAGAATAATGCAGAGTTAGTCCTCCTGCTTTCCATCCCAATCCTAGCCATCCTTAAATCAACCTAAGCTCCCAGTGTAGACGCACCCAATAAGACAGAAGTACCCCAGAGATGCTTGCCAGCTGGCTAACTCCTTTAATTTTCCAGCTACCTTTGTCGCCCCAGCAACTGGGAGCCTGTGAGGCTTTTAAAGCCGAGGTCCCTAGCGGGCACAGCTGAAACACTGGAATGGAGGCTCTCCTTTTCCACAAGAAGAGTAAACATCTGCTGACTGACTGTCCATTTTAGGACTGTGCAAGAGTCTGAAATAGAGCCCTGAACTCATCCAAAACCATTGTGAATTGAATGACGTCTTATCTTGGTGAAAATCCAGTGAGGTCTGAGAGAGGTTCCTGAACGTGAAAATGTTGTCTGTTTCCCAGTCCTCTGTGCAAATGCCATTTGAATCTCCAATTATTTCAATGCCTTTTAATGTCTCCCATGTGTTTAGTGAGGTGACAATCCTCCTTCCATCCTGGAGTTGGGTGTTTCAGGATACTCAGTAGCTGCTCCTCAATTACCAGGAAGTTTCATCAGAGGTGCTGCCTTGTATGATCTATTGAACCCAATCCCATCAAAATCTTCTGTAAGGGCAGGAAGCCACCCTAAGGCACTGGCGTTGGGAAATACTCCTCCTGGCTGTGAGCTAACACAGTGAGGCTGAGGAGAAAGACAACATGCACCTAACTTGGTACTAATGGAGTTCCATAGTAAATGAGTGCTAGGCAAAAGAAAATGCAAACCTACCATATTAGGGATTATGAGCTGTCTCTGGCCTGGTTTTGTTTGGCCATGGTTTGGAGTAAGATGTTTCCTAGTTCCCACTGCCTCAAGAAGAGAAGAGTAGATTCTTTTCATCTTCCTCCCCTTCCCTACGGAAAAGATCCTTATAGACTTAGGAGTAGAGGAACAGTTGTCACTACGGTGAAATACCCGAGATAAGGAGTGCCTGATCTCAGGTGGCAAGACTGCACACTCCTTCCTTCGAAGACTTTTAAGGAGAGAGGGAGAATGGCTCTGGGGAGAGATTTTATGTGATGACCATTTCTCAGATGTTTACGGACAGTGATGCGTATTCAGGCATAGATTAGAGAAGCTGATGGCTTTATGCAGGAATGTGATTATACTAGAGATGGAGGAAAGTCATGTGGTTAAAGCACAGCGTTGGGAGTCTCTGTGATAAACTTCCTATATGACCTCCCTGTATCTGTCTGTCTCTGCCTTCTCTCTACCTCCCCTTTCTAATATGCTGTGCCATACTGTTTGATTTGCTGAAACAGCCTTACTGATCCTATGATTTACACGTCCTTGCATTTATTTTTCTCCCATTCTGTAAATTCTCCATCTTCAAGCATCTGATAAAGTGGGATTTTTTTCCCCATGAAAGCTCATGTGATAAATAAATGTGTTAGTCTTTAAAAGTGCCATCAGACTCCTTGTTTGTTTTGCTGAACTAGACTGACATGGCTACCCCTCTGGAACTTGTACCCACAGAGGGATATTTCTAATCCCTCATACCCCTCCAAACAGTCTGTTTGTAGAATGTTCTGTTTATTCCAAAGTTTCAGTTGTCTTTGGTAATTAAATCTTGACAATTAAATTGTGGTTTATGGAAACAAGCTGTGGTGTTTTCTGAGGTTGTGCCTCTGCATATTAAAAACAGCACTTGACGAGATGGGTTTTTATAGTTCAGTCAAGTATGCCTTGACAGTGTCATTATCAAGGATAAGTGGAAATAAGAAGAATGCTATGTAGTATGTGGATGGGGTGAAGTACAAAGCTACTTCAGAGAGCTCAGAAAGCTGAAAACAATAATGATTTCTTTGGTTTTGTTTTGCTATGAGAAACTATAGATTATTTAGATCACCAGATGACTTTCCAGTATTTTTCCGCCTCTACCATTGATAGCTTACCTGATATGCATAACAATTCTTCTTATTACCATATTCTTTCACCTCACTGACCTATGTTCATTCTTTATTTGCCTGTAAAGATTTCAAATCTCAATAGTTTATAACTGTACTCATTGACTTTTTATACTTACATTAATAGATAATTCACCTATTCCTTGTAGAATAAAAAGAATTACTGATCATTTTTCATACTTTATCTAACAACTAAAAACCATAATTCAGATATATTTAAAACACAACTCTGATATCTTGAATGAAATCCATTCACATTTTAAACTGGTCTCACTAATTTCATTTTGTTAATATTTGTTAACTCTAACAGAGTAAGAAATCAAGGATTACAATTATCACCCTTTCTTCTTTTGCCCCTGCCAAAAGATGGTGTTGCAAAGCCTTCTTTAATCCATTTTTACTTGAGATCTGAGTTTATTTGCGATATCAAGGATTTTAAATTGCCTTGCCCAATAGTTAATCCAAGATAAATTAAAAGCAGGCAAACAACTTGAAATGACCGTGCGACCTGTTTCTGACCACCAGGACGGTGAAGCCAGTTCCCACCAGTATGTAGGCATAAAAAAGGAGGTACATTAATTCAATTTCGGTGGAAATATAGTAATTGAATCAGAGAGGCCTAATTGCACCACCTTAACCAAGGCACAGGTTACCACGGAGACTACTTAAGGAAAATAGGAGTCCCCATATTCCTTCCAAACACTCTGCAAAGGAGTCATCAACTAACATCTCGACCTTAACGCCTGCTTCCAGACAGGATATGGGCAGTCCTGACAGTCCCAGAATCAGCATCTCCTCCTGCTCAGATGGAGGGAGGTAGAGCTGCAGCTTAAGTTAACGTTTTGTGTGACATCGTGTTCATATCCTCCCTTTGTGTGGTCATCGAGAGGGATTTTACTGTATGTAAAGACAGCTTGATAGAGGAGCACAGTAAATGGGAATGACTTTATATTTTTGTCCTGCATTTCCTATTTAAAGTAATAGAGGACAGATGAACTAAATATTACGTTGCTGATTTGAGAAAAGGCAGTAGAAGTAGAATCTGTAATTATTAAAAATAGGGGCATTCAGCTGTACAAAGATGATAAAGCTATAAACAGAAATCCAGTAAGATTTCATGATGATGGGGTAGAATTAACTTGAAAATTTGTCTTACTCAGATTGTTTTCTGCATAGTTTGAGTGGTATCCACATAATTAAAGAGATCTTATGTTTCCTTTCTGAGTTTAATTAGTTTTGCCATGATCTCAGTAACAATTTCATAAACTGAGGATTAGAATTTTTTTCATTTTATGCAGAGTGAAGTTCCAGTTTAAACCAGAAGTTCCCTTTTATACTTGTGCATGACTTAACTTTATGCTTCATATTCAAGAAATATAGAAAACTTGGCACGCTGATGTTTCTAATAAGCAAAGCTGTTAAAAATGATCTCCAGATTTAAATATGTGACATTAAATGAAGGAAGGTGTATGTCTTACTTTCATGTTTTGGTCTTGGGCAAAGATGGTTTGTCCTGCCTATAAACAGAACTAACAATTCTAGACATCCATAGCACAGTCACAGTGTCTGAAGGGAATCTATTAACACTGAGGATCAATAATTCTTGGAGGTCTCTTCTTTTTCTTTTTAGTCTTTATCGATTAAGATTTTTTTTCTTTATGCTATTTGCTCTTTGAGATTTGTTTTGTGCATAGTACATGCATTTCGGTGAACAGTATAACAATGAAATAGAGCACTGTGATTTTTGCTTCATTTTGTTTGGGAAGGGAAGGGGTGTCTTTATTTGCATTAATAGTAGCACATACCCTCCCCCCCACCCCACCCCCCAAAAAACAACCCTAAATTGAAAGAACATTAAGGTTGCAAAGTGAAGCACTGAGAATTGAGGTTGCCTGTGCAACTTTAATTCATTTATTTATCACATTTGTTAGTCTTTACAAGTGCCACAGAACTCTTTGTTTGTCTTGCTGCACTAGACTACATGGCTATCCCTCTGGAACTTTAATTCAGGCTCTTTGAGCATATGCAACTATAATTAGACCTGGGTGACATTTCTGGATGAAGAGGTTAGTTATGAAAAATCAAATTCACAGCATAGTTTTGGCCCAAGACCTTTTTATGGAGTGAGGCTAGATTCACAAGAAAACTTTGGAGCCATTCACAGAATGGAAAAGAAGGAAGAGGAGGTAATGAAAGTGCTGCACAGACCATTTCCCCTATCATGCCGCTCCCCATGGTTAGAGAGCTCACTTATGGTGAGGGAGACCCAGGTTCAAGTCCCCACTCCACCCGAGTCAAAGCAGGAACTTGAATCTCCCACATCCCAGGTGAATTTTCTAATCACAGAATTGTAATATATAAGGGGGCCACCATCAATACCATCTCCTCAGTTGTGAATGTTGGAAATCAAAACATTTGGATTTTTCAAATCAGTCAGCTTCCTCCCTCTCCCCTATGCTGTCTGGCTGCCAACATGTGGCTCATTGAGGGCACCAGAGTGCCACGCACCACATTAGCTTTGTTCTGTCAGTCCTTCGTGGAAAATCAGGCTCTGCCCCTTTGGTCCTGGGATGGAGCACACTTAGTGTGGACAGAATCTTCAGAGAATTTAGCAGCTAAAGTCTAACGTGTCTCAGCTGAAAACTGCGCAAACAGATGTTTTATGTCTCAGAACGCGGCTAAATTTAAGAACATTTCACCTGTACATCACAAGGCACATCTCTGATAGCAAGATGATATCCCTCCCTCCCTACCCCACTGCTCCTAAGTCCTGTTCCAGAGCCTAGAACTGAGAAAGCTTCTCAATAAAATTGCTGTTTAAAAAAAAAAAAATCATACATGGGCAACAAAAATATTATTTCCTAACTTTGGCTATGTCTACACTTGGAAATTTAAGTCGACTTAGTGAGTCTACACTTAAATTTTAAATCGACTTTGGGGGGAACTTACAAAGTCGACCTAGAGCGTCCACACTGGACGCCTAGGTCAACTCCTAGAGGCTAGGGGGACCTAGGGCAGGTCCACTGGGGTAGCAGGGGCACCCCTTGCCCAGTGCCAGGGGGCTCAGTCTTTGCCCCATTGTACATAGGTATAATGGGGCAAAGGGGGACACGGACCCTGGCAGGGCATAGGGGCAGGGTGGGCAAGGCTCTGCCCTGCCCTGTGGGGGGCATGCCAGGCTTCCCCTGTGTCACCCCTGGCAGGGAGGGCATTGGTGCAGTCCTGGGGTAGCCCTAAGTCGACTTAGGGCTACCCCACATCTACATTGGCTTAAGTCGACTCTAGGGAGTTGACTTAAGTCCTAAGTCGAATTAAAACAAGGTTTAATAAAGTCGACTTTATTTTCCTTAAGTCGACTTAAGCAACTTTCTTAAGTCGACTTAAGGAGACTCTAGTGTAGACGCAGGGTAAATTAAATCGACTTAAGCAAGCTTAAGTCGACTTAATTTACAAGTGTAGACGCAGCCTTTGTGCTGTGCAATAGATGATCCATTTTAACTAAAAGCTTCCGTCCATCCCCATTGCACAAAAGCATTAGTTGAATGGTTCTTGTGTGTCTAACAGCCGTAATCAATAGAAATGACATTAAATGGTCACAATCAAGTTGCAAAGTTAATATCCCGTTAAGAAGAAAAGGCGAAGCTTAATATTATTGTTTTAGTCTATGGCTCCCTCCATACTGATCTAATCGAGTTCTCGATCTGTTTTCAAGAGTCAGCGTTCAAGAACAGAATTCAAATGTAATTTAAATTGCATGCCCTGTCCACGGTGGCTGGCACAACTGTGCTATTTGTAACCTCTTTCCATAGCCATTCCTGAAAGTGATTTCCTAACACAGGTATTTTCCCAGCTTAGGCTGAGCTAACTTGCCTGCAGACCACAGCAGCTTCTGGCTAGCATCATTATTTTTAAGGCTGTTTTCCCAGCAGCCCCTCTGACTACTTAACTGATCTTTTAAAACAGAGTTCTTTTATTATGGAGGATGTCACCGGTATCTAGTGTGAGTCAAAAACTCTGAGTGCCATTATTAGGTCACACTGTCCTTTCCTCAGTTTCCAGCTGCTCTATATTTCTTCTCCCTTTGCTGATCTCTCTCCTCTGCTTCCTCATCTGCTTTTCTCTCTTTCATTCAGGCTTCCACAACCTGCTTTGTCTACATACATAATTTCTCCGTTGACCTTATCTGCATTCTGATCACTTCCGCTATAGCTACATCTGCTGCAGGGGAAGGCAGACACCCTGCTTTCTTGTCAGAGTTCACGAGTAAAGCTCTCAATTCCTAATCTGGGGTTTTCTTCTTACAGGGCAACCCCTTTTCCAAGCACAAATCCTCAAGAGCATCTCTGTCAAGATTCTCTTTCCATCTCTGGACTGGGTTACTCTTTCAAGGAAAAATTTGAACAAAGGACTGAGTTCCCCAATACTATTTGGACAAATCAGAGAGACTTATGGAAAACTAGCAGATATAACATGCTTGCTATCATTTTGGCCTTACAAACTTAATTCACCTGTAAGGTAATTTACCTGCATTAAACCTCTGAATAACTTTCATTTCTTTTCTTATATAATGAGCATTTAGTGGGTTTCTTAAAGGAATTGCCTACAGCATTGTCATTGGTGAGATCTGGAGTAGCCTTGACCTGCAGGTAAGTGACTAGCTCCTTGGAGCTGGAAGAACTTAATGTGTGAGGAGTCTTGGTTTTAATAACCTTTCATTAACTGGACAATAATCCAGTTTATCTTGGTGGAAAATAAGACTGGAGCACTAAGAGACTGTCTTTAGCTTCATGGTGAGCTGCTTTAGTGATCCAGGGGCATATGTTTATTGCTGGATTGGTTAAACTAGAGACTATACCACCAGTCTGGGAGTTTCTGCCCACTTTGGACAGTCTGATCTATTATTGGCACATTCAGTTGTGACCCATTCTAGACACTGGCGACAGAGGAGTCTTCAGAAATCCACAGGATGACTATAAAATATTATAACTCAGTTTGTTTTCTCCCTTGAAGGTCTCTTTTGTTCCAGATCATATCCCTTCAAGCCCTGTCCAAGCTAAGTACAAACCTGAATCAGTTTTGAATCTTGGTTGGCCAAACCATCTTAACAACCACATTAGAGCATTTAGGTCAAAAATCAAAAGAGCTCTCTGTATTCCATCAATTACAAAATATATTTTAAACTGTGAATAGTAATAATAATAATAATATAATAATTAATGCTTACCAGTCTACTTCACAAGGCTATTGTGTCTCACTTTGTAGCAATCCTAATAATTTAATATTCAAAATTTCCCTCAAGCCCCTCATTTATCAAGCCTACTTATAGTGTTTTTAACTTACTGTAGCCTTTCCATATCATCATTTCTTCCTCACTGTAGGACTCTTTACCCTATAAATTGTCTGAAATACAAAACTTCCTGTAACATACTACTGTGTAATAAATTAACTACTCATCTGTATGAGATTCCAATCGGAGAAGCTGTGGGTCCTTAGGAGATTTGTTTTTTTAAAATGAAGTTAATTTAATGCAAGGGAGGCAATAATTTAAAAATTGTAGTTCTTTGAAAAATCAGGTTTCATTTGAAACAAAAATCTAACAACTACTAGAGCTGAAAGGAACTCCGTAGAACAGGCTTAGGTTTGTCAGAGCAGTGATCACACATTGCTATTTAGTCTATACATGTTCCCAGCTCTCTGAAGATACGCTCTAAATAACAGGAATAGTCCCGCCTCCTATCTACTACCAGTTTCTATGTCTTGAGCACCTCTAACACTTAAATCCCTGTAGTGGTAATAGGCATGGATTTCAACTTTATGTTCTCTGTTGTACACACATTCCATTTGGAGGGAGGGAGGATGGGATTGTGGTTAAAGCACGGACCTTGGAAACAGGAGAGAGACATTCAGGCACACAGTCTTCCCTTGTGATTGAGCAAATTGCTCAGATCAACATATTCAAGTATGGGTGCCTAAAATTGGGCACCTAAAATTGATATTTAGACCCCTGAATAAGTGGTATGATTTTTTTTGGAAATGCTGTACATCAGCTTCAATGGGAACAGCCACATTGAAAATTAGGCCCTGATACAGGAATGCATCTGTGTTCAAACTATATACTTACACATGTGCTATTTTCAAGTATGTGTTTAAGTCCTATCGGGAAAGCTTGGGCTGCATCCATGCATAGGCTGTGGCCCTTTAAAACTCCTCCAGAGTGCAGCTCCTCTGCTCCAGCTCCAGGCCAGATTTTGGCTGCAATAGCAGCTCTGTAATTTCCTGTAGCAGCTTCTTCTTTCTTGGGCTCTCGACTGACCCTGCTGAGCAAGTGGTGATAAAAACAGTTTCCCCCTCCCGATGGGGTAGGATTGTAAGGGAGGAAGCAGCACCCTTGGCTTACATGAAACAACACAAATCCCAGACTGCTTCTGTTCTGCGTGCCTAAGATTCAATACAGGCACAGTATAGGACAGGTATTTGTTTTCTTTCTGTGTCTCTCTCTGCTGCCTGATTGTTTACTTCCTGCTTCTTCACATGGTGTTTGGCTGATTGGTCAGTTCAGAATTCTGGTATTTGTGTCTTCAAGGGTTCTACTATCTGACACTGTAATGAGTGTCAGAAACAAACTTACTTCGTGGGAAGAAGAAACTTAAAGAAGCAAGTGCAAGAAAATGTGGGGTGAGGAAAGAATGCTGTGATATGGCCTAAATATATATTTTAATTGCATTATTTCCCAAATATTTTGAAACACTGAAAATAACTATTAAGTATAATCAAGCTTAACCTGAGCTTCACTGTTAAACATACAGACTGTAAGGAGTTGTTTTTTCACTAAGATGAATAAAGGAAACAGAGAGAGAGAAGCATGAGAATAGGCGGGTTTACCTCTGATTTCACAATCCTATGAAAAAGAAGGCCACAATCCAATTGCTTCCACAATGAGTTGTTCACAAAGCTGCAGCAGAGGAAATTTGTGGTTGAAGAGAGAAGTCATTGCTTTTGAGACACAAACAATTGATAATTCATCTATTGATTTTTAAGGTTTTGTACTGCCACCCATCATGGAAGTGACTGAGTTTCTTCTACGTAAAGTAGATTGCCAGTAACTAAGTCCCAAGTGAGCTTTATGGAATCACTGGCTCTTCTTTATGGATTATGGAAAGCTCTGCTTGGAATAATGGACCTTTGTTTTCCAAGGTGAAGGACAGGAGAGTTTGTTTATGTTGTGATTATCATTTGGTTTATGGTAGAAAAGCCTTATCAGAGAAGAAGAGTTTTCAGCATTTTGTAATGGTCCTGAGACTCTGGATTTGGCTAATCTTTGTAGCAGTTCGTTCCATTGCCAGATTGCTCCCTCTTCCTCCACCCCTGGTTTGGATCTTGCAGGCATTACAGAGCAGAATTCTTTCACATATTAAACAAGACTGTTCATGGACATGTACTCGGTAGCTCTTCTCACTCACTCTCTTTCTAATTTAATCAACCACTGAAGAACAAGACAATGCTCCCTTAGATTAGTTAGTCCCATCATGGGTCAAATAGACTCTAAACTGGCATTAACTGAATTTAAGCAAGTTGCTTAGTTACTATGTGTCTAACCAATGATACAGGTCTCAGAAGCACAGTAGTTTCTAGTGTTTAGTTATGCATCAGAAAATATCTACTTTTGTTTTATATGTAATACATTTTAAGATCCAGTGCCTTGGAACCTGTCAGGGCTAGGAGCAGGGCTGCATATTCTGTGAGAAATCTGGTAACTTCCTAGTCCTAATGGTATAGGAGACAATTCCTTCTCTTTCTAGTGCTGCAGGGCTGCAAAACAGTTAAATCACAAACCTGTCACTTGTCCAACACTGAAGAATTCCTGTCCCGTATTTCAAAGCTAGACAGCATCTTTCTAGCTGTTGGTTTTAAAATGGCAATTGCTGTGAAGATGCTCCGAGGTTTGGGACTTTGGAATAAATCCCCAGCGGTTTTGGCGAATTAGTAGGGTTTGGGTGACAAAGATGCATGGAACTGCAATTTGCCTGCTGGATATCATCATTCCATACATAGGACTGTATAGATCTCTGTCATGAGGGCTTAAAAGATGAGGGAGGGTAGGGAATATAAGATTTGCTCTCCTGATCAGCTCTATATTCTTCATGCACTCCCACATGCTTTTGTTGGGGCCTATAGGCTGGACTGTGGACACTAGGGGTGAGTCTACACTTGTAAATTAAGTCGACTTAAGCTTGCTTAAGTCGACTTAATTTACTCTGCGTCTACACTACACTTTCCTTCAGTCGACTTAAGCAAGCTGCTTAAGTCGACTTAAGGAAAATAAAGTTAACGTCGACTTTATTACACCTCCTTTTAATTCGACTTAAGCCAGTGTAGACCTGGAGTAGCCCTAAGTCGACTTAGAGTCGACTTAGGGCTCTCCAGGACTCCCCCACTGCCCTCCCTGCTGGGGGATGGCACAGGGGGAGCCTGGCATGCCCCCCGCAGGGCAGAACCTTGCCCACCCTGTCCCTATGCCCTGCCAGGGTCCCTGTCCCCCTGCAGCTGCCCTGCAGCTCCTGCTCATCCTCCTACCTCTTCACTGGACAATGAGGATTAACCAGAGATTATATGGGCCTCTGTGCCTTCCTGTAGGTGAAGCTGCACTTGGTGGGAGAAAACATTTCTATTTGCCTCTCTCTTCCTACAGAAAGATCTGATGTCCTTCCCTCTCCTCCTTCCCCCTTCCTCAGCCTCATAGGTAAGTCAGGAATCCATGCATCGCTCGCAAATAACATGAGCCTGGGAGATCATGTGTTGCAATGCCTTGGAAGAAAGGGGGTGATTTCTAAATCATAAGCCCTCTTTGCATTTTGAGCTTTGTGTGTCTGGATTTATTTCACAACTTGAATGTTCCTTTATAATAAACTGTGATATTAAACGCTTTGGCGTACGACATACACAAAATCCAGGGAACAATGTGCCCCTTTTAACAGAATGCTTCGTGCACAGGAAACTCAAAGGAAAGGGGATATAATTATATTGAAGTTTCCAGCGTAACTCTACTGCACTTCTGCTTCAATACCTGTAATGACTACTAAGTCCTCCTAAGTGAAAGGCTATCTCCGTGGCAAAGAGCCATGTGTCTTAAATTTTCAAGTGGCTGGTTATTTTGGGAACCCAGCTAGGGCCTCCTTTAAAGATTTACAGAAGTGCTGCCGTCTCCATCCCTTTTCTCCACAATTTTCAAAGAACGCCAATTTAAAGTGCAGCCTCCTCCTGTTTACAGGGCAGCTAGTAATCTGTGCAGGAAATGTCATTACCAACTGCCCTTAATGACACAAATGGTTTGGTGTATATAGTAAACAAGCTTCCATTTTAAGGTATGGATGTTCGTTAAACTATATTAGATATGATTTAATATATTAAGAGATCAATTATTTTTAATCTCTTATTTCCATTAATTATGTTCTGGATATTTCAAATTCAAGAAATCTGTAAATAACTCTTGTATAACATTGTCTTTTTGAAAAGTATATCCTTACATCTTCCCAAATAGAAAAGAAAACATTCAGTTCTGTATAGTTATTTTTAAGTAAACAAATAATCCTGATACAGGAAGAATTGTTTCCCTAATAGAACCTCACAGAAAAAACTTTGGTTGAGTTCTGTGAAAGCATTTTGTTTCAATATTTAACACAGAATTAAATATTTAGAAAATAGTAATTAGCCTTCTTCTTTATATACTACCTCTGGTATTATAAACACAGTATGCACAACACTGGAAGTGATTCCACATACAATATTAAAGTTGTTTATCTTCTGCAATTAGTTATATGTGACTATAAGCATTATAGAACAGAGTAGGAAATGTCATCATTTAAGCATGTTATACAATTCTGTTTCTCATTTTGAATGCTTAAGTGACCATAGAAGGGTGCCTGCCGTTTACATAGTAATAACTGCATGTTGGACTAACTAAACTAGGAAGCTGAAGGTATATCATAGCATTGCATAATTGGGACTTCCCACTCCCACAAAAAATATATCCTTACAGTCCGTTTGTTTTGAGCACAAGAGACTAGAAAGGAAATATATATTTCCCATCCCTCCACCATTGCTTGTGAATTTGGGATTTGTTTTTTGTTTGGGGTTTTTTTGTTTGATTGATTGATTGATTGATTGATTGATTGGTTTGGGGATGGGACATGGAGGAGGGAATCTATGCAAGTTTTAGCTGCAGAGGTAGTTAAATTTGATCAAGTTCTTAGCTGCCACCAATCCATCTCCCCCAATTTGAGATGAAAAAGAAAAAGTGGGAAGATCTACCATAGTAAGTTGATTGTGTTACACTATCTTTTACAGACTGTTTGATGTTTATAAAAGCAGTATAGCAAGACAGTAATAGAAAATACACCACCTTTCATTTTACATTTCAGGGATAGACAGAGCATAGTCTGATTTGGTGAGGATGAGGAGGAGAATTTGGTAAACATGGCTGAGCCTAGGAGCCCAGTGTTTTTGGAGTGAAAGGGGTGGAGAAGAAATTGATCTGCTTGTTCACTATGCTAATGCTGACTTTTAAAATCATTTCTTTGTATTCATGTTAAACTCTGAAGGGGAATACTTGAATGCAGTTGAGGCACTGATGAATCCTGATAGTTTTTGGTTTTAATAAAATCTAATTTCAAATAAATACCAGGCAGGCTAATAATTTGTTTTGGACTACCTATAAAATCTTCTACAATGTAGGAAATTGCATTTGATATTTGCATCCTTTGGAGCCAGAATTGTAGGGACACCCTCATTTCCATTTCAGTTAATCAATTTCCTACCCTGAACAAAATTGTTCCTCTTAGATATCTCTAGATGTCAGCTTTTATCAAACTAGAATGAACTATAGCAGTGGTGGCAAACCTATGGCACGCGTGCCAGAGGTGGCACTCGGCGCCCTCTCTGGTGGCACGCACGCCCAGGGTTCAACAACCTATGGCAGTTGCTTTTTCTAACTAAAACCTCAGTATTGGCACTTTGCGATAAATAAGTGGGTTTTGGGTTGCAGTTTGGGCACTCGGTCTCTAAAAGGTTCGCCATCACTGAACTATAGTCATTTCAGGAAGATAATATACAGTTACATAATGTATATTTGTCTTTCTGCCCTCTGGAGAAGAAAGTACATTCATCTGTTCTGGAGCCTTTAAAATGTTCTTTGTAATCAAATATTTTTCAAACCAATATCTGACAAAAGAATAAACCTATTGAAGCATTCATCTATCCATAGTATCACAGTAGTGATACTGCTGTTTTTTTGTTTGAAATACTTTATTTTTCAAAGGCTTTCAATATGCTACAAAACATTGCTTTTTGCCCTGGAATTTCTCAAGTTTATCAGCAAAGGTGTGTCACATATTTGTTTTTTAAGCAACTAATTTTTTCAAAATGTGGTGATAAATTTCCCTGATTCAGAACCACTTAAACCTTACCCATTTCTCCAATTAGCACTAAGGCAATTTTGTGCCCTGTTTTTTTTAATTAGTCTTCTCATAGTAGTGTATCTCCTTGTCTCGATCTCAGAATTATGGTATGGTCTGATCATAATCAAAATGGTACAGAAGCAACATGGGGCTTTTTGTTTTTGTTTTTCCTGCTGGGAAAGAAGATATTTTTGGAGACCTGTGGGCCTAGCTATACATAAAAACCTGATTACTCCCAGCCTTTAATACATACAGCAAGAGAGAAAGACAGATGGAGGGAGTAGACTTTAGATTTGGCAGATGCACTCAGTTGCAAGAGAATCAGTTTTTATGTATAGCCAAACCATTGCATGATCAGAAGCTATGGATGAAGGAACATGCTCCATAGAAAGGTAGGAAGGGTGATGCAGAACAAATACTAGAGATCCTCCATTTGCAAGATCTTCTGCAACTGAAGTTTGTGCTGACTGAGGACTGCATGTTGTCTTTGTGATGCTGTGCATTAGTGGTAACATAAATGGAGAGTGCCAATTTCATTGTAAGAAGTTCTGTGCAAAGCTGGGTACAAAAGAAATCCTTGGATCTGATGGAGGTGGGTTTTGTGGTTCTGGTGTCTTACGTGAACGGCTGTTTTGATTTATCTGGAAAGAGTCCTCAAATGCTGTGGATCACTTACACTGACTGCAGTAGAAAGAAAAGATTATTTAGTTTGTAAAAAGGAGTTCTGCATTTGGTACTTTAACTTTGTTGCTGGAAAGAGTGATTTATTTTTTTTTTAATAAAAAAGGAGACTATGTGGAGAGAAGGGTGGATTGAAATGCGAAAGAAAGGAAATGAACAGTGTGCAGCTCTGCCGAGTAATCTCTACAGCAATCTGTCTGGAGTATTCCATTCTGGCCTTGGGTGAAGAAGACAGTCAAGCTTGCCCGAGTGTTCAGGGACTTGGCCATTAAATCTTCGTTCCTGTTTGTGGATGCAGCTGGCAGCGGAGGAGACCTGATACCAGACCTTAGTGAATGAGAAACATCACTTAGCTCTGGACTAAGAAAAAAGGTCTCTGCTTGAGCTGTGAGGAATCCCATGAGGATTTAAATCTGAATGTAACCTCCTGAACTTCTCATAAAGCTTCTTTGTGAAGTCAGAAACATATTTAATTCCCCTATCTGGAGTTTCTCCAAAAAGGTGTTGCTCTCATAGGGCCCTGATGATGACAGCTTGTAAGGCTAATGGGGTCTGATTCTGGTCCCTTGTACTAATTTTACACCTGTGAAATTCTTCCTTATTCATACAGCTATAGATGAAAGCAGAATCAGGTCCACAGCCTGCTCTCCTGACTCTGAACCAAATAATTCAGTCTAGCTACAGCTGAACGACAGAGATTGAAAGAAAAGTGCTGGATGTGTTCACACCACATTCATCACAAACAAAGATTGTGGGGAGTTTGATGCATTGGGGGTTGACTTTTGCCTCAAGGTGCTTAACTCAGGTAGGTGGTGCCCTGGCTGTAATCAGGCTAGTTAGAGAGCCCTTCAAAGCTCTTATAAAGACTTCACAGTCTTTGCTTGAGTGACATTCAGTCTGCTTGTCAGCTAGGCTCTTAAGAGAGGCAGCATTCTCCGTAGGGTTGCCAATCTTCTCTGTAAGTTGTGAAATAGACACATTTACTTCAAGGGTTCCTTCACACTTCTTCCTTCTGTGTCTCTGCACTGTGAGATGCTGTTGGCATTCCTGACTCAGAGATTTCCTTTTCTTGAGCTGCACATGCTCTGAGACCACAATACTTCCTAATGCATCAGGAATAGGGGATTCTATAGCACTTCTGAAAAGACTCTCTTTTCCTGCTTAATGCCCAATGTTGGAATAATAGTGGCTGTTAATTGAACCTTTTTACCTTGAAACAATCTGTCACAGTCAGGCTCCTCTGCAGATTCAGAGGAAGGACAGGGATTTTATACTCTTCACAGGAAGAAGTGCATTGACTTTATTCTTTTAAATGAAAACTCACTCTTTAGAGTTCTACTTTATAAGGTTCTGACAGTAACAGGTAAAAGGATGGGAGAAGGAAGATTACTGGACTCTCTGAATGATAACAAGAAACAAGCTTTATTGTGTCTATTGTGTCAAACACTGAGAGCTGGCAGCTGGCAGCTGTGCTTAGCACAGAAGTTGGTTTCAGAAGGAAACCACAAGTGACTGTCACTGTAGGCTGACAGACTTAACACACAGTAAACTACACAGAATGTACACCTTTAAAATAGTCCATCTTCTTGAATTCTCTTAATGGCTCATAAACAAAATATGAAAAAGCAAAATCCAATACACAATACAAGAATAGTAACAGCAATGCCTAGGGCTATTCCTATGGTTATTCCCTGAGTTAAAACAGAAGTGCAGCTAGAAGCGTTGTGCATCACCATTTATCTGCACCTGAATGTATAGAGGGGGAAGGGGAAGTTAACTGGTAGAAGATGAAGGTATAAGGGGAGGCTCGAGTTCACATACGTACCACAACCATCAAGCAGGTGACCAGCAACAGCATGATGAGCTTGGGATGAAGGGGTTTAACACGACACGGGCTGGCACTTTCAGGAGGGCCTCCTACTGGCAGGTTGATCAGGCCTGGCAGTTAACACGCGAAGACTCCCCTGGTTTCATGTGGCACGGTTTGTTTTATCGCCTAGGCTGTTTCCTGCAGAGGTCGCGTTTGACTGCGATTGGCCAGGTTTTGCCGCAGTAGAAAGGGGGTAAAGTGCTGCCCGGTCCCCTTGTCCTTTCTTTGGGCAAGGGAAATTTTCTACTGGTTTTCCAGGTTCCGGGTTAGAGCCCTCTACGCACCCGTGTAGGGGGGGCAAGCATGGGCAGCCATGATTAACCAAGTGTGTGTCACGCACACATACATGCCCTGCTGAGCCTGTTGGTCCACCTACATACTGGGCAAGAGGGTTAACCCACCCCTAGGAAAACCGGGTAGGGAGTAAATTAGGGATCCAAATTAGGCAGTGGGTGGTCACCAGTTAGTGGGCAGTGGGGCATATGTCTGAACCGAGGGGAGGTCTCTATTAAACATACATGTCAGGGTTTCCATTATGTGGGAGGTGGTGGCCATTTTATGGGGCACAGTTTGGGCAAGTGACAGGTTCAAGGTGTTTCTTCTTGGCCTTCCTCTGAAGGCGACATTGGAGGGGAGGGGATGTTAGGCTACTCTGAGTCTGAAACAAAGTCTGTATCTTTCCAGGAGGAGGAAAGTTAGATTCCTGCTGAGTATCACAGTTAAGAAAAGGGCCAGGCACATAAAGAGGGAGGCCTCTTAAGCATCAGATCTGATATCCCAGAAGGACAAGAGTCCTTTAGAGATGCTTTCCCTGAGGGACTGGAAAATGAAGGGGCAGTTTCATCAGGGAATGATTTTAATGTGCAGACTCTCAATAGGGAGGGAAGGGTGCTGTCTGCTTTCTCCATTTTTGGAAGAATTCTTCCAGTTTTTGATGGTTTCAGTCATCCTTGCAGAGAACCACACAGATGGGATTTATCAGGCTAAACATTCTGGCCACACAGTGAGATAGCTAACTCACAGGGCCATGTTTCTCTGCCCTCCTGTACTAAAAACTCGGGCCAGTAGTTTGTGTGTTGTAGCTTAATCCAAAAGACAGAAGAGGAGAGTGAGAAAGGAAAGGACAAAAAAAAAGGGGGGGGGGGCGGGGGGGGGCCAGGGAGAAAGAAGAGAAGAGAAAATGACTCTGAATCACATGACTGGTCCTGCCACTGTCCATTATAACTGCACATCCAGCAGAGATGCATCTACTGCTGTTTCCATGCCTTTTTGAAGGCAGGCTCTTTGGTTTGCTTTCCAGGGCAGAGTATGTACCCCTCTGGAGAATGTCTCTTCTGAGCGAGTTAAAGGAGAGTCTTGTGATCAAAGCACAGGATGGGGAGACAAGAGATTTGTGTTTCATTCCCAAGTCTGCTACATGTTTCCTGTGTGACTTAACCTAGCTGTGCCTCAAGTTTTTCCTCTGTAAAATGAGATGATGATACTTAACAGCAAGAATTAGTTGGATTAATATTTGTAAAGAGCTTTTGCTGTCATGGAAGACTTCGTAGAAATGCATAGTATCCCTATTAGTTATCTATTAATAATCCATTTTACACCAGTAGTGGCTTGGCAGTACACAGAAAATCTGTATACACAAGATATTTATGAAGCAAGAGAGGAGCATTGAAAACTTTTTCAATATGTACAAAAATACAGCTATTTCATCTGTCAGTTGCAATGGGACATTGCTGTTTGGAACATATTTGAGCGAAAGGAGGAGATTCTGTCATACACATCAGTCTGAGGATGGGTAAAATATTTGTCCTGGCTCAGTTTATGGAAGTATAAAAGAGTGAAAAGTTGTAAGATTATTAATAACAGGTTCTTAGATCATCTCTAGAATGTACTGCTTGGGTGCGTCTACACTTGTAAATTAAGTCGATTTAAGCTTGCTTAAGTCGCCATAATTTACTCTGCATCTACACTACACTTTCCTTAAGTTGACTTAAGCAGCTGCTTAAGTCGATTTAAAGAAAATAAAGTCAACTTAAGGAAAATGAAGTCAACTTTATAAAACCTCCTTTTAGTTCGACTTTAGGCTTAAATCGACTTTTTAAAGTCGACTTAAGCCAGTGTAGACCTGGAGTAGGCCTAAGTCAACATAGGGCTACTCCAGGACTCCCCCACTGCCCTCCCTGCCGGGAGGGGGGGCATAGGGGGAGCCTGGCAGGCCCACCCACCCTGCCCTATGCCCTGCCAGGGTCCCTGTCCCCCTTTGCCCCATTGTACCCATGTACAATGGGGCAAAGGCTGAGCCCACTGGCACTGGGCAAGGGGTGCCCCCCCTGCCACCGTGGACCTGCCCTAGGTCCCCCTAGCCCCTAGAAGTTGACCTAGGCATCCAGTGTGGACGCTTTAGGTCGACTTTGTAAATTCCCCCCTAAGTCGACTTTAAATTTAGGTGTAGACATGCTAAGTCGACTTAACTAAGTCGACTTAAAGTGGATTTAGTTAAGTCGATTTAGCTAAAGTCGACCTAGATTTACAAGTGTAGACCTAGCCCTTGTGAATTGTAATGGATAGTTTCAAAATGTTTTGTGTGTCAAATTAATTCATAGTAGACAGAAACAACCTTCAGTTGTGAGAACCAAATAGAAAGTCATTTCAAATACCTATATTGTATATTCTGATACCCTTGTCCTATCAAGATTACTTATGTTTAATTAATCGGAGGGTGAAAAAGTCAAATGACTGTTGCGTAAGTCATTGCTGTCTAGAAGATAGACTTTCAGCTTCTTATAAAAATAATGAATAAAACAAAGCAATCTAGGTGTAGAGCAGCTTGTAGTCTTTAATACTGAATAGTTACATCCTACTGTCAGACAGCACACAAGTTTACTTACAGTAACTGCAAAAAATGGGGTAGCCAGATCATTATTAAAGTCATTGTCACCTCAGACTTCTGGAAATCAATAATAGGTCCAAGATGGAAGGGTCTGGAAAGGAGAAAGGACAACGACTATTCACATGTAACAAATCAGAAAGAATCTGTAGTGTGCATATTCATCTGAGGGAAGCGTAACTGCATAATATAACATGTTGTGGATGCCACATTTGATACCATAACATTTGGATTCAGCTCAGCTAAGGAGAGCATGGTGAGTTGAAGGACTTCATGAACTAGAGTCATCTGTAGGCCCCTTGCTGTGAAACGTCTAGCTGGCTTTCGTTTGAATTGGTACATGGTGCCCACAGAGTCCTCTGCTCTGTTAGTGGAAGCACAGACCTTAGAAGAGGGAGCCAAAGCAGCCAAGGGATGTTTCCTATTCCCTATATCCCTTAGGCAGCCTCTGCCAGTGAGGCTCCTGTGTGCACTGCCCATGGGTTAAAGCTGATCTCTCCATGTGGATCCTAAAGTTGCCACCTCTCTGGCAGTGTGACAGTTGCTGCTCATTAAGGGAGGCATTATTTGCTCCACTTCTGCCCTTGTGGGAGTGAGTAAACCCCGCAGAGCAGCTCACTTCACTGCGCTGACTGGAAATGACCTCCCATTACTCTTCTCAGAAGGAGTGGATTAGCAGCATCAATTTCTAGATCGATTGAGCAGGCCTCGACTTCCACTCAGTCGATTCCGGTGAATCCATCGAGCGGCTCCAACTGAGCCACCGTGAGTATAGACGTATGTGTACCTTTCAGTAGGGGCAGCAAACTGGAGAGGTCCAGCAGAGCAATTTTAGTTTCCAGAAAATGAGTGTTGTCTAGCAAAATTGTAGGCTCACCTGATAATGGAGTGATACTTTTATTTCTAAGACAGTGGTTCCCAATTTGTGGCCCATGAGGGCTTTCGAAATGGCCCTCTGCTCCCCTCCTGCTGGTTGCAGAAGGATGCTGCCTCCTAAGGACCCAGGCAGAGAGCATTGTTGTGGGGATAAAAGACCAGGCTACTTGCTGTAGCCAAGGGGACCGGAGATCAGCTCTCCCCTCCCTCTGGCTGTAACAGGGAGCATAGCAAAGCACTTGGCCTGGGTCTTTAGGTGCTGGGGTCCCTGCTGGAGCCAAAGGGAAGGGAGCACTGATCTTTCATCCACCTGGCTGCGGAATGGAGCCACTGTCTAACATCCAGATGGAGCGCAGGAGGCTACCAGATGTGTGCAGCTTCCATGTTGCAGCCAGGAGGACAGGAGAGCCTCCTGGCTGATCTCCTTCCCTCTGGTTGGATGTTCGGGGTGGATGATGACTGGCAGAGACTGGTGGCCCTTCAGGGTAATAAACACTGCATCTGTGGCCCCTGAGCCAAAAAAGGTTGGGAACCACTGATCTAAGAGAAACTGTCAGCATCCAAAGAGATCTACCTAACTAGCTAGTGCTTTATTAAAAATCTCCAAGAACAATTTTTATAAAGCCCCAAGTTTACTGTCAGGGAGAGAAAGTAACAGAGGCCCAGTAATGATTCAACTTGTACTTTTTAAAACCATACTGCTTTTGTGGGAGTGTATTGTTGTTCAAGGATAATAGGCAGTGTAGTCAAGATCTTCACAGATAGTATACATTGGAGCATTGCCCGTTTATACCAGCTGAGGATCTGGCCCTTCTGTTAATCTTTTTTTTTTTTTTTTTTTTTTAAATCCTCACCAGGACAGATTTAATTTTTCCACATAAGAGTGGAGGTGGAGGGGGTTGTTACAGCACTGACTGATCGTAGAATACAGGAGACAATTCCATTAAAAGAGAGCGTTTCATTGTCAAACTTCAATAGACTTGGATATAGGTTTATGAAATACTTTATTCAATTCTGGATCTGCAAAGTGCCTTTCAAAGTCTTGGGGTTTTAACGTCATTTGTACAGGCCATTCTTCTTTCCCATGGTAGCCCAGCTTCTGCTGTGACAAAGAATAGCTCTTGCCATCAGGATATAGCTTCCAGCTGCCCTCTATAGAACAAAACTCCTGACCCCAAGAGCAAAAAATGACTCCTTCTGCTCCACAAAATCAGAGTGCTCCATCCAACTCTGCCAGTGGCGTGCTATTGTGGAGATGCCACTAATGAAAAGAAGTGAAGAGTTTTTTGTCAATCGAGGCTTATAAAGGTAACCAAGTGCATGTATGGAGGCTTGGCTACCTGACATTAGCAAGATTATTTAGAGTAGCAAAAGATGGTTTCCTAGAGATTGCACTGTTTTTTTACACTCAAAGTTGTTTTCTGAACCAGAATGATATACATAGTTTCATAGGCTGATGTAGTAATTCAGTTATTTTAATTGTTTTTATTTCAGTTGGAAGAAAGCTATTTTAAACAAGTGCAAGTGTCATTTCCGTGAATGCTTTCCCTGCAGAACTAGCAGGGTCCTTTGTTTAAATGTTTAAAGCACTGAACATTGGGAGCCAGGAGATCTAGGTTCTGTTCCCAATTCTGCCACTGACTTGGAATGAGACGACAAGCCAATCATTTAGTCTTTCTGTGCTTCAGTTTGTCCATCTGCAAAATTAGAATTGTACCTGTCTCACGAAGCTGTACAAGGCTTACTTGATTAATATTGGTAAAGCTCTTTAAGTAGCTTAATTTTAATGCACACAGTCCTGCACTGTCTACCAGTGCTAAACTGATTTATGGAGAAATTACTGTGGGGATTGAAGACTCTAAAGGAGTGAGAACCTCAGAATATAAGAATGGCCATAGTGGTCCATCTAGCTTAGAATTTTGTCTTCCAACAATGGCCAATGCCAGATGCTTCAGAGGACATAGCCAGAACAGGGCAATTATTGACTGATTCATCCCTTGTTGTCTAGTCTCAGCATCTGGCAGCCAGAGGCTGAGGGACATCCAGAGCATAGGCTTGCATTCCTGGACATCTTAGCTAATAGTCATTGATGGACTATCCTCCGTGAACTTATCTAATTCTTTTTTTAACCCATTTATACATTTGACCTTCACCACATCCCCTGACAAGAAGTTCCACACATTGACTCTGTGTGTCTGGGATAGTTACTACTACTTTGTGGGTTTTTTGGCTTTGTTTGTTTGTTTGTTTTCCAAATCTGCTGCTCATTAATTTCATTGTGAAGGGGTAAATAACACTTCCTCATTCATTTTCTCCACATTATTCATACTCTAAGAGCTTTCTGTCATATCTCCCCTTTAGTCTCTCTTTCAAGATAAACAAACCCAGTCTTTTCAATCTCTCCTCATATAGAAGGTGTTCCGTACCCCTAATCATTTTTGTCATTCTTCTCTGGCCTTTTCCCAATTATTTTTTGAAATGAGGTGACCAGACCTGCATGCAGTACTCAAGGGTAGATATACCATGGATTTATATAGTGGCATTATGATATTTTCTGTCTTATTATCTATCATTTTCTTAACAGTTTATGGCATTCTCCTAGCTTTTCTGACTGCTGCTACACATTTAAGAGATGTCTTCCGAGAACTATCCACAATGACTCTAAGATCTTTCATGAGTGGTAACAGCTAATTTAGACTCCATAATTTTGTATGTATAGTTGAGATTATGGTTTCCAATGTGGATTACTTTGCATTTATCAACATAAGAACAGCCATAATGGTCAAACCAATGGTCCATTTAGCCCAGTATCCAGTCTTCCAGCTGTGGCCAGTGCCAGATGCTCACAGGGAATGAATAGAACAGGTAGTGATCCAATCCATTAGCCATTCCAAACCTCTGGCAAACAGCAGTCCCTGTGTATTCTGGGCTAATAGCCATTGATGGACCTATCTTCCATGAAATTTATGTAGCCCTTTTTTTAATCCTGAACATTGAATTTCATCTGCCATTTTGTTGCCCGGTCCCTTAGTTTTGTGAGATTCCTTTCTAACTCTTTAGAGCAGGGGTTGGCACCCCCTGGCATGCGGGACAATCCTGAGTGGCACACAGCATTGCTCAGGCTCCCCCTGCTGGCCCTGCCCCCCCAGCCAAGCCTGGGGCCAGAAGAGCCACGTGCCGTGGCCCCAGCCCCCTGTTGGCTGCGCTTCCCTGCTGAGGAATGGGGCCTGCAGTGAAAAGAAGCACAGCGTAGGGCTCCTGTCACCTGCTGGCCCCGCCCCACCACTCCACCCCCTATGCTCCCCCCTGCTGGGGAGCGCGGCCAGCAGGGAAATTGCGCCGTGGGGTTCCTGTCCCCTCCTGGCCCCACCCCCCACTGGGGAACAAGGAGTCTCTGGCCCCACCCCCAGCACCTTTTGGCCGCGCCCCCTGCACCTGCAGAGGATGCGGTGGGTGGATCTGGCACAGGGGCTGGCAAAGGTTGCCGACCCCTGCTTTAGAGTCTACTTTGGACTTAACTATTCTGAGTAATTTTGTATTGTCTGCAAATTTTCCCACCTTACTATTTACCTTTTTTCAAGATCATTCATGAATATATTGAACAGCGCTGTCCCAGAACAGATCCCTGGGGGACCATGCTGTTTACTTTTCTCCACCATGAAAACTGTACATTTATTTCTACACTTTTGTTTTCTGTCTTTTAACTAGTTACTGATCCATGAGAGGATCTTCCCTCATATGGCTGCTTGCTTTGTGTAACAGCCTTTGGTGACGGACCTTGTCAAAGACTTTCGGAAAGTCCAAGAAAATTATATGCACTTGGTTACCCTTTTTCCATACATTTGTTGTCACCCTCAAAGAATTTTAATAGTTTAGTGAGGCATGATTTCCCTTTGAAAATGCTATGCTGATTCTTCCCCAATAAATCAGGTCAGCCATATGTCTGATAATTCTGTTCTTTATTATAGTTTCAAACAATTTGCCAGGTACTGAAGTTGGGCTTATTGGCTTGTAATTACCTCAGTCGTGTCTTGAGCTTTTTTAAAAAATTGGCATTATGTTAGCTACCCTCCAGACAGGAGGAACTGAGAGGCTTATTTAAGTGGTGGATTACATATCACAGTTAAAAGTTCTGTAATTTCTTACGGAACTTCGTTCAAAGCTCTTGGGTGAATACCAGCTACTCCTGGGGTGCGTCTACACTGGCAAGTTAGATCAACTTAAGAAGTCTTAAGTCGACCTAAACAAAGCCACCTCCACACTCGGTTTTTCTTAAGTTGACTTAAACACTTCCTTAAGTCAACTTAAGGAAAGCTTAAGTCAACTTAATAACACCACATTTTAGGTCGACTTAAGCCTTAAGTCGACTCCTTACGTCAATTTAAAGCCAGTATGGATGGCGATTAACGCCTAAGTCGACCTTATTAAGTCGACTTAAACCGTTCAGTCGACTTAATAAGGTCGACGTCTACACTGGAAAAGTTAAGTCGACTTTGTTAAGTCAACTTTATAAGATTGACTTTAAGTCAATTTAAAGTTGACCTTATTAAATCAACTAAAAGTCTACAACTTTTCTAGTGTAGACATAGCCCTGGTGTCTTATTCCTGTTTAATTATCAATTTATTCCAAAATCACCTCTATCGACTCCTCAGTCTGGAATAACTCCTCAGATTTGTAATCTAAAATGCATAGCATAGGTGTGGGAATCCTCCTCCTGTCCACTCTAGTGAAGACTGATGCAGATAATTAATTTAGCTTTTCTACAGTTTATCAAGTTTTCCTTTAACCTCTTGTAGAAGACGGCTGTCTGCATTTCCAAAAGTCTGATCAAGGAAACCACACTGTTAGCATCAAACTTACATCGTCTGAATGTGCACAGTGAGATTACGATTAAGTGAATAAATATAAATATCCATATATATTGCCCTTAAAGCGGAGAAGAATTGCATTATCCTTCTTGAGCAGTCTGAATAGCAGTGAAGGCAGTGGGATGATTTAAACACTCAGTTTGTGTTTAGAAGTGTCTCCCCCACCATCTGTGTGCCCAGAGAGACCTGGAGTCTTCTGGCAGCAGTGAGCTCCTGGGCATCTGCCTCTGGGAAGTCAACAGGGAGTAGCTGTTGCTCTGTGGGGCTCTGCAGTCGCTCCCTCTCGTTGCACACATCCTTCCTCCATGCTGGTCAGTCCTGAGTGAGCTGAGCTGCTCCCTTTTATACGGGGCAGCAATTAAAGCATGCCTGGGGGCGGGGCATAAAGGTGAGACTTTCACCGTCCATAGATATGCTGGACGTTTTTACTGTGGGGTAAACCCACCTCGTGTCACAAGGCCTTTGGTTAACAATTCTATATTATGAACAATGAATGTATTTGTACTAGTGGGTTATGTGTACAGTGCAACTGGAAGTGTAAAGTGTAGCTTGTGTAGACATACCCCTTCTAGCCTGGTAAAAATAGCAAAGAGAATTTGACGCCACTGGCTTCAGCTTGGTTTGCAGAAGCTTCCCGGGGCTTGCAGGTATATAATCCCATCACTAGCCCACGACAAACCTTGTGCCACTAGAGCCTCACTGCTCTTTTCACCAAGCTAACTAGATTAAAGCTAACACAGTCCGTCTATGTGACCTGCAAAGTATACTTCCAACTGCATTGTAGACGTAGCCGCAGTACACCTGTATAAATCTAGAGCAATTCCAGTGAAACCTTGAAGGAGCTCTGGATTTGCAGTAGTGTATTCTGAGAACAGAATACAACCCATGGTGTGGTCAGTTTACTCTGTATCATATAGTCTCCACTCTTTACCTTTATATGCTAAGATATAGTTGTACACTTGTACTCAGTTTTACCTCGCTTATTATTTAAAAAGTAATATAAATATTTTTAAAATCCTTTAAAAACCTGAGAAATTACTTAAAATAGCAAGCTAGCAAATCAGGAAAATTCATCTAGCCAGTAAATGTTCTCACTTAGTAAATTTTGTCTGTGTGTAAATAATTCTCAACGGAAAATAGAGAGAGATTTACTAATAATCTTTTCCCCATCATTAAGCATTAGCTTCACTCATATGTATGTTCATTGTACCCATAAAATTATCTACATTTTAATACTTTTTGCAGCAAAAATTAATGCAATAAATTGTGTAATTGGAGCTTTAAAAACAAAATCTTCCGCATTATAATAGTCACAAAGAATGGTAGTGCCAAGTAATTAAATTCTGCAGCTGGAATTTGATATTAACGCAGCAGTACTCTTGTATGGGCACAAATGAATTTTATAGGCCACAACATAAAGTTTGTGATGCTAAAGTTTTCAGATAACTTTGCAAAGTGTGCTCTGAAAGGAGGTACAACCCCTGCCATTGCAGCGCTTCTCCTAGAGCATTTTACAGGTCCAGAAATCTCTGCATGGAGAAAGGTAAGCCATATGGGGCCATATCACTTCCCATCACCCTTGTATCCAGGGGAGGTTGCCAGAAATGGAACACGGTCAGAGACTGCCCCTCCTACGTGGTAAATATCCCACACTTTAAAAGGGGATCCTGAGGACGGCTGTTCCCAAAGAGGTCCCTAGTAGAGAAGCTATGCAGTCGTGGAGCAAGGCCTGATGTGCAGCTGAGGCAGCAAGAGCTAGTTTAACAGCAGAGGGCCTCCACATGTGGTAAGCCAATGCTTTCTGTACTTACTAGGCATCTCTGATGATGGGTTGCCACCCGTCCCAACCAAAGAATGCAGAGGATCTGCTCAAGGGGGGTCTAGCAGAGTTCTCCGTTCTTTTATGCAGTTATTACCATGTAGGAGTATAATCTGGCCCACAGGTTTTCAGAATAACTGGTATATTGAGAATTAAGAGGTCAGGTGAGTCTTAAATATATGAAGAAGAGTGTTCTGTATTTGAAGATGAAGAAAAGTCTGTCATTTATCAATATCATTCAGACAGCTCAAATGTGGAAAATATTCATGCAAGTCATCATCTCTCTCTTATTATTAGAACAAATCCGCGAGATGGGAAAATGTTAGGAGCAGCAGGAAATTGCACTAAGTTATGTAGTGTTTTGAAGTTGTAAAATAAATTAATAGAGAAGACAAAGTGAATCTGAGTGACTAAAGTCGATTCATCTTATGTAAGCAGATGTTTCTGAATTCATCCAAGTCTGTGCAGTTTTCTTGATGCTTAGAAAACAGCTAATGTAGTCTAGGATCTGCCAAGAAATTTCAGACCAGTCCATCTGACATTAGTGTGGAGAAAATTGTGTAACATTTCTGGATCAATTGAAGAAGATAATTTAAACAAACTCT
>ML685767.1:21145224-21171435 GCA_007922175.1 Pelusios castaneus | reverse complement strand
TGATACTGTTGTGCATAATTAGTTTGAGCTGTCATTTTGAAAAAAAAATAATGGAGAAAATATTTTATTCTCTGAATTATTAGCATGCCATTTATTTGAGAAATATACTTTGAAATAGATGGCCTTTGGGCTGTCCAGTAAAACTGTCTATGAACCTTCACTGCAAGATGTTCCAGATAGCTAAATACAATAAGTGCCATGGTAACAGGTTGTGGGTGAAATTTCCAAGAGCTGTTGAATATCAGCTCAGCAAACGTGCAGGATGTGGTCAGGATGTGCTGTCTCCCCCTTCTCTTTCCCAGCAACCCATTTTCAGTAAGGAAATTTGTTGTTGCTGCATGTGTCAGTGACAAGAGATTATATAACTATGGACTGTCTGATTATGGAGCGAGTGCCTCCTGAGGGCCAAAGACTGACCTCATCCTGCACTGAAAGAATGTGCAGAGCAGAAGGCCCCTCCAGAGTAGACCTTTAACTGGCCAGCAAGATTCACCCAGTGATTGTAACACCGGCTGGTGAGCTCATAGCTGCACTGCTGTATTTCTTTATCATTTATCTAATCCATGCTTAGCAATGGTACAACAAAGATTAATAAATAATAATTGGATGGATGTGCTGTGCTCTCTCTCTCGAAATCCATTATCTCCTATCTGAACCCTGTAAACCTAAATCGTTGAGCCCTCGGGAAGGAGGAAGTGACATTTGTCCTCAGGGAGCCCTCAGGGATTGAGAAACTGAGGAAGATTTTTCTTTTAGGGAGCCCTCATGCTTGGGGAGTCTTATGGGTCCATTCAGTAAGCTCCCAGGGAGAGGAATTTGAATTGCAGACAATGAGCCCTTAGGGCTAGGGAATCTGCTCTGCTGACCCAAAAGACACTAAAGCCAGGACCAGATTTGGAGGTTTCTCTATCAATCTGAGATAATCCCAGCTCTGTTTAATATTAACCGGTCTCTGTAATAGGAATAATACCCATTGCCTGTAAGTGGAGCTCATAGCGCTGCACAATCCTTAATATATTTTTCCCTGCCATACTTCAGTGGCAGGGAAGTGCTATTGTCCTCATTTTACAGATGTGAAACAGGGGCTAAGTGATTTACTCAAGTCAAACTGGAAGTCCGTGGTGCAGTGGAGAATTTGAACCCAGGTCTTCCGTGGCATAGGCAAATGCCCAACCCATTGGACCATCCTTCTTCTTTTGATCCTGATTATATTTTTAAACAGTGAAGATGGGGCTAGCTGGCAGTCTCCTGGCAGAATAACAATGACCAGTACATGCTGGAGTAAGTGTAAAGGAAACCAAGGAAGAAACCATCCATTTTAATCCACATTTCAGTTGCACTTTAGTTACTTCCTAAAGGAGGGTGCCTTCTCATTGGTTGATTGTTACCATAAAAACATATTGATTACACTAGAATTGATACCTCTTTTTGTTAGCTAGAAGGGTACACTATAACTCTATGCATTTATATGAGGAATTATATAGCTTACAGTTTTCAGACTTATTCATTGTAAATTTTCTATCCGTTGCCATAGGTAGTGTGTACACTGAAGCATTTAAGTGTCGACAAGTTTTTTAAAGCAGCGCACTGAATATTACTGAGATTGTAAATGGAAAATCTTTTTCCTACTGCAGCTGTTTGTACCATTGTTGTAATGATATCATTTGTTCTAAATTCTGTTTTATATGGAAAATAGTTAATATAGCGTAAGGATTATCGACATTTATTTGAATCCTTAACTCTAGAAACATACCAAACAGCTTGAAAAACATTTTAAATATTAAAATTCATAAATGCCTAATAAAACTTTACTTTTAAACAATAAATATCCATCAAGGATCATTATTATATTGAGCAATGAAAAAATCAGTTCAGAAGTGCAGCAGTAACAGTAAAAATGTAATTGATAAATACAGCCACAGCAAACTAACATGCTAATTATATTTTGAACACGAACATTTTGAAATTCATTAGTAATTAATCCACCCAAAATACAAATTTATTATTTATTTAGTAGTAAAGCAAAGTAGGCTGCCCATAAGAATGGTGCAAAAATAAGTTTACTAACCAGCTGATCCAGATTGTTCACACCTGCCCCCATCATCACCTTAAAAGTCACATACTCCAAAGGAGCATTCTTCATAATCTTCTTTCATGTTTTCCTTTCTTTGTTGAACTGTTTTTGGTAGACATTCATGGATTCAGCATATTAGTTTTCCATTTATATCTTTAAGGAGATTTTAATAAGTTTAGGCCTTACCATATTTTGTATTATATTAAAATTCCATTTTAAACAGGTTTGGTTTTTTAAAAAGAAGCATTTATTAATTAAATAAAAATCTGTCTTAAATAAAAATCCAAATTTTTAAATATTTTTTTTAAAAGAATGTTGTATATACCCTGGGAGAAACACAGGCAGCCTCAAGAAGGAGAAAGAAAATCTTATGTCAGCTGAACCAAGGAGCCTTACTGTAGGTCTCCAAAAAAAGTTGCATTGTGCTTTCTGGCTAGGAAGGGAGAGTTCTGAATGTAGTATAGAGATTCAGGGTAGTGGTAAGCAAAGGAAGGGGAAAGTGTGTGGGTTTTCAGAAAGAGGAAGGTGGTGAAAGACATCTCTGAGAGGAATTAAGAACCACAGTCAAACCTTGCAGGAGAGAAATTTTAATCTAGAAGAGAGTAGATTCCTATCTATCTTCTTCTAGACACCCAAAACATAGTCAATCACCTCCTGCAGGATTTATATGAATACATTGTCCAGTAGTAGGTATATAGATGAGTTAAAATTTATGGGTGTACTTTATTAATCTGGCTGATACAAATTGAAGTGTCCTCCACTTCATATTAGTTAGAAAGTTGGGGCTGTATTACTCATCTCGCTTTTCATTTAACCTGGCACATGGTGGAAACAGGTCATAAATAAACATGAGTGTTCCAAGGAGAAGTTTCTTCTCTGCAGTTATGTTCTCAATCATCTGGCCATTTTCTGCATGGTGTAGCAACATCTTTTCTTTCCTTCTTCGCTCGTCTCTCTCATGTGAGTTTTCTGTTGATGGGGCAGAGGCTTTTTTTAAAATAACTACTTTGATATTGTAACTGGTACTTTTGGAATAGGGGTTTATGTTGAGGGTGTAAAAGTCTTAAAGAAAAGCCTTGGGGTCATGAAGCCAAAGTGCTCACGGATGTAATTTGGTTGAACTGGTACCAGTATGAGTTCATTTAGATTTCTTTTGCCTACTGTCACTTGGTAGCATTCAACCTAGTTATTCATGATCATTACAAATTCGGTTTTAATGAGTCTGACCAGTCTCCAGTGTTCTCAGATCATCTAATTTTTGTATAGAAGCTAGGCTGAGAACTAAATTGTACACCTGGAATCCCTAACTACAGACCTCCCATTGGAAAAGTGAAACTTCTCTGGCATCATTCACCTACTACATTCCTTCCCAAAACCCCACAGAACCGCCTGTGCTGCAGAAAGACTGTAGCGCCCTTGGGGTTTGCAAAGAAGCTACAGACAAGGACAAAGAGGACTGGCCACAGCTATGGTGCCATTCCCGTCTATCACCCCCGTATTGCAGAATTTTTGCTGGGCTATTCTGTAGGGAGTTAGTTTATTATAGAGGTGTACGAATTGTCCACGTGTCCCATTTGCAGCTCTCAGCAAGAGATCCCAGCAGCAACAAGTCACTGGCAAATTGAAAGGCCAGAGGCAACATAGCTCTTGCTGGAACTGTGCTCCCTGCAGGAGAAGACCATTCGCATGGAAGGATTTCCATGCAGATGGCTCCTGTGTCCATGAAGCTATGGTTCTGAAGCATTCCCATGATTAGGAGGTCTTTCTTCATGACCTCAGCCAAACTCCAAAAAACTCCCTTCGCCTTTGAAGGGATGGTTGCTAGGGAACTCCATGGGAAGAATCTTAAAGAGGTTTCTTGTTCCCTCTGACTGTTCACTCATTTGTCTCCAGTAGGAGCAAGTTGTATCCAGGAAACCCATGGAAATCCCGCAAACAATAAGGTAGCAAGGTCCTATTTCTAGATAGATGCTTTGGGGTAGGGAGTAGGAAGGAATACTGGGAAGGGTATTTTATGTCGTCTTTGATTTTTAAAACAGTGTTCTTGTGTATACTTCTGCTTCAAACTCTGGGTGGTAAACAAATGCTTTGCAAATAAAATCACAGCTACACTCCCTGTTCCCAAATGCCCAGCCTTCCCTAATGACTTCCTATTCTTGCACAGCTGTGGTTTACCTTGTGAAAGAGAAGTTTCTCCTGGGTTGCAACAAATTTACAAAATAAATGAAAAGGGTCTTCTATGAAGCAACTCCTGCCATGTTGAAGTTACTAGTCTTTTAAAAGTGGGATATGAGCCTTTCTACCTTCTAAGAATCATTGTTTTGTACAGCGAAGGGCGATTGCAAATGTTGTGCAAGTTTTTGGACACATGTTCATGAAAAATCATGCAACTCTTAAAAAAAAAAAAAAAAAAGAAAAGAGCATGGAATTATAAGTTGCTTTAACATAACAATACTTCTCTAGATAGTTTAACAATTTCCTAACTATCACCCCAATTCCCACCCCATCAGTGCATGCCATTGTCCAATAGAGCACATTTGAATGTGTGTGTGCATGAGCTTGGTAAATTTTTTGAGATTTTAAATTGTCACTTCATTTTAGCCTTGCCAGCAGATTTTATACTCCACTATATCTATTACCTTTCATTTTAGCACACGGTTAACCCGTGTTCCTATCTTTCTTTGAGAGAGTCTACCAGAAGTAGGATGACACATATAAGTGGCAATGTATAGTATTTCCTGACCAGATGAGAGGAGGAGAAGGAAAGTTTTAATGCTAAAAGGATTATAGGAGAGCTCGGGTGATCTAGGCAAACAGTCATGAGGCTATATTAAAATTACATGAAACCTTGGTTCATGATTGCGTACTAAATTAAATTAAAAAAAAAGTGTAGGTGCTCATATCTTGATAGTAAATTTGAAAAATGTCTCTCCCACACCTCCTCTTCCAGTGGCACACTCCTTTTCCCTGCTTTTCCAACCACCCCCCAGCTCCCACCCCAGCTGGGCATCAGGGCCAGCCAGAAAGGTGCCGGTACTCCGTATCCCTGTGTACCATCGCAAACCAAGCACTGATTAAACCTATTTTGTAAGAATGCAACAGTATCTGGGAAACTTTTCCGATATTAAATTTCCAAGAAAAACAAATCTCTGATGTTAACCTTACCTCAGATCTGCTTTTAATAGGTATTTATGCGTTGTTGGAGGACTTGTTGAAGAGTGATGAGTTAATTCTAGTTTTAAAATAAAAATCAATGCATGTTTCTTTTGGTGCATATTTTTATTGTACTTTCATATTAGGTTAGCTATCTTTTTCATTAGTGCAGCTAGGCCAGATTAAATTGGAAGGTTGACATTTCCAGAGATTCTAAATGTTTCTATAATATTTCTTTCTTGGATAAACTGCCAGTTGTGTAATGCTAGTGGGGACATAGCATCGTTCTTTTCTTAAGCCCTTTCTCACATTTTGTATTATAAGAAACTTGTGCTTTAACACTTGGTTAAAATCCTTCTCAGTTGATCATGTGTCTAACTACTTTTATTGAAATTGGAAGGCATTTTAAGTGGTACTTTGCTAAATTATTCAGGTGTGAACCTGCCCTCATTTCGACAGCGTAAATTTAACCCCACAGTGAGAACGCTAATTTGCTATAGTTGATAAATCAGGCCTGCAGTGGCTGGATTTGCAGACTGACACAGCCTTATAGTCTTCCTGCATTTCCTTCTATTTAATAATATACCCAACATTCTTCATGCTCTCTGGTATCTTATTTTAATATGGATCAGTCTGGGTCATGTGCATTAGATTTTAATTCACCTTCAGTTTGCTGTCCAGTATTTTCATTTTTATGCATTCTGAATGCCAGACTTAATTTGCTGTGGTAGAGGCCTTCAAATACCTAAACACTAGGGGAGTTAGAGTGAGCTGTGGTTTGCAAGCCACAGTAGAAGAGATGATGAGGCACAGTGAAATGCCGCCAAGATGGATAAGACAGTCCAATAGAGCAGCCATGCCTCACCCTTTAATAAAGAATTATATAGATTTCCCCACTGTACTGGTTCAGCTCCACTGAGTGGTAGATGCAAAGGGGGGGGGGGGAGGCAGGACCATGATCCAATTGAATCCTGCTCCTTTGGGGTTTCTAATGCAATTGGCCTGTCAGCAGATGCAAAGATTGGGATCCAGAGTCTCTCCATTGATTTCCCTGGGTTCTGGATCAGGTCCTTGAACAGGAGGCTCACATGAGAGAGAATGCAAATTGGGCTGAGGTTTGTTTTAACAAGGATCCTGACATGCTACGTCCAAAGGCATTCCTATTCCCCATCTGGTCACTTCATAGCATCTGGAAATTAGCCAGTTCCAACAGGACTGGGGACTGGCTGAGCTTCGTAGGGATTATGCCTTGTGAGATAAGCAATTGCCAAAGACTAACCCCAGCTATTTTTATTTGATCTGTAGGCTTCTGCTCTGTGACATTGTTAGATAAAATATTAATTTGTAGCATTAGGAATCCATTTCTCCACTGCATAGAATTTATACCTAAAGACATATTTTGTATTTACCCTGGCAAAAACATGTGTGGTTTTTTTTTTTGTTTTGTTTTGTTTTTTGCTGCATCTAGATTGTCTACATAATCTTACATATGAGATATTCACTGGCTTATCAATTGAGGCTTGCGTTATGCATTCAGTGATTGATGCAAGCAGGTCTCATAGCCTGAAGTGGCCAAATGTATAAACAGTACCAATTATGCTTGCTGTTGCTTTAATCCTTTCCCCAGGCTCTTTCTGAGACAGACTGAGGCCTACTCAGTCTGAAACTCTGAGATAAAGCAATGTTAACAGAGAGGCTGCCAAGTGACTTGAAAGTTAGAGCAATCTGTGCAGCTTTTAGGGCTGCCTCTCCTTTCTAAATTCAGTATGTACGATTTGTTTGCTACAGCCAAGAAAAGTGTGTGTTATAGACAATTATGACTCCTGTGGCCCATCTGCAATGTGTGGAATGAATAACTAGTAAGAGAAAGACAAGGAGGGTGCCTGCTCTAGGGCCAGGTTCCACCAGCCTTATTTAAATTGGATAGTCTGGTGGTTTTCAAACTTTTTTTCTTGGGACCCAGATGAAAAAAAATCATTTATGCCCATGACCCAACATCTTTGAGCAGCGCCTTCCAGTTATTTGGTGGCAGCAGCAGGGGGTGGCATGCGGCACTGCCTGAGGGTCTGCGGCCCACTACTGGGTCCCAACCCATGGTTTGAAAACCAGTGGACTTGTCCTTTCTTCACCAGTAGCCCCACTGATTTCAATGGTAAAGGCCATTGAAGACCGTGTCTACCTGCAGCCTTACATAGAGCACAGTAATTTTTTCCCCCTTCCAGTGGCTGGATCTATAAGCCTGGCAATCTTAAATTCACAAAGTGAATAATATTAGTTCTACAGTGAGACATATCCAGAAAACCAAATTAACCATTAATGATTATATCACATTCAGTTTTGCAGCACAGCTGGTAGTACCCTAATGGTTTGAGCAGAAGGCTGGTAAAGCAGGACACTTATAGTCCCAGCTGGGCCTCTAACTCAGCTTGCAGCCCTTGGGAACCTCACTTATGTGTGCCTCAGTTTATCTGCTTCACAAGATATTGCAGGGCTTAAGATATTTATGTATTCCATCACAAAGTATGTGGAGGATCATTAATAATCCATCCTTAACAGTGAATTTCCCTGTCATAGTGGGTTTGTTCCTGTGTTTTCAGTTTTCCAGGTTCAGTGAGCTGTCCCCATCTTCTCACTAATTCTAGAATCCCGCCACAATACTTTCACTCTCTTGGTAAGGTAACCCATGCCAGCAGGCTTTCCCATAAGCTAATTCCACATCCGAAAACCTGAAAGAGTTCAGAGGATAGTAATAGTCAAAAGGAGCCTCAACCTTTCCGAGCTCCTGTTGTGCCAGGGAAGCAAGCTGGGCTTTTATTTTGAGATTCAGAAGGAATTGTACTTAAAGAAAGTTTCCCCACTGGGGAAACAAGTACAGATCATTTAATGCTGAATTACCTGCTACACAGTTAGTGAATTAACCTGTGCACTGTTCTAACTAAGTTCAGGGTCTATAGATAGTCATGGCACAGCCTGGCTTCACTTGCTGAGGGCTAGGAGAGAAGGGTGGGGGGGAACAAGGGAAAGTTCTATCAATTTGTAGTTGGTGGGACATTGTAAAAGTGTTAGAGGATCCAGGAACTCCTGATTTCCAGTCATGGCTCTGACACTGTAGGGCGATGAGAGTCCTCATAAGCCAGTTAGTCTACAGAAGCTGACATGCTATAGCTTTTGGGGCTAGACTCACAAAGGACTTAGACACCTAACTGCTATTTTAGGTGCCTAAATTCTAAAATTACTCTTCACTGGGATTGACAAATCCCCTACTCAGTAGCAACCAAATACTGCAGGTGTCTGAACTCATTTGGCACCTACATTTTTGTAGTAAAATTCCCTGTTTCTGCCTCTGAGCCCCATGCTGGATGTCTGAATAGCTAACCCCTAGAATAATGCATGCACTGGAGAAAGAAACATTCCTTCATCTAACTCGCCCTTAGAACCTGATCTGTTAAACAGGCTTTGACCCTGCTTCCTGGTTCAGGTCTCTACAAAGCAGCTGGGGGAGAAGAAACGTCCTTGTGAGACTTTTAACCCAGTTGGCTGTAGGTTTTTTTGAAAAATATGTTTTTTTCACATCCCACTGTAATTACCCTGATGACAGTGTTACAGCGCTCTTTAAATGCAGCAGAATATTGGTTTATCCACATAAGACTTAGCCCTGGTCTACACTGCAGGCGCTTTTCGGTGGCAGTCTAAGGGGGATATGCAAGTTACTTCAAACATGTATATCTCTCTTCTACTACCTGACGCCTACTCTCTGCGGTGTCTTCAGTGCACTGAGTCAACAGGAAATGCCCTCCCATTGACTCAGCACTAGATTACTTAAGGGGTGATCTTCAGGGATTGACTTCCTGTCTTCACAGACCCACTCAGTCGATCAGGAAGATCTGTTGGATGGCAGCGAATTTACCACCATCACTGAAGACCAGCCCTAAGCCCAGGAGGAAGCAGAAATAGTTTAAATTTTGTTTGTTTTTTTCCTCATTGAAACCATAAATGATAAATAAGGAGGTCAAAAATGTCCCTTCAAATGATTGAAGGGGGCATGGTATGGTTTTAAAAGGCAATTGTACCTCAAGTGAAAACCTAAGGAGCTAAGGTACTGTATGAATTGCATAGATGGACATTTTTACAATATCCAGACGAAAACTGCATATGCACACCAGTCTCATTTTTTGCTAGATAAATATCACTTCTGGGGGACATAGGCAATGTGTGAGATTCTTTATCTAACAGATTAAATGTGAGCTATAGAAATACTTAATAGCATTGCTTACAAAAACTTTTCAAAGGCAATTGTGGTTCTTGAGATGTGCCTTTTGCTAATTGTTTGTGTCTGGTCTTAAGTCACAAGCGTAATAAATATCAAGTGTGGCAAATTGAGAAAACTAAAAATGAATAAATATTCCTATATGAAAATGATCCAATCCAGAACGCAATAGATATTATTTCATCATGAGACTGCAATAGAGCCAACAAAATCAGCTAAAGTAACCTGCAAAATAATCTCTCATAGATCTGGTTTAAAGGGTAAAAGGAATACAGAGGTCCATAAAGTCTACTAACTACAACTTATTAGGCTATGTACACACTACCATTTTTAACGCGCAATAATCCTCTTCCGCATTAATTCTCCCGTGGCTGTTGTTGCGCGAGATCGCGTACACACTATGCTTGCTCTAACGGAACAAAGCCCCCCCCCTTCTGAGCGCAGTCCTCCAGGAAAGCGAAGGGGATTGTGGGTACGTATCCCAGAGTCCCCAGTATCATCTCCCGTGGTGCATTCCGCTACTGACGCTACCCAGCGGTTGCCAATAGCAACGAGCGCGAATTTCAAATTGAAGCAACCTTCTTCTCGGCACTGCCTTTTCAGAATCGACATGGATTCAGCTGTGATCTTGAATGCTGCCTTCAGCATTGTGAACACAGCCCAGATTCTGTTGCGGTTTGCCTTTGGCTATGATTCGGAGCATGACACGGATGACTCGGTCTCGGATGATGACAGCATTGAAAACCAAACGGACATTCTGATCAGTTTCGCGGACCAGCAACACAGCCTGAACCGCCGTGTTTGGTCCCGGCAGACGAGCACAGACTGGTGGGAACGAATCGTCCTTCAGCTGTGGGATGATGATCAGTGGCAACAGAACTTTAGAATGCGGAAAGCCACATTTATGGAGCTATGCCAGGAGCTTGCCCCTGCCCTTCGATGCAAGGACACGAGGATGAGACCCGCCATGACCGTGGAGAAGCGTGTGGCTATCGCACTTTGGAAACTGGCGACTCCAGACTGCTACCGCTCGGTCGCAAACCAGTTTGGGGTTGGACGCTCGACCGTTGGAGTGGCACTGTCACAAGTATGCAGAGCCATCAACCGTATTCTGCTCAGGAGGATGGTGACCCCGGGAAACGTGAGGGAGATCATCGCAGGATTTAATGAGTTGGGCTTCCCGAACTGTGGGGGTGCAATAGATGGGACTCACATCCCTATTCTCGCTCCCGACCACCTTGCCTCTGAATACATCAACAGGAAAGGATACTTTTCGATGGTTCTACAGGCACTGGTGGACCACCGTGGTCGCTTTATGGACATTAATGCTGGCTGGTCTGGAAAGGTGCACGATGCACGCATCTTTAGAAACTCTGGACTATTCAGAAGGCTACATGCTGGCACATTTTTTCCAGACGAGAAAATAATTGTGGGCGGTGTAGAGATGCCAGTGGTGATACTTGGGGACCCCGCCTACCCACTGATGCCATGGCTCATGAAGCCGTACACCGGGAAGTTGGATCCTGACAAGGAGCGTTTCAATTACCGGTTAAGTAGATGCAGAATGGTTGTGGAGTGTGCCTTTGGCCGTTTAAAAGCGCGCTGGAGAGCGCTGTATGGCAGGCTAGATCTCCACGAGGACAGGATCCCATTAGTTATTTCGGCTTGCTGTGTTCTTCACAATATATGTGAAAGCCGGGGGGAGAGATTCAGGAACTCTTGGACCACTGAGGCACAACGTCTGGAAAATGCCTACCAGCAACCAGACACGAGGGGTATCCGGGGGGCGCAGCTAAGGGCAGTTCGCATAAGGGATGCGTTAAAAACCCATTTTAGTACTGTTGGTTAAAATTGTACCTTTGAATATAGTTACTAACCATTTCCTATATGTTTCAACTGTTAAAAATTAAGCTTTAGAAATTTTGTGTTTTTCCCCTGTAAACATTCATTGAATCAAAAACCGTTAATGTTAAATTAATGAAACAAATAAAGAAAGTCTGATTAAGTTTAACAAGGATTCAACTTTATTTAATTAACATTGATCAAAACTCGGGTTTGAGGGGAGTAGGGACTAAAGGTGGGTGTAGGTGCGGGACTCAACTACATATGTTGGGGGAGGGGTTCTGTTAGGGTTACACCATGGATGTCCATGGTGGTCTAAAAACTGTCTGGGGGGGGAATGTGGCGTGGATGCACTGAAAGGCATATGAGGCTGATGATGGGGGGTGCGAGCCTGTAGCAGACCGACCATGGTCTTGAGGAGGTTGGTCTGCTCCTGCATGATGCCTATCAGGGCATCCTTCTGCTGCTCTCTCCTCGCACTGCTCTGTCTCCTGTCCTGCCTGCACTGCCTCCTCCATTGCCTTGTCTCCCTCGCAGAAGCCTCATGGAACTGCATGAGCTCCTGGAAGACGTCTTCCTTGCTCCTGCGAGGCCTCCGCCTTATCCTCCTCAGACGCTCAGCTGCAGCTGTAGACTGTCCACCGAAGGTCATTCCTGTTCAGATATGAAAAATGTAGAATGCCGCTATTGTTCTCGCCACGGTCAGGAGCAAATGATGTTGTTCTCCCCACACATTCCTTCAATACACAAGAGGGGACCTATGGGGGGGCGGTAACAGATTTCCCAAAGCTTGGTACGGGTTGCAGAGCTAGTACAACGGAGAGTTGACTATTGCCACACCAAGTTCTGATCCCGTGCCCGAGATGGCTGAAATAGAGGCAGATCTCACACTGCTTAGAGTGCCTCTGCAAGCGAGAATGCATCTCCTTCATGTTGCCGACTTCAAGCCGGGACCTTACGCTGCAGGACTGTGCGCAGCAATGTTGCCCGCAGGAGTGCTTGCGAGTCTGAAAGGAAGAGTGTCCCTGAATGGTGGAGTGCAAAGGAATGCTCTACCATGTAATCTCAAGAGAAGACTCTGGAAATATTTGGATGACGCGTTCAGTGAGTTGAAAGGGAACGACTACTTGGAAATCGAGGCATACATCGATGACGTTTTTAAGTAATGCTAGTAACACCTTTACAGTTCTGTAAGGAACAGAACTGAGGACACCGAAAACAAAAACCCCTTGCAAAAAAACCATGTCTACGCTGAGCTGTAGCACCTAGAATAGAGGACATTGCGAACGGGACTTACCAGAGCTGCCTTCTGATGATTCCTGGGTAGGCGTGGAGAAGGAATCAGTGGAGCTTGTTTCTGGCTGGGTGGAAAATAACTCCTGGCTCCCCGGGTCAGTGGCTCCGTTCTCTCCGTCCTCGTAGTCTTCTTCTTCTGATTCCTCGTCCACAATTGCCTCGTCGCCTTCTGCTTCCTTCTCTGTTTGGGGTGCAGTCTCCGAGGTGTCTACCGTGCAGTTCGGGGTGGTTGTGGGATCGCCGCCCAGGATCGCCTCCAGCTCCTTATAGTACTTGCACGTTGCTGGCGCGGAGCCAGAGCGCCGGTTAGCCTCTCTGGCTCTGTGAAATGTTATCCGCAGCTCCTTCACCTTTGCCCGGCACTGCAGGGTGTCTCGCTCGTACCCCTTTTCGGTCATGGCTTTGGATATTTGACCGAAAATGTCAAAATTCCTCCGGCTGCCACGTAACTGTGACTGCACGGCGGACTCTCCCCAGATGCCGATCAAGTCCATCACCTCTGCTGCTGTCCAGGCTGGAGCTCGTTTGCTGCGGCGCGACGACATTGCGAGCGAAGCACACAGAGGCAGCAGCACCGAACAGCGAGGCAGAAGGGAGAGTGGTGAATTCAAAAATTCGCGGGACAGAAGAGGAGGTCGGGAAAAATGACGTCACGACGATAGAGTACAGGCGGAAGTGCAGAAGGGATGGAATTTGAATTGTGGGCCATTTCCGTTATATTCACATTGCGCGATAAGCGTACACACACTGGCAATCGCGCAACAACTATTCCGCGTTAGCAGCAACCACGCTCGTTTAGGTGGTTTACATTTTGCGCAAAAAGAAGGGACTTAACGCGGAATAACTGTAAGTTGTGTGTGTACGCTCTGTTTGTTATTGCGCATTAAAGGGCTTTATCGCGCAATAACTTTGTAGTGTGTACAAGGCCTTAGTCTTAGACTAAAAAAATCCTCTCATTTCATCTCACCATGAAATCAAGCGAATAGCATAATTGCCAGAATACTGTTGGTTTGATAGGTCTACATAAAACTATCTCAGCAATTATACCTCAGACATTCATTTGTGATGACTTGTTTTTCATCACGGAGCTGAGCTTCACTCTAGGTTAATTATTTTTTTTCCCCTTACTAAAACATTCAGCAGCTCTGTTAATACATTTGTTGGAGCAAGCAATGAATCTCAGGTGCCATTTTTCTGATTTTTAAATTGGAAACAAACACACCTCCTATGCTACAATTTGTACATATTGCATCTTGTGGAGATTCTGTAGCATGCTTCAAGGTCCAAGAGACTGGTTCAGTAAAAGTAGGATGAAAAAGACTATGTCTTTAAAAACAATTCTGCCATTCTCTCTCTATGACTTGGCAACCATTCAACAAGTTAGTGAAGAACTAGCTAACACAATTATTGGCACGGGGCAGACATGGAACATATCATTAGAGAACAGACACAGTCTCACTATCTGGAAAGAGAGTTTTCTGAGGGAAAGGGTTGTGAAATAATCTGCTTGTGTTCCAAGTACCTGATGGCTCTTCTGGGCAAAACTCATCTAATTGTTTAGTGTTGTGACATATCTGTGATCTCAGGATAGTGGGGGCGGGAGAGAGGAATGAGGTGTATTTGCTGCTTTCCTGGAGAGAGTGGTGCTATTGGAATGGCTGCCAATGGTTCTTAAAAGGGTCTGGCTGTGGTTACCTCAGGTTGGTTTCAGAGTTAGATGTGAACCAGCCTTGAAATAATTACTCAACTCTATAAGGAATTCTCATGCACTATGTGAGTGTTTTATTTGGACAATATCTGTAAATATTGTTATTTTGGGAGTTATTTGTTTTTATGATTCTTTTATGACTCTTCACCAAGGCATCTGCGTGCTCACTATTGAAATTAAATTGATCTTGTGATTAATTAAAACTTGACTACGATCGGGTCTGAGAGGTAGTGACCATATATAAAACAACTAAAACAACAAACCACTTGAACTATAGCCAGTCTTCATCAGCAGGTCCTCCTCCACTGCAGCCAGAGGGAAGGAGTTCAGCAAGGTGGCTGCCTTGTCACTGATCTCCCGGTTCCCTGGTTGCAGCAGGGAAATCACACGTGTCCGATAGCCTTGGGCACTCCACCTGGGTCCCAAGGCAGTGGGTCCCAAGGCAGTGGCTCCCTTCTGCAGCCAGGGAGACAGATCAGTGCTCCCCTCCTTCTGGTTCCAGCAGGGACCCCAGTGCCTAGGGACCCAGAAGTAGTGCTTTGCTGTGCTCCTTGCTACAAGAGAGTGCTGATCTCCCATCTCATTGGCTGCAGCAAGGAGCTTGCACCCTGTTTTTTAGCCCCCATGGCAACATGTTCCACCTGGCTCCTTAGGCAGTGGCTTCCTTCTGCAGCCAGCAGGAGGGGAACTGCAGTCCACTTCGAAAGACCCCATGGTCTACTTTTGGCCCCCCTGGCCACAGGTTGAGAACCAATTCTTTATTTTATAATATTTATGACCCATTTTGTACAGAAGAGCAATAGGGTTTTGGTGGAAATCATTGTTTTACTTTGAGTGAAATGTATACCTTTTTAGTTTACATCCATAGTCCCTTTCCGTGTATGCTTGGGAGCCTTCCTAGAATGGCAAGCAGCCAGTGTGAGAAAAGATCAGCAGGGTGGTTGATTCATATCAGCAGCAATTTTCCAGTTTTTATTTTAATATGTATTTTCTCATTGTGGCCTTATGTATGTGAAAACACCCTGCAGTGTAAACAAGACTGGACTCATCTTGAAAGACTTCCTCTTCCTTTGCTGTACCAAACTGAAAACCTAATTAAGCGTGGGAGCAGTTATCACTGGGAAGATTTGCATTCTGCCCCTCTGAGTGAACTGGATCTCTTTAGAATTTATTAACGCGTGTCATTGCATAGCAGATAAATATTTTTCATAATGGTTTTTAAGACGCTACTGAGGAGAATACCTAAACTGCTGCTGAAAAGTATTATACAAGGGCACCATAGTCTCACAAATGTGCACAATCACTTTTTCTGACTCAATTTCCTAGGCTGTAAATTGAGAACTATAGCTGTCTCAATTGGTATTCTCTGACCCTATCAGGAGAAGCAAAATATCATTTAACATATAAAATATTTTATTCTTCTCCTCCCAACTTTTATCCTCCTCACTGGTTGATATTCCTTACTACCCCCATGAGCATAGCAAAAAATTCAAAAGGCAACATAAACAGCAGAGTTAAAATGGACAACTTGTCTCATACCCATTTATTTAAAATGAGCTTGACATGCAGTCCTTATATGGTGGTAAGATCGGTATATAGCAATCTGATGATCCTATTAAATGTGAATGGAATATTCATCTTCTCTGCACATAACCATATGTATAGTAACACTGAGGTTACTGTATATCTCCCATTATTTTTACAATTGTTGGAATAAAACTTAGATTGTATTTGACTTTGTTTACTTCTACTTTTTCCCTCCACTCTCCATCACTTCTGATTGATCTATGTCAGTGTTTGTCAACATTTTAAGTAGCAAGTACACCCTGAGTTCTGAAAAGTTTACTAAGTACCCCAGCACTCAACTGCCTCCCAGCTGGACGCTGGGACTGGGGGAAGCAGGCAGCTGCCACACATGCCCCCAGCCTGTGTCTGGCATACCCCCAGGGGTACATGTACCATAGGTTGAGAAACCACAATCTATGTACTAACACCTCTTAGAGGTTTAAATGTTTGTGATCTGCATATTTGTGTTTGCAGTGGCTTTTTAATTCCTACCATTCTAAAAGAGGTTACCATTTCTTGAAGAATTTCCCAGTATAGAGAAAGGAAGCAAATTTCTAGAAAGGACAGACTGTTTCTAAAGGGAAGAATGTATCTGAAGCATACAGTTAAGACAAAAAATCTTACTTCATTAAAATCCATTTGTATAACATAATTAAAAACTGTTTATTGTTTGATTCTAATTTTATGAACTTCTCTTATATTCTATTAATCTTTAGCTTATGCACTCAAATCATATTTAATGTGTACTATGGTTAGAGGTCTCAGAATGTTTAAAATATGTGGACCAGACTTCATGTGATCCCTCCACTGCTATCTGAAAAACGTAGAGGGTCAGGATTGAGAGAGCGCCCTGGTCTACACTGACAGAGAAGTTCAATGGTGCTTACCTCATCCTACTGTCAGTACAAATTAAATGGTGCTGTAATTTAATCTGATGACACCACCCCTGCAAGTGATGTAGCACTGAGGTCAAAATCTACAACTCAGATTTAGGTCTGTGTAGCCAGAGAGTAGCTCTAAATCTTGCTTTTCCTGGTTCTCCAGTCTGCTGCACAATAGCAACATAACTCCTCCACTGCCTGCAGCCCCAGAAAGTTTTCAGTGAATTCCTCTATTTCCATACAGCACTGTGCCTCTCTGTTGTGCCTGCAGCGGGGAAACAGCAAGGAAACCTTTTCCTGCTTTTTTTTTTTTCTTTAGAGAAGAAGGGTTGGGGAGTGAGCAGAGGAGGACTGCCTCCCCACAAACCCCTGCGCTTACTACCCACAGTGCAATGTATTTCAGGACGTAATTAAGTAGTGGGGACAGAAGAACCTATCAAGGAATTTCCTGTGTGATCACTTGCCTTCTCCATCTGTAATTCGACAGCCTAAGATTGATTTACAATCCTACCCTCCGTATAGACAAGCCCTGGCTCTTTTCAGTACCTTTGAGATGGTAGGTACAGTAGGTGTTTTTCCTTCTTCCCCCTTTGACTATCAGTTAAAAATTTTGCACATTCCTAATGAAACTGTACTCAAATAACATACTGTGTGACTTAAAATTTAAATTGCAACTAGTTGCTGTGCAGATGGTTATACTTAGATTTTCTTCTTGACAGCATTGGATACATGCCTGGCCTGTATTAAGAGCACTGAAGATCAATGCTGTGGCAATCTCAGGCAAAATTAAAGTTATCAGAGAAAATAATATATAGGCATGAGATCTTATTAACATTTTATTTCTGATTCAGCAATTCAAAGGGTTTAAGAATAAAATTTAGCTGTGCTGATCTTCCTCCTGTTGAAATTTTTTCATTACCTTCAGATGTAACAGGAAAAAGCCACTAGAATAAATGATCTCAATAACAGCAATATTCTACTTCTGCGTAACGCAATCCATTTGAACTATCTTCAAGGATAATAAATATTGCAGTATAGGTCAGGCAGTGACAAGCTTCAGCACTGCAGCTAATTGTTATAGAAATTTTTGACAGAAAAATATGGGGAAGTAATGTTTGTGGAAAAGAGCTTTTATGCATTTGATCTCCTCAGATGATGGCAACTGCATTAATATTATTGGTTCCAGTAGCTTCTTTTAATGAAGTGAGTCATTAACTAGCCGTTAAGGGCTCAATTATTCTCTTTATGAGGAAAAGTAATGCTGGGCATGGAGAGAAGGTACATCACATGTGACAGTGCCTGGAGCATTAAGCTTTCCAATAGCGCAGAATGGAGCATGCTGGGTAATGAGACTTGTTATACTTGTATAACAGGTGGAACCTGACTTCCTCCTTCACAAACTTGATGGTACAATGAAGATCATGGGGCTCTGGTGTCACCCACAAACTCCTAGGACTAATACCGCTGCAGGCTGCACTAATTTCAGCCCCTGATGATGCTTGCGAGATTATAGCTGCATCTTGCACAAGTGCATTCGGACCATGGTTAGGGCCTGCTGTCCTTTTCCAGCACAGCGCACCCATGCTGGAGCTGCCATAATTTGGTGCTGAGACTCTAAGAATCCCCAGGGAAGGAAATATATAAGGACAGATTTAGTGTTGGAATACAACGTATTTACACAGATTAAAAAATGTGTGCATATAGTACATGCACTGACTGCTAAAGCTTTTATCCTTGAGTGCCAAAAGAACATCTAGTCCCATGCAGCAGACATTTTGTGTGAGTTTGTGTAGTACGAATGCATTCCCCAGTCTAACTCTAGACGTTTATGTTTGCTTTCTTCCAGTTATGTTTGAGTAAACTCATCAACAAAGCAAATGGTTTACCGCACAGTTCAGAATATTTGGGAAACGTTCCAAGCATACTTATACTATAGGACCATTTGGCAATCAATCAAACGTAAGAAACATACAGCTACAGCTTACACTTTATACGTTTTTGGGGGGTTTTTTAATGCAAAGAGTACACCCTACCTGTGATCTTTCATTGCTACCAGTTGATTTCCAAATGGAGACCTAGATGTTGATTTTGTTGTACAGCGCCCAAAAGGCAGGCTTGGCTTGTTTAGAGACCTTCTTTTCTTGCGCAGTTCCAGGGCCGTGTGATTATCCAAGCTAGCTGTCCCTTGATTTAAATAAAGTGGGGCTAACAGAAGGGCATTCTCAGTGAGGGTTCCCCCTCAAGCCCAGATTTTGACTATGCTTTGCTGGCAGGAGCTGCCGAGAAGGGCTTTGATGTAAATAGCTGGAGAGATTGTTAAAAGGATGAACACCGTAAGATTTTTAAGACAAGCTCCTGAACACCTCACAGTTGTCTGATACATTTATTGTCCACTCCCCTTGAGGTGAGAAACTAGAGCACAGAGATTTATTGGATGGGGGTGGCGAATTGAACGTGTCGCCCATGTCCCCATCTGGTGCCCTAATCACAAGTGCTAATGTAAAACTACTTGAGGACACCCATGCAGATAAAACACGCAAGAGAAGAATTCATAGGAGAATGACGTCGATCACAGGTCAGCAACCTTTGCCAACTCCTGTGCCAGCCCTTCCTCCCCAACCCTTAGCCAGTGCTGGTGGCCCCCTCTGCTGAAAAAATATGGCAGCCACCTGAAAATTTGGCAGCTGCCATAGCTGAGGGTGTTGCCTCTCAGGCTTGCCACGGAAAGAAGTGGCTCCTTGCAGGAGTCCCCAGGCACAATGCAGAAAGAAGCTGCCCAGAGTGGCTCCTTTTTGTGGCATCATGCTGTGGAAAGGAGCTGCTATAGGCAGCTTCTTTCCATTCACATGGGGGCATGGGCATGACAGGGACCCCTGCACCCTAGCTGCACCTGAAAGAAGCTGCCCAGAGTGGCTTTCAGTGGCAAGAGTGGCAATTTCTGTGATGCCACAGGGTGTTTGGGCTCATGTGCCACAGTTGGCACACATGCCAGGGTTTGCCTATCCCTGCTCTATTCTTTTCAAAAACAAGGCTGGCATTAGATTTAAAAACCAGCAAACTCTTAAAGGGAAAAATAAAACAGACATAGGTGAAAGGTAATATAGAGAATCAAAGAGGAATCATTGCTGCAATTTTAAATTTGCCTATATGTAAAATATATTTATAAAATTTGTAACTAATACCACATGCTGCATTAATTAGCTTATATAAGGTACCATTTTATGTGCAAGGATATCATGGTGGATATATTTTGGATACTTTCTACATTGTCACATTTTAGCTAGTGGGGATGCTGAAGGGTCCTCTATTTAATGGTCATCTAAAGATCTGTATAACCCATATCCTTGATGTAAAAGAGGACTGTGTTTGATACCCATATACCTATTCCTTCTCATTCATTAATTTAAGTAGGTTACCTATGTGTTGAAATAATCAAATGATAGATATACCTTTATTGAAAAAGGAAAGCAATGCCCTCAGCCACTGAACTATGTTTCTCACTTGTAGAGCCAAAAGGTAAAACGCTCCAGGGAGTCATATTGGGATTTTGATGATATCATTGTATCAGGAAAATATCACTGTGTGTGTATCAAAAGCTGTGTTTTGCCCTATTGAGAGGGACATCATTTTTCTGGGAAAATATATGCATTTTAATTGTTCAGTATTTGTATTTTGATGATGACTTTGAATAAATCTGGGCTCCTAAAGCAATATTTTGTTTTGTGCAGATGTGTGCTTCCTCCTTGTGGTTCACACAGAATTTTCTTATGAGACTGTTTTGCTTGGTGGTTTTCTATTCCTTATGACCATTATGCCCTCTCTGTTGTATGATAGAGCCTGTTCCATGAAAAGGGACTAATTCTCTGAATTACCTCTGAACAGCTCAGAACCCTAATGCATTTCCAACTATTAGAAAACTATGCATGGTCTCTGGTTTCTGAAAGAGAGAGGGAAAATAAAATGAGCTTTCACAAGAAACAAAGAAATACAATATAGAAAATAGACCTACTAATAAATGAAGGAGGAAAAAAATCAGTGATGAGTCCAAGATGGTTAAACAACTGCCCAGCTCCTCTATACCCACTGTGAGACACCAGGGCCAGAGGGAAGCAGGAGCGTCATCCTTTTGAAAACCGGGAAGTGGGCAGATATATAAGCCCCAGAATGATCCTGGCTTTGTTCCCTACAAACTGAGCAGGGTGTGGTTCTGGCTAATTAGAGGCACCTGATAAAGAGCCTGGCCCCAGCAAGAGTGTTGTGGGCGGAGCAGAGGAGTGTTGGAGGAGCAAAGGAGTGTTGAAGGAGGATGAAGAGAGGTAAAAGAACACCGAGAGGGGGAAATAGCCTAGGGGAAGGAACTGTTGCCAGTGGCAGTATCAGCAGTGTACAGCTGCCTTTCCTAGGGCCCCTAGGCTGGGGCTAGGAGTAGAGGGAGGGCCTGAGCCCCTTCCCCCTCCTACTCTGTGCGGGCAGTGGAGTAACGACTGCCCAGAACCAGGGGCAGACAGGGCTTGCCTGGGCCCATAGCAAGACAAAGCACAGGGCCCACAGGGACAGAGTGGACTGATTTGCCACACCACCCACCCTTTAACAAAGATGATGAAAAGGGGACTGAATATTTATGAAGTAACTAAGACCTTGTCCACAGCCTGAAGGTGTTGATCACAAAGATACTTAGTGAAAAATTAGACACCCACAATAATAAGTCTTATCCCAAATCATCAGGTTTGCATTACATTAGCAAATAGAAACACTGTAGTGTTTGAATCAGTCAATATCAAACTTTTGGATCTTGTGTTACCCTGAAAAATGAATGTGGGGACATTGCTCCAATAACCTGGCTATTGCCCCCATAGTCTGGTCTTCCCACGGATAAGATTCCACCATTGTTAAGGAAACAATAAAGGACACGGATATAACTTTTCAATAAAATATTCTTTCCAACGAAGTATCTAAAAGTTCTAAACAAGGCAGAAAATACTGAGGCAATGCTTTATTGCACATTAAACAGCACTTAAACTACACTAGCTTATAGTTTAGATGATTAGAAGACAAGCAATTTGTTGAAAGTGGCCTGTTTGCAATAAATAGATCTTAAAGTGCTTTAAAGATTACCTAGATATGTTTCAATTAATAATAGACTTTTATGCATTCCTCACACACACACACACACACACACACACACACACACACACCCCCTACCTTATTTACTATCCTAATATGAAACTATAATTAAAAGACTTAAGTTTATCCTATAAATCCATTGATATTTCTTTTAAAAAGTCACTGCTGCTGCTGCTGTTCACTTCCGCTGCGTGCTAGTTTTTTTTTTTTTTTTCTACAGCAGTTGTCTTATCTTGCTGGCTTCCTGGCTCTCTTGGACTGTCCCTCTTTTTCTCAGAAGCTGTCATGTTATGTACAATGGGCTATGAGCTGTGTAACTGTCCTGATCACTTTTGCAATGTAATTGTATGGTTTGAGGCCAGTTATGTAAGAATGAGAAGAAGAGACCAAAGAGTAACCTTGGAATAATGCTATTAGCTTAGCATGTGTTTTATATCTTTTATTTACTTGTGGTAACTCCAGACTGCTTTATTAAATGATTGTACATTGATATGCTATATACTCACTTAAAATCATATTCTAATCAATAAACTAGTGTTTATTTTATCTAAAGCCGTGTGGACTTTAGAGAGTGCGAATCAGACAGGCTAGGCATATCCATTTCAATGTCAAAAGGACGGACAAGGATCTGAGAGTCTACAGTGATTGGAAAAGGGTCTCCATCTCTGTAGGATGAGAGTTCCCAGTGTAGTGGCTGGAGACGGGGGGGTGCTTGCTGGGGGACCATCCTTTGAGTGGCCAGAGGGCGCACTCTCACTGCCTGGGACCAATTACACCCAGGAGGCTAGTGTGGACCGACTCAGGAGTGAGTGGTCACCTGGCAAATCAGGGTAAGTTGGGATTCAGGAGTGGAGATCCAGGGTCACAGCAGTACACCAGACCAGGCTCTGGGAAGGGACTGTCACAGAAGCAGACTCAAACTGTTGCTAGCAACTGGCCTTTTATGCCATATAGTAGGCCTCTCTCTATATTCCATTATTTTTAGAAGGAATTTCCTCACTTGCTCATGCTCAGTCTTAACCCTTACCTCATAATTCTGCTTGACAGAATATAAGCTGTGCTCAGTACGGCTGGCTTCTGACTAGCTCGCTGTTCAGCTACATGACCTTTCTGTCCTCTTACTGCATGTGCTCAGTAGCCCCCAATCATGCATGGGCTCATTGTTAACACTTATGTCAGAGCTGTGATTCTGCTAATTCCCACATACATACTTGGCTCTTTGGCCGGGCACATTTTAAAAACTTTAAGTGCTTACTGAGCATGCTCAGGGTCCGCCGCACCCATCATAGGGAGTGATGTTTGCTTATAAAGATTAGAAATATAAAGTAAGTGACTGGAGAATTTCTCTAGTAATACCTGTGCCATTTTCTCTTCAACCAGAACAATTAAGTCTGCTGAAAACTTTCTGGTTCACTTAAATATTACAACAAATCCAGCTGTGAAAATTTATCTGTCCTGTCTTGCAACAAAATGAAGCATTTCAAAGCAATAGTGTGCAGTGTAGAAAGTGAGTTCCTTCTTTTTAACTTCCAACGTCAAGAGAAAACAAACCTTGTGAAATGATCATTTCTTTCCATTAGAATTTTCTTACGGCAAGAAGCTTTGAACGCCTTCAGTAAATCTAAAGATAAAAGCATAAGCATACCTAAGAATTTTCTACTTTGGCAGCTTAAAAGGTGTGGAGCAGCTGTCTATAGGCATCTTCAGCAGTCAGAAAGTAAAGCAGAATTCAAGCTTTCTTGTCTTGAAGTATTTAAAGGCTTCTGCTATTGTAGCATTATTGGCAGTCTTCCAATTATCTTCTAAAAGATTACACACTAGTGAGATTTCTCAAGCAAAAAAAAAAGCATAAAAAGTTGCAATATGCTTATAAAGGTAGCTTTATGGCTCCGATATGTTTTGAGATTTTAGAAGCTCTATTAAAGCAAAGTTTTCTTGGTTTGTTTGTAAGCCATTTAAAGTTGTGCTAATGGAGTTAGACAATCAGCGACCTGTTTTGAATCCCCAAGACAATAATAAAGTTGTTTCTCATTATTAATTCTGAATCATCAGCTTAAATTTCACCATCATCTGTGCCATGTGTCAAGTGTCACAAGTAGGTTAAAGAATTATGCAAAGGAAAAGGCTTTGGTGTGACAGTCTGTTATTTTCCTATCAGAAATCAAAATTCATTTACCAAGTGCTAGGAGCTTAAAAGTCCTGAATTAGTAATCAAACTGTCTCCAGAAGAAAGCTTGACATACCCAGAAGTGATATTAATAGAGAAAGGTTCCTGTAGAAAAATAAATCCTCCCTGTTCCTTTGGGCTACAGTCAGATGCCATTTTTGGTGCTATCCCACTAGTATTCGTTGTCTTAAAATCAAAAAGATACTTTCGTGAATTAGAATGCAAGTTATTCCTCATGGTTGTGGCATTTTCCTTACAAGATGTTGTAAAGAATTGGCCGGGGTGGCTTTAGATTAGATAAATGTGAGCAACAAACTGAACAGTCCTGGGAGTCTGCACCAAAAAAATTAAACATTCTGTGCATATATTTTAAAATTCTACAAAAAGTTCTGCAACTTTTGTCAAAACAACAATATAATCACTCCAGTTTCAGTTATTTTGGTAATTTACTTCAAACTACCTAGAACAATACAGACAATGAAAGCGATTCAGGACATGGGGGCTGGATGGAAGTGGATGGGGGCTGGTTCTTCAGGGGTGGGTCTGACCTATTCTTGGCCACTCAGTGCTGAGGAAAAGGAAGTCCTGTTTCCCTTTTCCTTCTAATCCAGCCAGGACTGGCAGCTAGAGCCTGGCACATAGTAGGCGCCTCCCTGGCCTGTGCACACCGCAAGAGTGAGCAAGAGTGACAGGAAGGATGTGCATATGCCCTGCCCCAAGGTGATGATACACATCAGTATTTCGCAACCAGTCCCTGAGATCTCCCTGATGCAGTACAGGAAATTAGTCCCCGATATCAAAAAGGTTGAAAACCATTGATCGGAATTTCCCCTGGCTGCCACCGCTGCCTGAACTAGACATGCCTGTGAAACCAGTGCCTGAGGGGCACGTGAATCAATAATTCTTCAGGGAAAGAGCAGGGAAGTTGCTAGCATGGGACAAAAGCTACAGGAGCTGCAGAGAGCCTGCCTGCCCTGAGCTCTGGCACGTGTGTGGGGGAGGAATCCTTTATAATCTCCCACCCTACAGCACCTAACACAGGGCGGGAGAGAGGAGGGAACATTAAATCCCTCCATTGGTGGCTCAGGCAGGCAGGCAGCGTGTTGGCAGCAAAAAGTGTTGGTATATTTTATACTAGTTCCTGGAGAGACACAAGTGATATCAGCAAACGCATCTTTATACCAGTGTAACTGTGCACTAGGGCTTTTGCCAGCATAGAAATGTTGTAAATTCAGTCACCAACAGCCAGTATTATACTGGCAAGTTTCTAGTGTAGACTAGTCCATCTACCAAAAAACCACTGGGAGGCAGCAAGAATCGAATCCTGCTAGGGGCATGGAGATGAAGGTCTCACTTATTCCCTAGGAAATACATCTCTGCCTGGTCACTAACCTTTTCTGAGGGAGTTCTACATGCCCTCCATCACCCGACCTCACCCATCTGTTATGGTTTCCTGCTGGAGACTAAAGGCCATGTCTATACCACAGCTTATGTTGACAGAACTGGCCTCTCTCAGGAGGGTGAATAAGTCCGTCTCCCCATCACTCAAATGACAAGTGCCAGTGCGGACAGTGCTAGGTCAGTAACTTATGGCAGCAGAAGAGCCTCTCCCGCTGACAGAGCTACCGCTGTTCACAGGGGCTGGAGTAGTTTTCCGACAGGAAAGCACTGTCCCATTGAGTTAGAGCAGCTACGCTAGAGAGCTTACATCGGTGCAGCTGCGCTGCTGTAAACTCTCCAGTGTAGCCACGGCCTGACTCTCTGATCTCTCCTGATCAGAGTCAGGTTGAGGCAGAAACAGGCTTCACTGCTTACTGACTTAGGGCATTACAGAGAAGCAGCCAACTGCTCGGGAGCTGTCTGAAGAGTTGCAAGATCGCAAGGAAAGCACCCCAATCCTCTGCCTTCCTCTCAGGGATTCCATAGAAAGCAGGATGAGCTTCCTGTCTGACCTAGTCACAGGTTTAGGAACCCCCAGAAGGTACCATGAAGGCCCCCCTTGGCACAGACCCAGTTTTGGGAAGCCCATGGAAAGCACGGTTCTCCAGGGAGCCAAGTCTGAAAGGAGAAGACACAGGAGCTGAGTTAGGTGCAAAATCTGGAGCTGAACTTTGCAGAGTAACTCCCCCTGTC
>ML685767.1:21049675-21145124 GCA_007922175.1 Pelusios castaneus | reverse complement strand
AGTTGCATTTACCAGGTTAACGCCAACTACCTCCATATCTCCTGAATTGCACCAGAAGTTTGTGCTGTGAATAAAAAGAAAAACAGGTCGTCTGTAGTGTTGCCAAATGGTCTCATACCCTACTGTATGATCATCAGATTGCTGTGAATGGGCCCCAGTCCTGGTTCACGTATGCTTCCACGCCAACCGAGTCTAGTCAACTTTGTGAGACATAAGTTATATGGTATATCAGCAAACGCACCTTTACGCCAGTGTAACTGGCTGCACGAGGGCTTTTGTCAGCATAGAAATGTTGTCAATTCAGTCACCAACAGCCACTATTATACTGGCTCAGCTTTTAGCTCTGGGTCTTTAAGGCACACTTCCAGGGTCCAAATGTTTAACTCCCTTCCCTGGGACAGGGTGTACCACCATCAAGGTAGGCTAGGACCTCAAAACGAGTGGCGGACCTCCTGAGCCTCCCCCAGCTTTCCAATCAGTTGCTTACACACAACTCCACCAGAGGTCGATCTAGGCCATGGGTTACTAGTTCAACGAAGTGGGATTTTCTCCCACGAAAGCTCATGCGATAAATAAATCTGTTAGTCTTTAAAAGTGCCACAGGACTCTGTTGTCTTTCTACAATAGACTAACACGGCTACCCCTTTGGAATTTCCTCCAGGGGAGTTAACTTCAACATTTTTCACAGCCAGTTTTATAGGGGAGAGGCATTCAAAGGCTACAGCCTCAGATGTCTCTCACTGACAAGCCTGCTGCGAGGGATCAAACAGCTTTCCCAGACAGGACAGCGGTCTAAAATGCCATACCACAGGCTGCCTCTGGGCATGGTCAGACTCAGGTTTGCCAGAGTTCATATTTTGATACCGTATCCCAGTCTGTCGCATGTAAATCCTGACAAAAATGGATAGCATAGCAGAGAGAAATGCTTACCACTAGAAAGTCCAAGTCACTGGAGAGATATTAGACAATTACGAAAATGAAGTTACAGTAAGTAAGAAGGGTGAAAACTACTACATGACTCACTTGTAGGTATACACTCACACAGTTCTATTTGAGAAGCGTTATGTAATCATTAAAGACTATCCCAATCTATAAGCATTAAGGACAAAGTTGGGATTTTCCATACAATTTTAATTGTTCAGGTTTTCTGTGATTAACCAGACACTGCTTAATGTTCTCTTAGTTTGCAAAGAATTCCATCTGCACTTTACTACTGGCAGGCTCCTTTTTTGCTTGTGATCCCAGTAAAATACTTACTGTCTCAATGCTATGTTGGTGAGCAAATTGCATAGTAAGATCTTTCTTCAGGGCCAGTAAATATTTTGAAAGAGCAGCTTTCTAATTCTCTAGCCTGAACTACTTTTCCGGCTATGTTTTTGTCTGTTCGATTCATTGTGTAAATAAGGCTAATTTGTGGCCACTTGAATGATTTAAATTGTTTAAGTTTTTACAGCTTAGAATATGAAAAACACACAAACTCCTCTACAGGCATAGCCAGAAATGGTAAGCAAAACACACATTTTAAGAAGCAGAGACTCAAATGTGTTCAGTTGTTGGCACTATGATGTCAAATGTGACTAGTTGTGAATTATTGCAAATTTGCTGAAGGCTTAGGCAGTGGGTGCACACACTTTTTAAATATAAAATTCACATAATAAATAAAGTAGATATTCCACCAAAAGATGTGCTTGACTAAGACAGATCATCATTCCTTAACACCGCTGTTCTCACCATCTGCAATTTGGTGACACCTTATTCAAAGTCAAAAGTGTTCACAACCCTCTTTCACTTACATTTTTTACTCTTGTACAGTGTAAACAGTGCTAAGACTTATAAGTTATGCATGTGTGCAAGAAGTTGACACAGGATACTTGAACATGAAAGATAAGGTTGGAACTGGAGAGCAAAATTTTCTTTCCTTGAGATGATAGTGAAGTTTTCAGTGCTTTGTGACCCTCTGGGGTTCATAACTCACAAGTTGTTTTACAACATAAATCAAGTAACTGTATGGTACATCCACTCTTCAACCATCTCTGTTCCAGTTCAGTTGAGAATTATGAGGGGCAAGCCTCCTATACAGTAAATCATGTGGTTTATAGAGAGAGTCTCACAAACAGTCACCCATGAAATACTTGCTGATTTTCCATGGAGAGCTGGCTAGTTAACAGGAACTGGCTCGCCTTGTTTTTGATCTGCAAGATCAGAACAGATGGCAGAGGGAGATGAAATGAAGAGCAAACACAGCATGACTATTTTTCCCCCCCAAAAAAACCAGCCAAGCATGCATAGATACTTTCCCAATGTTATTCTTCTATGTAAGCAATTGCGATAGTTGCCATTGCCACAAAGGAATGATCACAGGTGGGAGGGAAGATGGATCAGACTCTCACAAATGTGAGAAGAGGTGTCACTGAGGCTCTGTTTCCAGTAAGAGCACAGTCATGCTAAAAACCCAGAAGTTTCAACATGCTTATTGTACACAGTTGTCACAGTGCTGCTTGAAGACACTCTTTTGTTACAGATGGAGAAACATGGAGCAGTCACTACACCCTGAAAATTAACCCAGTAGGCACTGTCGCTCTGGGGAGAGACATGTCTGAGGTGACTAAGAAGAGACTGTCATACAACACTCCATGATCCCGGCAGCTTCAGTAAAACATGAAGGTGAGTTCAGTAGCCGTCTGTGACTGCTTCAGTTCTCCTTAAAGGCACACTTTCAGCCAGTAAAGAGTTGTCTGAAAAGAAACACTTTACAGTGTCGCTGCTCCAATACACGCGGGTGAGAGATATTTGTGCGCTAGATTTACAGACCTAGAGATACAAAGAATATCTGCAAGAGGTTTGTTATACATATAGTCTATTACCCCTCTCACTCACTTTTCCTGGCATCAGAGAGCTGCAGTGTTCAACTCAGTCACCGCTGGATTTTTTAAGTCTTGCATGAGAGGCATTGTCAGGGACTCCAGCCTTCTTTCCCCCTTGGTACACAGGTGGGGCAGTGTGTGCCCAAAGCCAATCTCTTTACAAAGGCTTCTCCCAAGGCAATGGTTTGTGAAGAGAGTTCTTGATCTTCCGTTGACATCAGTTTAGCTGATATGTGTGTGATTTTATAGTTATTTTTGGTGTCTTCTGTGCCTAGAAGGCCACAATAGACCCATTTCTACAAGCTAAAAGGATAAATAATTCCAGTTAACTGTGGCTCAGCTGAGAGATCTAAACTGGTTTTGCAGTATTGTTTTTCTAGCTGGACAATAAATTTTAGGTCTAAAATCCATTACCTGGAGATGCAGGCAACAGCTGAAGTGCCCTTGAATGTTCCTCCCAGTACTGGCAAGTGAAAAGGTAGTAAGTAGTGGGGTTCCCCCTTCTGTTTAAAGCCAGGTTTAGTATCGGCACCTGCATCAGGGAATATCTGTTTTAAAGCTACTTATGGCATGTTTCACAGTGAGCCACTTCTACAAGTCTCCGTCTTTGTTTTTTTAAACCAGATGACATAAAATCTGTAGAGTACGTTTCTCTAGAAATGTGAGCAACAGGAGAGGTGTCAAACATCCCTCCGACTACAATACTCTGGTTTTAAAAAATGACAAATAGTACTCCAAAGCAAGCTTTTGAGCATGGTAACACGCTGAAGAGAAGACTGGTTCTAGTCAGACTGTCCCAGGACACAGGTGCCCCCTGTGTTTTCCATCCATTCCAAATTACTTCTCCAGGGATAGAGTTGAATGATGCCTCAGGGTCATGGGAATGGCAGGCTCTCCTTGTCTATCACTGATGGGGTTAGGCGTTACCCTTCTCTCCCACCTTACATTGGGAGCTGAGTGGGAACACCGTGATGAGTGGATATGTGCCCTCCCAATGAAAATATTATGGGAGACTGCTCTATGTTTCTGTCCCCCTCCTCCCATACCACACACTGCCCTCTAAACCCCAGAGGCGGCCTTTGGCTATTAGGGGCCCTAGGCAAAGGCCCATTGTGGGGCTCCCTATAGGTCCACCAGGGCCCCCCTCTGTGGCCCTGTTCCCCCTTTCCACCCCACCCTCCCTCCTCCAGCCCCAATTCCCACCCATGTGACCCTGGTCCCATAAGCCAGTTCCTCCTCCTGCTGCTGACCAAGGCAGATGGGCCTTTTGGGGTAGAAAAAGCAGGTGATGGGGCCCCTTATGCTCGGGGCCCTACGCATGCGCCTGCTTTGCCTACCTGAAAAGCCACCTCTGCTAAGCCCCAAACCTCAGCTGTGGAGTACATAGGAACCAGGAGCAGTTACCCCGGGCAAGGGACACCCTGACCTGCCTCCTCCGCCCGACATGCCATCCCTGCATTCAGAGCAAGTTTCCACTGCTTCTCGGATTCATCACCTGAGGTTGGAAGCGTTCTTGCTCCACCGTTGCCAGCAAACATCTCACGCTTTCCCCTTTGCTAATGCAGTGGTACGCTCCAGAAACGATGGATTATCAGATTTGTCGTCAGGAAGGAGCTTAACCTCCTTACCCAGTTGGTTTAGTCCCAATGGGTTCGTCACCATTTAAGAAGTTCCTGTTGTCACTTTTGTTATGTGGACTGGGATTTTTGTTTTGTAGATGTCTGAGCGTGGAGGTGGTCACAGTGGGTCAGACTTTCAAAACTACATGAGTCCCGCTTTCCAAAGCCACTTAGACTTTCAAGTGCCTTGATGATTTTACATTTTTTAAAAATTAAAAAAAAAACCAAACACTTCTCTTAGTTTGGGTCCTAGTGAGTGGTTAGGTATTAAATTGATCTGATATCCAGAAGCTAGGATTAGCCACGATTACTTAATCAGCATTCAGGACCAAAGAAGTTGGCAATAAGACCAGCTGGAGGAGGGAGCAGGTTTGACCTTGATAAACATTTGGAATTTCTCCTTCCAGCAGGGAGGATGGCATGCAGGACCAACTATCATGGTATTGGGGACACAGGACAGTGCCTTAGGATGGAGCCTGTAAGACTAAGAAGGCAAAAAAGCAGGCATAGGAACAAGGTGTCCAATTAGCAGTTTGAATTTATCATTCTCAGGCCAAATTAAGCTGATCTAAGTAAAGATAGAGCCAAGAACTTTCCACATTATGTTTTTAATATTTATTTCACAGTAATCTTTGAAGCAGCAGAGTACGTTCAACAACTTCAGAGATTAGTAGCATCTTCACTTGCTAAGTGGCCTTCTTTTAGAGAGAAATTCTCTCCTGAAGCCCTAAAAATCTCCAATTAAAAATAATACTTGTGTTAAGAAGCTTATATAGTATCACTTGTAGCCAGAAAATAGAGACTCTTGCTTTTAGACACAAAGACATTGAAACATTTGAAATGTACTTAACCAGTCCATATTTAGTACCATATGGCAAAATTCTTCTCTGGTCCCCGCTGGGGATCAGACCCTGATTTTGCCCATGAAAAATTTCCTGCTTCATCCAGTTTTAAATAAATAAGCTTCTCCCCTCCACATACACACCCCCAACAACTGCATTTAAGCTAACATATCAAGCAATATGTACTCTGAGCCTGTCACTGGGAAGTGCATACATCTTATGATTTCAATAAATGAAGAGATCCCTTTGCCTTAGAAATATCTCTGCATCTGCAATAGCTTCTATTCATTTTAAATTTGTTCCACTTGCAAATATTGTATTCTATGGTATGTTGACGTTAAACAGCATCTTTACAACATGCTTTTTCCTCAAAATTGCTGCCTAATTTTTTTAAGCTGATGTTGCTATGCCAGAAGACCAGCTGGTGATTTACAAACTAGAAACACAAGGAACTTGATCTTTTTTGTTGAACTCAGACTTTGCAGCTGTGTTTGGGAGGCTGGGGGGGGGGGGCGTACCCTCTTACCTGCTCCCCTAATCCAAAGATCTGATATTTGCTACAACTTCTACCAGCAGAATGCCACTTTAATTCCACCACTCCAGGATAACTGAACCAAGGTGCCTTCCAGCATTCTCCTCCTCCTCCAGGATTTGTGAAGCCAACTACTCTCTCCTAGGACGTGGGAGCCCCCAGCTCATGCCCCTCAACAGCGAAGGGGAGTGCCCGGGGTCTGCCTCAGCCTAAGTGCATATCCTGGTCACAGTGGACAAAAGAGTGAAGGGGGGTGTTTTCGCGTAAATCCGCATTAATTCTTTACGAAAAAGCAGCAAAATGCCCCTTGCCCTACAACAAGGGCTCTCATCTTCTCCCAGGCAGGGCACCTGGGGGATTTGAACCAGGGGCAGTCAGGCTCTAAGTGAGCATCCTAACCCCAGGCATAAAGCGCTCTGCAAGACTGCTTGGTTCCAGTTAATATGTGGTTGAAGAGGCGCAGCCTCAACAGAAATGGGTCTACCCTCCATTCAAGGAGTGGGATTTGAACCAGTGCCCACAATGGCTGCAGGGCAGGACCCAAGTCACAGGACTGCTGCCTCGTGCCCCAGTCCCATTGAGGTGCAGAATGACAGTGGCTCAACTCCAAGAAGAAACACCAAGGAAACCAGCACATTGGAATAGGGGCTAGTCCAGGATTTAGGCCATTCATTTGACAGGTAAGAGACCACGGTTCAAATCCCAGCCCAGCAGCAACAGAGAGGGCTGAAACCGGCAGCATGTTTCCCCGACCACTAGACCACACAAGGATTCTTGATGGGGCCCATTGGCCCAATGGTTCCATAATGCAAGTGGAGCAGCTTTAACAGAAAAGAGCAAGGGAACCCAGCACTTAGGCCATTCATGGGAGATGTAAAGAATCAAGTTTCCAACCCTTCTCAGCAAGAGTGAAGGTAGGTAGAGGATTTTAACCCCCCCAGGCACCCACACAATAGCCACTGTCCCAAACCAATAGTCTCCAAGTCACCTGCCTGAAGCTGTGGTCCAATGGTTACATCATGAAAGTGGCACAGCTTCAGTCAAAAAAAAGGTCAAGGGGCCCATCCTTGACAGCCCATGAGAACACCTCTCAGGACAGCACCTGGATATATTTACTCAAGGGCAGGGATGCTTGTTTGAGTTCCTTGCCAGCAAGCTGAGAGAAGAGTTGAACCTACATACTGGGTAAATACCCAAATTCTGGGACTGTAGAAGGATTCTCAGGCCCTGCTTTCTCTCATGGCTGTTTGATCACAGCGGCACAGCCTTAAAACACTACAAACACCAACCCGCCTCAGACTACCAGCAACATCCAGCTTCGTCCAGACTACCAGCAACGTCCAGGGCTCACCCTTGAGAGACTGCGGAGCCCCATCTCAGGTGGGACTGTGGAGTAGGGAGACCAAGTCAGACTCCACCACCTCTCAAATGGCACCATCTGCTTGTGATCCCCAGCCAGGGGTCCCCTCAGACTATGTACTATAAATTGTATGTAGCAAATTATTTAGTATAAATAAAGAGTAAAGAATGCAACCAAGGATAAATATTTCCTGGAATAAAATATATTAAGGCTAGAGAACTGAAAGGCATAAAAGAGTTAGAAAACAAAGGTGTGGCTCTCCTAGGAACTATATTTTGTCCCTTGGGTGTGTGTTTATTTGGTAATGCCGTACATGCGGTTTAGTGCAATACATACAGGAAGCCAGAATGATATCAAAAGAAAAGCTTGCAGTCAACAAAGTTTCTCCCATGACTGTAAGTGTTTATAACCAGAAAGTAAAATAATTCCACAGCTCTGGATAAACACCCACCTTGGAGTTTAATCTTAATCTAGGACTCCAAGGGGTGGGAGCAGAGCTCAGCCTTCTCAAAGGCATCGGACCTGTGCCCTGCTGGCAACTGTTCTTATAGCATTTTCCCTCTCTTATTCAAAGGGAGGGAGAACACAGCTAGAAAAGTGAAAGTGTGTGTGTTAAGTTTTATGCATCAACCGTAAACCACTGTTTGTGGGTGGAGGAATTCCTGTAGAAAATTGAGAAATCCTGCATGGTTTCTTTTTCTTTTGCTCCCCAAACAGATTCAGTGTTTAACATATGCTAACACACATCTTTTCCTGATGACGTTGTGTATGTATTTTCCATAAGCATCCTAAACATAGCCAGTATGGTAAAATGCATGGACTCACATGGCAAACCATAGTATCTACTGTCTTATCACACAAGTCACTTCTGTGCAAACAATAATGGCCAACTCCTAGAAGGGGAGGCTGCTTCAGTATTCCTATCCACAGTAACAGCAGACTCAAATGTAAATGTTCTTAGCAAATGGCAGCTCCCCCTCAGGTTTGAAAGAGGCTCTGGTTTAAGTGCCAGAAACCTAATATTTATCTAGTTCAATTGAATTAGCAAATTCATGTTTTAATAGCAGTTTTGTAAGGTCCTCTTAATTGCAGTAACATTTATTGTGGCAGGTAAAATACAAAGCTAACTCACAGGGATTCTTGAGCCAAGAATCCCTGTGAGTTAGCTTTGTATTTTACCTGCCACAATAAATGTTACTGCAATTAAGAGGACCTGACTCTGGCTCAAACTTAGCATATTGATACCCAAGGTCAAAAGAGATGCAACAACAGCCTGGCTGCACTGTATCTGTCCGGTCAGACAAAACCCTGGCTGGGATGATTTAGTGGGAGTGGTCCTGCTTTTAGCAGTGGGTTGGACTAGATGACCTCATGAGGTCCCTTCCAGCCCTATGATTCTATGATTCTACACTGTGCTAGATGTCTAGTGACCAGCTGGGCCCGGATAAATGCCAGCGACTAAACAATTTCTCTAGCAGGAAAGCCAACAAGCCTTGTCTGAAGAGCTTGGTATTTTCAAAACATCCAACCCCACATGGCATCAGCAAGGGGATGAATCTCTAAACCAGAGCTGGGAGTCACCAGCAGGGAGTCTATTCAGTACTGCCAGGATGCTTTGCCAAAGGTTCCTCTAGATTAGTTGGCACACACTACTTCAACAGCAACATCTGGACTGGTGTTAATGGATGGAACCAACAATTCAGTCATCCCATGTAACAGCACTTAGAAGTCTCTAAGTCCAAACAACTAGTAAATTTCCAAAAGGATGAGAGAAAAAGGATGAATTGTGGCTTAGCTGAGAACCTACCCCTGTGAAGAGAAGACTCCCAAGAAAATACGTAGGCAGCATGAGTGTTAAAGAAGGGCTGTTGTAGTGTTACAGGAAACTAGCAGGTATTAAACTATCCACATAAGTGTGAGATGGAATCAGTAAAAAAGTATATTCAGTTCTGTTTTGGTAAGGAGACATTATGCTTTCCCCAAACATTCACAAAGCTTCTGTAGTATGTTCTGAGTGCAAACCTACCAGGAAGAATTTGCAGTCTGTCATCCAAGGAATCCCATGCACCATTTCAATTAATCTACCAATGCCACTTTTCTTAATGATACATTCTCATGCTGCAGGAGCTCCTACATAAAGAATGTCATACCTTACAAAACATGATAAATAAGTGTCATTACTTCCAAATTGCTTTTTGCAAGCTAGTAATTAAGTAGTAATATCAGGCAGTCTCAAATTTATAAGATAATTGACAATGTTGGATAGTTAAGGCTTTCTAAGGTAGGACTGACTGCTAGACATCATCAAGCCAGGTTCTTTCACAAATTCTCACACAAAGCACAGCTCTCTATATGGATTCCTTAAAGGAAATTAAATAAATTTTGTTCAGCGAAAGTAAGTACACTTTATTTCAGTTGTAGGTTCCTAAAAGGCCCCATAACGTATCTACTGCTAATAAAAAAGTTTCAAAAAGTGTTAGTGGTACTGGTGTGATGGTGATTTCAGGTCATTTAAAGTGAATTGGGAACTTATATATGTTTAATAGGAGAGAGAAATTGCTCTGTTTAAAGTATGACCTATGCGTGCATATTCCAATTTTCTGTTCATAATTTAGTTACTTTTGGAAACTTTATCCAGCTTAAAGTAGGTTTTAAACCCCATTTTCTGGAGTATTTAACTGAAATGTATTTCCTCCTGCACATCTTCTAGTATTATGTAAACTGACCCTTATTTACTTTTAAGTGAGGCTATGGTTTATGCCTGAGCTCAGAAAACCTAAAGAGCTTCAACTGGACACTAGACACACCCACATCTGTGCTGGCAAGTATCACTTCCAGTTCGCAAAAAGAGGCTCCTTCTACTTCTGATCAAGCTAGCACACTAAAAATAGAAATGGAGCTGTAGAGGTGCAAGGAGTAGCCAGCCGAGTAAGCACCTCTGGGCTTCAGTAGGACAGCACCTCCTGGCATTCCCACCACTGTAGCTACGCTCAATCAGACTTCTGACTCCAGTGTAGACAGAGATCTAAGTCACTTTTGAAACTGGGACTTAAGTACATCTGAAATTTTTGCCTGTTGTCTTTCCTGAAATCTTATGGCACGCATTCTAAATTGTGTTTTCTTTTCCACAGGTGTCCTCCTTGGTTAAACATCACCTTTAAAAGGAAACATGGATCCAATAAACTCAACTGAACAAAATTACACCTCAGAAGAAGTATTTAAAACAGTGACATCGAAAATCCTTGTGTCAATAACTCTCTCTGTGGTGGCACTAATGACAACAGCCATCAATTCTCTTGTGATGACTGCAATAATTGTGACGAAGAAGCTCCATCACCCTGCCAACTATTTAATCTGCTCCCTTGCAGTGACCGATTTCCTGGTCGCTGTCCTAGTGATGCCGTTCAGCATCGTGTATATCGTGAAGGAGACGTGGATCATGGGACAAGTAGTGTGTGACATTTGGCTGAGCGTTGACATTATGTGCTGTACCTGTTCTATCTTGCATCTCTCTGCCATCGCTCTGGATCGGTACCGAGCCATCACAGATGCAGTGGAATACGCGAGGAAAAGAACGCCCAAACACGCAGGCATCATGATTGCAGTGGTGTGGATCATATCCATTTTTATCTCCATGCCTCCTTTGTTTTGGCGACACCAGACAACCAGCAAGGACGACGAATGCATCATCAAACACGACCACATCGCTTTCACCATTTACTGCACATTTGGGGCCTTTTACATCCCACTGGCCTTGATTCTGATCCTTTATTATAAGATTTACAAAGCAGCAAAGACATTTCACAGAAGGAGCGTGAGCCGCATCGTGAGAGAGGAGGTAAATGGACAAAGCCTCTTGGAACCAGGTGAGAGAAGCACCAAGCTGGCTTTGACACATTGCACAACAGAGAAAACATCTGATCCTTCAGCAGACTTGGATAAAATCCACATCACATTACGAAGCCCTAAGTCAGAGTCCGAGCAAGACAAAGGCTGGAAAAAACAAAGAATCTCTAGCACAAGAGAACGAAAGGCAGCAACTACCCTGGGCTTGATTTTAGGTGCCTTCGTGATCTGCTGGCTCCCCTTTTTTGTAAAGGAAGTTGTCGTTAACACCTGTGAAAGGTGTCAGATTTCAGAGGAAGTATCCAATTTCCTAACATGGCTGGGATACATCAATTCTCTTATTAACCCACTAATCTATACAATCTTTAATGAAGACTTCAAGAGAGCATTTCAGAAGCTCGTGCGATGTGGGCAGTGACAGGGCATCTGTTCTTATAGGACTGAACCTGAAAATTGATTACTAAAAAAGTTCCATAATTGATAAGACTTTGAAAAAAAAAAAAAAAGAGACATTTGCTGTGTTTAGGAAAGACATACAGATAACTTTGTATGAGTAGCACCGTGCCATGTAAGCTGTAAAGAAACATTCTCTGTGGTCAGTAATGTGCTGGGAAGGGAGAGGTTCCATACACTTTATGACCCCAGTCTCGCACAGAATTACGTGACTGCTTAGCATTAAGCATGGGAGCTGTCCTAGTAAGTTACTCTTATGGTTACAGTTAAGCGCATTCAGAAACTTTGCAGGATTGGGGCCTAAAACATCGCTTGCTGATCATACCACAAGGCTAAATGCTGAATTGCTTGTTTAGGCAAAAACTTGCCCCCACCAATAGGTATTTTGATTGAGTTAAAAAAAAAAAAAAAAAAGCCAGGATTTGGTCCATAAAGCATTTATGAAAGTGCAGAATACCCCTTTGCATTAGGGACTACATCATGCCACTTAAGGACAGGCTTGCAGTGGGAGCACTCTGGGGGGCAGGGAGAGGAAAGGGAGCATCCTTTAGGATATGCAGCCATCGCCCTGTCCCTGTCTGGCTTCAGTGGGGATGAAGTACACCCCTGTCACACCAAGGGACAGTCCCTGCACTCCCTTGCTGCAGGCTCTCCAACGTGGCAGAGCTCTGAGCAAGGTAAGCCATTGAGAGCAAGCATTGTGTCCCCTCCACAGCCTCACACACCCACACAAAGGACAGTCACAGCCTTGACTTAGAGGAGATGAATGAACAGCCGCTGAACACCTAGAAGGAGATGGGTACAGTTCGCTGCGTAAGTGATGACTGGAGAATCTGATTGGTTGCATCAGATCAGAGCCAGCCAAGGGATGGGAGTGCAGGTGACGGGAAAGGTGTAAAATGCCTCCCCATTTGTGCCTCCTTCCCCTGAGGTGCCAGGCACAAAGCACAGTCCTTGCACTCTCTTGAAGACGAGGGCTGCTCCCTGCTAACACCCCTTAGGTCCTGAGCCATCTCAAAGGTGGTGCGGAAACAGCTGTAGCCCAGAGGAGGGAAATGTTTGCTAACCCCCCAAAAGGCTGTTGATTGCACTATCCCCGCTGCAGGCCTGTGGCTAACAGCCACAACAGAGCCCATCGTTAGATTGCTCTAAAAAGTTCAGACCAATGGGTCGTAACCTTTCAAAGACTAACACATCAGTTTGCCAGGCTAAGCCATTGGCTTTGTCTGGCTGTGTTCACTGCCTACCCCATATTCACCTGCCTCTTCTGACAGCTATTGGAACTTGGGCTGCTCCTAATGCCAGACTCAGGACGCAGGCAGGAGCAGCACCGCTCAGCAAAGAGCTTTCTGGCTAATGGAGGGCGTGCTGGCGTAGGACGCCTGTCCCAAAAGTCTTAAGTACACTCGGTCCCCATACGCCTTGGCTTACAGCACTATTGCTTCTGTAAAGTGCTGCTCTGTTTTTAATTTTGAGGTGTATTGTACTCAGAATATTAAACAAAAAAAATCCCATCTGTAACCAAAGAACAGCGGTGTTTCATGTATACTGAACTCTAGAATTTAACAGCTTTTTGTATTTTGCCAGCTAGTTACCAGCTGAGACAGCAACAACATAAAAGAGGCATTTCACGTAAAACAACTATTGGATTCGAGGCCTGTTGTGGTTAACTTACGTTTCTGTCGCTTTGAATTTATTGCCAGTGTTCTGCTTCCACACTAGGATATGATTGAAGTGTTACAGAAAAGTCATCCCAGCACCTGTACATTGATTCAAGCTATACATCCACCAGCTTGTCTAGGAATCCAATTCAGAGTTTAGTTACGCCATCTGTTGAAGCTTAGATTTTAAGAACACTGGGCAATGACAGACTGGATTGTGGTTGCACATAAATTCTTTTCACACTCAAGGTAACCCAAAGCGTTTTACTGCCATGGCAGGCAGCATACATAGCCTCAGTAGTCTGTAATGTTCAAATCCATTATGTTAGGAGGAAGAAGAATTGCTTGGAATATCACTTGTCCCCTGCAAACCATGCCATGGAATCCAGCTTTTAAAAGGATCAACCAGAAAGGAATCTCAGCAGGACAATGCCTCTTCCAACAGTGCAGTGTTTTCTTACTAGCACACTCTCCAGCTTGGATATTGTGGGTGGGACGGGACTTGACCCCTAAGCTTCTATCACAGAGCTTAGAGCTCTGTCCCCTAAGCGTTCTGTGATGTATACATTCCTTTTGCACAGCAGTTAACAGCTAGAGTATTTTATTTTCACTTTAAGAAATTTGGTGACATGTTAGGAAAGCAGATTTGAGACAAAAAGTATTGCTGTTGAGGGAAAGAGTACTGGAGCTATCAAATCTAAATACAGTAGCTCAGGCTGAAAGTAGAACAATATATAGCTAAACAGAAGAGCGGTGTCACCTTGCACTGTTGACAGTATCACACTATGATGTGACTCAAGATGCAGAGGTGGCTTCTTTGTATTACTTTCCCTAGGCGGCATCTGCTCCTTATAGAATGCAAATCTATGGTAATCAATGGGTGACAACTCATGGTTTTCCTGGTATAAAGCTTTAACTTGGGTTCTCAACATCCCTCAATAAGGATGGTCTGCCCAACCTCTCCCTCTCCCCCACAACTGAACATTTACATCTAAAAAATGCTTTAAATAACTATCCATCAAAATTATGGAAAATAAAAGTTGAATTCTGCCAAGCCTTCTTATACCTTGGCCAGAGTTGTGTGGATTTTCACAGGGATAGTTAAAGGGACATCCTTGACACAGGCCGTCCCCTTGCCACATTTCAAGTCCCTGTCCTACAGCATTGGCCACTAGCACTTTTCAGGACCAAGACTTCAGCATGGGCAAAACATTTTTCCTAGGCTCATTCTCAGAAACAGCTGACCGCTTTTGGGGGAAGTTTTCCAGAAATATTCAGCCTGAGACACCTAGACAGCACGGAACATTTCAGCCCAACTGACTACGTTATAATCAACTAAAAACAGCGTCCTATAACAGGAAGTGTTGGACAGCCCATAGTGCTACCAGCCCCTGCTGTTATGAAATAATTTGGGATATTGAACAGCGGCCAGTTTTAACCATTTTTATTGTACAAGCTAAAGGAGTTGAAAAGCCATACCTAGAATGTGAGAACAAGCTGTTTAAATGGGTTCCTTTGTCCTCTCCTCTCCCCCCAGGGTGCTTTCTTGTTCCTTTCCCCTTCTGACCCTGCTTAATATAATGCGAATGAGGGTTTGGGTGCACGTTTATTTTATTGATGAAGTCTCAGTTGTATACCATTGTGGGCTGGTGCTCAACTGCATCAAGACACATCCATCCAATCAAAGGATGCGTTTGGACAATCAGAATTGTTGGCCATCCTCTCACTCGGTGGTTTTCAAACTACAGGTCGGGAACCAGTACTGGGTGGCAGACCCTCAGGCACTGGGTCATGGCACACCCTGCTGGTGCCCCCAAAAGACTGGAAGGCTTTGCTGAACGATGGAATTGTGGGGTCGTGGGCATAAGTGACTTTTTTCCAATTGGGTCTTGAGAATTAAGTTTGAAAACCACTGCTCTAACTCTTCTTAGTGCCAGTTATTTGTAATCTTAATAGTGCCATCTTTGTAGCTGTTAGTGCAAAATCATTTAACAGGCACCTCCAGACTGAACCTGTTCTACCTGTCCACCTACACCATTATTTATTTGGTCTTTGCCGGCCACTTTATGGTGATGATCCTGTAAAACCTTGGTTGTAGCTGTGTGATGGAAGATTTCTTTTTCACTATGAAGGGCAGGGAAATTATTTAAGAAAGCTGTGAGGAGAAGAGAGGTAGAAGCCTTGTAAAGATTAAAGACAAACATTTAATGCTGCATGACTCTGGGTCAGATCCTGCAACAGCTAAAAATGAGTTGCACCAGTGGAGAAAGCAGCTAATCTCACTGTCCCGCTGACTGTCATCCGCCTAACCTCACGTGCAGCAGCAGCAAGAGAGCAGGAAAAAGTGGTTTTGCCCAAAGCAGCTGCTTCTTAATGCAATTCTAGGGGCCCAGATTGTGTGTGAATTGTTTAGGGGTGTCACTCTTAGCCCTGTAACACTGCCTCTTCCTCTGAGTACAGAACAGTTTTTTCTGGGCAGCCATAAGCCAAGGCAACGAGTCACACACTTCACTCTCCTCTGACACCCCCAAGTTATAAATGAATACTTACTGAACCCTGAACCACTCCCTGCTGAGACATGTTACAAAGTTGTCTGCCCACAGGCAAGGCCAGATTCCATCTAGATCAGACTTCCTTTTCCCTATTATGGACACACATTTGAGAAGCAGAGGGGTAAGTTAAGAGTCAGCACATGGTGCAGAAGGTAGATTGACAGGTCTGATCAGGCAGTGGTTCTGGGGCATCTGTTGTGGGTATGCAAAACCTGCCGGTGTGGGACTGGTCTCTGACTAACGGGATATAGTTGGATCCAAGTGCTAAACCTTCCAGTAACGTACTGATGCACTTAGGTCACATTTTCATGCTCTTCTTTGCAACCAGGAGGGCTAGAAACATTTTTTGGAAATGAAATCTGATTTTCTTTTGTAGTCATAGGACACAGGGAGCCAAGGCTTTATGAAAATCTGCTAGTATCTCAAACCTTGCTAAACTTAATGCAGCACAGTTCTGCCAAGAGACACCCAATGTTGATTATATGAAATGGGACACGAGGCACCCAGTGATGTTGGTATGAGTCATGGGCACTGCTGCGTTAAACAGTATCTCACCTACTTTGTGTCAGAATTGTCTGGTGCCCAAAACTAGCTGATCAGGTCAATGTCGCTAGCCGAGCAATGTGACAATACTAACATGATATTACCCAATCTGGAGTCTCAAAAGCAGAAAGTCTTCCCCGAATGTTCAAATCAATTTGTTTCAAATATAAACTTTAAAACCCCTGAAGACATTTCTAACAGAAACATTTTTAGATAAAAGAAGAGCAGTTGTTAGTTAAATAGCTGACATGCTAACGGCACATTAAAATTCCTGAGACAGAGGAATGCTAAAGAAAGTACTTAAGTGGTGAATCACATCAGTTATTTGAGTGGTGATATTTTTAATACAATAGTTGAAAATCAGTGGCATCCATGTTTTAGAGAAGGTGTATTTTTAGCTCCAGTCCTCAAGATAAGTTGCTACATAATAGATGAACAGTATTAGCAAATTTGTTCTCCTCTCCACTTGTAGTTCAAGATGGCTTATAAGTGACAACTAACTTGTCACCATCCCGAAGTTAAACATTGCATTTTTCTTTTTACATATCCACTACATTGAAACTCTAGTCATTATTTAGCTTTAAAAAAAACAAAAACAAAAACAGCAGTTATTACTCTTTAGAGCACTAGTTAAAATTAGAAGAGCTAATAATTTTTCATGCATTAGGACGTAATCAGAGATAGACAATTTTTGTAATCTCTAGGTCACATTACACAGCCGCATGTAATTTGTATAAAGGTGGGTGGCTGCTACCGATTACTCTAGTTAAAATTATTTTCCATTACATTACAGAGCTCCAACAGTCCACGGTTACACAAACTAAAAGATCAGCCATAGGAGATCAAGTTTTTTCTATGTTGCAAACAGCTGATAGAAGAAAACATGTTCTCCTTCTTTCACTCATGTGCACGTATGCGCACACAGATCCGGGATCAGTGAGAGCAGGATGGGGTTTCTTGTCATCCACAACAAAAAACCACCACTAATTTTAACAATCTATTTTCTTCAAAATGAAATGAGTGTGCAACTTACGGAGCACAATGCTGAAAAGTCTGAAACAGTAATAAGTTAGCAAACCAGTTCTGAGCACGGGGAAGGACAAAATCATTAAATACAAAATTCAAGTTAGGCCTTTTCTGTTTAAAATATAACTCGCATCTCAAAACTAGTTTGATGGATCTTTCTTCAACGTTTGCATTTGGGTTAAATCTCTCTTTGAGGTAGGCAGGAAGGTGGGTGTGCTCTCTCTCTCTCTGCATTTTACAAACATGCGAAGAAACACAGAGAAATGGAAAAAGTTTAATGCCCACAATTTTCAAAAGCTTGGGCAGACGCAAGTTGCCATCCAGGTGGCTCAAATGGGAGCTGGAAATAGAGCAGAGCGCAAAGATGGTGCTGAGGCCATACCAAGCTGACTGAGTAACCGACGGCTAGAGCACAGGTACACAATTAGGTGTCCCTGTGAACTCCTGAAAATGCTACGCTGCTCCAAAATTACTTGACTATACCAAGAGGTGCAACAAAAGCTATTTAAACAGCAGCCCTGAGGTGTTGCTCATAATCTGTGTGCCCCTTAAACCATACACCAGAGCACTCAGAGCAATGACCCACACATACACTGGAGATCATAGGCGGTCTCAGCGGGTGGGCAGGAGGGGCATTTGCCCAGGGCCCCACGGGGGGGATGGACCCCACACCACAGCTATTTTATATCTTGCAGCAAGGGGCCGGATGGGAGGAGACCAGTGACAGGGCCAGAGAGCTGGTAGGGGCCCCAGGCAAAAGTCAAGGATGAGGCCCCTCATGCTATGTGGGGGGACCCCATCCTTGACTTTTGTCCAGGGCCCCATAATCTCTAAGACTACCCCTGCTGGAGGGAGCAAGAGAGAGCACATGCACAGGGTTTAGTGAAGGTCAGGATAAGGGCAGAGGCTACCCAAGGCCAGGGGCAAGTGGAAAACTTTAGGGAGAAAGCAGGACAGCACCATGGAGCTGCTGCAGTGTAACACCTACCCAAGGTCTGTCTGTGAATCGTGCAGCATAGTGGGTTTAAAACACTCAGAGTCATGACAGGCATCGGGACACCCTCTAACTCCAGGAGACACCAACAGCATCATCCACTGAGCCCAGGTGTGTGGTCTCTTCCTCGGATTTTATACCATCTCCCTACCTGAGCTCTGATTGGCTCAGTTCATATACTTTTGACTCCACCCACCAAGAAAACATTCTGGAGCTCATGGAAAAACACTGATCTGTCCAGTAACTATTGGCCCTTACTTCTGGATAGGTCTGGACACTTGAAATAAATTGCCATGCTCTGTCGCCTTACATGTGTGCACAGACAGAGATACAATCATACAGAAATTCCTTAATTTCTCAACTGCCTTCCCCCACTCCACCCCGCACCCGTCTCTAAACAAATACTGCAGTGTAGAGGCATATGGGTTACAAGAGCAGAAGTCCTGGATTTCTGGTAGGTTGTTTTCATTTCTCTTGGAGCAGGGAGCTCTGTAACAAGGGTGGAGGAACAGAGGGTGCAACCAGCAAGAAACAACAATGGTATTAAAGCAGGACAGTCTTCAGAGTGGATTTCAATACCTGCGAACTAGAGGGGGGGAAACTGCCATGGCTACAGGTTATGAGAAAGACCCTATCTGAGAATAATTTTTCAAGAAATTCCTGTACCTCTGGGTAAAAAAAATACATGTCAAATATAAACAGTGCAACAAACAGATACAAGGCCTGGTTGTCAGAATGAAACAATATTATGAGAAATGCTCCTCAGGAGGCAGCGACTCTGAAGATGAGGCAGCAGACAGGTATGAATTAACTAATTCGACAGGTTATTTTTGCACCATTCTTATGGCCAGCGCATCATGTCTTGCTATGCGACTAAATGATAAAAACTGGTTTGGGTGAATTACTTATTAATTTCAAAACATGTATGTTCAAATTTAGTTTGTTGTGGGAGTATTTTTCAATTACAATTTTACTGTTACTGATGGACTTCTGAACTAATTATATTGAGCAATAAAAAATCCTAGGGGAAAACTTCCTGTTTAAAGCTTTATTAGGCACTTATGAATTTTTAATATTTAAAAAACATGGGGGAGGGTTTCAAGCTGTTTGGACCATTATTAGAGAGAAGTGTTTAAATAATCCTTATGCTGTATTCTGGGTTTAGAATGAATTGTATCATCATTTCAGAGGTACAAAACTGCAGTAGGAAGAATCTCGCATTCACAATTTTTTTTATTTTTTTTTTAAAGCCATCCCTAGTAATGCTCAGTGTGTGCCAGTGACTTTTTACCATTTTATTTCAGGGTGCCAGTTAGACTCAAGATGCTATGAATGCGCGTCATCTGCAGTGTCTGCAACTTCAGTCATCTGCCTGGCCCACCAGCCTTCCTACAACTACCGCCATTCGTCAGACCGTAAATCACCTGTAATACAACAAACACAGACTTCCTTCATCATCTGGTAATATTTTGCACAAGGTCAAAACCATAATTAGTAAATTCCAGCAAGAATCCAGAGATTGCTCAGTTCACTTTTGCAACACATCCTCCCTTTTGTCTTGTACAGAACAAACATTTCATTGTTACAACCAGTCTGTGCTCCACCAAACAGAGACAACATTGCTGGAAGGTTGCTGGATATAATCTATGAGAAGGAATTGAATAGTGTGCAAAAAACATTGAGAGGAAATTCATTTAGCTGAGTCTTGATGGATAGAGCAACATATGCAATGATCCAGTAATATGTGCTTGTGTGACAACAGAAGATGGAGTTGTCTATCTTACAGAAACAACTGATCCATCAGGAAAGATCCATTCAGCAGAATACTTAAGCAGCAGTAAAACTGATAAACTGAACATTGTGCTCCAGGCAATGCTGCAAATCTAGCAAAGGTGAGAAGAAATCCAGAAGAAGATAATGAAGGAAGCCTGCAACTTACATCAGTACAGTGCTCCTTTGACATCTTATAGCCAAGGACGTAAGTACAACTCCAGGAAAAAAGTAAGTGTTGCTGAACTTGCAAAATATTCTCATGAACATGCTTCAGTGAAGAGTAGAAGAGGTTCCAAACTAATTCTCCTCCAAGATGTACAACTGAGGTCAGTGATTGACTGTTTTGAGCTATTTATGAAGAACTGACCTATTTGGGTAACAACTAGTGACAAAAATCGTGATAAAATAGAGGAACTATCCCAGCCAAAGGAGTCAACAGACTAAAGAGAAACATACAAGAGATACTGAATATACTGAAACCTATTTCCACAGCCTTGAATAACCTGTGGAAAGATGGCTGCTGTATTTCTGATGCTGTTGAAATTTGGAAAGAACTGTGAGGCAAAGACATATCCAAAAACAACAAAGTTAAAAATTTCAAGCTGTAAAGAAGTAGATGGATCCAGCACTTACTCAGCTTCATTTTCTTGCCTTATACCGAAGTGTTTATGTAACTGCTAAAAAAGAAGAAGCTGCTATAACATGGTATCTATCAGATATCTGGCATACCAACCATAATAAGTTTCAGGGCTGGGGATGACCTATTTGAACAATACGTGTTTGCAGGGAATGTTTTAGAGAAAGTCATACCACTAAACTGTTGGAAATCTTTTGCGAAGCACTCAGAACCAAAATTTGCTGAAGTGCTAAATAGCTTTTGACAGTCATAACCTCTTCTGCAGGCACAGAAAAAATAATTTATTCATTTGGATTCAGACATTACAAACTAAGAAATTGATCAGGAGTTGGGGGGGGGGGGGGGAAACCAGGAAAAGTTTTATTCAAAGACTAAAAGAAAAAGAAAAGTAAGGAGGGAGAGTAGGAGACTTATTAGTTGAAAAGTTTGAAAGACAGCCTAAGTAATTTGAGAGAGTCTCATTTTCAAGACTTAGGTGAGTAGGAGGTTAAGTGCCAGTCACTTTCACATAGGCATATTTGAAAATTTACCCAGGCTGACCTGAAATAACCAGTTTAATTCACTAACTACAGTTAATCCTTCTGTTTAATAAATCATTTAACTGTAAATGTGAAGCATGTTTTGATACGATAAGTTTATGTTCCCAAAACATTTAAAGTGGTTTTGTGTAATAAATATATATTTTATATGCTGTTTCCTGTGTTTTGTTACATTCCCATTTTCATCCTAATGCAACCCAATTCAAATCATGAGCAAAAAGTTAATTATCTAGTAAATAAGCAATGTATCATTTACCATTTTCTGGCATACTAAAATATACAATGGATAAGAAGCGGAGAATATTAAGCATTAAAATTGCTTGAACAAATATCTATAGCAATAGTTTTCCCTGTTAGGTGGCAAAAAAATAAACGAAGCCTAATGTAAAGGCTCTATTGAGTTTAAAATCAACATGTTTTAGGAGTTCTATCACCCAATGAAAATGCACCTTTAGAAAATCAAAGTATCACCAATGGAAATGTAGATTCAAACTGATGATTTAAATCAAGGCTTTCTGCTTGGTGATTTAAATAAGGATTAAAATGGATCCACTCTTATGAGGCAATTCAGGACAAAGGAGAAGCTGGCAAGAGGGAGAGACGGGCTCAGGAGGAGCCTCCTAATAAGACCCAAGAGCCACAAAGAAGCTGCTTTGACGTCACTGAGTCACCCAAAGCCAGCCTACATCTGCAGTGAACCGAACAGGGAGCTAGACTGGCTGGCACAGAGGACTGTACCTTCCCCATCCCACTGAGTCAGCACTCCACTTGGCACCTTTACTTACTGCATCCTCCACTGGGGACAGCCAGTCCATTGCGCACATGAGTCTACGGGCTTCCTAAATGCTATGATCTGCAGGCCTTCCATACGTCTGGTTACAGGCCATGGGGGACATTTTCAACTTCATCAAGACGCCTAACTGTCATTAAAAACCAATGGGAGGTAGGTGCCCAAATGCCATTTGTGCTTTTGAAAAATCTGCCCCCATATTAGCAATCCTAGGGATTAGGAAGAACATCACATCACATCACATTATGCTGGAATTTTAAAACAGAGCAAAATTCTCATCAGCATTAGACATGCCACATGGCATGCACAGCTGTCTGAGGAGAGAGAGTGCAGCTACTAGATCTATTCCATAAATACAGTGGTGTTACATGACACAAAAGATAGGATTGTGCGACAAGTTGTTTTCTTTTCTTGCCCTAACCTATACAGATCTCCAGTTCACTGGATGTGGAACTAAAACATTTTAAAACCAAACTCCATTTCCTCTCTGCTTCCCCTCTCCCAACTGAAGACATGAGAAATTACTCTTTCATTTGCAGGTTGAAGTTTGGAGAGAGGACAAATGCAGCTCTCCCTACCCAGTTTTAGATTTCATTGAATGCAACCTCTCTCTGATCCATCCCTTCCATTTACTCTGCTCCCAAGTTCTGACTGCTCCCACCCTCAGCAAATGTACACAGAGCAGAAGGCAAAGGAAGTTTAAATAGGAACATTGATTTCGTATATTTTGTATAAAGTAAGCTTTTTTGTCTAATTAAAGAGGGAGTCTTTGAAGGGCTGAAGCAGGGTAAGAAATCAAGGAAAAGATGGGGCAAAGCATGAGAGATGGTAGAACCTGTCCAGGGGAGGTTAGTATATTGAGGCTGTGGGGGGAAATGGTTAGGTTCAAGCTTCCAACCTTCCCAGGAGAGTGAGACCTCCAGCGTTCTTGTACTCACCCTCTCCTGTGAGGAGGAGGAGGATCAAACGTGGTCCAAAAACTGCCATATATTGTACCCAAAGATTTAAAAATTGCCTGGAAGTTTCTTAAAGAGCAAAAATCAGTCCACAAAGAGATCCAGCAAAATCTGTAAGGTTAGATGCCTTTTGGACTTTTCTCTTTTTAAGAAAGCCAATATCCAAACCGCATCTACTAAATTTAGATCTGTTTAAATCAGCAGGTCCCCAAATGCTTGCTGCCAAGTGTTTTAGAAGAGCCAAGGAGCTGCACTCTGTACCATGACTATTGATTGTCAGTAAGTTTTGGGGCACTGAGTAAGTTCAAGGATTGGAAAAAAGCTCATTTGGTTTCAAATTTTAAAAGGGTAAACACAATGACCTGCGTAATTATAGGCTTGTCACTATGTGGTGAATCCTGGGCAAAATAATAAAAGAGCTGAGAGGGGACTTGATTAGTAAAGAATTAAAGGAGGGTAATATAATTAATGCCAATCAACATGGATTTATGGAAAAGAGATCTTGTCAAATTAACTGTTGGGTTTTTCTTTTAAAGAAAGATTGCTAGCTTGGTTGAAGGCAATAGTGTTGATGTAATAGACTTCTGAAAGGCATTTGACTTGGTACCACATGACATGTTGATTAAGAAACTAGAATATACAATTAACATAGCACACATTAAATGGCCTATAAACTGGCTGGCTGGCCTCAAAATGTGACCATAAACAGAGATCATCATTGAACGGGTGTGCAACCAGTGAAGTCCCACAGAAATCAGTTATTAGCCCTATAGTATTTAACATTTTTATTGATGACTTGGTATCCAACACCCACACACACAAAAAAAAAAAATCAAACAAAAAACAAAAAAAACCCAAACCCCTCTCTCACAAATAAAGTTTGCAAATGACATTAAAGACCATGGGAGCCGTAAGCAATGAAGAGGACGGGTCAAAGGTACAGAGCAATCCGGAGCACTTGGTAAGCTAGATGCAAGCCAACAACGTGCAATTCAATACAGCCAAGTCATACATCTAGGGAAAATAATGCAGGCCATACTTACAGGATGGAGGACTCTATCCTAGGAAACAGTGACTCTAAATAGGATTCAGGGGATCATAGTGATTAATTAGCTAAACATGAGCGCCAAGTGTGACCCTGTACCCCAGAGGGCTAATGCAGTCCCTGGATATATAGCAAGGGGAATAGGGAGTTGTAGTAGAAAGGTTATATTACTTCTGTGTTTAGCACTAGTGCGGCCACAACTCGGATACTGAATCCAGTTTTGGTGTCCACAATGGATGTTGATAAATTGGAGAGGGCTCCGAGGAGAGACGAAAGAATGATTATGAATTGGAAAATTTGAGTATCACTATAAGCAAGGAGTTCGATCTCTTTAGTTTATCAAAGAGAAACGTAAGGGTCAATTTTATCAGTCTTTAAATGACTAGATGCAGCACAGAAATTGGATAGATTGGATACAGAAAGGTAGAACAAGATCCAGTGGCTAGATGTTGAAGCCAGAAAAGTTGAGGCAAAAAATAAGGCGCTTTTTATTTTTAAGCAGTAAGAGTAATTAACCATTGGAACAGTTTACCAAGAGTTATGAGGGACTGTCCATTACTGGAAATGTTTAAATCAAGCATGGATTTAAAAAAAAAAAAAATTATTTATTTTTTTTTTTTTTAAAAGAAATGTCCTAGCTCAACCAGAAATTAATTCAGGGAAGTTCTAAAGCATGCATTAAATAGAAGGTCAAACTACATGATCATAAAGGTCTATTTTGACCTTGGACTTTATTTAAAATATTTTTAAAAATGAAATGGTGCAAGAAGTTCCCTGTAACATCTCTGCTTCACCACCATGCAATCTGGCAGTGGATAGCTTTGCAGATTTGATCCCACAATCCACATGATTCCCCCTTGCCACTCTAGATCTACTGTTCCCTTCACATCAATGCAAATTTTCATTTATATTTATTTCAGTTTACATGTTAGAATGAAGCACCTCTTCAAGGGTCTGCCCTGGATTTTAAAGTGTGCACACGCACGCACGCACGCACGCACACGTGTGCGTGTTTAGCTATCTAATGATGCAGATAGGCACCTCGTGGGGTTTTCAAAAGCACCAAATTCTTACTGATTTCAATGGGCGTTAAATATCTGAGGATCTGCCTAATGCTTTTGGCATGTGATAAATTCAGACACACCAAGGAGACAACCAGCAGTCCTTCTTCACTCCAAACCAGAAAATAACCAACTAAAGTATCAAAGTCAAGCCCAGACACCACTTCCCTCACCCACAAGTAAGAGCCCTCCCAACATCCACCCTTCCCCCAAGCCCCAGGAAGCAGGGCTGGCCCAACCATCTAGGTGAACTAGGTGGTCGCTTAGGGTGCCAGGCTTTAAGGGGCACCACATTAGATGGAAGTGAAATGTTTCTCTATTTAAAAATATATATTAATATATGTTCTCTCTTATAACTCATGGGGGAAGGGCACCAAAGTCAGTTCATCTAGGGCACCAAAAAAACCTTGAGCCGGCCCTGCCTGGAAGACAGATGACCTTTGTCACATCTCCTAAAAACCAGCAGGTCTGGACTGTGTCAGAGCAAGGCAGGGAAAGGCACTCCCTAGTGAAGGAAAATACCTGGCTAGCAACTCCCTTGTCTAAATCAAGGAAGCTCCACTTTGAAGACCTCTGCAGTGCCCAGCTGCAGCAGTCTAGCATGGGAAGAAGCAGTGTCCCAAGTAAACAGCTCCCAGACCAATTAAGGTTGTACACATCCTAACCAAGCCCCTGAACTCCAACCTGATCCTGACAGGTGGCCCCATGTAGCGCAGGAGCATGAATGATGATGGCTAGGTTCATTTTCGAGAGAAGGGCCCCATCCTGCCAGTCGAGTGTAGAGAGAAAAGCAGTCTGCTTTGCTGCTGCTGCTACCCAACAAGACCTCCACTCTGTTCTAACACATGACAAACTCACTCCTTTAGTCACGGGAACTGATTTCACTTCCATTGCTTCCCCAGTCAGCAAGCCTCATGTCAGCCTCCTCTTGGGTTGGCTCCAGCCAGCTAGCATTCGTCTGGACAACTGTACTGAGAGACACACTCATAGGCTATGTCTACACTTGCAAGTTAGTTCAAATTAAAGAAGCTTAATTTGAACTAACCTAAGGCCTTGGCCACACTAGGCTTTCATTAGTTCGAATTAAGGGCTTCTTTAATTCGAACTAATAAATTCAATTGCTTAGTTCAAACTAACCCTTAATTCAAAATAGTTATTTCAAATTAAGTCAATATGGCCATATTAGTTCGAACTAACCGGCAGATTGACCTTCATGCAACTGACTAATTCGAATTAAGCAAGTGCCCTGCATGGACATGGCTAGTTCGAACTAGCATTCTAGTGGGGCCATGCTAGTTCGAATTAACTTAATTTGAACCAACTAAAATTAGTTTGAATTAGTTAGTTCGAATTAACTAATTCAAACTAGCTTTCACAAGTGTAGACATAGCCATAGACTCTAAGGTCAGAAGGGACCAGTACGATCATCTAGTCTGACCTCCAGCAAAATGCAGGCCTCAAAACCTCACCCACCCAATCCAGCAATAGGCCACCAACCTATGACTGAGTTATTTACCTCCTTAAATCATGACTTAAGGACTTTAAGCTGGGGTAGAAGAGTTGAAGATGTCACATTGCTGAGGATGCGTAAGCTCAAGGCATTGCAGCCTGGACCTCTGTTTTAATTCTCCTACCAGCATTATATGCACATAGAGTTAAAGAACAACAAGATCAATCAATTGTAGTACACAACACTAAACACCTCTTGGGAGGGTCAGATGTATCCTGTGTTGTCTTCTGCAGTCAGTCACAGATAGTACCAGCTCCAAAACATTTGTTAGTTATTTCAGTTCCAGACAGGTAATTACAATTCTTCAGTGGCATTGTGGGTTTAACATCCTAATGAGACAGGACTCTTACGTCAGGTAAGGCAGGAGAAAGTTCTTCTAATAACTCTCCACTACGTGCAGAGAGACATCTCCTCGCACTCCACATGTACCATCTGCTAGAGCCCACCCTCGCCTCTGCCTTCCTATCATGACTCCCATCCCAGCATCTCTTAACCCCTTCAGTGCTGGCAAAGGCTGCTGTCCTCAGCTGAGGCCAAAGCCAGTCTTAAAATCAGTACTCTCTCGTTCTGGTGACTGGATTCATCATGCAAACCACACACCCTGATAGAGCCAATACTCAGATCAGAACCACTACCAGATGAAGTAAAAGGGAATTCACCTTTGGCTGAGCAAGCAAATACTTTACTAAGCACGTCTCAGAATCTTTTTGCATTTCTCACCTTTCCTAAAGGCTGGTTTCATTTGAACACCTTGTTATTAAATGTACAGCCAACAGTTATTGTTTCCTGGTTCAGTAGTTCCCTCTAGTGGTTCACAGGGTGATCTACACACATATTGAAGCAAAATAATTGAGACCTTTTGATTTAATGCTACACTAAAATTACTGCAAATGTGTCACATTTGGTGCAGAGCGATTGGAAGACTCTAGAAGCTCTTATCTTTGCTGGATGCTGAGCCAGGAAAGATGCAGCTGTAGAGTTCATTTATATCACTCTAAGAAAGCATTTTAGAGTCATTAATAAAAACTAAATTCTTACGCCTTAAAAAAAATTGCCGTTACTTTTCTAAAAGCAGACAACTAAAGTCAGAATAAATACAACCTAAATCCACAGGGCCTAACTTCCATTAAGCAGTGGGCCTGAGGCCACAGTAACCTCCAAAAGGGATAGGTACAATGTGATATGTGGGACTTTTTACACAATTATAGTGATCAAAACAACAGGGAGTGGGCACCATACAGCCCCTACAAGAAGCAATGGGATGAGATAAGAAATGTCTCCTCTCCCCTCTGTACTCCAGGAAACACTGTTTGGGGAAAACTCCCTTTTAGAATCAACTCACCTTTTGTTCCGAAAAAGCCAGTAACCAGTAACTCGCCCGAGATAAAAGGCTGCAGTCCCTATGAGCTACTTTCTTAGGGCTTCATAACAAACCAAATAACTGCCCCAATACATACGATTTGAAGGCCTCTCAGTCAGAACAGAGAATTGCTTCTCTCCAGAGGAGTTGTTCCCATTCTGCTTGGCAGTCCTGCTAATGAGCTGCCAGCACATGAAGTGGATCCAGCTGTTCCTGTTTCCTCCCCCTTGAGCACCCGAAGTAACCACACCTCTGGGTCCAAGGATCTCACTGCCACACAGAGACTGCATAATTTCACAAAGGAAACTGGAATGAGAGGAGCTATCACCCTAAAAAAACCCTTTTGAGTCCCCAAAGTATCTTGCCACCAGCATCTACATCTTATTCAAATGGAAAAACATAGCTACTAATTAGAATCTTCTGCTTCATGCCCACTGTCCATTTGTTTAGCTCTTGGCTGTAACCAGTTCTGCAATGCAGAGACTTCAGCCTATAGATCAGGGTTTATGAAAGCACAGGAATAAGCAGCAGTACTCACAATCATTGGCAACCAAATAAACTCACCTTCTGAACCAACTGTGTCTCCAAAGGCCCAAGCTAAAGATCATTAAATCAAGCACTCAGCTCAGTTCCACTGTTAGAAATGAGCAACGTTGGGAGGCAGTTTCCTTTTGAGATAACAACAATCCCTCTTCTCCTGCATGAGGCCACCAGAACTGCTGACTGTTGGAGGTCTGTGATCCCTAAGGCCAGCTCAATCAGGAATCAGAATTTCCCAGGAAGGAAGTAAAGGCATGAAGTTTGGTCTCTCTGGCTGTTCCTTGAGGATGAAAGTAAGAGAATTTTACTGAAGCATTAATTAGTTGAATAAAACTGTTGCACATGGGAGGATTTCAAATGGAGTCCAGAAATCCAAAGAGTTTAGCAATTTCTTTATTGCCCAATAAAGAAAAGAGATAAGTCAGTCAGAGGAGATGGGTGCATTTCCTTTGGTCAGTGGCTGAAACTGTGAAGCCCCTGGATCTGTTGGGCTGCACTGTGTTGATAGACAGTGGGGATCTGCAACCTGGAAATAAAGAGCACAGCTGGAAGCATGAAGCTGAAATCTATGAGCAGAGCAGAGCAGAGCAGAGGTAAGCCCTGATACTGGGAAATTATGACATACAGGTCATTCAGAAATAAGGTGTAGCTCATCAGTGCAGTTTGAAAAAGTATCTAAAGAAATGAAAACTCTTCTTGCCACTGTCGGCAGTTAGAGTCTATGGGATTGTTTAGAAATTCTACAGTGATCATATAGTTCTCAATTTCATGCGCTAGGTTTCCAGAGTAATTTTTTAGAAACTTGTTTCATTTCTATAGAATGGTATTGGTTTCATTTCTATATCACAAGCTGTCTCACTAGTAAACTGTACGATACACACACAATATAGATCTAGCCTTTTCATTGAGAAACCAACAGCATTAAGCCTAACAATAATAAATAGCTCAATCTCTCCTCTATTTAACAAAAAAAGTGTCTAGGAACCTGATTCACAGTTGCCTTGTACTTTGCATCACCACCTACAACTGTGCAAAGCAAGTGCAAAACTCTCATTTGCTAATGTTATACATCAGCTGACTCTGGACTAGTTTAAAAGACAAGCTTAGAGGTAGGGCAATGGAGAAACAGGCCCTGGAATTCTCCAGAATGTCCCAGTAACTTGGATCTCATTCCAGGTAGATAAAATCATTCACATGCTAACATGATCTATGTCACTTTTTTTTTTTTTTAAGTTCCATGTATTATGTGTCAAGCTGCATTAAATTCTGCAGCAGGAACCCTGGTTTCAAGGGCATCCTGGTACAGCATACCTTTAGTTATATTATGGTGGTGGGCACCTCAAACAGCCAAGCTGGAATTTGAGCGCCCGAATTCTCTAGACAGAGACTTGCTCAGCTGTAACGGGAGTTCTAGGTTCTGCATCTTTCAAAGAGTGTTTTCATAAAGGTTTATAAGGTCATCGCCCTGACAGACAGCTGATGTCAAGAAATAGTGTATATCTGTGTTGGCTGCCCTAGCCCTGTCTATAACACAGAGAGAAGTACACATGTTAGGTGCCTTTTTTTTTTTTAATAGCAGGGCTCCATGGAGGCAGAAGAAGAAGAAATAAAATGACAGATGAATAGTAGTGCACCAAGGGGGAGGTGGGGAGGGGCCAGGCACCAGGCTGGAGCGGGGCGCTGGGCCAGCTTCGTTCCAGGGCTGGATTAGAGAGGCCCTGGCCTGGGCTGCACAGTTTCAGGGTGCTGCCCCTGCCCTCCTGCCACCTGGGCCAGTCCCACTACCAGTCTGGGCTGGTCCAGGTGTTGGGAGGGCAGGGGTGGCACCCCAAAACTGTCAGCCCAGGGCAGAAACCCTCTAATCCAGCTCTGACACAGTGCCAGCCCAGCAGCCTGGCCCCTACAGGATTCCCCCCACTTCTTGGGGTAGCTGAGGGGGAGGCTCAGACCCCTCCTGCCTTGTGTGAGGGGGCTGCTCAGAGCAAGGGACATGAGACACATGGGGGCAGCAAATGTGAATTGGCCCTGTAACCTGGGCCTCCTGGGATAACTACCTGAATATGCAAAGATCAGGGCTAGCTGCAAAAAGGAGAACAGATTCTCCCAACACGGGTGGGTTACCTGGAGCTAAACTCCCCAACCAGTCACAAACAACACTTCTGATTCCCCACATGGGATATCAAGAAGCCACCATAAAGTATACTCAGCCCCCTTTACTGTATTTCAGCCACCGGTCCCCGATACAGCCACTGGGTCTGGTAAAGAGAGAAATTGCTTAAAACTCCAAACTGTTACTCAGAAAAGTTTCTCCTGAACCCAAAGGGTCAGCCACATTACACAGAACAGTATAGGTTTGGATCTTACCCAAAATACCACACTGCCAGCCAGTCCTCTAGTAACTAAAACTAAAGGTTTATTGTTCAAGGAAAGAAACAAACTATGAGAGAACTGTTAAAGGGTTAAAGTAATCACATACATACAAATGATTTGAAAGTCCAATACATCAAGTTTCCAGTAGAATTTGAAATTTGCAGATCTTAGGCTCACATCCAATACCTGGATGGGTTTAAATCCTTGTTTCCCAGCCTCAGTTGTTAGAAATCCAGTTCAAAGGAATATAGACCAAATTGTCCAAGTATAGAGTTTTCTTTAATTCTCCCATGAGAAGAGTGCTGGCTGGGATCTTAATCCTGTGGCCCAAATTTGCCTAAAGAGCTTGGACAGATGTGAGACAAAGGGATTATGTTCCCAACTTCCTTTTATAGTTGTAGCAAAGTGGGCATTTGCAGGTTATTTCTTCATGTGGGCTTTGATGATAGTTCACAGAAACTTTCTTAAGTGGAAAATAATAATGCATATTGTCCTTTGAAGTAAAACCTTTGCCTCTTGGGAACCACAGATAATTAGCTGCATTAGCACCATTAATAGACAGTTTACATTGGTACATCAAAGCTCCATCTAGATGTTAATGTTCCCTCTTGACCTCTTCTAAAAGAACAATAGTAACAGACAGGGAAGCAGTTCATTTACCTTGCTAACTTTTAACAACATAGATGTAAACATCATCAAGTAACTACTAAAACACACCTGCATATCAAAGCCCTAACCTACCTGTAACACTATCATATACTTTTGAAGATTAGATCTGGGTCATGTATTTTACAAGATGGCTTGGCCTTTTCAGGCCTAGCATGCCAGGCCCCCAGGCACCAGACAGCCTGTGTATGCCACTGCAGATGAGAAGTGAACAGCCTTGAGGCACAGAGAGTTTGAGATCCTCTCTTACATATTCCAATCAAAACTCACCCTGGTGGGGAGAGGAGCAAGATAGCAATATAGGAGAGTGAGCAGTTTGCCATGAGATAAAATGTGGCTGTGGGGAAAAATATGCCAACAAACTCTCATGCACATGAAGGATGGTACTTGCAAAGCTCTACACTTGTTCCTCAAATGCTTATAGGGGGCCACTTTCATGTGAAGCTGTGAAATGGGCAGTCTGGTAATGTCTGGGTTTTTAGCTAACTTCCTTCTACTCTGCCAGTCACCTTTCTATATTTTACTTCTGTCCATCCAGGATTTCTCCATAGAAAATAATCCATCAAATTCAAGGTGAGTTCTGATTACACTCTCCCCCTGAATTAATAGTTCTCCTTTAACCTGCAACTTCTGACATGCACAGCAATATATCACTGTTAAACTCATGGAATAATAATATATTGCAGAAATATGGGTGCAGATTCAGACTAGCATACTGTAGAGATTATGGGATCTCAGCACTACTGTAACACAAATAGTAAAAAAAATAATTGAAAAAGAAAACCAAAATACTAGATGCTAGTTGAAGGAGCAATGGCTTGAGACACTGGCTGTATAAGTAGTCAGGTAGGCTTAACTTCATTTGATTTTATAAAATGAGAAAATTGGGGCCTAGAGTCATCCCTATTAAATTTCGTGGCCTACATTTGCAAAAGTGACTAATACCTTTCAAGAGAGACAAGACAAGGTAAGTGAGATAATATTGTTTGCTGGACACACTTTTGCTGGTGCAAAAGACAAGTTTTTGAGCTCCACAGAGCTCTTTCCCAGACTGTGGAAGCGTTCTGTGGGGCTCAAAAATTTGTTTCTTTCACCAGCAGAAGTGGGTCCAGTAAACGATATTATCTTACCCACTTTGTCTTGCTCATATCCTGGGACCCACATCACTAGTGGCATCTAGAGCTTCCAACTTGGCATGCTTTAACAGGGCCTGATTTTCAGAAAGACATGAGCACTGACCCTCTGGAAATCAGGCCTCTTTAAGGCATTTCAGGTTGGGCACTCAAAAATTACTAATCATTTCAGAAAACGTAGGCCTGTAGGGTTTTCCAATAAGCTCTGTAAATGTCAAGCCGTTTTACCACCTTTAGAGAAATATCATCTACAATTTAGACCCTAATCCTCCAAACACCCATCTGCTTATCTATACTAATTATAATTAATTTGACTTATTTCAATAGGACTACTCATAGTGGTAAGTTTAAGTTCTTGCATAAGTGTCCATGGGACCTTGGCCTTAACAGGGACAAAAATCAGTAGTATCTGATAGAAATTTCTCTTAAAACTTAAAAAAAATAAAAATACAGAATTCTAGCCTTTCTTTAGTCCTTTTAACCATCCTATAGACTTCCATAGCAGGGTTATGCAGTAATTTTCTATTGCATTCCATAAGATGGTTAAAAAAATGATAGAAAAATTATCCATTTCTATTAAAGTCTTTAGGGCTTTTCCACTGAGATTAACAAATAACAAAAGAAAAAAAAGTCACTGCATACACAAACAAACAAGGAGTCCTGTGGCACTTTTAAAGATTAACAGATTTATTTATCGCATGAGCTTTTGTGGGAGAAAATCCCACTTTGTCAGATGCTTTGAAGACTCATAGACTTTGAATCCAGAAAGGACCATCATGATCATCTAATCTGAGCTCCTGAATATTGCAAGCCACAGAACCTTACCCACCCACTCCTGAAATAGACCCCTAATTTATGACTGAGTTACTGATGTCCTCATAGCACACTTTAAAGTCTTCAAGTTAGAGAATCCATCATTTACATTAGTTTAAAACTGCAAATGACCCATGCCTCATGCTCCAGAGGAAGCCAAAAACCCCCTGAGGGTCTCTGATAATCTGACTCAAGGGAAAATTTCTTCTCGACCCCAATACGGTGATATTTACATGCAGAAATGCCCAATGATGGACAGATTTGCCAATTTTGTCCACAAAAATACAGACTTTGGATACACAAAGGGCGCAGGTACCAATTTAAGTGGCCAGTTTTTAAAAAATTGGCCCACGTCCCATTCCTGCACAGCAAATATGGGAGACCTGGACAAACAGATACCAGCCTTCACATTTGGACACAAGGAGAAAATAAAAACAAATACACTTTGCATTAAACAGGGACAAACTACACTCTTCACCAGCAGTACAACAGCAACAGCATTCTGCCCTGATGACTAGGTGACACAGAACAAAATCCCCACAGAGAAGAAAAGGTTAACAGGAAGAAGTAGGCGTAGCTGATACAGTTAGTATCTCAGTTCCCTACAATTGCTACCAGCTGGAACACTGAGTTTAACACTCTTGAACCTGTTACTTTAATTTATATTCTTGTTTTCAGTCTTGTAATAGCTATCTCAGTGGATTTTATAATTTCTTTACTTCCTCTTTCTACAAAATGTTTAGCTACTCTAGCGTTGATTGAAACCTGTTTAAAAAGTCCCAATCTTTTACTTTCCCGGCCAGGAGATACTCACAATGTCACTTCAGAGACATGACCCGGGAGACCAGAAGAGCAAAGGTTTGTGAATTAAAACAGCAGCATGAACTGTAAAGGAAACTATTAAAATTAGACTTTAAATATCACATAACTTAACTGTTCTTCCATTTGGTAACTCCAACCTACGTTAAAGGTATGACCGCATTCCAGATTTTACCTTTATTGTACAGAACTGATCTCCGGGTATTTCCCAGAGGTGATACATCTGTGGTTCCATCTAACCAGCCATTGTACCGTCTTTTAAGAAGAAAGAGCACCTGAATGGAAGGGTCTGGGGCCTGCTTGAGAAGATTATGTTGTTCTACTCAGAAAGAATTGGACCAGCAGGAGTTTCACTTTATAGCCCCAGAGCTATAATTACAAAAGGACTTAGGCACCTAAATCACAGAATCAGGCCCTACTGGGATTCATAATGCTCCAGCTGCAGAAAAATTTTGTAGACATCTAAACTTGCTCGTTGCCCAAATATTTACAGTCAAGTTCCCTAGATGCCTATGTTTCTGCCTCCAGAGCATGCCTACTGTTGCTTCCCTCCAGGCCATCAGGACTCCACCTCGCCCCCAAAGCGGTTCACAAACCAGAAGATAGGCATTCCTGTGTCTAGCTTGCCAAGGGGGCCCCAACTGGGGAAGCATTCTTAGGGCTCACCTACTGGATTCAGTTCCTTCAGATAAGCTTACACAAAGGGACTAGGTGAAAGAAAGATGACTTCTTTTGTAGCTCTTACCACGGTGGTTTAGGTACTCAACTGGGTTGTGGGAGACCTCTGGCTCAAGTCCTCCCTGTTCCTGAGTGGGAGAAAATTGGGCTCTGTCATCACTCAGGCCAGTACCCTAGCTACTGAGTCATGCTGTGGGACTCCCTCAGGCTCTCTTTATGGATAAACAATGAAGGATCTTTGGGCTAGAGAGAGAGTACAACACAAGGAGGACAATGACTCTAGCCTGGTGGTTGGAGTGCTCCCCTGGGAGGTCGGAGATCCAACATTCAGGCCTGCTGCTCCACTGATCTTTTATTTTTCCACCGTGGAACAGCTTCAGCAGGAGAGACTGATGGCTCTCCACAGAAGAATATCCCATTGCTCAGTGGGTGAAGCACTCACCTGAGAACTAGTGGTTTGCTGTTCAATCCCCTTCTCTCTCTCAGCTGGGCAGTGGGGTGTGTGAATTGGGGTCTCCCACCTCCAGAGTGAGTACCCTAGTCCCTGGGTTATATGTTATGGTTATGGGGGAGGTGATCTTCTTTCCCTCCTTCCCCACCACTTCAGCACCTTACAAAAAAATGTCATAGGTGCCTCACGTCAAACAAGAGTTCCTGCTGAGACTCCCAAGCAGTCAGGACTTAGGCAACCATTCTCTAAAGGGCGGGAGGAGATTTTCTATCATGCATCCTCCACAGCTACCATTAGATAACTTAGATCAGGAGCTGCCTAGGGTCCCAGCTTTTGTGAATCCCATTCTGAGGCCCCGATCTCCCACCATTCACTGTATAAGGAGCCTCGGCACCCATTTGTGTATCCCAATGATTTTCTAGGTGCCAAAATGTTAAGCTTGATTACTTCAGGCATCAACAGCCCCTAAGTTTCTTTGTGACTCCAGCTTCAGAGAGAAGTTCTGCAGATGTTCAGGGAACACAGAAGAGGGAGTACGAACAGAAACCAAGCTGTAAGCACAAAGCAGAACTATCAATGTTGCTCTTCTCTAGGAAGGGAACTTGAGAGAGACACTTCAAATGCCTCCTTCTTCACCCTCATCGGCCCCGTGGCACTCAAATAGTCCAAACTAGACACTTTAATGCCTCAGTGATGTCAGGGTTTTGCACCTCAGAGTACAACCGCTGTGCAAAGGCCCAGCTAGTGTAGCAAACCCAATTATGTACCCCAGCACAAACGGCGAGGGAGCATCCGGGCATTTCCCCTCTTGCTGTACATGGGCAAGGATAAAGCACGAGGGCATTTGTGTGTCTTGAAACCTGGTTGGGATCAGAGCACTGTGTCCAAGAGGGGTCTAGGTTCCAAATAACTTACTGTAGCATTGTCATGCGCACCATCAAATGGGTGCAGCGATGAAAATACAGAAAGAAAGCCTTGTGAGGAAATAATGGCGCATGGGCGAGAGAGAAACAAAATGAAGAGAAAAGAATAACAAGCATAAAAACAAGCATAAGTTCTGGTGGGCATCTGACATGCAATGGGGCGTGGGTGTTTGAGGCACAGCAGGGTGAGAGGAGGAGTGCTGGATCGCTCTGAGCTTTGAGTATGAGAGGTAGTTGCTTAGCTAAGAGCTAGCATTTGGAAAGGAAGAGAGAGGGGAGCCAATGTGTGGGTAATAGTCATGGTGTTGTATGTGTGATCAACTTATAGCCAGAAAAGAAATTAAATATGGTATTTTTTAAAAAACATTACAGTAAGGATAAATGCTGAACCAGGAGATCCAGTCATTGTCCAGCAACAACATAATTTGAGGCCGTAATGTTCTCAGTGACTTTTGGTAGTTGATCTCTAACCAGCTGTTTCCAAACAAGAGTGTGCACAGCATGCAGGTATTTCCATAGTCCTTCCCAGAAACATTCTGCATTCAGTCATATGACAGTGCATGCATCCCAACACAATGGAACAAGGCCAGGTCAGCCTTAATTCTGAATTCACTGGCTTCATGCTGTTAAAATGTTCATCTTCGCCATGAATTAGGGGCATTCTGTGCATAGAAGAATGGGGGGTAAAGAATAGATGTCAGTGACTCCTACTTGTATCCATAGATATGAATTAACTGCAGAACTCAGAGTGAGCAAGCAAAATGCATCCCGTTGTAATAACACCAGTAAATCTGACTTTCACCCCTTACCAGAGAGCCACCAGCTCAAACTCTACTCTTCCTAGCTAAGAATTTTAAATATTTTAGAAAGCAGGGGTGAAATCTTAGGCACAGCGGTGTCAGTGGCAGAACTCCCACAGACTTCAACTGGGCCAAAATTGCACTCCAGATTTCCAGCCAGAGCTTGCATTTGGTGACGCACGCAGAAGGTCTGCTGTGGACATGTGATACCTGCTTAAGGGAGCAACTGGCAAATTGCTTCTGCTGATGAAGATATAAAAACAAAGGGAGATTTTGGCATCATCACTTCCCAGAAGCTGCAAAGAGGACTTTATGGAAAATCTAGGCAGTTCTAGAGGAGGGCAAATTAAAACATATCCACTTCACTTTAGAACTGTTAAAGAATATCTCTGTGGCTCTCTTCCCTCTGTGAAAGTGTTATGGAGCATGTTGGAACAGTGATTATCTGAATTCTCTGACAAGCCTCCTGGACAGCCTCATCATTCTAACTAGCACTTACTTATTTTAGTTAATTATTTTTACTGTCTCTTCATTTTACCATCTCAGAACACATGCACCAATTTAAACAACTGAGTCTAACAAGCATTAAGCTAAGTAAAAGCAGATCCACCACGTAGTAGATCAAAGCATAAATAAATACCTCCACACACCATCTACCAATGGCTTGGAAAATAGGTAGGTGGACTTTGCACTGGGCCTTGATGGACAGCAGTCTTGGAATGTGGCAGATAAATGTGGGAAGTGAGTTCCAGATCTGATTCACTGAGTAAATCTTGCCAACAACCTTTAGACATAAATTCATATTGACTGACTCAAAATATGAATCAGTTCATCTCAGTTGCCACAAAAATGCCTATGGAGAGAGAGGGTGTCTCAGGGTAGCCAGGACTCAAAACTTATAGGGGTTTATAGTTTATTGTCAATCTACTTTGCAGGTTAAATAGCCACTTGTCTGAGTTGATGAGCAAGGAATGGAATTACCAGCTAAAATTTAAACCCAGTTAGTGTCATTCTCCATAGCGCTGAAAGTAACCATCTCCACTGAGATTGACTACTGCAGATACTGTTGATGTTATATGGAGAGGGCAAGAAAAGGAAGGAGAAATGAAAATGTCATTCAGGCTGCGAGTACTGACTAGGGAGCATTTTCCTAATTGTCCAAAGTTTTGTACCTGCCTCATCAGGAAGATGAAACCAATCCCACCCCTTACAGCAGTGGTTTTCAAACCTTTTTTCTTGAGACCCAATTGACAGAAGTCATTTATGCCCATGACCCAACAATTACATCTTTGAGCCATGCATTCATGTCTTTCGGTGGTGGCGCAGTGGGCCCCACAACCCAGTACCCGAGGGTCTGTGACCCAGTAATGGGTCCCAACCCTAAGTTTGAAAACCACTGCCTTACAGCACTCCTCTCCCTCCTCCATTTGAATTAAATGAAATGCATTTGTATTTTAAAGCATGTCCTTAAATATTTATTTTAAAGAATAATGTATAATACTTAAGACTGGGTGGTAGAAATGTTGGAATACAAGTTATTCTATTATTCAAAGCTGAAATTAATCATTACCTTTCGAGTTTATAATACTCTTATCTAACAGTGGCTTTCTCTATAGTTGTTATTATCAAATGGCAACATTATGATTATTTATTTATTTAGTATAACAAGCCATCTCACTCCAAAAGGTTCCACTGGGGTCATTGGGTTTGGCTTCTCCTGGGTTCGAGTCCAATCTTCTGGCTTCCTTTTGACTAGAGATGATGAATTGTGATAGCTCCCGAACCCTCCCATCATGGCACCAAAATGAGATTTCACTCAAAGTAAATATTTTCTTTTCTTAGAAGCTTTGATGAACAGGGAAATAGTTAATGGGCCACCATTTAATGTATTGTCACTGGCATCTGAGTTGAAGGAACAAAATCAGAAAGTTTAAGGCACACCTACCGTGGACATGACAAGTAATAAGAAGTTCTTTAAAATACAAGAGGAGCAAGAGAAAGGCTAAGAAAAGTGTAAGTCTCTATACTTAGCAGGGAAGGAAATCTAATAACCGATGACATCAAGAAAACTAAGCTGTTTAATTTCTGTTTTGCTTCAGTCTTAACTGAAAAGGTGACCAGATACTCAACATGATTAATATTAACAAGGGGGAAGGAATGAAAGTCAAAATAAGAAAAGAACAGGTTAAAGAATATTCAGATAATTTTAAAGTATTCAAGTCTGCAGGGCCTCATGAAATTCATCCTAGCGTATTTAAGGAACTAGTTGAAGCAATCCTGGAACCATTAGCATTTATCTTTGAGACGTCGTGGAGGATAGGTGAGGACCCAGAAACTTGGAAAAGGGCAAACATAGTTGGGAATTATAGATCAGTCAACCTAACTTTGATACCTGGAAAGATAACAGAATAAAATATTAAACCATCAATTTGAAAGCACATGGAGGAAAATATGGTTATAAGAAATAGACAGCATGGATTTTTTTCAAGAACAAACCCATTCCAAACCAATATAATTTCCTTCCTTGACAGGGTAATTGATCTAGTAGCTATCAGACAAGCAGTAGATGAGATATATCTTGATTTTAGTAAGACTTTTAACACAGTCCAACATGACATTCTCATAATGAAACTAGGGGAATGTGGTCTAGACAAATTACTGTAAGCCGGGCGAACAACTGGTTTAAGGATTCTATTCAAAGTGTAATTATCCATGGTTCCCTGTCTAATTGGAAGAGGGTATATAGTGGGATCCCACAGGGTCAGTCCTGGGTCTGATACTATTCCATATTTTCATTAATGACTTGGATACTACAATGGAGAGTATGCTTATAAAATTAGCAGATGACATCAAGCTGAGAGAGGTTTCAAACACCTTGGAGACAGGATTAGAATTCAGAACAACCTTGACAAATTGGAGAATTGGTCTGAATTCAACAAGATGAAATTCAATAACACGTACAAAGTACTTCACTTGGAAAGGAAAAAATCAAATGCACAACTATAAAATAGGGAGTAACTGCCTAGGTGGTAATACTGCTGGAAAGAATCAGGGGGTTACAGTGGACCACAAATTGAATACGAGTCAGTAATGTGTTGCAGCTGTGAAAAAGGCTAATATTCTGGGGTTTTATTGGCAGGAATGTCATATGTAATAAGGTCTGAAAGAGGCTTCCATGGATGGTTGTAAAGTCCCAGTTACGGGAGTTTTTAAAAACAGGTTGGACAAACACCTGTCAGGGATGGTCCAGGTTTAATTGCTTCTGCCATTGTGCAAGGGGCTGGACTTGAGCTCTCCTTGAGCCTTACTTTTTTATGATTCTGTGATGTGCATTGTGTTATTCGCACCACTTGCAAAGGCTCTGCATATTTCCCCCGCACTGCCACAACAATGTGCCTCAAACCTCCTGTTAAAAACTACCACCAGGGATGAGAACAGACAACAGAATAGGCTCTGTAATCATCTGATATTTGGCCTCTCTACTAAAACTGGTCATAGTAGTACCATTGCAGATTAATGCTTGCTGATTACAGTTTGAATGGTGTGGACGCCTGTCTGTTAGAATTTGCCCTGAGCACAGCAATTCATTTACATGGAGCAATAAATAGCTTAGTCTTGTCTACACAGCACTCCACACTACACGGGTGTGAATTCTAGAGCACTCCAATGTGTTGTGCTTTAACTGCTCTGTGTAAACCTTCCTGGCATGGACTGAAGAGTACCTAGTTCATGCTGCTGGAATCCTGTTTCAGATAGGACTATGTTAATGCAAACTAAATACTTTTTGTTTGTGCCAGCAGGGTCAACACAGGGCAGCCAGAGCAAATCACATTAGAGCATTTTGTTTCACAACAATCACACGGTGGTGCTGTGTAGACAAGCCCTTAATGTCTACCATACTGGGTTAGGTAAAACTTCTTAAGCCATTAAGAATCACTGGTGATTATTTTCAAAAAATCAAAACTCAAAGGGTGCGTCTACACTTACAAATTAAGTCGACTTAAGCTTGCTTAAGTTGACTTAATTTACTCTGCGTCTACACTACATTTTCCTTAAATTGACTTAAGCAGCAGCTTAGGTCGACTTAAGGAAAATTAAAGTCAACTTAATAAAACCTAGTATAAAGTCGACTTTACTGGCTAAGTCGATTTTATTAAGTCGATTTAGCCAGTATAGATGCAGATTAGCCCTAAATCGACTTTAAGTCAATTTAAAGGGCTCCCCCACTGCCCTCCCTGCCAAAGTCAACTTATTTGGCCAAGTGTAGACATAGCCAAAAGGTTTTAACATAATCAACTGTTACTCTGAATCACACTGTATATACATACTAAATTACTAGCCCTAAGCAATCTCCATTCTGCCTTAGTTCCTAAATACCTAAAACAGTTTGGATTGTCAGAAGATGGGTAGCCACTTTCTTTCTTAATCTTTTTATTGAATTAATATTTATCCAAGAATGATAATACAAACATCTTGAAGAAGTCAATATATTGGCTCAAAGTAAGTGCAATCCATTGATTATACCAGATCAGAGATCTGTGGCTGCTACAAAAAACTAGAATTGTTCATATTATTATTTATATTATTGTGGTTCTTAGAGACCCCGGTTAGGTTTGGAACCCCTTGTGTCTGGGGCTGCACAAATTCAACTAAATACAAAGCATAACTAAAATAATAATGTCATCTGTTGAAATGAACCATCCCATTTGATACTCTGAACAAACAGACACGTATCCTCAATAGTCCACATTTACAGTGTTGACAAGACATTAACAGGAGCTAAACTGGGACCTTATAAATCAAAGGAAAGCTAACATTGGCTTCTATCAAAGTGATAGTGGGCCCTAAAATAAGACAAATGCAGGGGCAAAGTTAAGGTTATTTGTCTGACGGTCAGAGATTGTTTCTATTTCAATGGTTGCCCTGTGTTAATCCACTGTTAAAGTTGGTCTCACCCTTGCTTACATAACCTTAGTTTATGATTTCCATGCTTTCCACATGCTCAAGGTTTTTATCAATACATTAATTCTATGGCTTCTCTTTAGATGCACATGAGGAAATGGGCTCCTTACCTGTCATTTAAATATATTTGTTTTGAAATATAGAATTAAATTCTGTGCTGATTACACATGTACAATCCCACAGAAACCTGTGGGATCTTGTGTGGAATAAGACAGTCCATAATTTGGCCCATAGTTTTTTAAATAACTGTACAGCCTTATATTATACATTTGCTGGATTACACACAGGCCTTTTGGAGAAAAAGTGAGGGATATGTGGAGACTGAGGTCTGCCCAGAGCCATGTATCAAGAACATTTCCAAACACTTTCTTCTTTGCAAATTAAACCAAGACAGCAGGTCAATACAGGAAAAGTATCATTAAGCATCTTTCATAGATGGACCGGAATAGACCTGGAATGGGAACATTTGGTTCTGTATTGCTAGATGGCATTTTCATAAATCTCCTCTGACCAGTCATCACAAGAGACCCCCAGCATGCCTGAAGAGTGCTCATTGGGGTCATCTGGCATAACCCTGGGGTTGATGTACAGGTTATTTCCTGTCTGTAAAACAGAGAGCGGGGGGGGGGGGGGAGGAGAGGAGAAAGACTTTTTTACAGGTAAATATTAGTTCAAAGAGAGAGATGAACATAGAGACTAGTGAGTGTAAAAGCGGCGAGAGTGGAGAGCTGTATAGTCACCACGTCAGTGCCGGGACAAGCAGTTGTACCTATAAAGTTCACATCCAGCAGAACATCCTGTTCATCAAACTATGTCTGAGACATATGGCTATGGGAACTGCTTCTTCTGGAGATTGTGGCTCAATATGTGAGCCAGTAATCTGAGAACTGCTGGGTTTACTTAATTTCAGACCCTGCCCTGTCTTCCGGGGTTATCTATGAGTTCCAAAGGAGGCTTTTTACTCAGAGTAGCACAGTTCCTGTTCTTTCCAATACAATAACCCTCCCTCGGTCGGGAAACCAGCGGGGGGACTGAGAGGGGCCGGGTGCCAGTGGACGGGCCTGGGAATGAGAGGAGCGGGGAACGGGTGGGTGGGGGTAAGGAAGGGGCCCGGAGACCCAGGGAACAGCGGGGGCTGGCGGGAAGGCAGGGCCTGGGAAGGCTGCTGGGTGCCAGCGCACCGCTCTTGCCAGCATACCAGCACCTTTTTTTTTTTTTAAAGAAAGAAAACACTGCTTACATACATGAGTGCTCATTCACATGTGCCATCACAAATGTGGGTTTTCCTCACTCAAGAGATGCAAATACCATTTAGAAAATATTTCAGTTTTTGGCTCACAGTATCTCATACACATCTACCAGTGTGTACACACAGGGTTCATCTTCACTGCAAAGCAAAGATGTGTTTATAGTGGGGGTCAGCATAGCTGTGCTAGCGTTAATCTATCATGGGGAATAATAGTAGTGAAGACGTGGTGGTATGGACTTCAGTATAGGGATCTGGGTGTTATGGATTTTGTGTCCTGCCTAGCTTGCCATAGTTAACAGGGCTAGACATTTATGGGATAGTTCAGCCAGTTCTGTCTGGTCTGAAAGAAGAAGAAGAAAGAGTCTATATGTGGTTACACCTTAGTGTTCCTATCTGCTAGTCTCAGTCTGAGTGCAAGTAATTTCCAAGTATCCAAACTTAACGGGTGCATACTTGGGTTACTGGCCCACGCTGCCATATCTTCACTGCTACTGTTACTTGTGCTAGCTAGCTAGATTAAAGCTAGTGTGGGTACGTCTACCTGTACTACAATCACATCTTCACTTGCAGTGACGAAATACCCACGGTCCACCACAGATGCTGGACAATAACAGCTGTTGCACTTAACATATGACTGTGGATGCAGTCAGCACAAAATAAATCCAGGCATCACTTACCTTTGTTAGCACAGAAGTGGAAGCTACCTCTCCAGATAGCAGGGTCACTGAAAATGAGGTGACAGAGATCAGAAGAGTTATCTCGTCGGCAGAAGGTGTTTTAATAGCATGCTTTAAATTTCACTTGCAAGTTTAATTTACACTTTTATTTTATACCTCACATAAGTGAATAAGCTTTGTAAATGTTTTAAGCTGTTTCTAGTTTTAAAGAAGTTACAATAATTATTAATTATAATTATTATTACAATCCATTAGAGGGCATATTACAGTGTTTTCTTCTGCTTGAAAGCTATCACTGACTAAACTCCATATGACTTACCTCTGTGTTGTAATGTACAGTATAAAATAGTCACAAGAATGCCAAAAGAAATGGTGCTGCCTGCTAGGAGATAATGAAGTAGAAGGGAAAATCCCACACGCTCTAGGAAGATTGAGAAAGATATTGATAGTTACATTGTGTGAGAGAAAATCCACAGGTGATGTCACTGGTAGATAGTGTCTCAGTCAAGTCACACATCCTCTGGATAAAATGGGTAGATGGTCCACCTGATCCCTACATTAACCAGCTAATGTAAATCTGTGTGTTCACACATGATACAGAGAGTTAAGGTGAACAAGAACATGCTTCTAAGGTGATTTTAATTGAAGAAAGTCATAGAAATGTGGCTAAAGGAGCTCACTTTAGAGGCGTAGGCAAATCTGTTCCTCATTCCTACATCCAGCCAGGGGCATGCATATGCTATATACAAATGACAACATTTTTCTTCTTGTGGCAGCATTTCCTGTGGTGATTAGTATTATTTTCCATTCTCATTCAGGCTTTTTAATTGAGACACTATTAGATCTCTGTCTTACTTAACCCAGGGGGTTAGTGGTCATACATATTGTGCAGTGACATGCTTTTACTAGATTATAGGTGTGCTGCAAGCTAGAGGTATACTCTGGCCAGGAGGAAACTGATCAACAATGTGAATACAAATTTCAGTTCACTGGATCCATGCATGTGGAGCCATGGAAAAATCTCCAAAGGGGAAAATAATGGGCCAGGGAAAGAAAAGAGAACGTAAATCAGGACCAGTACAAAAGAACAATAGTCCTACATTTCTTTTTTCATCATCATGGGAACATAACAGGCCCGCTGTTACCTTTACACAGATCGGGCAGCTGCTAGTACTTAATAATATTGCACAAAAGTAACAAACAAGTCCTGGTGGACAGTCTGTTGCTGAATAAGAGCAGGAATGGTGGATCTCCATGGATACGTCTACACTGGAGCCTTAGGTCGACTTAAGGAAGGTTAAGTCGACCTACAGACTCCTGCGTCCACACTGGGCTTTTATTAAGTCAACTTAAGTGCTTCCTTAAGTTGAATTAATAACACCAGCTGTTACAGTCGACCTAACGCTTAAGTGGACCTTATTAAGTTGACTTAAGCCAATGCGGATGGGGAGTGCCCTTAAGTCGACCTAATTGGCCTCCAGGCCCCCTCCCAGCTACCCACAATTCACTACTCCTCCGTCAACCTACCACCTGCCAGTGTGGATGCAGGTAGTTGGCAGGAGTTTTCAATGTGGACTCTCTAAGTCAACTTAACAAGGTCGACTTTAAGTCGACTTAAAGTCGACCTTGTTAAGTCGACTTAACAGAGCCTCCAGTGACATTAGAGTCATTTTTAATACGGTGCAGCTTATTTTGCTGTCATCAGAGGCTCATATCATGGTATAACGCACAATATATTTTGTTGTCAACTGATGACATGATAAAGTTCAAACAAATCTTCATTGGCCTCAGATATTCATGATCTAGTTTCTGCTAAGCAACAGAGTAATCAGGACCCCCATCGGTACCTACATGGCTGCATAGCCATTATTCTTCACTCAAAACATTCTGCACTTCAGTCCCAACTACCCATATTCTGTTCCTCTGCAAATCTGCTGTCAGCCTTAATTTGGAGTCCTGTGACTTTTTGTGCTGTTAATATCTCACTGTTGTATCAATGTAGTTCCCAATATGCAATAATTGGAGTGAAGAATGAAGTCTGCTTCCCAGTTGTTTTTTAGTTTGGCAAGTAAGCTACTAACAACGTAGCTTGAAGAGAGCAAACATACACAGTCCATATGCAATATTGAGGCCACTCTGTCTCAGAATGTCACCAACTGAAGCCCTCTTAAAACTTCCATATAGTTGTGAATTTTTAACACATGGAGACCAAAGGTGGGATTTTCTAAAGTGCTCAGCAGGGTAGCATGCTGTTTCCACTGAAATCAATGGTTAAAAATCTCTTGACTTCAATAGGAGCAGAGTTAGAGCAATGCTGAGCGCCTTTTGAAAATGCCCTGGATAACCCAATGGAAGATCTGCCATGGACCTCTGGATACTTGGTTAAATCAGATGCAGGCAAATTGTTTCTGCTGAAAATTCAAAAGCCAAGGGAAGATCTTAGTATCATTACAGAATATTTTGTTGATGCTGTATAGAAAAGTTTATGGAAACGTTGTAAAGTTCTAAGGGGAATTTTTTTTTTTATTATTATTATTATTTTTTTACAATTGCTATAGCACATTTGATTGTTCAATGTACCAGCATTGAAAATCAGTGTAATTACTCCCTGGTAAATCAGATGTATCTGACAGAGAAGTAACCTCAAAATATTTCTATAGAACTTTCCCTCCTAAGAAATGTTTTGAAGCATATTGGAACAGTGAGTCTCTGAATTCCCTGGAGATTCCCCTGCATAATTCTACCATTCCCACTTATACTTTTTAAAATATTTTTCATGTGTCCTTTTGCTGTTGTTTCTGGCCATAGGCATCAACTTAAAGAATACAAAATCCCTCTCTCCATCACTTAGCCACAGGTTTGTGTAGGTAGATGGGCCTCTCCCTGTGCCTTGAAGGTTAGCAGACCTTAGCTTTAAGAGACAGATGGGGAAAAGAGCTCCAGAAGTAAAAGGCTCTCCATACAGCACACCCTGCCAGCAGCTTCTAGACACTCAAATCTAACGACTGTTTGGTCATGTGTACGCTGCAATCACTGTAGCTCTTGTAAAGATACTCAAGCCAGATTTAATCTAACTAGCTCGAGTACCATAGCAGTGTAGGCTAGCCTGCCAAGTCAGTACCTAGGGTTTCAGGCAAGTATGTCAAACTGAACCGTAGTTATGTCTCTGCCCCTGTGGGGCATGGGAGGGGCCATGCTTTCACAAGCAGCCAGTTCTCGAGATTGTCTGTTGCAGCTGTCCCCCTGCTGCATTTATTTTCCCTTTGTTTTGTTGTTTTGTGTGGCCACCCCTCCCGGGCTGCTAAGGGCCATTGCCCAGCCCAGGGAGGCGCCTTTAGCTCCTTGGCTTAGACCCTGGCTCGGTGTAGGGTGGACAATGCCCAGGAGTGCAAGACTTAAATGGCCTGTTAAGCTTAAGGGCATGAGTCATACCTGTGGCTCAGATCTTTGCCCAGACATGTCCGGTGCTTACCTGCAGTTTTCCCTGCCCTCTCTCTTCCCCTGTAGCAGAGGGAGCCAATCAGAGTTACTGGCGGGAAGCTGCCTGAGTTTGCCTTTAAAACCTGATATTTTTGAGTCAGACATCCGAAAGGTTCCTGCTTTGCCACCTGGTCTGATCAGCTAGGGGTGTTTGGGGGCCCTTTCTCCACTCTCGTTTAATTTTTGAGCGTACTCCCCGTTTTTAAACTCCCCTCCCACGAACACTGAATTTTTCCTGTGAGATTTCCTGACGATTGAAAATGAACTGAGCCTCCTCTGCATCCTCTGATGCTGCTGCTGTTCCTGCCTCTATTCCTGCTGCTGTCCTGGGAATTGGTAAGGCTCCCCTCTTGCAAACTCTCCCTGTCCTAGCTGCTGGCCTTGCTTCCCCAGCAGACAGACTCAAGTTAATTCCTTGGTCTGTGCCTGAAACTGTTTCTAACTCCGCAGTTCCCTTGCTACTTAAAGAAAAGCCTGTGCCGCTGCTAAGCTCTGCCTCCGTGTGCTCTGTCCCGGGGCTCCCTGCTTTCAGCTGTTTCCACTGCTGCAGCCACCATCCCCTGACTCCCTCAGGAGCTGTATCCTGGGCTCACACCAATCTGCCTCTGGGACTGCTCCCCCTGGTCAATAGGACCAGTGTAGTATAAGGCGTGCCGTTAGGTTTAGTTTCATTAGTTTGTTTAGGCTTAGTTTTGTTAAGTTGTATTTTATTAGCTTGTATAAGTTGTAGTCCTGTTAGAATTGAATTTTGTGTTTGTGTTTAGTGGTAGTTAAGTGGGATACTTGTTTGCCATTACCTGTTATATTGTGTGGCCATAGTTAAGGTAGATTAAAGATAATTGTTTTGCTGTATTGCTCCTCTCTTTTTGTTTTTCCTTCTTTCTGTTGTTCATTATTAGCATAAGTTGTATAGTTGCTGTTAAGTTGTTAAATAAGTGCCTCTGTGTCTTCATATCTCCCTGAACACCCCAAGTCCTCTGCTGCTGTTTCCACCTCTCCCTGAACTTCCAAAGCCCCTTGCTGCCTTTCTTCTTTGATTCCTCTGCGTTTAGCCTGCAGGCTCCTGAAGACTGCTCTGAGCCTCACCCTGCAGAGCTTCAGTGCCTCTTGCTGAATCCCTTGCAGCTGTACTCTTCCCTCTTCCTCTGCCACTGGTTACTCACCCCACCCCCTCCTTGTTCCTTAACCCAGCCTCTGGTCACACCCTTACAGACTGCCTGCCACTGTATTCTTCCCTCTTCCTCTGCCACTGGTCACTCACCCCACCCCCACCTCTGTTCCTTAACCCAGCCTCTAGGCACCCTCTTACGGACTGCCTCTTGCTGCATCCCTTGCAGCTGTACTCTTCCCTCTTCCTCTGCCACTGATTACTCACCCCACCCCCACCCCTGTTCCTTAACCCAGCCTCTAGGTACACTCTTACAGACTGCCTGCCACTGCAGTCCTACAAACCAAGTCATCAATTCTCATCTGTACTATTACACTTGTGTAAATTCACTAATCACCCTTATTGTGCAATTTTACTGCATTTGTATCTCATTCATATTCGTAAAACCCCATTGGTTACCATTGCCTTTACTGTACTTCTACACCCATACCACTGTGACATATTGCTTTTTTTTTTGTAGTATCGCTAGCCACCAATTGTGACTCACTGTGACACCTCTTCATTTTCACACTGCTTAATAAGAGAAACCCCCTCCCCATTATTGCCTATTGTGACAAACCCCATACACCCCATTGTTAAATTTTACTGTTTTACATTTTTTCAATAAAGATTGATTTGTACCCCACTGTTGCGGTAATTGCCCCCCAAGATCCTCTACCTGCTCGCAGGGACAGAGATATGCATGGGATTGTTTTAAAAAGACCATCGATTAACATTTTAAGTATTACCCACAATAAATAAGGAAGGCACATGTCTGACTTTAAGAACAGAGAAGTTAACTGAGCTACACACTAAAAGTGAAAATGAAGTATATGAACAATATTCACCTGATGGGAATTCTATGGATTGGCTCTCGTTCCCAGTTAGATGTGAGACAAAGCAGGTGCTTTTATTCTTACTGGTGGTGTTGACCCTATATGTACTGAGAACTGTCACTGTTCGATTGGCATGAGTTTCATTCTCTGTGCTATAATCTCCAGCCAGGAGATCTGTGCAGCTGACTTCCCTGCAAAAACTTTGCACAAAGGAGTCCCACTGAGGTCAAGGGTCAGAGTAACCTCATGTAACACATAGAGCTAGTTTGCCTTTACTAGTTTCACTGATTTTCTTCTATCTACCAGTAATGCAAGGAATCTACAGGCAAGTGTCCAGTAAGACTGTAGCTTCAGCAAGTTAGCATAAGCTTGGAGGCCTCTGAACTTTGAGCAGCTAACTGGCACAATGGAAAACCCCAAGTTATTGGGGAGTTGAAAATAAAGAGTTGAGGGGGGATTTCTGACCACAGGCACGTTATTCAACCACAAACACAGCATGGAAATGAATCGACATACATAAAAGGTACATGAGCTACATCTGCAGACACCTAACCACAAGAGGGCAATGGTAACAAATTGATATACATGATGTTCACTTGAGATCACTGCTATGCTAATCTATAGGACACATCACCATTAGTAAGATGCAAAAATATAAGTAAGAAAAAGGGAAAATCCTCTACTGAATGTATCAAACATAGTGGGATCAGGGCGTCATATTATAAAAGTTTCATCCCAGCCTAAGGGCAGTAGGAGAGAGAGATGTAGCCCTTGGGAGAAGCCAGGATGATGACTATGGTGATGAGAGGGAAGGTGATGGTGACAAGGAAGATGATGAACATTTCAGGTTGTTCTACAAGGGATGGTGAGAGTATGTGGATGTGCAGATGTATATTCTGGAGTATCTCTATCTATCTGATAGATGGTAGATTTCATGATCCTGAAAAGAGGAAGGAAGGAGACCAGCAGGATATGGACCCTGGACTTCAGAAAAGCAGACTTTGACTCCCTTAGGGAGCTGATGGGCAGGATCCCCTGGGATGATAATACAAGAGGGAAAGGAGTCCAAGACAGCTGGCTGTATTTTAAAGAAGCCTTTTTGAAGGCATAGAGACAAACCATCCCAATCTGCAGACAGAACAACAAATATGGCAAGCAACCAGCTTGACTTAACGAAGAAGTCTTCAGTGAGCTTAAACACAAAACGGAAGCTTACAAGGAGTGGCAGCTTGGTCAGATGTCTAAGGAAGAGTATAAAAATACTGCTCGAGCATGCAGATGTATAATCCGGAAGTCCAAAATGCAACTGGAGTTGAAGCTGGCAAGGGTAATGAAGGGTAACAAGAAGGGTTTCTACAGGTGTGTTAACAACAAGGTCAGAGAAAAGGTGGTCCCCTTACAGAATAGGGGAGTCAACCTAGTGACAGATGATATGAAAAAAGCTGAAGTACTCAATGTTTTTTTTGCCTCTGTCTTCACAAAGAAGGTCAACTCCCAAAGTACTACACTGGGCAGCATAGAAGGAGAAGGAGGTGGCCGGCCTTCAGTGCTGAAAGAACAGATTCATGACTATTTAGAAAGGTTAGACATACACAAGTTCACAGGGCCAGATGCAATGCTTTTGAGGGTGCTGAGAGAGTTGGCTGATGTGATTGCAGGGCCATTGGCCATTATCTTTGAAAACGCATGGCAACTGGAAGGTCTTGAGTGACTGGAAAAAGGCAAATATAGTGCCCATCTTCAAGAAAGGGTAGGAAGAGATTCAGGGAACTGCAGACCAGTCAGCTTCACCTCAGTCCTGGAAAAATCATGGAGTCCTTAAGGAATCTATTTTGAAGCACTTCAAAGAGAGGAAAGTGATCAGGAACAGTTAACATGGTTTCACCAAGGGCAAGTCATGCCTGATCAACCTGATTGCCTTCTATGATAGAATGACTGGCTCTGTGGATGTGGGGAAAGCAGTGGATGTGATACAAACTGACTTTAGCAAAACTTTTGACAAGGTCTTCCACAGTATTTTTATCAGTGATCAATGGCTCCATATCTAGTTGCAGGTTGGTAACAAGTCGAGTGCCCCAGTGTCTGATATTAGGGCCAGTTTTGTTCAACATCTTCATTAATGATCTGGAGGATGGGGTGGATTGCACTCTCAGCAAGTTTGCACAGACACTTAACTGGGAATTGTGGTAGATATGCTGGAAGGTAGGGACAGGTTGCAGAATGACCTAGAAAAAGAAACCTGATGAGGTTCAACAAAGACAAATGCAGAGTCCTGCACTTAGGACGGAAGAATCCCATGTCTTACTATAGACTGGGGACTGACTGGCTAGGCAGCAGTTCTGCAGAAACGCAATTATAGTAGGCAAGAAACTGGATACGCGTCAACAGCATGCCCTTATTGTCAAGGAGGCTAATGGCATATTGGACTGCATTAGTAACAGCATTGCCAGCAGATCGAGGAAAATGATTATTCTCCTCTATTCAGCACTAGAGAGGCCACATTTGGAGTATTTGTCCACTACAGAAAGGATGTGGACAAATTGGAGAGAGTCCGGTGGGGGGGGGCAACAAAACGATTAGGGAGCTGGAGCACATGACGTATGAGGAGAGGCTGAGGGAACGAGTCTTGTTTAGTTTGCAGAAGAGAAGAATGAGGGGGGACTTGGTAGCAACCCTAGAAGGGGATCTAGGGAGGATGGAGCTAGGCCGTTCTCAGTGGCAGCAGATGACGGAACTAGGAGCAATGGTCTCACGTTGCAGTCAGGGAGGTCCTAGGTTGGATATTAGCAAAAAAAATGTATTAGGCAGATGGAGAAGCAATGGAATGGGTTACTTAGGAAAATGGTGGAATCTCCATCCTTAAAGGTTTTTAAGACTCTGCTTGACAAAGCCCTGACTGGGATGATTTAGTTGGGGTTGGTTCTGCTTTCAGCAGGGGGTTGTAGTAGATGACCTCCTGAGCTCCCTTCCAACCCTAACCTTTTAATGATTCTATTTATGGGATGGTGTTAAATGTATTAATGAACTATTTGTAAATATTAAAAAGTTTCTGTAGTGTGCGCTTTGCAGCTGTGCACACCAGGATTTCCAACTATATAATGATTTAAAATTTAAATAAAATGGGCCAATCATGGGACAAAACCTCTCAACCCTAAAAGTGATAACTGATGATTCTGAAGTAATACATATGTTAATACACAATCTATGCATCTGGTTAAACACAGGAAGAATTGTACGGGAGTGTAAGAGGTGAACTCTTCAAGTCAGTTTTCTGAACTTGGACAAACTCATTTCTCTCGGCATACAAGATGATAAATCACAGCAGAAAGATGAGGGAGACAGGCAGAGAGGGAGAAAAAAGTTATTACATGATATATTTAGATCTTAGATGCCTAAGTGAACCACCTGGCCAGGAATATCAGCTGTGCTTGTAGGAAGGGATGAATGAAACCTCAGGAGTTCTGTTAGTTTTCAAAAATGAAAAGTTTGCAGTTCCCCCTCACTTGAATGAAGCACCAGAATTTTGTTCAGGCCAAATGAAATGTGTAGAATTCCAGCCTATAACGGAGGACAAGGCACATAGCTGGGCAGTGGATTACAGAACTATTTAAGAGACAGCCCAGGAAGCCTGTTTTCTATTTCTGGCTCTGAAAGCAGAGTATGGGCTAGTGGGTTCAGACAGAAAAATGAAGCATACACTTTAGTATGGGGTCTGTCACATAAGAATTGTGGTTCTGGTACCAGCTCTTGGGTGAACAACAATTGCCTTCCATAAGGTTAAAATAGGAGCCCTTGGGTAATAAGGGTTCCCAGCAGTCAGGGGAAGAGCTGGGACTACCATTGTGCTGTTCGATGGCTGGGGCATGCAGTATCACCAAATCCAAGAGTTCAAAACTTCTGAGTCAGAGCCCAAATAGTGAGAGCTGGCCAAGCATTGCCCAGTGTCGCTGTGGTCATAGGTCTAAATCTGTAGCCGGGGTGGGTTGGGGAACTATATGCCAGGCTGCCTCTCTACAGCTAGAGTCCAGGAAGGAGGAAGAATGATCACAAACAACATACCCAGAATGGCCACAAGCAGAGACAGAGCTTTCAGGATCCCTACAGGTCTCTGGCTGAGGACACTGACACTCTTGGTCAGGCACAGATAGCAACATAGAGTGGGAATGCCCTAGCCACTTTGGGTCTGGCTCGGCTGGGGATGGAGCTGAGGTGATAGGAGGAGTGAGGAGGCTGCTTCGTCCCTTGCCTGGGTCCCAGCAACCATGCGATTTTTGCCCATTTTTCTCCTCTCAAGTCACGAGAAGAGCGTAGTTCCGGTGGAAAGTCCCATCATTGTTTACAATTTCACACATGTAATTCCCTTCATAAGTCGGCCTCAGTGGATAAATCTGAAGGGCAAGGTCATGGTCAGGTCGAGATGCCCAGTTCATCTGCTCGCTGCAGTTTGTTCTATCTGTCTGATTTAAATCAGCCCTGTACGCTAATGAACAGCGAGCTCCGTCCCTTAGTCTTATCTTCCATAATATTGAGATAAGATTAATTGGTGACACATTAGAGCAACTCAGCACTGTCCTGTGACCAGTCACTAGAGACACCGTGACATCATCTGGAGGAGTCACAAGAAGGGAAGAAAAACAATGTGTCACTACAGCTGAGCCGACAGACTAACAAATTCTGAAATCCCCTCAGATTAATATTTCTGTTCTTGTATCCCATAGAAATTTCCCCATGACATAGATTCCCAGGCCCATTTTTGTGTAGTATTGGCACACAGCTTTAAAAAGCTAATTGTGTGAGATGTGGAAGAAAGCTACCAATCAATAAGATTTCTCCCTCTATAGACCCTGAGCCTCTTTTTCTGCCAGGCTATAATCACCATTAAATGACCTTCATTCACACCTGTGGATGTGGATGTGGATGTGGATATAATGCGGATATCCGTGGATTTGCAGGACTCTGACAGTCACCTGTTAATTAGCTTTTACTTGCGGTGCATTTCCCTTATCTCACCTACAGAGATGGACAATCTTGCGGGTAAGGCACTAGACAGGAACTCAGAAGATCTGAATTTAATTTTGTGACTCTGCTACAGACTTCTTGTGTGATCTTGGGCAAGCCTACGTCTCTGTGCCTCAGTGCCTCATCTGTAAAATGGGGATAAAGCTTCCTTTCTCCCAGACATTCTTTTCTTGTCTATTTAGATCCTAAGATCTTCAGGGCAGGAACTGCCTTATCATAGATTTAGGTACAGCACCTAGTACAATGGGGCTCCAATTTCATCAAGGACTTCTAGGCACTACCATAATGCAACAATAGGTGAGAGACAATCCAGGACAATCACTGAATGCAGTAAACATTATCTGTCTGTGGTATTACCTGGACCTTATTATCATAGCATCTGAGCATTTCACAATCATTTATCCTTACAACACCCATGTGAGGCAGGAAAGTGTTGTTCCTCCACTTGGGAACTGAAGCCCAGAGAGACTAAGTGACTTGCCTATGATCACAAAGGAAGTCTTGGTGGAGCGGTGAATTACCCTAGTTCCTGGCTAGTGTCAAGTTAACCCCTGGACCATTCTTCTTCTACAGTACCCATGTAGAAGGGTTTATTTTAGTGTGTCATTTGCAAAATAAACCACGGGCAGGAGACCTCTTGAGGAAAACAACAAATCAAATTTTAGAACCATTTAATGCCCAAGGAATACAGCTTTCTATCTTGAGAAGTGACCCGGGCAGGGCAGGGCAGAGCAGAAAGTCAGCAGAACATTGGGCTTATTAACACAAAATACTCTGACCATCTTGGAAACAGAGTGCAGTGAAAAATGTAACACTATACTGTCTGGAAAAATCTCTAGGAGGAGGGATGTAAAAGTGAGGGTGGATAATTACCGTATATACTCGAGTATAAGCCGACTTTTTCAGCACCCAAAATGTGCTGGAAAAGTCGTATTCGGCTTATACTCGGGTCTATACGGTACCCCCGGGGCTGCGGCTTTGCCGTGGCAGACCCGGCCTGCGCCCGGGCTCTGGGCTGGCCCTCCCCGCCCTCAGGGTGGGACAGGCAGGCTCAGGCTCGGGTCAGGAGCGCGGGTCTGCCTGCCCCACGCAGCCCGTCTTTGCTGCTGCCAAATGCTCTAGAGGGAGAAAGGGACCCTCCCCTCCGGCACTGAGATAGGGTTGCTTCGAGGTGGAACATAGCTCAAGCCAGCAGCCAGAGCAAAAGGTATTGACAAATGCACCCCTCACTCGCCCCACACCCCACTATAACACCAACCCCTGCCCCCACCCACTCACACCCCATCCTATGGATCCCCATCCCGCCTAACCCCAGCACCCAGCGCACACCTCACCCTCCACAATCTACACACCACACCATAACACCCACACCCTGCACTGCCCCCTCACATTCCCCCATCCTGCCACCCCCCGGCTCACAACCACATCCTGCCCCCACAGACCTCCATTTGTGCCCCATCCCCACCCCCTAAACTCAGCCCCCACTACCTGCAGTGCCTCCCTTCCCTCTATATTGTTTTTGTTGACCCTCCTCTCCACTGTTTTTCTTTGAAATAAATATTCAAAAACATTTAACCCACTGATGCCTTAATTTAATTAATGTAATTTTATTGGTATTTATGGTATCTTGATTATTGAAACTTACCAGTAGCTGCTGCATTTCCCACCCTAGGCTTATACTCGAGTCAATACGTTTTTCCCGTTTTCGTAGGTAAAATTGGGTACCTCGGCTTATATTCGGGTCGGCTTATGCTCAAGTATATACGGTAGCTCTTTACCATACTGAGCACCAAGAAATAACAAATGAAGAGTTACTTTCACAGTCAACAGATGCAAGGAATATTTTTTTCCTATTGTTGGACCGTTCATCCCAAGAGCTCCAGTTAAAACAAAGAACCCTTCTGACTTTTTGGAGCCTGTTCCAAAGAAAGCAAAATGGCAAAGAACATGTTTTACTCCTCTCAGTGCCCAGTACAGAACCAGCATTGAGTACTTCCTGGTCCCACCACTTGCAAGAGTCTTTGGCTTGTGGATTATTAGCCCATCCCACAGGGGGCTCAGTAAGGCTATGTCCACACTTGAAAAGTTAAGTCGACTTTATGAAGTCAACTAAATAAGGTCGACTTTCAACTTAAAGTTGACCTTATTAAGTCAACTTAACCGACAACTTTTCAAGTGTGGACGTGGCCCCTTTTTGACCTTGTTAAGTTGACTTAATGTTTTAAGTCGACTTAAAAAGGTCCACCTAGGCATTACTCCGCATCTCCACTGGCTTAATAAAGTCAACTCAAGCGCTAGTTCGAATTAAAACGAGGTGTTATTCATTCAAACTAACTTTTCCTTAATTCAACTTAAGGAGCAGTTTAAGTCAAATTAAGGAAAGCCCAGTGTAGACACGGAATAATTAAATCCACTTAAGCCTCCTTAAATCGACTTAATTTGTAAGTGTAGACGCACCCTAAGAGCTTACTCTTCACTCTAGTATCCTGGGACCCCAAACTGTTTTCAGTAGGACTGCAATGGAGCTCAGCTGGTCCTCTCCCTGCCTCTTCCTGTTCTGAGCCCTCGGAATGCATTTACACACCCTCTCACACAAAAGTGTAAGTCACTATGCACAGTGGCAAAGCTGTGGGGGAACTCAAAATAGCATGCTGTAGTACTGCTTATTAATGACCAGAGAAGAGAAGCAGGACATTGTGGCTTTCTCGCTGAGCTTCTCAAAAAGAATATTTTACATCAAAGATCTTGGTAATTGGGCTTTTTTTTTTTTTCAAGGGTTCTTATCAGAGAGATCAACATCAGCAACTGAGATATTTCTTTTCAGTAGCACCTTTGAATGGATTTTGGCTGCATCTATTTCTGCCCAAACCGCATAAGCGTCTCTGTTCTTACGATTATCATTTTGTCAGGACAGTTTCAGCATCTGTTATACTTTAGGCTTAGTAGTTTGCAAAGAATTCACACCAGTGGCCAATTGTGTTACCTCCGTATCTCTTTTCTGTCACGTAACTAGCTGAACTGGATGTTCCTGGGTTTTGAAACCGCTCTGCAGACTGAAAAGAGCTCCAGGAAAAGACTGATTCTATTGATATGTTATTTCTTCATTTAGATCAGTGAACACCAGTCTGAAGGTCCCTTTACTAGTCTGAATTTTGCAGGACAGAGGAGGAATACAGTGTGGGTAGACCAAGTTTCATGAGATCAGATTTGCTCTTCCCCGGTGTGCTGTTTGTAATGCAAGGAATAGCTCCTTGGAAATCATCCAATTCCTCTCCTTTCTCCTACCGTGGACCCTAAGGCAGGTGGCCCAAGGCACAGCTCCCAAGGACAAGGCAGTAAAATCTAGCATTCAGCTAATCTTCAAAAACATATGTGTCTAGACTCATGGAGCCACCAATGGATGACCTTCCTTGAAGCAGCCTATATCCTTCTGTTACCTGAGAAACAGAGAAGGGAAGTGACTTGACTAGCATTGTACAGGAACCCTGTGCCTGGGCAGCATTCAGCTGCCTTAGCCAGAAAAGCAGTTCTTTCTCTCTGCAATCCCTTGCTGCCTCCACTACACAACCCAGTTTCATCTCCAGAGCATGGTATATCCTGTGCACTGAATGAGGTGTAGAAGTCCCAACTCTCGTTAATGTGCCTGGTACCACTGAGTGCATCTACACTCAGGCCTTGTACACACTACGGCATTACCCCGCACAATAATGCTGAGAGCGCACACACACAACTGTTGCTTGTTGCGCAGCACCAGCCCTCTTGCCGCGCAACAGGTAAACCACTCAAACAAGAGTGGTAAGGTGTACTGCGGAACAGTGAGTGTGCACGCTCCTTGCGATTTAGACAGCCTCCGGAAATGTCCCAGGATGCCATTCAAGGCCACTCTGGGACACCGGAGCTGTCATACTTGTCAATTTCACTGCTCTAACAGAGCAGTGAAATTGACAAGTACCTGCCAGGGTTCCGGTTCCAAGTGGCATGGAACCCCAGTGGCAGGAGCTCCACTGCTCCAGAGCCCCAGGAACCCTGGTAGCTACTGGGGACCAGAAACCCCGAGGGCTGCGGAGCTCAAGCCGCTGGGGCTGGTGGCTCCCTGGGCGGCGGTGGCAGCCGCTGCCAGGGAGCCAAGAAGCCAGGCAGCTTGAGCTCCGCAGCCGCCCGGGGTTGCCAGCTCCCTGGCGGCAGCCACTGCCACCTGGGAAGCCGGCAGCCCCAGCGGCTTGAGCTCCACAGCCACCCAGGCAGCCAGCAACTCTGGCGGCTTGAGCTAGTAGCCGCCAGGGTTGACACATCCCCGCGGCAGCAGCAGCCACCGGGGAGCTGGGAACCCCAGCTGCTGACCTCTGCAGCCAGGACCAGAACCTGGGCTGCTACTGTGCATGGTGGGATAGGTGCCCACCACGCACTGCTCTGTGTCACGGAACAGCTAAAAAAAGTGTGGACACTCCTCTGCGGTGTAAGAAGCGCAGTGTGTACACGTTCCTGCGGAAGAAAAACCATGTGACTTTTAAAGCGCAGTGGACTTGCTGCACAAGGATTTTGTAATGTGCACATAGCCTGAGTTTAGAACCAGCAGCAGTAAGTCTCAGAGCTTGAGTCTACTCACTCAGATTCAGACTATGGTGTTAAAAGCGGAGACACTGTGGGTCAGGCTAGAGCTCAGAGTCTGAAGCCCACCCCTCTCTCAGGCTTCAGAGCCCGAGCAGGAACATACATACTGCTATTTTCAATGCTGTAGTATGGGCCCAATTCTATAAACCTGGGCTCTGAGAGTTGCTGTCACAGGTTGTAAACGGAGTGTGTAGATGCACTTACAGTGCATGCAGCAATTCCAGGGGAAGCCCTGCTTACCTTCTGCAGCTAAACAATGTTTTTGTTTTGGAAATTACCCAATCATTTTTGCTGAAACTGTCCCCAACCCTCCACACTCTCCCTCCAAATCAGCCTGAATGGCTAAAGTTTGGCAAAGTTATAAGCAACAGAGTCTTACAATGGGAAATTTTAGGCAACCATAAATACAAGCAATGCAACCACCTGCACCTATAAGATATCTCAAAGCAATGGCTGATAGCCTGAGATATAGACCAGAGACTCCAGAATTAGCTTCTTTGTAGATTTTGGGGCTTTCATTATGCCAGCCTGCAATCACCATCACAAAACAACGGGAGTTGTCTTTACGCCTCACCTCAATGCAGCTGGAGAATTTCCCTACATGGCTGTCCTGCTGAACCTGGGACTAATGCTCTGAGCCTTCCTGCAATGATCTGGGTTTAATTTTCAGGCCTGATCTCCCACTCACTCATGTCTGGGACCTTCAAGGGCAGTGCAGTCAGCTCCCAGAGCTGAGTCAGTGAGCTGAAATAACATTGACTGGCCTTGAAAGGAGCCGAACCCAATCCGTGCTTATCCATAGTAGATAAAAAGATGCATTTTAAAAATCTGATAGCTGTCATATTTTAGAACCCCTATGTAGACAGTGCAAATTGTGTTAGCTGCTTGAGACAAATGCAGGTTAAAAGAGACAAGAGAATTTTGGATTGATGTATGTTTGTAAGGTGCTGGGATAGTGTGGTGATGAGCATAGTCAAGATTTCAATAGAACATCCTCCACTATTTTTATCTCCTTGGGATGCATTAAACAGCACCTAGTTGCATATTCCATCCTTTCTTATTTAATATGCAAGAGCACGGGTAACACGGATCCCAAACTCACCTTTAACAGTAATAGATACTGCATGGCTCTGAGCTAGCAGGTTGCCCACGGCAGCTAGACAGCGATACTGTCCACTGTCATTTGGATGAATTGCCACAAAGTTGAGAAGAAACACACACTCTTCTAACCATGTTGTATGTCTTGTTAGTCCATCTTTCAGAAGTAGGCAGCTCTCCTCTTCTATCTTACACCAGTTCACGACTGGCTTTTCTGTGCAGCACTTCACTGGACACTTTATACTGAGGGAGTCCCCAGGTTTGACATGGTATTGGGAACCCCTTGGAACTTGAAGTTCAACCGTACAGCTCTCAGTTACATCACCTAGGAAAAAGAACAAAGGAACATTACACTTTAAAATTCTGCCTGAAATCTCTAGCTGTTTGGTTTAGAGCAGAGAGTATAATGACAATAAGGAGGTGTATGATTTAATAATATGTAATGGAGACTATAATAATTGTACTGAAACCCAAATATTTATCAATTATTTCATTAAACATTACTGGCTTGTTGACTCCATCGATTATATTAGTGCGTAAATAGTAGTGCAGGTAGATCACTAACTGGAATTATGTCCTTTTTAGTTCAGATCTTGAAGCTAGGTCTCAGGCTCCTTATTTTAAAAGATATTACTTTGTTTTGATTGGAAGAGCTGTAAAAACTTGCTCGATTTAATGACATACTTATGTAAATGAAATACCCATTTGTGACTTATGACCAGGTTTTACATGATTGTGTTATGTACCAAGAAAGTCCATTTAGGTACTTGAATTTAGTTTTTTAAAAGATCTGCACTGCTTAAATATAAGAGAATAAAATATGTTGTCAGGAAGTGAAAATGTGATGCAACAGCAATGTAAATTCAATCAAACTCAGACGTTGGAGAGCAACATGGGGTTGAACTCAAAGGTGAGTCATAGGGGATGTCAACATGGGGAAGTTAGTGTCCAGTAAATGAGGGGTGAATTTAAAGGACACTAGTTACTCTTCATTAGCTTTCCCTGTGGACACTCTTCTGGCACACTAAGGGTGTGTTGGGTGCTTTAACTTTGTGCATTTTCAAATTGCATTAAGCTACTGTGCATAAAGGCACCCAGTACACAGTAAGGGTATCCACACTAGCTACCACTGTCTTTCTCCCTCCCACCCCCATGTAGACAAGCCCTAAGTGAGTCTGAGGCTATAGATAAGTCTACAATACAAGCTCTACACAGAGACAACTGTAGCTACACATCTGCTGTAGCAAGGGAATGGGATTTCTGTAGCTGTAGTAAATCCACCTTGAGAGAGCTAGGCTGACAATAATTCTTCCATTGACCTAGCTGCATCCATAGTGGGGTTTCCATCTACCTAACTACATTGCACGGGGCATAATTTTTTTAAAAACTGCTTTCAGTGACGTTGCTAATTGGAGACCAGACCTGAGGAGGTCTTGACACACAGAGGGGATGGTAGGAAAGTGCAAATTATGCTGATTTGGATTTGTCCTAAATGCTCTCTAAATTCACAGGCTCTATCCGTAAGAAGACCTAAGCTGGAGAAGTGCTGGTGACACATTCAGTTTGGCTTTTCTTCAAGCTACTCAGACTATGAGAAAATTGGCGTAATTTACCTGCCGAGAAGTCAGAGAAAGGTGTAAGATACACTAATCCTTTACTCTAACTTGATGCATTTAAGTTACCCTCACACTGACAATTTCAAAATATCTCGCTAGGTTTGCAGAAGTTCTCCCCCTTTGTGGGACTGGATGGCACCGTCCTCTCTCTTCCTCCATTCTGCTCTGCAAGCAATTGTATAGACTTGGCCACACTACAACCCAACCTGATTAGTTGCAGGGAGTGCCATTCCAAAACAAGGACACAGAATTCACTGCTGACCAGTGGGAAGGATTTGAGGCCAGGAAGACTTGAGGTCGGAGGGCAAGCAAGCCCAAAAAGTTTGGAAGGAGAACAAAGAAGGAACAGCTGCCCCAGTAACAGCAGTTCTGAGCAAGGGTAGAGTTTTAGCTGGGAGCTGCTGGATGGAAAGTCAGCTGCTGCACTGGTGATTGCAGAGGACACTCCTGAAGACATATATCCCTGTCTCCGTTCCACAGATGACTACTTAGTAACTGAAATAATGGCCAGATTTTCAGAGGTGCTCGGGACCCAGCCACTACCCTGGAGAACAATGAGAACTACTGCATGTTGAACAATCTGATATAAAGGTCCAGATCAAATTCCCTCTGAAATCAGGGAAAGAGTCTTACCACTGACTTCACCAGCAGCTGGAGGAGTCCTTGAGTTGTGAGGAGCAGTTAATGAATTGCATTTACTCAGTGATTTTTTTTACTTACCTACCACTTGAACTAGCTTGGAGAAGAGAAGGAGAGTAACCCAAACTGCCTGTGTTTGATACATCTTTCAGGAAAGATGAGGATGAACTACAGGAGTTAAAAATAGAGAGAGAAGTCATACAAGATTTCCTCTTTCGACAGAACAGCAACTTTAGTTATTAACTTTCTGTTGGCTTTTACATACTGCTGAGGTGGGAAAAGAACCATACGTTATAGCTGTGTTATCATAGTTAAGGGACTAGAACAACTTAAACTCTGCCCTGAAGTGAAGCCATGCAATGAATGAGCACCTTGAAACAGATGTAAATCTTTCATATTAAATGTAAATCTTTCATACTATTGTATCACTACAACATTGTTTTAATCACTGAGGTCTTGTTAAGACTATCTGGCTGAGATGTTCAAGAATTCCCTCTGATTTTGGGTGCCCAGTTCTGGTCCCCTGATTTTCAGAATGGCTGAGCACCTATGGTTCTCATTGAAAACAATAAAAGTTGCGGATGCTTACTACTTCTGAAAATCAGTCCCAAAGTGTCTCATACCAGGCTTCCAAACCTGAAGCCACTTTTGAAAATTGTGGCCTATGTATGTATTACAATCTGCAAATAGGAATTGCTCCAAAGTGAGAGCAAGATGATAGTCCAGGCATTGAATTAACTCAGAAGAGTTTTGCTTAATATCTTGAATCTTTTTGAAGCTGTGATCTGAGACCAAGAAATATTATTTGTCCTCCACCACAGGGAACTGCAAGGAACAATTTAGTTGAATGATTTCAGCTAGCTTATCCATCTGATTGCTGTGACAAGTTAGTTATGCTGAGCTATACTGACATCATAAAAAACCCAATATGAAATAATCTATTATGCCATTAAAAATCAGTTTCATCTTACCTAAGACCATAAAAATAATATTCATTAACTATAATTATATGCTTATTGCCTGGCATCACTATGCAGGCAGCATTAAGGTTGTTTAGATACATTCACTCTGCATTTCCAAACCTAAACAGGTTTTGATTTCTTTGAAGATTAACCTTTACTCAGAATTTTCTGAGGTATAATACTTTGATTTGGGATAATTACAAAAATCCATCCCACACAACTAGTCACAGCCTGGACCTGATCTGGGGCCTAGATATCAACACAGAAGCCATCACAACATAGCTATTCTCCTGGACAGACCATCATCTCATACAAGCAGTGGCCAGAGTCCTCCCAGTAACTAGTCAAAAACAAAGAGTAATGATCCAGGTTTGACCACAAAGACTCATGGGCTACAGCTACACTACACACAGGTGCCAGTAGCACGTAGGCCGGGGAACTGTGTGTAGCTACATCGGTCAGTGAAAGACTCCAATAACAGAGACAGGCTTCGAGGGCTCCCCACTGCCTTTCACTGAACAGAGGACAGGTCTGGCAGGGGCCAGCAGCTGGAAAACTCCCCTGCAACAGCCTTTTGCTGCTGCCAGAGTCTTCCCCTGTGATGGTGGAAGGGCTCCAGCAACAGGTGTGTCTTTACTCACCTACGCTGTGTCTCACCAGCTAGACTGCTATTTATACCTGTACTGGGATGAATGGGGGGCTGCCGAAAGAAGTATGCAGTGTAGACATACCCAGGGACTCCAATAAATCCCAAAGCCTGCTAAAGGACAATAATACCCCACAGCTGAGACCCTGGTATATCATTGCCATTCTACACTGGTTTCAGCTACTGACATGCTGGCCCCTAATTGGCTCCTTCCTCCCCATCACCCACACAGATCTCATAGGCTATGTCTACACTTGCTAAAATTAGTTTGAATTAGTTAGTTCGAACTAACTAATTTTAGTTAGTTTGAATTAGCTTAATTCAAACTAGAAAAAGTTAGTTCAAACTAAGCAAGTGCCATGAATGGCACTTGCTTAGTTTGAATTAGCAATCCCCATTCATTTCAATGGCCATTTAGTTCGAACTAAGAAATTAGTTTGAATTAACATGGCCACATTGGCTAATTCGAACTAGTTAGTTCGAATTAACCCTTTAGTTCGAATACCCTATTCAAATTTATTAGTTCGAATTAAGGAAGCCCTTAAGCCTCCTTAATTCAAACTAACTTGCCAGTGTGCACATAACCATCTAGTCTGACCTCCTGCACAATGCAGGCCACAAAACCTAATCCACCCACTCCTGTAATGAACCTCTAACCTATGACTTTGTTATTAAAGTCCTCAAATCATGATTTAAACACTTTAAGATACAGAGAATCCACCAGCAAGTAAGCCATTCCCAAAGCAATAGAGGAAAGAGAACACCCCCCCAGATCCCTAGTCAATCTGCCCTGTGGGAAAATTCCTTCCTGACTCCAAATATGGCGGATCAGTTAAACTCTGAGCACATGAGTTAAAACCTGAGCTTTCCCACACCCTGCTGCACTGGATGAAGAGAGGGGAGTGGGAGAAACTCAAGCACCAATGGGGCAAAACAAAGGTGAATTCAGACAGACTGATACATAATGGATTCCTCAAAGTCTTATGCTGACCCTGTGTTACAGGCCAAGAGAACCTTCCTATCAGCCTTCCCTGAGGATGCCAAATCCCACCACCACTAGTTATCCAAGATAGTAAACCGCTTTATCAAGCCTGCGTGCCTTCAGCTTTTATCAGAGCTGAGCACCACATACTGCAGCTGCCACCCTACTTCACTGCAATGATCACACACATTCGGGAAGCTCTCTCAGACAGGCTGAATCCACTGTCCCTATATCCACCAACCAACAGCCCACCTGCACTCCCACAGTTCTGTACACTCACTTGTGCAGAAGTTCTGGAAATCCTTAAGGGAACCTTAACCCAAGACTTGCAAATCTGACTTACGCCCTTCACAGTTTGTGAAAAGGAGTCATGAACAACTGGTGCCACTCTTAACTGAAATAGCCAGTTCCTCATTCAGAGAAGGAATCTTTCCCTTTCTCTTTCAAACACACACACTAATCTGACTACCAATGAGAAAACCCACCTGCAGTGACCTAGTGAGGGTGGGGTCGGGGGATTGCAGGCCCCTAGAACTGGCCTACAGGGAGCTGGCGGGCTGGCCTTTCATGATGTGCAGTGGACCACATACAAGAGCCTTTGGCTTGTGTAACATTAGCCCATCCCTCTGGCTTCCCAGCGAGAGTTTACTCTCTACTCTGAAACCTCAGATTGTTTACAGTAGGGCTGCAATAGAGCCCAGCTGGTCCACATCCTGCCTCCTCCCTGCATTAATCTGTTCTCAGTCCTCAGAATGCATTTAAACAACCTCTCACAAAGGTGTAACTGGCTAAACACAGTGGCAAAGCTGTAGACAGGAAGAATCCAAAATAAGATAATGGCTATAATATTGCTTAGTAGTGAGCAGAAAAAAAGAGAGCACAGAAATCATATTTGATTTGGGTGGACACTAAAGCACCTAGGGCATTTTTCATAAGATTTGGGGTACAGCTTGAGATCACTGAACAAAATTTGCCCCATCACATATGAGCCACAGTCCATTTGGCTCCTGCTTTCCTGCACCACAGCTGACTACATTCCGAAGAATTTGTAAAGCACTTTGGGTTCCATGGAATAATTGGGGCTGATACACTATCATCAAGGGAATCGGGGGGGGGGGGTCTTATTCATAATGGTGGCTTTTGCATTCTTGGCTTTTACGAACAAAAAAGGAGTCCTGTGCACTGTTAAAGACTAACAGATTTATTTATCGCATGAGCTTTTGTGGGAGAAAATCCCACTTCGTCAGACGCTTTGAAGCATCTTCTAAGTGTCTGATGAAGTGGATTTCTCCCACAGAAGCTCAAGTGATAAATACATTTGTTAGTCTTTAAAAGTGCCACAGGACTCCTTGTTTGTTTGGCTGACCTAAACTAACACGGCTACCCCTTTGGAACTTGGCTTTCACAGTGAATGGAACAAATAAGAACCCTTGATATGCAATCCTGTTACCAAGGTCTTTGATGGAAAACTTTATACCTTGGGAAGCTCAGCAGAAAACCACAATGTCCTGTGTCAGAGAGACAAACATCAGCATTTAAGATATTAATATTCAGTAGCACCTTCGAACGGCTGCAGGCTGCATCTGCTTCTGTCCGCACTGCGTAAGCATCTCTGTAATGATGGGCTTGTAATTCCAAGAACAGTTTCAGCACCAGTGATGCTACAACGCTTGGTGGTTTGTGAAGCATACACACCAGTGGCTGATTGTCTTATCTCTGTACCTGTTTTTGTCATGTAGCTAGTTGAAGCAGATGTTATTGAGTTTTGAGACCACTCTGCAGACTGAAGAGATCTCCAGGGAAAGATTAATTCTGTGAGTATGTTGTGTCTTCCTTTAGACCAGTGAACACCAGTTTGGAGGCCCCTTTACTAGTCCAAAGTTTTGCCAGGCAGCGGAGAAATACAGTGTGGGTGTGTGGATAGACCAAGTTCCATGAGATCAGATTTCCTCTCCCCAATGTGCACTTGTGGCTATGGGTAATGTCATTCCTTCCATTGGTATTGATGCCACAACAGAAAAATGCCACTTTTCCATTTTCAAAAATATGAATATAGTGCTGGTAAAAGGTGCAGGTCCAGTACTTTTAGAGACTGAAGACTTCTATCGACACATGAGGCAGTTTCCACCAAGGGCATTGATATAGAAAAAAAGATTTGAGGCACAGGTTCCTGATCTCTCCCCAAACCTCGACCCTGTGCTCCCAATCTCTTCCCTCTCTGGTCTCTCACCCAGCTCCCAATCCCCCCACCCCCACCCCTTGTCCAGCAGGTGACACTCATCCTCGCTGAGCTGCCAGCTGCTGGAACCCACTTCCTGCCAGATGCAGCGAGGCCATGATGCTTTATCTCTTCTGCCCTGGGCCGTGTACCAGGGCACCCCGCAGGGTGGGAGATTTACACTAGCCCCAGTGAGTTAGGGAAGTGTTGTTAGCCCAGAGCTGTTAACCCCTTCCAGTTTCATTAACCCCTTCTAGGCTGGTGGAAGGATGGATTGGAAAGGAGTTAACCAGATTGGTCACAAATGAGGGGAATTAGATGGCCTAGGTAACCCCTGAATGATGACATAGCCAGTGGAGAAGAAACAGGTAGAGACTGTATGAATTATGATGGTGACTATAGATTAAATCTCCTATGATTCCCTTCTAAAATCACCAAATCTTAACCACTCTGACCAGAACAGAGCCTAGAATGTTCTGAAAGTTCAAGGCAAATCAGACAAAATCTGTGGTTTCTGAAAAAGATTTTCAAATGTCTTGATGTTACTTTGCCCTCCCCACCACCTTGAAATTGGGTGAATTACAGAAAATATTTGGTGAGCTGGGCTTCAATGGCTTTCACTATTTTGGGCTAAGTCCTGAAATTCTTACTTTGTATTCAGTCTTCAGCCAGTCAAAACATCCCTCGATTTCACTGAGAATTTTGGCTGAGCAAGGACCGTTCCCTAAACTACTGAGAAGTGACAATACTTAGTTGGTGATATTCCATTTGCACATGATAACGATGCACTATCATGGCTGCATAAACTCTGGCATACCAAAACACAGTCTATCTTGCATCCAAATGCCTGCATCAGATTTGCCATATTATGTGACATTTAGGATGTTGCTTCAGCCTGCTGCCACAGGTACCTCTAAACTCTTCTCTGCTGCCTACTGTTCCATGGTTTGGAAGACTCACTTCTTCACTCCAGAACTCCATGCTGCCACCATACACGCCCTCATCCCCATTCTCCCTCTCTCTGAGCAGCCAGACAGCCTGCCTTCAGCACAGAAGGATTACTTCGCATAAGAAAAATACTGAGGAGTCTCACTGAAGAGCTCTCAAACCCTTTATTCTCAGCACTACTGCGCCTGGAGAAGGGAAAATGGTCTTTCGGAACTGAATCAAGTGACTTTGATCATAAAAAATCAAACGACACAAGGTGTTTCTTACCTAACACAGGGAGAGCAGAGACTTGGCAGAAAGTCCCATCAGCAATTACAATTTCACAGGTGTAATCACCTTCATCAGTGAGTCTCACAGGATCAATCTGAAGGGCAGGGCCATGATCAGGTTGAGATGCCCAGTTCATCCTCTCACTGCAATTTGTTCTGTCTGTCTTATTGTTATCCGCTCTATACGCCAGCAAACAACGAGTTCCATCCTTTGGTGTTATTTCCCATACTACCAAAATCAGAGATGACATGGAGGTGCCAGGGCACCTCATCACCACGCTGGTATCAACCACAACAGATACTGTGCTGTCAACTACAGGTGGAGAAATAGGAAATTGGATAACATCCATCAGCTTGTCATAGTGTATGGAGTTTTAGTTTCATCTCCCAGCATCTGACGAAGTGGGTTGAAACCTTATGCCCGAAGAAATTTGTTAGTCTCATTGGTTTTCCTGGTTACAGACTAACATGGCTATCCCAATGGAACATCTCCCAGGAGCAGATCCTGGGGCCTTCTCTGTACATTTATGGCACAAAAATTAGCCAAGAACTTGAGATATTCCAGAATGATATCAGTTACCAGGACAGACCTCGCTGGTCCTACCAACTGTGGCAGCACCTTCCTACTGCAGATTCTAGGCCTCGATCACCATTTAAAGACAGTCTGAAGATGGAGCCGACTGACCTATTCTCTGTTCAGGAATTTCTCCACTGGATTGACAACACTATGGCTAGTGTTCTGTGCTGCCATATAAACAATGCATTTACTTTCCATGCCCAGTCTCCTGCTTGCCTATCTCTCAAGAATTGGATGTGTGTCATGAAGACAGTGCCATGCAGTGCTTTATATTGATTCATGGTGATGAGCTAAAAGTCTCCATGGAAGCCTCTACAGTCAAGGAATTTTTTCACCTTGATAGAGATCTTTGAGAAAGTGGCAGTGAGGGTGGAGGGAAATCACTCAAGAAAGGAAGAAAATTCCTCCGGTGACTTGGTTACAATACAGCTAACATATGCAGTTAGATTCCATCTATTACTGCTTGTGGCTATCTTAAAACTTCATCTTGCCCACAGCATTAGTGCAGTTACAGGGACACAAGTCCTGTCTATTCCATAATTTTCAACCCTGCTGATTTGCATTAAAATGTAGATGGGGCCTTCATGATATCTGTGCTGTATTCCTATACAGCAGCACCTCCTTGTGGAAATTCAGGGGTGCCAAAAAATTGTGTGGCACTTTTAAAGACTAACAGATTTATTAATCGCATGAGCTTTCGTGGGATTTTCTCCCACGAAAGCTCATGCGATTAATAAATCTGTTAGTCTTTAAAAGTGCCACAAGACTCTGTTGTCTTTCTACAATAGACTAACACGGCTACCCCTTTAGAAAAAATTGTGTGTAATCCTAATTCATATCATTCTTCTGCTTTCACATTAAGTAGTAGCATTACACCTGCTGTCATGACCCAATCTGTGTGAAGTTTATTTTTCTCTTGTAGTAGGGCCTCTTCATTTGTTTGCACGATGGCTTGCTTTGTTCAATAGTTTCTTCTTGTTGATTTTAAAGTAATAATGTTAAAAGAGCAGACTAGCATTCCCCTGGAACTTGCACCATTGCATTTATTTCATGATCTTTCCTACTTACCTTGCCGTTGAACAACCACTTTAATTAGGAAAAGAAGGAGCTCAGCCAGAACTAGTCACATCTGGGCCAGGTCTTGGTAGGGGATTAGGGCAAATTGCACAAGATGGTGGTAATTGTGATGACCTGGAATCACGACTCACTATGTATGTCCCCCCAAGAAACCTTTCCTGTTTTAACAGAACAGCAGCAGTTAGAACATGAAACAAATCATCAGCTTTCTTTAAAAATAAATGTTCTGAAAAGATCTATTTTCTTGTCATTTCAGATCTTTTTTTTTAAACCCTTCAAGAAGGTTCACCAGCAAAGGTTATATCCAGTTTTAATTTCATGGAAATTAAGAAAAAGTTATTTAATAAATAATGTCAAATTCAAACCTGAGCTGATTTCAGACTCTCTACATCTGACTTTATTTAGTAGTAGTATCTATCTTTTCACTGATAGAAATCTCTTTAGTTTGTATTTTTATTTGATCTTATTATCAGTCAAATATTCTAAAGAGGAAGAAAAGAGGGCTCTAATAGTATCCTGAACACATTACATCCCTTTTTGAAAACTGAGGCAAAAGTATGTATAAGAATGTTCAGGGTCTAATCTTGTATTAATTGAAAGGGCACCAACATTCATTAATGGGAATGGCTTGTATGCCCTCATTGTTTTTAATTTTTGTAAGAGTGATGCCACTTCTGTAATAGAACAGAATAAATAGCAGTTTGCTGCAAATGATCACAGCCATTTTTAAATGGTCTTGTTTATTTCCTATTTTCTTTGGAACAATAAGGCATGTTGCATTTAATGAAATTTAGTAACATCATACAACACATGATATTCTGCAAGCAAATAGACTATTTCCTTCAAGAAATTACTTTTGCAAGTTATGAGCTGCGTGAAAGCAAATGTTGAAATATTGATCATTAAGGATGAGATGGTGCTAGGTGCTTAAAATATCATTAAAAGATTACCTGTTACATTACAAGTTTCTGTAAAGGTTCTCCGCTCAGAAGCAAGTGTTTTGCAGAGGAGACTTTTGAAGAAAATCCATTGGGTACTATGGTTTAGTGTGTTTTTCTGAAGCATTGGTCATATGGACCCCGCTGTGGCTCCCTGGTGCTACTGCAATAAAAATAATAAGTGGATTTGTAGTTGCGCAGAAAAGAAGAATGTTTGTGTTGAAATACAACTATAGCTATTTAAGCACAGCGGTACTGAGCATTCTGTTTATCTTAACTCCAGAATCACACAAGTGTGGCTGCTTCAGCCACTTAGGTGAGATCATTTTAAAAGTTGCACATGGTTCTCTTAGAATGAGGGGAAGTTAGAGGAGACTTCACAAGAGTAATGGTTCATGTGATGGTTCTATCTACCCTGAACTACTGTAACCTTTTCCACAAGTCTTTAGTCTGCACTTTTTATACTATTCACAGAACAGCAATTAATATAATCTTCCTCAAGATCCCTCTGTGACTTCCTTTCTTTTCTGCATAAAGTACAAAATGTTCTCACACTCTGAAGCAGGGGTAGAATTAAGTCAGTTTATGGCAGTTGAGAATAAAACCACTTTTTTGTTTGGAAACTATGATTTTAGGCTGTAGATTGATCTTGAGAAAGTAACAGCAAGTTCCATTTTTTAATCCCAATTTGCCCTATTTTAAAGGTTCTACATAGCTTTGAAATTTATCTCGTCTCCCATCGCTCCACAACTCACCCCTGCACTCACTTCTTGCCTTGTCAGTCCCTTATTCTCTGAAGTTACATTTTCCATTAATTTTTCCAAAGAAACATTTTGTTGGAAAACTTTTGACCCTCTTAGATACTGGTGAATCCCGTGGTAGAGGATAGGGCTGTGTAAGATGGGCCCAGCCAATGATCTAGACTTGTTCCTTGGCACCTTTCATTACAGGTAGCCATGGAGGCCAGCTGTGACAAAATGACCTGGGCCCTGTGACTGGCACCCTATTTGGTTGGGGATGCCCAGATAGCCCTGAGTGAGGGACAGGCCCAAGTCTATGAGGAGGTGAAGGCAGCCATCATAGACTGGGTGGGGCTTCTCTGAGGAGTGATACCACCAGAAACTTCAGGCAGTGAGGTGGATGGGCAAACTGCAGCCCCAGGCATTTGGCCAAAGATGAGCGATTGAGCCAGCTGGTGGCTGCAGCCCTCCACCCAGACAATGGATGAGATTATGGACATGGTTGTACTGGAGCAGTTTTTATAAAGGGCTCCCAAGCAACGTGTGGGTCTGGGTAAGGCGACACTAGCCCAACACACTAGAAGCAGCCAAATCCCTGATGGTGGAATATACGGCGGCAGATACCCCCAGAAGGATGGGCAAACCCAATAGCGGTCCTGTGGCTGCAGCAAGGCCCAGAAACACTCTACCCAGAAGGGCACTGTAGGCTCCCATGTCACTGGTGGGCCTCCTTGGTCTCCTCCACTGAAGACAGTTCCTCAAGGTCGTAAGGGCCAAGCACCGCCAGTTGGTCCTCCGGTGGACGGAGGTCCTCGGCCGAGGGGAGCTCTTCCAGGTCGCAGGGCTCCAGCAGCTCCTCGGGGTCCTCCGCAGGGGGAGTCACAGCATCTGGGGGGCAGTGCACCTGGGGTCAAACCCCCCCACTCCCTTGCCTCGGGGATCCCTTCCCAGTCACTGGGCCCAGGTAAACTGGGCAGGCCCTCCGGCCCTCTAGTTGGAGGGGATGGGGTTGGCCTCCTAGGAGGGGCCTGGCTTTTGCCAGCTCGCCGCCAGCAGGGAGCCACGTCCTTCCCCTTCGACAGCTCTTCCCTCACTGAGCTGTCTGGCTGGGCCTTTATAGTTCCCCTTCCTGTCTGGGCTCCGCCCCTCTGCTTCCGGGGCTGGAGTCCTGCAGTTCCCAAGTTTGTCCGGGGGGGGGCGTCCAGGCTCCGAGGGAGGCCATAGCTCTTCTCTACAGGCACCAAAGAAGAAAAGGAAAGGGGGATAGTCAGGGAGCTTCTACGGGGGCCCAAGCAGTCATTTGCTGGCAATGCAGTCAACCTGGACATAAGCAGCAGCACTGTCCACAGATGGATTGTGGGATGTGCGAATTTTGTGCTTAGACTGATGGGGAGGAGAATGGCAAAGAAGATGTTCACCATACCTGTGAGGGTGAGGAGAAAATCCCAGAGGGGCTTGGTGGATACAGCTTCCATCCGCACTTTTTTCCAGAAGGGGCTGGTGAAGACTCAGTGGAGGATCCCCAGGTCAGGGCTGAATGTGAAATGCATCCATGGGGACATGAGGTGTCACCCTTTGGCTCAGGTGCCCCTGGATGTCCAGGGCCACTTTCGATGGAAATGGGTAGCAGTGATGCATGGACTGGGAGCCCTCCCAAACAAGGAAAAGGGGTGGGAGTAGAGCGCTTATTGAGGGAAACCCTCAGTAGGGGGTTTCCCTAGGGAGGGGTCAGGAACCCCTGGGGATGGAGGCCAGGAAAAGAAAGGGATCCCCCAGGCAACAAAAACAGAGTCACAATAGAGTTGCCCCACCACGCCCGAGAATGAGGGGAAGGGACCGAGAGGAGAGGAAGAGGAGAAGGAGACCCATAACCCAGACCCTGTGCAGCCCATCAAGGTCAAGAAGTGCTGGGCCCATGGAAAACAGGGACACTGTTGGAACCAGTGCCTGGACCAGGCCATTCAGAGTCCAGCAAAGGTAGAGCCCATGGAACCAGGCTTAACAGGGTCCCTGGTAATCCCTACAACCTTAGAGTGCCTGGCCACTCCAGAGGCCCAGTAGGAGGCAGGGAAAGAAAAATCCTGGATGGGGAGCTGAATGCTGGATCTGTGGAGACTTGGAGCATGTAGGGGAGGCATGCCCCTACCAGGTAACTGAGGAGGGAACCCCACGCTCTCTAGAGAGCACTGTAGGGCACCCAAAAGAAGAAGAATCCTCCATCAAGACCTCCTCCCCCACAGGGGGAAGAGGGGAAAAAGAGACCTTACGGTTTTATAAGGAGGGGAGGTGAACCCCAGGTCAGCCCCCTACCACACTAGCTTAGCTAGCTCAGGGGAAGCGGAACAGGTAGCTGGTCTGAGGCTGATTGCCTGAGGGGAGGCAGCGGTGTAGGCAAAGAGGCCCCCCTACTGCATGGGGCCCTAGGCGGGTGCCTGCTTTACCTACCCCAAAAGCTGCCTCTGCCTGCTTGTAGACACAGCCTGACAACCTTCCTGAAGTTCGATTAGGCCAGGCGCTGTAACTGTCCTGCTGGCCCAGCAGGGTTATGAAGCCAAGCCCCAGAGCATTTGGGAGGCCAGAGGGGAAGGGAGTCATGGGGAAGCACAGAGGTATTTCTTTTCTTCCTGGACCTTGAGTGTTCTCTGCGATGGCTGACCCAAGCAAGGTTCTGTATGGTAGGGGGAGATTCTATGGCACATTGTAAATAAACAATCGGCGATAGCAAGCTTAAGAGTCTCTAAGTCCTTTGTGGTCCAGAAGTGGACCAAAGAGAGGGATGGTGGGCAGATGCTGTGCTATATATAATATGCATACTCAGGCCTTGTACACACTACAAAGTTATTGCGCGATAAAGCCCTTTAATGCGCAATAACAAACAGAGCGTACACACACAACTTACAGTTATTCCGCGTTAAGTCCCTTCTTTTTGCGCAAAATGTAAACCACCTAAACGAGCGTGGTTGCTGCTAACGCGGAATAGTTGTTGCGCGATGGCCAGTGTGTGTACGCTTATCGCGCAATGTGAATATAACGGAAATGGCCCACAATTCAAATTCCATCCCTTCTGCACTTCCGCCTGTACTCTATCGTCGTGACGTCATTTTTCCCGACCTCCTCTTCTGTCCCGCGAATTTTTGAATTCACCACTCTCCCTTCTGCCTCGCTGTTCGGTGCTGCTGCCTCTGTGTGCTTCGCTCGCAATGTCGTCGCGCCGCAGCAAACGAGCTCCAGCCTGGACAGCAGCAGAGGTGATGGACTTGATCGGCATCTGGGGAGAGTCCGCCGTGCAGTCACAGTTACGTGGCAGCCGGAGGAATTTTGACATTTTCGGTCAAATATCCAAAGCCATGACCGAAAAGGGGTACGAGCGAGACACCCTGCAGTGCCGGGCAAAGGTGAAGGAGCTGCGGATAACATTTCACAGAGCCAGAGAGGCTAACCGGCGCTCTGGCTCCGCGCCAGCAACGTGCAAGTACTATAAGGAGCTGGAGGCGATCCTGGGCGGCGATCCCACAACCACCCCGAACTGCACGGTAGACACCTCGGAGACTGCACCCCAAACAGAGAAGGAAGCAGAAGGCGACGAGGCAATTGTGGACGAGGAATCAGAAGAAGAAGACTACGAGGACGGAGAGAACGGAGCCACTGACCCGGGGAGCCAGGAGTTATTTTCCACCCAGCCAGAAACAAGCTCCACTGATTCCTTCTCCACGCCTACCCAGGAATCATCAGAAGGCAGCTCTGGTAAGTCCCGTTCGCAATGTCCTCTATTCTAGGTGCTACAGCTCAGCGTAGACATGGTTTTTTTGCAAGGGGTTTTTGTTTTCGGTGTCCTCAGTTCTGTTCCTTACAGAACTGTAAAGGTGTTACTAGCATTACTTAAAAAGGTCATCGATGTATGCCTCGATTTCCAAGTAGTCGTTCCCTTTCAACTCACTGAACGCGTCATCCAAATATTTCCAGAGTCTTCTCTTGAAATTACATGGTAGAGCATTCCTTTGCACTCCACCATTCAGGGACACTCTTCCTTTCAGACTCGCAAGCACTCCTGCGGGCAACATTGCTGCGCACAGTCCTGCAGCGTAAGGTCCCGGCTTGAAGTCGGCAACATGAAGGAGATGCATTCTCGCTTGCAGAGGCACTCTAAGCAGTGTGAGATCTGCCTCTATTTCAGCCATCTCGGGCACGGGATCAGAACTTGGTGTGGCAATAGTCAACTCTCCGTTGTACTAGCTCTGCAACCCGTACCAAGCTTTGGGAAATCTGTTACCGCCCCCCCATAGGTCCCCTCTTGTGTATTGAAGGAATGTGTGGGGAGAACAACATCATTTGCTCCTGACCGTGGCGAGAACAATAGCGGCATTCTACATTTTTCATATCTGAACAGGAATGACCTTCGGTGGACAGTCTACAGCTGCAGCTGAGCGTCTGAGGAGGATAAGGCGGAGGCCTCGCAGGAGCAAGGAAGACGTCTTCCAGGAGCTCATGCAGTTCCATGAGGCTTCTGCGAGGGAGACAAGGCAATGGAGGAGGCAGTGCAGGCAGGACAGGAGACAGAGCAGTGCGAGGAGAGAGCAGCAGAAGGATGCCCTGATAGGCATCATGCAGGAGCAGACCAACCTCCTCAAGACCATGGTCGGTCTGCTACAGGCTCGCACCCCCCATCAGCCTCATATGCCTTTCAGTGCATCCACGCCACATTCCCCCCCCAGACAGTTTTTAGACCACCATGGACATCCATGGTGTAACCCTAACAGAACCCCTCCCCCAACATATGTAGTTGAGTCCCGCACCTACACCCACCTTTAGTCCCTACTCCCCTCAAACCCGAGTTTTGATCAATGTTAATTAAATAAAGTTGAATCCTTGTTAAACTTAATCAGACTTTCTTTATTTGTTTCATTAATTTAACATTAACGGTTTTTGATTCAATGAATGTTTACAGGGGAAAAACACAAAATTTCTAAAGCTTAATTTTTAACAGTTGAAACATATAGGAAATGGTTACTAACTATATTCAAAGGTACAATTTTAACCAACAGTACTAAAATGGGTTTTTAACGCATCCCTTATGCGAACTGCCCTTAGCTGCGCCCCCCGGATACCCCTCGTGTCTGGTTGCTGGTAGGCATTTTCCAGACGTTGTGCCTCAGTGGTCCAAGAGTTCCTGAATCTCTCCCCCCGGCTTTCACATATATTGTGAAGAACACAGCAAGCCGAAATAACTAATGGGATCCTGTCCTCGTGGAGATCTAGCCTGCCATACAGCGCTCTCCAGCGCGCTTTTAAACGGCCAAAGGCACACTCCACAACCATTCTGCATCTACTTAACCGGTAATTGAAACGCTCCTTGTCAGGATCCAACTTCCCGGTGTACGGCTTCATGAGCCATGGCATCAGTGGGTAGGCGGGGTCCCCAAGTATCACCACTGGCATCTCTACACCGCCCACAATTATTTTCTCGTCTGGAAAAAATGTGCCAGCATGTAGCCTTCTGAATAGTCCAGAGTTTCTAAAGATGCGTGCATCGTGCACCTTTCCAGACCAGCCAGCATTAATGTCCATAAAGCGACCACGGTGGTCCACCAGTGCCTGTAGAACCATCGAAAAGTATCCTTTCCTGTTGATGTATTCAGAGGCAAGGTGGTCGGGAGCGAGAATAGGGATGTGAGTCCCATCTATTGCACCCCCACAGTTCGGGAAGCCCAACTCATTAAATCCTGCGATGATCTCCCTCACGTTTCCCGGGGTCACCATCCTCCTGAGCAGAATACGGTTGATGGCTCTGCATACTTGTGACAGTGCCACTCCAACGGTCGAGCGTCCAACCCCAAACTGGTTTGCGACCGAGCGGTAGCAGTCTGGAGTCGCCAGTTTCCAAAGTGCGATAGCCACACGCTTCTCCACGGTCATGGCGGGTCTCATCCTCGTGTCCTTGCATCGAAGGGCAGGGGCAAGCTCCTGGCATAGCTCCATAAATGTGGCTTTCCGCATTCTAAAGTTCTGTTGCCACTGATCATCATCCCACAGCTGAAGGACGATTCGTTCCCACCAGTCTGTGCTCGTCTGCCGGGACCAAACACGGCGGTTCAGGCTGTGTTGCTGGTCCGCGAAACTGATCAGAATGTCCGTTTTGTTTTCAATGCTGTCATCATCCGAGACCGAGTCATCCGTGTCATGCTCCGAATCATAGCCAAAGGCAAACCGCAACAGAATCTGGGCTGTGTTCACAATGCTGAAGGCAGCATTCAAGATCACAGCTGAATCCATGTCGATTCTGAAAAGGCAGTGCCGAGAAGAAGGTTGCTTCAATTTGAAATTCGCGCTCGTTGCTATTGGCAACCGCTGGGTAGCGTCAGTAGCGGAATGCACCACGGGAGATGATACTGGGGACTCTGGGATACGTACCCACAATCCCCTTCGCTTTCCTGGAGGACTGCGCTCAGAAGGGGGGGGGCTTTGTTCCGTTAGAGCAAGCATAGTGTGTACGCGATCTCGCGCAACAACAGCCACGGGAGAATTAATGCGGAAGAGGATTATTGCGCGTTAAAAATGGTAGTGTGTACATAGCCTCAGACAACAGCTAAATGGAGTTTCTTCATAATTTTCTCCTGCAAGACACACACATCTGGATTGAGAATCTCTGCTGAAATTTCTCATGCAGCAGGCAATTTTTAATATGATTTTGAACACCTGAAAACCAGGGTTTGAATGAAAGCACCAACTCAACCTCAGCAATCAATCAATTTGCTAATCATTTGCTCCAGTGCGACTAATCATTTGCAAAATAACTTAATTTAAAAATAGCCTTTATTCATTGCATATATATTTTAGCTCGACAGGATGGCTGGGATTGACTGAAAATGGAGCTATGCTAGTTAGCTAGAATGAGATAGTATTGTTTCTGCCCCTTCTTTGAATGTTTGTACATTAAATGAAAAGCTTTGTTGGTGAATTTTAAGATTCACTTTCCCCTGAATAGTTTAGCTTGTTACGAAAAGTCAAACATAAAAGGGAGCTGGACATAACTGAAATAAACTTCTTCAAAAACAAAAATCAAAAGGAATATTTTCAGATTTGGGTTTGTATTATTTACTCTATTCTAGCTCAAAAGTTTTGCTATCACAACATTAAAATAAATAGTAACTGTCACTCAGATTTGATCATAGCAGCCAGATACGGCCTTTGTAATGCATGCTCCATTCCTTTCATGGGGATTGATCCTCCAGTAGCAAAATGATACTGCTAATATTGTTTCATTGAGTGCGGGTGAAAAGTACCTGATTGTCAGCACTGGAGAAGAACTGCCTGGCCACAGAAAAGGAGGAACATAGGCATCAGCAGTGCCAACATGCTTCAACCTTTCAAAATAACCATCTCTGAGGATGAAAAGTTGGCTGCTACTGTATCTGTTTGATCCTGGACCTCCCTGTTAAAGCCTCCCATCAAGGCACTACCTGTGATGCAGATTTATTTTGTGGATACCTGTTCTCTAGAAGCTGAACAGACCATAATTGACTAGATAGGAACAAGCTTTCAATCACTGTCAACCTAAACCATGAACTATTCTGAATTCCAAATTCAATCAATCGAACCCCTTTAAATGCCAAAAATACTACTAGATCCAATTGTCCCAACAGAAAACTCAGAGAGCCTCTGAATATTACATTGTGCTTTTTTTAAAAAAAACCATGTATGTATGGTTTTTTTTAAAAAAAACATTTTAAAAAAACTATGTAAAGTTCTATTAAAATGTATTACTACTACTAAGCTAGACGCAATTTCTGTTCTCACTCCCCCATTGCTCATTCTTTTTCACTGTGATCCATGACTATTCTTATCTGTCTGAAACTGTCTCAGTCTTGGCCTGCCTAGTTCTGATCATAGATTGTGATGCCTATCTGCCTCCTTTCTGTACTTGTGTGCAACACAGCTATTTAGATAGTGTTTCTTATCATCTCTGGGACTTTAAAGAATCAAGATCACTGAACTCTCATAGACCCATAGTTTCTTGCCCCTCTCCCTGAGAGAAACTGTGTCCCTCTGCTACAACTCACCTCAGTTTAGATTACACTTTAGTCGCAAAACTCCTCAAGGAGGATGTGGCCACACAGATAAAAATCTAGAGAGAGGAACTAGATATAAATATTAAACTGACCAGTTTGATGGTTTATTGTCTACTGCAGGAGTACCCAACCTTTTTGGCTCGAGGGCCAAAAATATAATTTTTACAACCATGAAGGGCAACCAGCTGGGACCAGGTGGCTGCAGTCCAGCTCCCATTCAGCAGCAGGGGAGCACGGGCCAGTTCAAAAAGCCTCGCAGGCCACTTTTGGCCCGCGGGCCAGGGGTTGAGAACCTCTGGTCTACTGTATGCAACAGACAAGTTGCAAAAGCCTGTGCTATGCAAAGCAGTGAAATAAAGCTAAATAAAAGTAGGCAACAGTACCAATCCTATACAGTGATGTACTGAGGGGGGGCCATGCTCCCATGTGCTGCCCTGGGTGGGGGTGCTAGGTGGGCCCTCATCAAGCCTTGCTCCCCTGGGTTGCTGCTTCTGCCTGACAGTCACTCACAGCTGAGCTCAGTGTGAATCAGCAGGAGATAAGAGCTGACCTGGATTCACTAGAACTGGCTCCTTGGAGTGTGAGGGATGGGGCTGCCCCCAGCCCCCCCATTGAAGGTCTGAGGCTGAAAATCTGCTGCCTCCAGCCGTGAACAAGGCTGGGAGCTGCAACTCCCCATCTAGCCCCCTAAAGATATTGGGATCTACATTCTACTGAGCATGCTCACACTCATTGAGCATGCTCATTAACTGTTGCTGAAGCCGCAGTAGCTAAACAGTCCATTCCCCTATAATAAGAGGAATCCTTCCATATCTAAAGAAAAATAAAATAGGTTCTTTGGGCAGTTTATGTAAGAATGACTTTTGGGTCATGTCATGAATGTTTTAAAATATGTGACTGTGATATTTATTGCAATATCTATTTTATTGCAATATCCAGGCTGCTGCAGCCAGTGGCTGCTGCAGCCAGCGGCTGCTGCCATGGTTACAGGGGCTCAAAATGGTCCAAGGGGCAAATTGGAGGTGGTGGCCAGGGCATGATAATGGGGCAGAATTTTAGTGGCCTGTGTTGTGAATAACGTGGAGGTAGGAGTAGGAGAGGGGGCTGAGGGGCAAAATCAGGGTGTGGGGGGCCTGATCCGGTCTTAGTTTAGGGGGTGAGACACTGCCAGTAGGTGAGACAGGGCAAACCCCTGGCACAGGGGGGAGCAGAAGGGAAGACACTGACATCCCTGGCACTGTGATGGGATTAGCCCCATGGCCTGCTTTAAAAAATAAGGGTTGGGGGAGAACAACTCTTTTCCCCCATTGGGATCTACATTCTACTGAGCATGCTCACACTCACTGAGCATGCTCATTAACATTTGCTGAAGCCACAGTAGCGGCAAGGGGCTGCACGCTCCAGTACCTTTCGGAAGTGGGACTTGAACCCCAGCGTCCGGAGGAAAGTGCATCCTGAAGGACGCGCTCTCAACCGCTCGGCCACCCCGCACGCGGAGAAACAGGCCGCTGGAAGGCGCCAACCCTTGTCGCACAAAGCTCTCCGTGGACAGGGCCGAGCCGCCGCCGGCATCCCGCTCTGGCCTGCTGGTGCCCAGATGCCTGGGGAGGCGGTGGGAACTCCTCCCCTGAGGGGATTCATAAGAGGAGGCCATCAGGCAGCCACACACCACAATTCAGACAACGCCCATCGCACAGAACATCCGGAGCAGGATTTGAACCCATAACCTCAGAGGAAGCCTGTGGCTGCTAGACAGCACCTTAGACCACTCAGCCACCTGAGCAGGAACTGCAATGATCACCCTTCCCCTGACTCCCACCCTCTGTGACTTTGCATCTTTAAGAAACCCAATAAATGAAAGCAGGGCAAGCATTTGTTTGCTGTTAGTAAGTTTATTAACACTGCCTCCCCTGCAAAAATACAGAATAAAGTCGGTCTTGCAAAGCTCCGTGTGAGTACCACTGGGTAAGAGCAGGGGGCAGCATCACCAAGCCCGCATTTGCACCCCACTCCACACATACAGACCTCCCAGACAGCTTGAGGCACCAGGACACCTCTTGCCTTCTGTGGCCAGGAAGGCAAACCTACATTTTTGTCCCCAGGCACCGGAGACCCTTGGTACACCACTGACGCTCTAAGAATTTAAACCATCTAAAACATCCCAGTCCTATGATATATCTTTAGATATGCAACAGCATGGGCGGCTATGCCCCTGTCCCCCCAAATCTTTCCCTGCCTCCTGGGAAAGCACTAGGCATTGCCTGCAAAAGCATCTTTCCTTGCTCTCTGTGCCTGCACCTTGTTGCAGAGGCAATAGCAAGGCTGCGAGCCTCCCAGTACTTTAGATCTTGAAAACACCAAACATTCAGTAGGTGGATGCAACAAGACCAACTCTTTAGAATCTGTGCTTAATCACTGACATTTTTAAAAGGCAGATGCAAGCTGTCTGTGACACCAAGAGACACAGAACAGTGGCAGCTCATAGGTCTAAATTAGGTGATATGTATCCTCAGAGACAACCCAGCCCAGCTTTGGAAATTGGGGGTTACCAGTTAGGTCTACATAGGCTGTTACAAATACAGTGGGTGTTTTACCAAATCCAGGGTTGCACTTTTCTAGGACTTGCTTTTTTCCTTCTGAAGAGTTGCTATTCCTTTTTTTTTTATATAATAATATAAATATATAATATAAATTAATTATATGCCCTTTAGATATATATATATATATATGCCTCCTCCCCTCTGCCTCCAGGGCCCGCCCCCCAAACCCAACTGGAAAGGAGCACTGGGTGGAGTGGTGGGGGTGGTGCAGCCAGGGGTGGGGCCTGGGCCCCATGGAGTTGGCATTTTTCAAAATGTTTCTCACCTCATATAGCAGGTCCCCATCTTGTAAGGCAAAGCAGCTTCTCTTTCACAGAGCCATACATTTTAAGGGCAGAAGGGACCATTATAGTGATTTTATTAAGAGAGCACCACCATATACATTTTTATAACCTCTTAAAACTGAACAAAAAATTAAGAGACCCATAGCAAATGTTGGCTTTCCCCTGTTAAATGTTCAATGTAACCGAGTATAAAACAGCAGAGGTATCCAGAAGAGACAAGGCTGCATTCCCTAAACCTGCCACTTTTTTTTTTCTTAATGCAGCCAGAATCCTTCACAGCAGTAACTGGATCTGCCTTAGATCTGGTGGCAGGCTGTTCATCACCACAAGAATACTTCCTATCAAACTCATTTCCTGTCTTCCTTCTCCCCCCCTCCCCCCACCCCCACCCCACCCCCATCTCTTTCAAACTGCAAACTCTCTCAAAGTAGCCCATTACAGTATGTGGTTGCAGGACTTCATTGCTGGATATCACTCTTGTGAAAGAAAGGATCTGCAGATGACTGTTCTCTCTCTCTCACTCTCTCCCCCCTAGCCCTCCATAGTTGTGCAGCTAGCCAACACTTTCCCAGAAACCTGAGGCACTGGCCAAGGAACATGCTGATTCACCCCATCGCCCACGCAGCCCCCATCTGTGGGCGCTTATGAAGCTTGAACAAAACTGAAGTATGCTCTCCTCCTACAGTGTACCCCCCTGGGCCCTCACTAGTACAGCAGAGGGTAATTTGCACTTTAAAATAATCATAATGTATTCCCCACCCCCTCAATCTTCTCAGACTCCTAAGTAGCTGTGCATTTTTACACAACTTTCAGAAAATTTCACCTTCAGGCAGCCATACTTGGGACAAATTCTACCCCAAAGCTGAGAATTTTGAAAAGTTACAAGTAAAAAAAAAAAAAACAGAATTTTAATGGAAGAGTTGGGGGTTACCTTAACTAGAACAATCATTAGTACACCAGCAATAGTGTTAGTCTGTCATTCCCCTTTTCATCTTCAGTCTCCCTGCTCCACTGTGTCTGATCTATTGCTTAGCTGTAGGGTGACCAGGATTCTGAGGGCCTTTCTCCCCTATAGGAAAGAAGAGAGAATTTTAGGCAGTCATTCCTCATGTGAGCAAGCTGCCTCTGGGAGGCTCAAAGTCTGTCACCTTATCTACTGTAGATTGTTTCAGGAATCCGCCACCTCCACACTATCACTAACGCTGTCTAAATTTGGTCTGCACTACAGCTCCAACTGGTTTAGTTGCACTGTTAGAAATTTGGGAGGAAATTTCCCCAGTGCAGACAAGCCTTCAAGGTAAGCTTTGCTTACACTCATTCCTTGATATAACAACACTTCCAAAATTTTCACCACCTCAGCTGTGTGGCATATTTTAGAAGGTTGAGTGAGGTGCTACTCACAGTGTCCAAAGGTGATGGAATGAGACCCAAGATGAAGAGGCTATTGTAAAATTATTTTTTTATTGTGACTAAGAACCAGGAGGAGTCCTCCTTACCTACAAGGTCAGCAAGCTGCAATGCTGATAGGCAAGGACTTCAACAGCATGAGAGAGAAACAGAAGATGAGAATTTTATCTACTAAGAAATAAACTGATTACCCAGACTTAGGTTAATGTGCCTTTGAACCATTTTCCTTTGATTTGGTATTATTTCCTCTCATTTTTCTAACAAACTATGCTTTCTTTATAAAATTTGGTGTTAGGGCTATTTGATGGGAAACTCAAACTGAGCCATCGGGTGCATCTACACTTACACAGTAAGTCGACTTAAGGAGGCTTAAGTTGACTTAATTTACTCTGCATCTACACTGGACCCTCTACAGGAGACATGAACCACCTCTACTGCTTTTAAGGCTGCTTCTTCTAGCCTTAGTCCCATCTATATGGCTTTGGCTTTTTGAGTACCAGGGATTAAAGTAAGCTGGAATGCACTGGAACGCCGTTCCAGGGCCCAAAAATTTGGCGGGCCAGTGTTCCAGGGTCCAGGAACCCAGAAAACTCCAGCGGAATGCCTGTTCCACTCTGCCCTGCAGACAGGCTGCTGAACAGCTGGGAGCAGTGGCCGCCGGCCGGGCTCGGGAGTTTTCAAATCTTCCGCCCTGAGCATGCTCCGAAAGAGCATGTTCAGGGCGGGAGCGGCCTCCTGGCCAGCACGGCTTTGGACGTCCCTGCAGCTCTCCAGCCAGGTAAGCTGGGGGGCTGGGCAGGGGAAGGGGGCCGGAGAGCTGGGACTGAGAGTGCTGGGGATCTGGGACCGAGAGTGCTGGGGATCTGGGACCGGGAAGGCTGGGGAACCACTGGGGAACTGGGGGGGTCGGACTCGGGGGCCGTGGAGCCAGTCGGGGTCTGGAGACTGGGAGGGTTGAGGAGCTGGGGCCAGGGAGCCGATGGGGACCAGGAGGGTTGTGGGCCGGGGACTGGGAGGGTCCTGGGGCTGGGGAGCCGGGGCCAGGGAGCTGCCAGGCAATGGGGAGGCCCATGGAGCGGGACCTGGGGGCCCGGGAAGTGCCCGGGCCAGACAGAACTCAGCTTCGGGTTCCCTAAGGGGGACTGGGGTGGGTTCCCCTGGGGGGCTCCGTGCTGGGGGGGGCCCAGCCCAGCCTGCCTCCTGCCAGGTCCCAGCATGCAGCTGGGAGCTGGGGTATGGCTGCTCACCGCCCCTCCGGGCTTGGGGATGTAAGCAGCCCTTTCTGTCTCTTCTTTCTTTCCTTTTCTTCTTCTTTTTTTTTTTAAACCTTTCAATTTAATTTTAATTAAAAACCTTTCTAAAATTAAATTTCAATTAAAATTAATTCAAATTCAATTAATTAAAATTGAACCCAATTCATTTTAATTACAATCCATTTTAATTCAATTAATTAATTTTTTATTTATTTTTAATTAAACAAACTGGTAGCCCTTCAAAGTTTTAAAAATTGTATTTTGGTCCCTCAACCAAAAAGGTTGGGAACTACTGATTATAATGCAAAATTTTAAGTTTGTTCATTTGCTTATTCTTTGTCTTTCTCATGATACTGCTATCTTGGGGGGGGGGGGGGGAAAGGAAGGAGTCCTCTGGCACATTTAAAGACTAACACATGTAGTTGTTAATTTGTAAATTTGTGAGTCCTTAAGTGCCACAGGACTCTTTTTTTGTTTGGCTGATCTAGACTAACACAGCTACCCCTTTGGATCTTGAATGGAAGTAATTCTAAAAGTAAATGTGTGTTTTATTCAGGCCCCTAGAAAGATGTCATAAGTCTACCCAGGCAGTGCTGGCTCTAGTTCTAATAATAATTCCTCATATGAAAAGATTTCAGTGACACGGCCCTGGGGCCTAGTTCTCATGTGGCCCTTGTGGAGCTTTGAGTTTGAGACTACTGTAGATAGTGCTGTTAGGTTAGCATGCATTTAACATCTTTTATTTGGGTGGTGGTCACTCACCATCCAGACCGTATTACTTTACAGCAGTTAAATGGTGTTGATATGGGTCGTGTTTTGCATACCAGTGTTGTTTGTGCTCACACAATAGACCACATATCTGTGAAGATGAAACATAGTTTGTGTTCTGGTGTCATTTCTCAGCAATATCAAATTTCTGTTTTAATTGATGAGAGTACAAGTTTAAGTAAACTTTCTTGTCTTGTAATTTACTTGCACATAACTTTTGATGCCAACATTGGTCCTGTTACATTTTTTCTTAATCTGATTGAACATATGCAGCAATGATTCTGATTGCATGGTATTAGCTTTGCTGCAGTGTTTGACAGCACATGGGATCATGGAGGAATTTCTCAAAGATAATTGGATTGGGTTAGATATAGATGTTTGCTGCAAAATTAAAAACACGATTTCCACTTTTGATAAATTGCATTGTTTTAATCACAGGTTGGAGTATATGGCTGATGCTATCAAATGCTGCAGCGAAGTTAATCACTTTAAATCAGTCGTGGATTCAATGTATGCTCTGTACAGTCAGTCACGGAAGTGCTTGAGAGAGTTGGCTGACTGCAAGTGGTCTGGAAGTCCAGCTTAATAGGATTGGATGTGTACTTATGTATGTTGGGTTGCCTCTAGCTGCCACACTGTATGAGCTGTTTGGTGGTCAGATGCAGCCCTCTATAGCCACTTCTTGAAAAAATTAACTGATTTCTCACTAGAAGGGAAAGATAAAGCAAAATTTGCTGGCATGGCAAAAAACCTAAAGAATCCAGTTTTTGTTAAAAATTTGGGTCTCATGCTTGGTGCTCTGGAGGAACTTGCAGACCTGTCCTTGGTATTGCAAAAAATCTGAGGTAACATTATCTACAGCAAGTAAGGTGAAAAGGCAACAAGTTCAGGTGTTTATAGCTCACAGTGAGTGTAATTCAGAATTCTACCGAGAGGCTTGTGAGGCGATTGCTGCAGGTTCCTTTATAGGTGTATGTATAAACATGTCTGTGAATGCTGGCAAACAAATTGAAATTTCTAAATGTCAATTTTTACCAGGCCTTAGCAGACTGTATGAATGCTAGATTGTTGCCAAACTCAGAAAAACATCTAAGCAATGCTGTTGAAGCACTTGACCCATCACGTTTCACTACAGAGCTGTCACTGGAATTTTGTGAAAGTGGCTGAAAATGTTTGTGTTCCAAGTTTTGCATTGCATTTAATGAAGTGAAATGTGCATATCGGGAATACAAAGATCACAATACTTATTGTGTTATGCAGTGTTTGCTAGTTTGTGACAATAATTGATATAAACATAAATGCCATATAAAATTATAAATATTTTTATGGGGCGATAACCAATGCATATGGTACTGAGAAGTGGTTGCAAATGCCTACCTGGGCTGGGGTCTACACATGCATGAATGGGGCCTGGACAATACGGGAAGGGGGCCCGGAGATTAGGAGGGTTCCGGGGCCCGTCAAATTATACTTTAACCACTGTTGAGTTCCACATCTACATTCCAGTCTGGCTTGAAGCAATTCCTTGGAAATTCTGCAACAAATCAGATACTTTTGTATGACACCCATCCATCTAGTCTTGGGTCTTCCATCCCTTCTCTTCTACCTAGAAGTAGAGGTAACCCCATGTTTTCTATATATGTTTCTAATCTCCTTTCCATATGACCAAAACATGTAAACTGGATTCCCTCAGCTTTTTTTTTTTTTTATAATTGGTACCAACATCCTAATACACTTGTTCTAATGACAGTCCTTTCTTGTAACTGCCTATATTAATTTTAACATTTTCATTTCTATTGTATTCAAGATCTGCTCTTGGTTCTTACTTAGAGCCCTGCATTCAGAGACATACAAAATTATAGGCCCAATTATCTTGTAGATGTTACTTTTCAATTTGACAGGCACTCCTCTATTGCAGATCACTCTGCTCACTTCTCTCCGTTTAGGCCATGCCCTTACTGTTCTGCTTATAATTTCACTGCTGAGTTTCCCCTTATCCTGTACTACTAAGATATTTGATACTTGTAGATATTTCTGTAACATTGGTAATGACTGGCCCCCTCCCACACTTAGAGACTCACTGTATTTTCGCAATGAATCTAAGGACCACATACTCTTTTATTTCAGCTGATTTTCATGCCATTTCTTTCAAGTTGCACTGCCATCTCCCTAAATCTTCTTCCATTTCCTTTTTGCTCTTCCCAACAAGTACTACATTATCTTCAAAAAGCACATACTCTCTGTAGGTTTTCTGTAAATGCATTGATCACCAACATGAACAAAAAGAGACTTAGTGCCAAACCCTGGTATACTCAAAGTCTTACTAGAACCTGTCCAGTTTCTCCACATGTTAACAGCGCTATGGCACCTATTACAGCTACGGTAACAGCACCCTCCTATGTGTTTTGGACAAGTCTGACAGTCTTCAGGTATCATTCATTCTCAGACACCACCGGATGACTTCTCTCAGAACATGGTCACATAAGCCTTCTCAAGATCAATGAATGCTATGTGCAGGGTTTTCTTCTTCTCTTTGGTATTTGTACTAAGATTGTTTGTGGGGAAAAGGCAGCATCCATTGTTGACTTTTCTGGCTTGAACCCCAACCACTTGTCACTGAACTTCATTTCTCTTTGTAAACTTTTATTAATAACTCTCTCCCAAATCTTCTTGTGTGGCTCATGAGTTTAATGCCACAGTAGTTACCACAGTATCCTCCCAGTCCACCCCAGCTGCAGGGAGTCAATTTCCTCACCCTGGGAAGCTGCTGACTGCTTTCCTCTGCAGGGCAGGGGATGCAGCCTGCTCCAGTATGATCCCTAGGAACTGGAGACACAAGGGGCTGGAGAGGGTTGCAGGGGAACTGGGCCAGAGGGAGGAACAGGGATGTGAGGGGTCAGGGGAGGTGAAGGGGGCTAAAGGAGGTAGGACAGGATGGGAGGGGAGAGGGGGTGGCTGGAGGGAGGATGAGGCAATGCAGTGGAATCAGGGGACAGGGAGGTGCGGGTTGGGGGAAGGAGGCTGGAGCAGAGGCAGATGTGGGGGGACACACTGCAAGGGAAGGGGGAGGTTGGAGGGGAAATATGGAAGCAAGAGCCCCACTGGCTAGGCTGTCATAGCTTGCAGGCAGCCAGGCTGTCCTCTGATCCTGACCTGGGATTTAAAGAGGGAGCCACGGAGAGCCTGTCATGTCTGCCTCCAACCCTCACAGCAGTGGGAGGGCGGGACATGGGCCCACAGACTCTCCCTGACCCTGCAGGGTGCTGCCGCTGCTGCTGCTGGGGAGGGGGAGAGTGGGACATGGGCCCACAGACCTTTCCCGCAGTGTGCAGCCATGGGCAGGGGACACCAATGCAAGTACAGCCCCCTGGGTGCCAGAGACCTCACTCTCCTGCACTCTTATTGCCCTAGCCCCACAAGGGTATTAATCCAGCCCTGAACCTGATGATTCTCATTGACTAACGTTTCCACTTTCATCTTCAGTGACTTTGATTTCACCCCCGTCTTTAGTTCTCCTGTTGTGGCTGTTTGCCAGCCTATGCCTTTCTCTCACCTTCTTTTGTTTCAAAGCAGTCAAATAAGCCTTCCCTGGCTTCAGTCTTAACAGTTGCCACCTTTATATATACACACACGAATATCCTGTGGTTGCAGAGTCACTTTCCAGTGTTTTTAAAAACTACTTTCTCTCACAGCCTCTCAAACCTTCATTCTACCCTCTGGTTTCATTTGGAGGAAAAAAGTTCAAGCACCAGCTTTACAAAGCTTCACCTAGCACGGGGGGCCGGCGGCCCAAGCCATACAAAACTATTCATTGACTGCTAAGCCATGTTTTTCTGAAAAAAAGCAATTTGGGGGAAAAAAAGTGTAATGAGACAACTAAAAGTTGGAGTACAATACACCCGTGGGCGCACACAGGATCTGATTCTCTTGTTCCTTTATCAGTGTGATTCCATTTGCTCCTGGGCAAAGTGAATGCAGAAATACTACTACTACGACTGATGTAAGTGGAAAATTCTCATTTTCTCCTATTTTTGTACAGCTCACTGATGACTGCCTGTGATAAACACTTCCCACAATCATATCTTTCCCTTTAAGGAAGCCACCTATTTTGTATATTTCAGGCTACACAGCAGGGGTGGGGAAAAAAAACCCTTTGCCTCCCTTTGTCTGTGGGTGGAAGCAGTTCATCTGCAGATAACCGTCCCCTTTATACCATGATTTACATAGGTACTGAGCAACTGCAGCTCCTGTTCAAGTCAACAAATGGTATTAGAAGTGCAGCACCTCTGATGATCAGGCTACTTGTCTCAAGAGTGGCAGTTAAAACAAGAATCCTTTGAGGCTTTTAAGTGTCATTTGGAAAAGGATAAAGAGAGCGTTTTGCTCCATACGAACCCAGATACAGAAACAGTAAATACCTCCTGCTCCAACTGCTTTCAGGATCCTTTAGCTTGTGTGTAAATGGACCTGTCATATCTGTTTATAGTAGAGCTGTTCCACTTCCAGGCCCACATTAACCCCCTTCCAGCCCTCAGGATACCGGGGGTTTACACAGCCCATCATGGAGTGTAAGTGACTTTGCAAAACTGCGGCCAATCAGACCCAAAGATTTCAAAACAACATCTGCTATAGCGATAGTACATAGGGACCAGAAAAGAATTGGGATCAAATCTATGGATGAACATTAGATTCCCACAGCATTTTTCATAAGACTGGAGTATGCCCAGTATCCCCTACACAGAACTTTCCTTCCCACATGTGAGCCTCTGGCTATTATTGCCCTCCCATAGCCGGCAGCAATCCAGTGTTGCAGTATGTACACTGTAGAGTTTGCAAAGCATTTTGGAATCATGTGGAGTAAATGGTGCTGATGAGGAAACAGTGGTGTTTATTCTGGTGTCTTATCTTTGGCTTTTACAGTGGATAACACAATGAAGACGACATTAAATATAAACCCACTTCTTTGCCGGAAAACCTCACAACCCCTGTAAAAGTGAGACAAATGCAGTGTCCACCACCAGAGACAGCAATATCTTTATCTTACGTATTTATAGTCAACAACACCTTTGAAGAGATGTTAGTCACATCTGCTTTTTCCAGCACTACTTGGCCTTGTCTGCAGCAATAGGCTTGCAGTTTTAGGAACAGTTTCAGCACCTGTGACGTTGCAATGCTTAGTGAGTAGTTCACACCAGTGGCTCAGTTCGTTCTTTTTCTGTGGCTTGTCGGTTAAGCAGTTAGTAGAACTTCTGGTAACTGGCAGTGATAACAAGGGTTTGGAAATCATGCAGCAGACTGATGTGAACTCTGGGAAAAGATTAATCCTCAGGATGCATCACTGTCTTCATTCAGAGCAGTGCTCAGCATCAGCGGGCCCCACACTAGATCTGAGGAAAAAGAATGCTGGGAGTGCTGAAAGTTCCAGGATCTCAGATCTGTCCTTCCCCCATGCGAGGGTGGGTCATGCTGTGGGGCATGTATGGTATTGATGCTTAGATAAGTGCCAACAGCTATGTGAGTGTGACAGGCTGCTCCCCAAACCAGTCTGGTGTGCTGCTATGACCACTTGAACCCCGCTCCTGAATCCCAATTCACCCCGCTCTGCTGGGTGACCACTCACTCCTGAGTCAGTCCACACCAGCCACCAGCGTGTAATTGGTCCCAGGCAGTGGGTGTAAATCCACTAGCCACACAGGCGTTGGTCCCCAAGCAAGCACACCCAGCCCCAGACACTACACTGGGAGTCACTGCCTTACAGGGATTGGGACCCACTCCCAATCACCTTAGTCTCAAGTTCGTCCACTTAACAAAGAAGTGGATTGTGCCCAGCCTCCCACACCCGCGCCCTCTAAAGACCACACAGCTTTAGGTGAAACAAATACTAGTTTATTGATCAGAGTCTGATTTCAAGTGAGAACATGGCCAATCAAGGCAGAACCATACTATAAATGAGTCAGGAGTGACCACTACCAAATAAAAGGTATAAGCCGCATACTAATCTAACATCTCCACCTAAACTGACCTCAGAGTCCAAGATTATGCGCATGGTGTTCGGCTGTTTGATGTTTTACAGCCATTCTCTGCCTGTTTTCAGGCAGGGCCCCGATCTTGCTTGAAGTTGGCTGCCAGGTGATGTCTTCTTCCGCCAAAAGCCTGCAGCTTCTCTCCCTCTCACAGTCTCTGTGTCTTTGTTTTAACCAACTGCTGACAGCCCCCCACTGTCCTGTTGTGAGATTCTCTTCACTTCTACCTGAGCAGGGGAGGGCATTAGCATTCCCTTTGATGTGTAAATCTTCAGCCACTAGAGACTAGTGCTAGAGACAGCCCTGAGAGTCTGAACCCTGTAACATGCTTCACATCTATACATACATGTTGCAGCAGGGAACATGGTACCCTGGTAATCACGTGGCATATGTTCTGAGCATTCACAGAGGAATTTGGCATAGTGCCTTTGGCATGAAATCACACAATTACCTTGCAAAACAGAACAGAAAAGTTACCCAGATTATGTCCTAGGAGTGCACGGATGTGCATCCCGTCACAGTGAGCAACACAGAAGAGAGCAGAATACAGAATAGAAGGTGGGCTGCTTGGGTGGAAGAGAAGCAGTCTGTACAGCAGAAGAGGACAAGTCTGTCAGGATGCAGGAGTGCAATGTGTGCAGATGAGTTTGAAGGACCTGTGGGGTTCTCTCTTGTAGTAGAAAGGGGACAAAGCAAGCCAGGGATGTTCTAAGGGATTCTTAAAATTTTGGTTCTGATACTTAGTCATCTTGAATCCACCATTGCCCTCCATTTCAGTGACTGGAACGCTGTGCTCCAGGGGCAGACCAAGTCCCTGTAATGGGAACCCCAGCCTTTTGGAGATAAACTATGCTGTAGACTAACTTAGAAATGTCAGGAGACAGCTCAGGTTTAAGGCTAATCAATGCAGAACCACACTCCAGTTGATATGCACATAGTTCTCCTCAGACTGCATTAGGTGTACCAGGGTACCCCCAGTGCCTTCCCCATACCTGAGGTTATGGGTCCAGTGAACAGGCCCTCCTATGATAGCAGGCGAGTTCCCTCAAGACACAAGACCATTAGATTTTTTTTTTTTTTTTTAAATAAAAGCTGTATTGCACATACGTGTGCAAGCACCAAGAATCAGCTGGTTAGTATTGTCAGAACTTTTTTGTGAAGATCCCACAGTTCTATAGGAGAAGCCTCAAAATATATTATGAAGCCCACACTGGCCAAGAGGCAACTGTTTTGGTGCACAAAGTCTGGAAAAGGAAACTTTGTGGTTATAACAGGAGTTTTGATTACTGAGCACTCATTCCTAGCTAGGGTGTCTCTGCAGGCTCCCCTCTTTTGTTCTTCCTCTTTTGTTCAGAGCCCTTTAAGAACAATACAGGTTTTCTCTAGTTAGCAGTATCCCTGCCTGGGGCTAATTTAATATCAGAACCAGTTTACAATAACCCAGAGCCCCAAATTAAAGTCCATTCCAACAACACAAAGAAAAAGTCGATACTTACTCTGGTGTGTTCTCTTACCCCCAGGACTCTTCTTCCATCCTGATCTGATCTCTCAGCCAGTCCTCCCTCACAGGGGCTCTGACATCCAGTCCCAAACATAGACAAGGTTTTCTGCTCTCCAGGAGTCTTTTGTTCACTTGTGCACCATCCTCCAAGTTCTCCAGTGTCCCAGACCTGGAAAAACTTTTTGGTTTTCTCTCTGACCATCCCCCCTTTACTGAAGGCACCTTCTGGTCTTTATGGGGAATTGCCTGATTTCCCCTCAGGTGGGGCTCATTCTGTAACCAGGTTTGACTGGCCCCAGGCCTTGCAGCCTGTAAGCCAAATCACCAGCCACCTCTCAACCTTAAACAGATACTCACCAGCAACTACAGACCAAACAACAGAAACATTAAAGCAGGAACATATCCCTGCAACTAACCATGTCACCAACTTTGCCCACATATCTACACAAAAGACACCAGCACAGGACCTAATCAAGCCACCTGCTCCATCAAGGGCTCATTCACCTTCTCATCCACCAATGTGATTTATGCCATCATGTGCCAGAAATGCCCCCGTCTTATATATTGGACAAACAGGACAGTCTCTGCGCAAAAGAATAAACGGACAAATCTGACATCAGAAATCACAACATTCAAAAACTAATAGGGGAACACTTCAACCTCCCTGCTCACTCCATTGACGACTTGTTAATAGCAAATGAATAACAAATCACAGTTTCAAAGGAAACTGCTGAATTAGAATTAATATGTAAATTTGACTCTGTTGCCTCAGGGTTAAACAGGGACTACAGATTTTTTTCTCATTACAAGTGATTTGACCTCACTTTCCTCTATATACTGTTCCCCAGTGTTTGAGTCCCAACACCTATTTTGATTTGCTGTTAGAGCCTGACCTGTGATCCTGTGTCATACACTCCCCTGCATTTAATTTCCTCCCATTCTGTAAGTTCCCCATCTTCAAAGCATCTGACGAAGTGGGATTTTCTCCCACAAAAGCTCATGAGATAAATCAATTTGTTAGTCTTTAAAGTGGCATATTAATTCTACTTGGTTGTAGCCAGGGGCGTTGCTGGATAGCAAAAAGATCCAGGGCTGTGGCCCCCAGCCCACCCCGTTAGCTCTCCCCTTCCCCCCCAGCTAGGCCACACCCTAGAAAGAAGAGAAAGGAAAGAAAGAAGGAAGAAAGAGAAGGAAAGAAAGAAAAGGAGGAAAGAAAAGTAAAAGAAAAGAAAATGACAAGGCAGCTCCGGAAGAGCCCAGTCGCCGGGCTCGGGCTCGGGACTGCGGGGGCTGCTGCAGCGAAGCGGCAGCCCCAGAGGAGCCCAGCCACCGGGGTTGGGAGGCTGCCGGGCTGTGCAGGGGTGCCGGAAGCCTGCGCGGGTGTAGTGGCCATGCACCCACGCACGTTACAGGGAATACTGCTCCCTGGCCTGCCCAGCCCCTACCGGCTCCCCGGCCCATCCAACCATCCCAGTCCCAGCTCCCCAGCACTCCCCCACCCGACCCCCCTAACTTACCTGGCTGGAGACCTACAGGGCCGTCTGGTGTTGGGCTGGCCCCCATTCCCCATCGGCTTGCTGGCCCCTGGCCCCCAGTTTCCCATCAGCTCCCCGGCCCACGCGGCCCTCCCGGGCCCCAGTTTCCCATCAGCTCCCCGGCCCACCCAGCCTTCCTGGTCCCAGCTTCCCCCCGCACGCCCC
>ML685767.1:20949504-21049575 GCA_007922175.1 Pelusios castaneus | reverse complement strand
CCCCCCCCCCCCCAACTTACCTGGCCGGAGAGCTGCAGGGACATCCGGCGTTGGGCTGGCCAGGAGGCCGCTCCCGCTCTGAACATGCTCTTTCGGAGCATGCTCAGGGCGGGAGATTTGAAAACTCCCCAGCCTGGCTGGCAGCCTCTGCTCCCAGCTGAGCAGCAGCCTGCCTGCAGGGAAGAGCGGAACATGCGTTCCGCCAGAGTTTTCTGGGTTCCTGGGCCCCGGAATAGATTTGGGGCTCAGGCTTTTCTACCCGGGGCCAGCGCCCTGCCAGCCTGACGACAACACCGCTTCTGGTTGTAGCTGCTGCATATGAAAAGGCTTACACCTTATATGTTTTATAGAACACAGAACCTAAAGAGAGTTCAGAGAGGTTTTAACTTAGGTCAAGTGCCCTTCTCTGCTGGTACAATCCTTACTTTCTCTTCCAATGGGTGCCAAAGTTTACAACATGAGAGTTCTCATTGGTCTCTTTAGTCAATTGCTACTTATCTATTTACCCCTGGATGAAAGTATAGTTATATTTGCTACAGAAACAGTACTCTGTAGAGTTACACAGGAACATGATTCTGTTTGCTGTTTCCTAAAAATACCTCCACCAGAGCCTGAGTCATCTTACAAGAATACAAACCACAGCTGGGTGCAGTGTTCTGCCTGGTTCACATGGTGAAACACACATACTGTATGCTGCCTCTAAAAGTTAAGGATGCCCTTTGAGCAGCAGGTTCTGTCAGCCATAAACACACCATTATTTCAACAACTCAAGTGGAGAATTTAATGCCAGGTTACTTGTAATGAAAGGAATCACAGAGTACACATAAAAAGCAGCTGAGCCCTTCAGAGATGGTAATTAACAGGATAATTGTCAGAGCAATAAATATCATATGATCTATGTAGTTTATTCATTTATAGGACAATTCTCATGCAGCACGTACAACTATTACAATATGGCATAGTTCAGAAATGCTTATAAAACACCTGAATCAGGGCAGTTACTCATGGACTTTGAAACAAAATTATATCAAGAGACATCATGTTCACACGTGCCAACAGATATGAACACAGCACCTTCCCACGTAGTAAACTCTGTGTCTAAAAGGAGCTCCCTATCCCCACAAAAGCAGATTTAAACAATTACGTTTGATGGGGGGAAAAAACGGAGAGCCCTGTTTTTAAAAGCATACAGTCAAGATAAAATACTCTATTTTAAAATCCTAAAACTGAAGTATTTAAAAAAAATCATTTGCACATTTATCCATCCTAATACTACAACAGCTGCCAAATCTTGTTTACAGAATTCTATTTCCCAATGGTTGGGATTAGATCAGAGCCTCCCAGCACACTTAAAGCAAGCAGAAAAAGGAGCTGGTAGAACAGAACATGGTAGAAGACAATGCAGATGAGAGAGAGGCCATGGGAGAGTAGCACTGTGCAATCTTTCTTTAAAGATAGCAAGGTCAGGCAAGGAGTGCTAGAAGATCTCTCTGGGTAGGTCCAGAAAGAAGAGATGGAAAGAAATCTCTTCGTCACTGTTTAATGCTCCACGCTGAAATCCACCCTCAGAAAATAGTGGAGACAAAATATGCAAGACTGATATCAGAGACTAAAAAATTTCACTTCTAATACTAATGAGTGTGTGAATCTCTTTGGCTGATGAGGGAGTGTTGACAGATTAACCACCAGTGTAGGAAGCAATAAATAATTCTGGAGAGCTGGTGTTCAGGACCTCAGATATTAAGCCATTGAAAATCCTTCAGAATCAATTCCACGAAACACTGAAATGCAGTCCAGCCTCTGCGTGCAATACAATGAATTTGATTTTATAACTGTATAGGCGTTTAGTCTGTTAACTTTACTCTGCTGTTTAGAGGAATCCGCTCAAGTTCCAGAGACTGTATCTTCATCATATGTGCCCTAAGAAATAAAAACAAATCAGAGGCCCATTAATGAGTCAAGTGCTATGGCCACATTAACAAAGCCTAAACTTGTCCAAATACAGACTACTAAGTCTGGGGGGGTGGGGGAGGGTCAATAAGTTTGGCCACCCCTATTCTATATGACATGACAATAATGGGAGAAAAAGCATTCTACACAACAGCAGTTTTCTTAAGAAAAAGAAAAGTAGGGTCATGCTGAGAATCCAAAAGTGTGGCTCTATTACAGTCTTAGAGGATAGCAGATCAGAGGATCTCCTCCAGGGAGAATTTATACATCTTTTCCTACCTTTCAACAAAAGATCAGCCAGAGAATCATGATCAGTATCTGCATCTTATTCAGCCAAGAATCCATCCTCTGATCGTTGTTGTCTCGGGACATAGCCACTGAACTCCCTGTGGCATTCAAAGAACTCACATGGTTTAATTCTTCTGGTACAAGAATGAATGAATCGCAGATAAGCAAAAACACTTGGCAGAATTGCATTGCTTTTCACGGTAAACTCAAACCACAGCAGCTTTCTTAAGCCACAGAGAAGAAGGTAGCTTAAGGAAGAAAACAATGAAAAGCGAGTTGAAATGTTTTGGAGAAAGCTCCAGGCACCATGAAAGGGGAAACATAGTTAATGATTCCTTCAGGGCTGGGCTTCTACATGCTCTCCTTTCTCTTTGACTTGCCTCTTGGCTTATTAGCTGGGTAAAGCTGCCCTAAACTTCTGAAGAATTTCCCAGAACAGCACTTGTTTGACAGCTGTGTTTTCAGCCACGCTCCTCTGTCTGGCTCAGGAATATTCTGTACCCAGCACAGGGATGTACTGATCACCCAGCTCTGTGTCAGGAATGACTTTACCCCTAAGGGATACTGGCAGGGACTACAGAAGGTTCTGGGGAAGCGTTTTTTCTTATTCATGTGAAATAGAAAAGTAACTCAGCTCTGTGAGAAATAGTTCAGTATTGAGCTCATGAACCACATCACTATGAGCACCAACCCTCCTTAAATCTGAATTCCCCTCAAGGCCACTGTGGGTTATTCTCACCTACCAAAGCAGTTACCCCTGAGGATACACAGAGGTCTTCCAGGAGAGTACATCAGTTCACCTAGATATTTGCCCAGTTTTACAACAGGTTACGTCAAAAGCACCAGCAAGTCAGTACAAACTAAATATCACACAAAATAATTTGCCTATATTAGACACTGAAATATAAGTACAATATTTATATTCCAATGATTTATTTTATAATTATATGGTAAAAATGAGTAAGTGAGCAATGTTTCAGTAACAGTGTGTTGTGATACTGTGGCATTTTTATGTCTGAATTTGTAAGCAAGTAGTTTTTAAGTGAGGTGAAATTTGAGGGTAGACAAAGGCAAATCAGACTCCTGAAAAGGGTACAGTAGTTTGGAAAGATTGAGAGCCACAGACATACAGCACTAAGGATTACATGCTTGTATACACCCAGTCATCAGTTTAAAACATTTCTTTGCCACGTGTTGACTCATCAGGTTCTGTGTTTAAATATATACCACTATCAGGCAAGCCAGTGTAACTGTGCCGCCGAGTTACATCACGCTAACACACATCTCATCACGCTCTTTTCTCCTCCCCAAACATTTACCTACAAGAACGGCTTTGGTTCCCAAAATACAAAGCACACCGGAGGCTGCTCCCACTCCCTGTAGATGAACTGGGGCCACCAGCCAAACTGAAATTCAAGAGCGCCTCCATTTTCAAACTTTTATCCCATGCCCAGCAAGCCAAACTGGAGACAATTAAAAGCCTTAAACCGATTCCAGGTGTCACAATACGGCAAAGCTATGTCATGATGTTAAATTAACGTGTGATATCATTGCTGCCGAATGAGATGATGCAATTCATTGTCATAATTTTTATCATGCAAAGACAAAATTTAAAGCACAAGGATGTGTTGCATTCGCCCCTTTCCCCACCCGTACCTCCCCACCCAAACAAACTTTAGAGCTATCACTGCTTACCTGTTACTGTCACGCTGATATAGTGACCCATAGCAGTTTGATTACCTTCTGTGGCACTGCATTGGTAACGGCCACTGTGCGAATAGCTGACATTATGAATCTCCAGCAGATTGACCGCTTCCTGGGGATTGAACTGCAAGCGTTCCAGCTCTTTGACAACCCTAACACAGTTGCTCTGATTTTCCATCCATTTACACCAGTGGACCTCCACTTCTGAAGACTCTTCATATGTTACTGTGCAAGTCAAGTTCAGGAGATCTCCTCCTTTAAGTGTAAAGCTACTTCGTGGGTAAGTGATTTTAAGGTTTTCACATCCTGGGGAGTAAGAGAGCAGACACATTAATGGAACAGGCTGTTGTATGAGCATTATCCTGCCTAGTATCTTTTGTAAACTCTTAGAGCAAGGACCTTTTCGTACACTGCAAGTTCAGTGCCTACTGCAATGAGGCCCTGATCTCAGCTAAGGCCTCCAAGTAGTAGTAATATAAATAACGATGACTTGGCTTTTCCCATAACCTTAATGATTCTTGCCAGACTTCTGCGGAACAGTATGAGACTTCTGTGGAAGTCAGACTTCTGACTTCTGCGGAACACAATATCCTCCACTATCTTCTATACACTCTAAGGCACATAGATTGGTCGAACATTTTCTGCCAAAGAAAGCTTCCACAGAGCACTGGGTTTGGCAAATGCCCGCTTTTCCCCCAAAAGTTTTATTTTGCCATCAGAAAACCTAAAAGCCCAAAAAGGCCAATTTACAAGTTTGATTGAAACGTTCAGCTTTTCATAGAGCAAATCACAAGGTTTCACCGGGAAATAAACCTTTTCCTAACCTGCTCTATATATTACTTCTCCTGAGGTCAGAGTTCAGCTTCTCTCTCAGGCAAGATCCATCCTGCAAGTGAAAGGTCTGATTGTAGCATGAATTGGCATACCCACCCTGGCTTTAATCTAGCCAGCATGGGTAACAATAGCAGTGTAGACCTGGGGGCAGAGCTTCAGCACAGACTAGCAACCAGGGTACGCACCCAGGGGCACTGCTGGAGGATTTGTGCTCTGCTTGCTAGCTAGTGCTTAAGCCATGCTCCACTTGCCTACAATGTTACTGTTAGCTGTGCTAGCTAGATTAAAGCTAGCACGGATACAGTGCTACAATCACACTATTGGTGTGCACCGTAGAGACACCCTCAGTCACTATGCTAGGGAGCTAACTTCACCAGTGAAGACACGAGGAGGCAGACATGACTCAGAATCTGTCTAGAAAGGTACTGAGATACACCTCTTCCAGACAGCTTTTCTCTTCAGTCCAAGAAAACCAACTTCTAGCCTGGGCTTGAAAATGGTCACAAACATGCTACCACTTGCATAGCTTGTCCTTACCTGCTGCTTTTATTCCCAACACTGCCAGCAGGAGAGCCATAATAAGGCTGCTTCTTCCACATCCACTCATCATCATCTTCGGGAAGGCCATCAGATTGAAAACTTGGACAATTATCTGCGGACTCCTCTCACTGCAGAGAGATAGATTTAGAAGCCATTTCTATCACGTAAGAGCTGTAAGGAAAGTGCAAGCCTCCCCTCATGCTAGCTACACGCTTGCTGTTTAAAGCGCGTGGCCATTTTTAACTTCACTGGAACAGATACTACTGTGCATGCTCTTCTTAAAGAGCCGGAAGACCCTTAACATGACACAACACACACACACTCTGCACTCATAAGGGCAGCATCCTGAAATTCTATGCATTAAAGGTTGCCACCTACAGCCAACGGCATTGAAAGTCACAGCTTCCAAATATGGAGCCAGATAACCATCACTGCAATTTGCAATGGTTTTCATGACATATAAGAAATTCTTAACTATTCAATCACATTCTCTATAGCTTCTCTTCCTTTTCAGCATGGCTTGGTACCAACCATCTTATCAAATTACTTGAATAGCTCATCCAAAAGGAGTCATGAACTCCCAGCAAACTATCTTTAGGAATAATAATAATTAAAAAAAGTTTAGTTCATCCCATTCATTACCATTTAGTGGAGAAGGCAGACTTCCTTTTACCCAGTTACCAAATCACTTGAGCATCAGATTTAAGGGTCATTGCGTTCATATTCTGCTTAGGAGAGATTGAAATCTCAGGGAATGAGGGAAAAAGAAAAAGAAGTAAAGATGACATGTACCAAATATAGGGCAGCCATTTATATAAGCCTAACGTTGAGGGCACTAGACTTCCAATACCCAATACAGCACATTTCCCTTCTAGCTAAGAAAATGTAGCTGTCTTTTTAAAAGAGTCTAGCACCTACAGACAGACAGAGCAGGGGTTAAATGGCATTGAAAGTTTTATGAACCTAAAAGCTAGTCAGAGAAGTTTGTGTGTAAGTTCACTCGTTTCTACTGATTAGCAACACCCTCTGCTATAAGCAAGAATGAGCACATCTCAGGAAGTTCTAAGATCTGGTATGGAAAAGTATCCAGAAAGTGGGGATTTTTCCTTCACATGCTTGATAGGAAGTGCAAAAGAAAAAAACCCATCTTGGGAATCTTGATTATCATGACTTTTCTAGTACTAATTATTAGGGTTACAAATTAGTCATGGAAAATTAGACAAAAATCATGGAACAGTCATAATAAAAACAAATAAAACCGTGGTATGGTCACAGCCACAAAACTTTTTTTTTTAAAAAAATAAATTATTACAACATGTAACATTTACACTGCCCAGCTAGACTCAGGATCTTCCCCATAGCCAAAACTGACACTCACCTAGGGGACTCTCCTACCTGCCAGCCCTGCATTTGGATGCTGACTCCTGGGTCCAATTCTATGTATGCTGCGAAGTGGAAAGTCATGGGGAGTCAGGAAAGTCACTGGAAGTTGAGAAAGTCGTGGGAGGTCACTGGCAATCATGGTTTCCATGACTTCTGTGACCTACTCTGAGCCCTACAATAATTTCCTGCAAGAACAGCTCCTCTCTCACTCGCACATTGGGATTTTGCTCTGTTTTTAAATAAAGAACCGCGATGATTAAAAAGCTCATTGGTTATTTTATCACTTCTTGCCTCGTGTCTGCCTTTGCTTTGGTTTGGTATGCCTTTGCTCTAGGCAGAGTTAGCACCTGCATCTAGCGTCTGCAGGCTACAATTAGCCTGTATCACATCCTCATCCCCTACCCTATCACAACTATAAACAGGGGGCTTGTTCTGATGATAACCATGCTGCACATAGCCGCTTTCAAAACCACAGAGGTGACAACAGCTAAAGGGGAAAGAGTAACTCTCTTCCCCCACATTTCTATTAGCAGCTACCCAGAAGAGCTCTGCGTGGGAGTGCCCTAACTAGTCATGAAGTGACCTAATTGCTGCCTCTCCAGCACTGGTTTCCTGTCTTATCTTTGAACACCTTAGGTGAATTAATACTTGCCTTTGTTTTATGGCAGTTAGGTCACGCCCACACAGAGCTTTTCTTCAGCTCTGGCTGGCAGGAAGGCTTGTCTCTCTCTCCCTAACAGAAGTTGGTCCAATAAAAGATATAACCTAACCCACCTTATCTCTCTATTAATACCGGGTCAGATAAGCACATTGTCGTCTTGGCTGGAGTGGCTCACAACTGCGAGTGCCAGCCTTAGAGAAGATTGCTAAGCAGCAGGGCACAAACCCCAATCTGGTTGTGTGTTTTATAATTAGATTTCACCAAGGATTGAGTGTGAACTTCTCAAGCACTTTAATAGCCTGAGGCTATGTACACACGATCAGATTAAAGCGCAACAAGGCAATCGCGCTATAAAACTCACGTGACCTTTATTGCGGGACAACGCGTACACACGTTGCTCCCTGCAACGCAACAAAATGACATGCATTATCGCAGTTGAGCGCAATGACTTCTGGGCACCTATCCCATCGTTCCATTTTCCCTGAATCGGCGCTATGAATCATGGGATGAAGGAAAGGAACGCAAAGCGCCAGGGGTAAAGTGTCAGTTTCCCATCGTGCTTTGTGTTCCCCTAGCGTCTCCGTCGTTTCCAATAGCAACTCGCACCTATTTTCAACATTGCAGTGACGCACCGCACCACTTGCAATCAATCACAACAGCGACATGGATCCTGCTCTGATCTCCACTGTCGCCTTCAGCATTCTAAATACATCTCGGCTGGTTGCTCAATACACAATGAGCTCCGAGTCAGACGAGGACACCGAGGAGCAGCGGCTGATCGATGCCATGCATAGCAACAGCACCGCGTTGCTCAGCTCCTTCACCGATCACCTGCACACGGTGCAACGCCGTTTCTGGTCGCGAGAGGCGAGCACCGAGTGGTGGGATCGCATTGTTATGCAGCTGTGGGATGACGAGCAGTGGGTACAGAACTTTCGAATGCGGAAAGCAACCTTTTTGGAACTGTGCTCAGAGTTGGCCCCTGCCCTGCGACGTAAAGACACCAATATGAGGTCAGCCCTAACCGTGGAGAAGAGTGTTGCGATTGCTGTATGGAAGATGGCGACTCCCGACTGCTATCGGTCCATTGCAAACCAGTTTGGAGTCGGGAGGACCACCGTTGGATTAGCCCTCTCACAAGTCTGCCGAGCCATCAATCGCATCCTGCTACGGAGGACGGTGACATTGGGCAATGTTCGAGAGATTGTGGACGGCTTTGCTGGGGATTCCCTAACTGCAGGGGAGCAATAGATGGCACACACATCCCTATTTTGGCTCCAGACCATCTCGCGACGGAGTACATAAACAGGAAGGGCTACTTCTCCATGGTGCTGCAAGCACTCGTGGATCACAAGGGTCGTTTTACGGACATCAATGCTGGGTGGTCGGGAAAGGTGCATGATGCCCGCATTTTCAGGAACACTGGTCTGTACCGGAAGCTGCAAGGGGGCACCTTTTTCCCTGATCAAAAAATAACAGTGGGGGAGGTGGAGATGCCCATAGTCATCCTCGGAGACCCAGCATACCCACTGATGCCATGGCTCATGAAACCCTACACCGGGAACCTCGATCGCAGCAAGGAGCGGTTCAATTACCGATTGAGCCGCTGCAGAATGACTGTGCAGTGTGCCTTCGGCCATTTAAAAGGGCGCTGGCGGTGTTTGTATGGGAGGCTGGACTTGGCGGAGGACCAGATCCCTGCCGTCATTGCGTCGTGCTGTGTCCTCCATAACATTTGTGAAAGTAGGGGAGAAAAGTTTTCCCCTACGTGGGCTACGGAGGCACAGCGCCTCGAGGAAGCATACGAGCAGCCAGCCACTAGGAGTATTAGGGTGGCACAAGGAGAAGCTGCTCGCATAAGGGAGGCACTCAGGGAGCATTTTAATTATGCCCTCCCCTAGTTAAGTTCCATGACGCATCAGGTGCACCTTAGGATCATTTCAATAATGTGTATAAATAAATGCATTCTTCAAAGTATTTGTTACTGTTTTTATTAAAACCTAAAAGGTGGAGGTGGGGTTACAGGTTGGTGTAGCTCCGGGTCTCATAAAAGTAGCTGGGGGAGGGGACTGGATGTTGTCCTGTACCGGGGGGAAGGGTGGCCTTCAAAGAAATGCTTTGAGGGACTGCGGAGAGTGGGAGGCAGACACGGCTGAACTGTCTGGAGTGGAGCCCGGACATTTATCGCCTGGGATTGCAAAGCAATCATGCTCTTGAGCAGTTCTGTTTGCTCCTTCATGACGCTTATCAGTTCGTCCCTGTGTTTCTGCCTTCTCTGCTGGGATTCCTCTCTCCAGGCTCTATTCTCCCTTGAGGATTCCTGTGTTGCTTTCAGCAGCTCGTGAAACATATCCTCCCTGTTTCTACGAGCACGCCGCCGAATGTTTCTCATTCGCTCAGCTGGGGTAGACACCGGCCTTGTGAAGCTCAATTCTAATACAAAAATAACAATAAAGACATTGTTAACACATAGCATAGATAACCAATGTAACCTTCCAGTAGCACATTCCACTGGAAGGTACAGGGCGGTCAACACACTACGCTTCGCTGAAGCAGACAAGGTACGTTCTAATAGTCGGCTTACCGGGGGCTAAGAATCTGCAGAGGGCACACAGATGGAACCAGATATCTTTCTCCTCAGAGTGCCCCTGCCATCTCGAATACATCTCCTACATGCCGCCGGTAGCAAGCCAGGACCGTATGCTGCTGCACTGTGTGCTGCCATGGTTCCCAGGGCTGTGCTTTGCAGCTGGAGAGGCAGAGTATCCGTCTTTGGGAGCGTAGACACAAACGCTTTCCCATCTAAACTGAGTATTAGGCTCTGGAGGTACATCGAGGAAACCTTTACTGACCTAAATGCAGATGATTATTTTACAATCACTGCTTGTATTGATGCCCTTTGAATGAATGCAGAGTAAACAGCGTGCACAGCAGGGACCCGCAAGCACCCCCACCCCGGACATTGATATTTTAGCAGGAGCAGAGCTGAACGGAGAAACTTACCTGAACCCCCCTCTGCCGCCTCAGAGAACACGCTGCAGTTCAAGCCTTGGGTGGACGTCTCAGCGGGGCTGCTGAAGAGCTCCTGGCTACACGCGGTTGCGCTTTCCTCCGTGTCATCCTCCATCTCCTCCTCCTCCTCCTCCTCAACAACGTCCTCATCCTGCTCGGCTCTGGCAATCACCGGATGAGGGGGGGCTGAAGTGTCCACGGGACTCTTTGCAGTGGTTGTGGGGTCCCCACTGAGGATGGCTTCTATTTCCTTATAGTACCTGCATGTAGCAGGCGCTGATCCGGAACGGCGGTTTCCCTCCTTTGCTCGGTGATAGGTTATTCTGAGCTCCTTCACCTTTGATCTGCACTGCACAGTGTCTCTATCATGCCCTCTCTCTGACTTGGCCCGAGAAATTATGCCAAATGTATCATAATTTCTCCTGCTGCCACGTAGCTGCGCCTGCACAGTGGACTCTCCCCAGATGCTGATCAGGTCCAGCACCTCTGCCGTGCTCCAAAGGGGTGCGCGTCTTCCACGGCTGGCCGCCATTGCTAATGATGATCGGAGCCCAAACACACTCCACAAGGAAGAGAGCAGGAAGTGAAACAGACTAGAAATTTGAAAATCCCGGGAATAAGTTCAGGGCAGGGCGGGGACAGTTTCGTCACGGCCACAGAGCGGGTGGGGGGAAGACCAGAGAGGACGACTTTGGAATGCTGGGACAGTTCCGGAGGCCAGTCATTGCGCGGTAAGCGTATACACGAGCGCAAAAGCGCAACAGCTGTTCCGCGTTAGCTGTTACCACCCTTGTCGAGGTGGTTTTTGTATTGCGCTACAAAAAGGCAGTTAACGCGCAACAGCCCTGTTGCACGTGTGAACGCCGTTGTTGCTATCGCGCGGTAATGAGTTTTAATGCACAATAAAATGCTCGTGTGTACAAGGCCTCAATGTGGAGTCTGATTGATCTTGCCACCCAAGCACCTTTATGGTAAATGGTTCTTTACACCAAAAATCACAACAATATTCAGGTTACTCCCAGTCCCAAAGAAGCAGTCACCCCAGGTCAATTATACCTTAGACCTCTCACCAAAGACAATACTTGTAGCCAATCCTGTATTAATTAACTAGGAATTTATTAAATAGGAGAAAGAAATAAGTTATTTACAAGTAAAAGAAGGTATACATTCTCATCATATGTCTTAGGCTTCAAAGAGTAATAGAAGTTGTTGTAATGTGCAAGTTCTGTATGTCCTTTAGGGCTAACCCAACCTAAGCATCTTGGGTATCCCTTGCTTATGCTTAGAAAGATTGTCCTCTCCAAATTAAAAGCAGCATGCTAATAAAGTTCCTTCTAGTCAGGGACTTTTATCCCCTTCCCCCAGGGTTCAAACTGATGGGACAAGGGCTGGTGCCTGCCTCCTCTTTACGTGGGGGTGGGGCAGAGAACGTCAGCAAAGGCTTTGTCCTTTGATATTTCACAACAGTTCATTTGGTTTCACTGGGCCTTCTTGTATGCAGGGCCAGCACTACGGCAACTCATGCTTCTTTCCTGTTTGGTGAGTTACATAATTAGAGGTTTATCATGCAAACATAAAATATAACTTTCTACCAGGGGCTACAGATGTTATAAGCGAGACCAAGACAGGCAGTGTCCTACAAGTATTTCATCAAGTCTAAACACTAAACACATTGTTATAACCTTAACACCTATTTTAACAATGTTAACACACAGGTGCACCAGACTGGTTCCCACCTATGCAGCTGTCAGGGTTCAGTGAGGTCTAGGGATGAGCAGGTACCTAGTTTGCCAGCATCACACACATCTCCTACCTAACAAAATAAAACTTCAAATCAAAGGGTCAAGGCTTCAATGACCACTGTGATGTTCCCTTACCAAGATCTAGTCCAGTGTGCCACTGTGCCTCCTCTATTGTCCACTCCTAAGGCTCAAATCATCCCGCTTTGCTAGGTGGGCCCCAATCCTGGGTCAGTCCACACCAGCCACCTGTATGTAACTGGTCCCACGCTGTGGATGTGCACCCTCCAGCCACTTAAGGAACGGTCCTCCAGCGAGCAACCCAGATTTCCCACTGGGAACTTCTGTCCTGCAAGGATTGGGACCTTTCCCCAATCACTGGAGGCCCACAGACTCTGATTCACCCATTTATCAAAGAAGTGGGACTGCTCAGCCTCACTCATTCATACTCTCAAGTTCACACAGCTTTAGATGAACAAACAGTTTATTGATTAGAACATGATTTTAAGTGAGTATATAGTAAATCAATACACAGTCATTTAATAAAGCAGTCAAGAGGTACCACAAATGAATAAAAGATATAAAACACATGCTAACCTAACAATACTGTCCAGGGTTACTTTCTCTCTAGTTTATTCTCATCATTCTTACTCACAAGACTAGCTGCTGGTGGTGCTCATGTGGATTATGTCCAGTCTCTTGGAGTTGTTTTCAAGATGGTCTTTCCTCTTGCAAAAAGCCTCTTCCAGTTCTAAGCATGTCCTTTTCAAATCCACTTCGCCCCTCTTCTTCCAGGTGATACCCTTTGTTCAGAAAGCGCAGGAGACACTTTCCCCGTCCCCACCACTGCTGTGTGATTCCCTTTGTCCCACCTGAGCCAGGGAGCTCAATTTGCATTGTCTTTGTCAGGCACCTCTTCAGCCTCCATGCTGAGAGGCAGCCCTGATTGTCTGCCTTCTGCCTGAACCAGGTGAAATAACTGGGAACATGATTCACATCTGTACACGTACATGATAATGCAGGAGACATGATACCATAATAATAATGCAGAATATATCAGAAGCCTTCATAAAGGAACCCCTTGGATGGCATAATTGGCATCAAACCATATAATTACATGGCAGGAGTGAATAGAAAAGTCACAGATCCTAGCCCAGCATGCATTATGTGACAGCCACAGAAACTCTTCATCCTGATGGCACTTCTCAAATCCTTCTGGACTATTGTCTCCCTAAATGGTGGTTCTTCTCAGCTTCTGCTATTGTTTAGATAACTAGCTGGTCTCCTGGATGCTGTCAGACTCACTTGTGACAGGTTTTAGTTGCTGGCTATTATTAGGTTCCATCAACCTGTCACTGGCCAGCTGCCAAGGAAGGAATAATATACCTTACTTATGTGATGGATACACTCTTGGGAAACACACCAAGGACTGAACAAGGGATCATCAGAAATAAATGCATGCGCTGCCACACACTGAAATAAAAAGCTCTGGCACGGTAGCTGAGGGCTGTCACAACTCTTACCCACCAAGGGGGTCTGTAACACATACTCACCAGTGGGTTACATTGAAACCACAGGACTTCTGGCATTGGAATAAGGGTTGCCAGGGACATGAACCTCAAGTCACCTTCTGCCACTGCTTCCAAGGGGAATGATTACACCTCTTCCCCGGGGGCACATGGATGAATCAGAATAAAGCAGTCCCCGGGAACTGTTAGGCCTTTCATCCAACATGAATGAATTAGGCCATCTTTCACAACAATTAATCAATTGTTAATCAATCAAACAATTAATTTTGTGTCGAATTTTGGAAAAAAAAATCTAGCAGACTCAGCAAGTCTCTAACTGAACACCGTGGAAAGTGAATGGTCTATTTATCAGTCTCAAAACATCAGACAGATTATGTCCATTTGATGATGCTGGTCACAACATCTTCTGATCATGAATGGTGAAAAGGATGAACAAAATTGCTGCCCATCTTTTAGAAACTGTCATGTTAAAAAATCCATTCAATTCCATTTAAAACAAAAAAGTCATTTAAAAAATAAAACCTAAGACTGAATTCTAAGTCTTAATTGTAAACACGTCTATTCCTGCATGTTACTTCCTTCAGTCTCAGGACAAACTTATTAGCAAAAGTCCTTTTTCAGTGCAATTATTTCTCCTTATTCTCTACTGATCTGAGAAAGACTAAAAATAGCTGTTCAAACAATATTCTTATAAAAGGAGAAAAGGGAATTTTATCTTATTACAAATCCAGATTTTTAAATCCTCCACAGACCCCACCCATTAAATAGATATCACAGTACACAGGCCCGGAAAAAAAATGATCAGAAGATACACATAAGGAAAATAACTGGGAACAATGTATTTCATAGAGTCATAGATTCCAGGCTCAGAAGTGACCATTGACTGCATAGCACAGGCCATAAAACTTTCTCAGAACAAGTCTTATTTGTTCTAGAGCAGATCTTTTAGAAAAACATCCGGTCCTGATTTTAAAATTGCCAGTCTACCATGATCCATTGGTAAATGGGAACAATTTTAATTTATTATCTTCACTGTTAAAAATTTACAGCTTATTTCTAGTCCGACTCTGTCCTAGGTTCAACTTCCAACCACTAGATCTTGTTATAACTTTATCTGCTAGATTAAAAACCTGTTATCAAATATTTGCCCCCCACATGTAGGTATTTGTAATCTGTGATCATTAACTCCTTAAACTTCTCTTTTTTAATCTAAACAGATTGAGTTCTTTGAGTCTGGCATTCTAACCCTTTAATTATTCTTGTGGCTCTTCTATGAACCCTCTTTAATTTATCAGCATCCTTCCTGAACTGTGGACAAGAGAAATGAACATAGGTATTCCACTAACAGTCGTATCATTGCCAAATACAGAGGTACTATACCTTCTCTACTCTTACTGTTTCCCTGTTTAGGCATATTCGGGCAAGTCTACACTGACAGCAGCATTTTACTGCTGTCAGTTCAGTCTTTCCAGTTTGATTGAATGGTCAGTGAAGACCTGCTCAATTGATCCGGAAGTGAATTCTGTAAAAGTAGTGCTGAGTCAAAGGGAGGGCATTTCCCTTCAATTCAAAACAGTGGAGACACCAAGGTAAGTAGTCATTAGAAAGTCAAAGGAAGATAAGCAAGTTATTTTACATAGCTTGAGTATCTCCCTTCGACTGCTGCTGAAAACCTCAGTAGGTGTAGACCAGGCTCAAGAACTGCATTAGCCCTTATAGCCACAGCATTGCACTGGGAGCTTATGTTCAACTGATTTTCCAACATGACCCACAAATCTTTTCCAGTCAGAGTTTCCCACTGTAGAGTCCCACATCTTCTAAGTATAGCCTTCCTGTTTTGTTCCTAGATGCATGTGTTTATATTTAGCTGTTTTAAAACGCATCTCGTTCGCTACTGAATTTTGGATGGAGGCCTCCCTCTACCTGGAAAAGAACTCTAAAAACATTAACTTTTGGGGGACAGGTACTTTTTATCTGGCCTGTGTTTTATGGCCCCAAGCACAGTGTGGTCTTGGAATTGAGCCTCCTAGACACTATAGTTATAGAAATAATATATAGTATTAACAGCTACCACCCCTGGACCCACACGTGAATATTCCATATGCTCAGAATGGCTTCCAAGGTCTTCAGTCCCTGAATGTTTTCATAGAAAGGAGTCAGGTGCATTTCCACACTGAGAAACGTAGAATGTTGTACATAGTGACTCTGCAGGTTTGATCAAGAGTCAGCAACAACCCTCTGTAAACCTGTCCTCATATCACTGTTCTGTTGCTAAAGCATGGATATTTTACAGGGCAACAGAATGGGCTAGTAGTTAAAGCAGTAGTTCCCAGCCTTCTGCACACCAAGATCCCCTGCCCACTTAGCAATATGGTAATAAGAGGGGGGTTGTGACCCTCCCCACCCCAGGCACCTGTTCGCATCCTCCTCTGTTGAGGACCACTGGATTTCAGCACAGAGCAAGGATTTGCAAAATCTGGCCTCCATTCTCAGGTCCACCTCCCTCTTTCAGTGACCTCAGGCAAGTCATGTAACAATTCTGTGCTTCAGTTTCATTTGAAAGATGGGTACTTAATAGTTACCTCCATCCAAATTACATCTAATGTTATAGAAGTTCTAAATGTTATTTTATTCAGCATCTACTGGATCGGCTCACTTTACACTTCTTAAAATCTAGGAATGCCCTTAGATTCCATTGTTAAGCAAAGGTTTTTCGCTTGATGCATTGTGGAAATATGATCCTGTAACTTAAGATCAATCAGGCACCAACCACAATGTGCACTTCAATCCCTATAAAATATTCATATCTGCTACAAAACTGGAATATGGTCTGATAAATAAATAGACTGCTCAGGTGGCACGAATATGCTCTGAGCCCACATCTGCCAGCACCACCTGTTAGTCAGATCAGAGCACAGCAAACACAAGTTCACTTTAAAGTTGTTACTCCCTACAAGTTAGCAGATGTGAGAGAGTGAAGAACCAAATGCAGCTGACAAAGGAAGGAACATGACAGTGGGAGCACATCAGGCCATAAGCCACGACATCCAGGACTTAGATAAAGATGAATTTACAAAGGGAGAACAACCCCATAAATCGGCCATTTTTAAAATGAGCTTAGTTTGCCATGAAACAATAGAATCACTATATTGAATTGTCCACTGATTACAACTCATGCAATATCTGGGGTTTCCCTTGAAGCTCCTGCTCCTGGAATCAGGTAATTACATGAGAATATCAACATTCTACTTTTTAAGTAAACTTTTAGCCCCCTTCACTTGCATATATAGGCTTGAAAACAAGCCCCCTTTATATAGGGTGTGCAGGTGGGGAGGCTGAGGTCAATACACAGGGCCAGTTTTAAGCAGTGGCTTTAGGGACTGCAGCCCTGGATCCCGGCCTAAAGGGGGGGCCTTGAAGCCCAAAAAAAATCCAGCCCTGGCTGAGCAGCATGCTGCCACTGCCCACCATGAACCTGCTAGTTAGCCTGGGAGCGGGGCAGGAACGCTACGGGCTCTGGCCCAAGGGCCCCCGGCCGCTGACAGTGCCATTAGCCCCAGACTCTGCCCTTCCCCCACAGTACCCCTGGGCCATGGGCCGTAGGCGCAGACCCACCCACCCGCCGCAGCAGCGGGGCCAGGCCTCCCTGATCCCAAGCAGGTGCCACTGCAGTTGGGGGGGGCGGGGGTGGGGGGACACAAGAATGGGCAGCCCCAGATTGCTAGGGCTGGATCAATACATTATCAACATCACTCCTGTCCCAAAGTGTGCACTTCTCCCCCTGTGGGCTAAATATGGTAACGCAAGCACTCCCTGCCTCCATTTAAAAATGTATTCTTTTATAACAAATCTTCTAAAGAGTTTTACAACTTGGAGATAAAATTAGTGATAAACAATCTAAATATAAATACTCAAGTAGAAATTGACCTTTGGAACCAGTGTTTTCTGTCTCTCCTGGGAGTCACATGGCTCAGCCCTCCAGCTGGGTCCCACTCAGAGTTCAATTCCCTTCTGGGATAACAAAAGGCCAAACAAAATGTTCTTTCCTGCCATATGGGCCCTTGTTAGCCCACCCCACGGGCTGTTCCCAGTCTGGGCCAGCTTTTAATCTCTCTGGCAGGGAGCCCTGACCCCCAAGATCCTTCCCTGATATCCCCTTACATCTCAGCCACTTTAGGATCTCTTTCAGTCTTCCCAGCTCTGGGATAGATCACTAACATCAGGGAGTCCTACCAGACCCCACTTCAGGGCCTTCCATTTCCATAGGAGTCCAACTTGCTCGTGGCTGTTCTTTGTCCAAGATCAGTTCTCGCAACCCCTCTCATGGGTGCATCTGCACTGCAAGTGGCGGAGAGGTTCAGAGTCTGTCGACCCAGACTCATACTATGGTGCTAAGAAGAGCAGTGCAGACGTGAGCTGTGAAACCCCTCCCTCCTTAGGCTTCAGAGCCCAAGTTCTAGCTGAGCTCGAATGTCTACCTGGCTATTTTTAGCCCTGTAACATGAGCCCAAGTCTCTAGACCCGGGTGCTGAGACTCTCTGCCACTGCCTGCATAGACATCCAGGTTACCAGTCCTCCAGGATTATCCTAGAGTTTCCAGGAATTAAAGATCAATATGTGAGGAAACCTTCTAGAAGACATCCAGTCAAAACTGGCAACCTATGACATACCCTGTGCAGGTCAGGTGTTTCATGCAATCATTTGACCCCAATTAATTCCATTTTTAGGAAGACAAATTCCAGAGGGTAGCCGTGTCTATTTCAACAAAACAAAGAAGGAGTCCTATGTGGCACTTATAAAGACTAACAAATTTATTAAGGCATAATCTTTCGTGATGAAAGCTTATGCCTTAGTAAATGTGTTAGCCGCTGTAAGTGCCACACAGGACTCTCAGGTTGAGAGGCAGTTAATTATATAGCACAAGCAAGACTGGTTGAAAAGAGCAGGATAGCCCGGGCAACGCCTGGCATAGGCCCATGGAGCCTGTGCCCTGAATGTATTTCAGAGTGCCCCGAGCCACACCTGGGGACTGGGGTTGGCAGGGCCTTTCTAAATTTCCTGCCCTGCTGAGCTCCCAGGCATGTGTCCCAGGGTGGGAAATGTAAATGCCACCTGTGGCAGGGAGCAGTTCAGTATCTGGCGCTCCCTCTTGAGCTCCAGCAAAGGGAAGTAGTGTGCTGTGCCTTTGGAGCTGGGTGTGGGCCGGGAAAAGGGCACAGGGCTGGAGGCAGGTCAGGGGTGTGAGGCTGGGGATGAGGTATGCGGGGCTGGGGCAGGGCAGGGGGCGAGGTGGCCCAGGCCAGGGGGGAAGGGGAAGGGATGTGGGGCTGCGCATGAGGGGAGTGGGGGGCACAAGGAAAGGTGCTCAGGGCCATGGGCTTGGCGTGTCGGGCTGTGGGGTCAGGGGATGGTGTCCAGGACTGGAGGTGGCAGGAAGGAGTTTGGGTGCCAGGGGAAGCAGGGAGAGATTCAGAGCCTGTGCCCTGAATCACTTCTCTATATAGTACTGCCCCTGCCAGGCATCCTGGCCCTAAAGGATCAGGCTGCTTCTACAACCCCTAAATGCCCACAAATCAGAAGGCAAATAAAAATGATTTTTAAACCAACCTTGTGATTTCTGAGGCTTATCCAGGGTGGGATTAAGACAGGGACTTTAGGGACTGCAGCCCCAGCCTGGCCTAAAGGGGGGCCCTGCCAAAATCCAGCCAAGTTGAGTGCCCCCCTGCTGCCTACCGTCGGCCCGCTTGCCCCAGACTTCTACCCCCCTAACCCCTCAGCACACCAGGCCGCCCCACTCCCAGGCCAGGCACCACCACGGTTTTGGGGGGCACAAGAGTGGTTGGTTCTGGGTCCCTCAGGGCCTTGATCCGGCCCTGGTCTTGTCACGTGATTTTCAAACCGGTGAGGATGGCAACGCTGTTTCCCATCAACCTTCCAGGCATCTAGCTTGTTAGCCCTGCAGAGGTGTAAATCACATGCACGGGGCACTGACAAGCGCTAGGGCAGAAATGTACATAATTGTGGCTTAACTCTCTCCTGCCCTGGTCAGTCAGGGACTAGGGAGCCAGTTATGCACCAGGACAGGAGAGGGTTAATGAAGCAAATGCAGTGGGATGTTACCGTAACCCTCTCCTACCCAGGTTAGTCAGTGACTGGCTCCTGGGGCACATAACTCCCTTGTGAGCACTCTCTGCATCTACCACCCCGTCCAGAGCCTGGAGGGCAGCCAAGCTCCAGTTAGTCATCTGGTGGGGGACCTGGCCCCAAAGAAGTCACAAAGAGCTGACCCCGAGGTTTCGCCCTGTGCCATGGGGTGGGGGGGAGTGTGTATGGCAGGGTCAAATTTCAGTGAGTGCCGTTGGGACCCGATGCATAGGGTTGCAGTGACACTCAGGTGGGTGTCCCCCCACCCCACATTTTGGGCCCTAGGCACATACCTAGTTTGACTGCTTTAACGCAGGCCATGCTTTGCAAATGTTGACATCCTCCCCCAAAGCCCCTTGCCCCGACCTCACTGCCCGCTCACTCACACACACACATGGGCTTCTGCCCAGCTGCTGGGCTAAACCCACCACACTCATTTCTAAAGAGCAATGCCATTCACCACTTTTTTCTGCCACTCACCTACCAGGACAGAGCCCCAAACTCTCAAATGCTAGCCACGCCCCTGCTGCCATTTACCTTGATTCCTCTCTGCCCTCTAAAACCTACCCCCACACCCCACTCCCCATACTCACAATCCCATGCACTGCTACAGGCTGGGGACCAATCAGCTAAGTAGCAGCCCTGTAGAAAAGGACCTGGGGGTTATGGTCGACAGGAAGATGAATATGAGCCAACAGTGTGCCCTTGTTGCCAAAAAGGCCAATTGCATATTAGGCTGCATTAGTAGGAGTATTGCCAGCAGATCGAGGGATGTGATAATTCCCCTCTATTCGGCACTGCTCAGGCCGCATCTGGAATACTGTGTCCAGTTTTGGGCTCCCCACTACAGAAAGGATGTGGACAAATTAGAAAGAGTCCAGTGGAGGGCAATGAAAATGATTAGGGGGCAGGGGGACATGACTTACGAGGAGAGACTGAAGGAACTAGGCTTATTTAGTCTGCAGAGGGGAAGACTGGGGGGGGGATTTGATAGCAACCTTCAACTACTTGAAGGGGTGCTCCAAAGAGGAGGGAGCTAGGCTGTTCTCGATGGTAACAGAGGACAGAACAAGGAGCAATGGTTTCAAGTTGCAGCTGGGGAGGTTGAGGTTGGATATTAGGAAAAACTTTCTCACTAGGGGTGTGATGAAGCATTGGAATGCGCTACCTAGGGTGGTGATGGAATCTCCATCTCTAGAAACATTTATGGCCCGGTTAGACAAAACCCTGGCTGGGATGATTTAGTGCGAGTGGTCCTGCTTTTAGTAGAGGTTTGGACTAGATGACCTCATGAGGTCCCTTCCAACCCTATGATTCTATGATATCCTGACCCCTGTGGAGCCTGGGCACGCTGTCTCGACCTCCATTGGAAGGTGCCATACACCGTAGATGCAAATTACTATTCTCAAAACAATATATAGACTGTTACAGCCTCACGTGCACCCACCAAACTCACTGAGCCTACTGGCCGACAGTGAATATCCAATGAAACTACATTACATCAACAATACCCCCTGATCCATTACCCAAATATCTTGCTGCTCTAGGAGGGACACATAACCCACTGGACAAGATTGGGGCACAAGAGGTCTGGGTTCAATTCCCACCTCCGCAACTGACCTGCAGGGTGACTCTCAGACTGTCACTTTTCACTCGGTCTGTTTCCCCTCCTACCCTTTGTCACTTATGTCTGTTTACATTGTAAACTGTGTCTCACTGTGTTGGTGTAGAGCACCTGGCACAATGCAGCTTCAATCTTCCTTGGGGCCTCTAGATCAGTGGTTTTCAAACCTTTTTCCTTGGGACCCAGTTGAAAAAAGGCATTTATCCTCACAATCCAACAATTATATCTTGGAGCAATGCGTTCCAGTGTTTTGGCGGCAGCGGCGGCAGGGAGTGCTATAGCCCAGTGCCTGAGGGTCCGTGACCCAGTACTGGGTCCCAACCCTAAGTTTGAAAACCACTGCTCCAGATACTATTGTAACACAAATATTAATTCTTACCCTCAGCATAACTGGCCAACTCACATGGAGTCCATGCCACAGTTCCAATACAAAGATTTTTCTTTCAAGGAGTATGTATGTATATCTGCATCTGCCCTGCATATATGCAAAGATAATATTAATGCACCATTCAGGCTGAGGTTTCCAGGCCTTTCCCATCCACTGCCCCTACCCCTACCCCTCTTGGGACACTGTTCCTATTCTTTAGCTCGTGACAGACACAGATATCTTGTTTCACTGATTCCATAGAAAATTTGCTCTATTAATACCGGCAAATGTCTCATTTAAATGGACTTTTCCTTGCAAAGTGAGCACATTTGCTGTGGAAACAACCCAACATTAAACATGGAGCCCCACAATCCCATTTTACTGCACTGTAATTAGGCCAGTGTGAATTTAGAGAGTACAAGCAGCTGAGGTGCAACAGAAGCATTATTTCAGATAGTTGAGCCCCTGCCTGGTATCAGATCCCACAGAGGCTCATTCCTAGAGGATGAGATAGGTCTTGGATCTGTTCCCGGGGAGACTTTGTCTCTGGGGAAAGCTCCCACCAAGAGCAAAGACCCAGGCTTGCCTTGGATCTGTTCCCTAGGAAAGCCAGTGTTTGCAAGTATAATGATCAATGAAACACGGGAGCAGAATTCAAAGTTGCTGAGAAAGGAGAAGGGATTTACACCTCTGCGGGCGGGTTATCAAGGAGGCGACCATGTGCAGTGAGACTCTGTTAAATAAATCATCTTTTAAATCAACCTTTGCTCAATCAAAGTTCAGCTATACCTACAGGTACGGCCACAGGAGAGATTGCTGAGGAGAATTCCTGAAGACACAGCTCCACATAGACACAGGTAAGAACATCCCTTACTTCTTTGCTGACCCTTTTCTCCCCAAACCTCCCAGTAATTACTGTCCTGCTGAACTCTATGTTCTTTACCCCCATCCTACATAAAGCCTTTCACACAGGAAAAGGAGCAATAGCATTCAGCCCTGCGTTAGCCTCCCCCCCCCCCCTTCCCCTGCGGTGCAGAAATGCACCTTCTGCCTTCCCCTGCACCTAAATGTTGCTTGGGCCTTGTCTACACTGGGGATTTACCTCTGTTTCAGGCAGTAGTGAAAATTCCTCGAGCACGTAGGGCAAATGGCTTTGAGCTGCAATTTTCACCAATGCAGCCTTCCCCTGGTTTGAAGTAGGGTTTGAGTACTAATGGTTGCTTTACCTGAGAATTTACAATACTGCAATTATGCAACTGGTGAGTGATGACTAGAACCAGGGCAAATCTTGAATTGTCAAAAGGAGGGCAGGTAAATCGTGTGCAGTGGGCTCCCCTTTTTTGTTTTTAGGGGAGCTGTATTGGGGGTGGCTTAAAGACTATAGCAGAACTTCTGCCACTTTTCCAAATTGGGTCTAGGGATAAAATGAAAATAACTGGATACGAGCAAAGGATGTACCTAGTACAACAGCATTTACTTTAGTCTTCATTTCTCTTAGGGGGTGTGTTCAGAGCTAAATTTGAGGTATTGAAGTATATTAAATCATTCCATTTGCCTGATCAATGGGTGGACCCCAAGCTACCGAAACCTTCCTTCAGCTTCCATAACCTCTGTGCCCCTCTGACTTTCAGTATGCTAGCAGACCGCACCCACGCCCAACCCTGCACAGAGAGAGGCAATCTTCTTTTGAAAAGGGGGAGGGAGTGTTTTAGGGCTTGTTTACACATGAAGACTAATCTAGAATAAATTCTGGTGTGAATTTAAAGCAGATTAACTAGCGCTGATGAACTCCTTGTGTGGGCACTCATTCAAGAATAAGAGTACCTTACTCTGAATTAGTTGAATAGCTCAGAATACAGCACTCCAATTCCATAATGAGAGCGTCCACACAGGGATTAATCAGAAATAGCTATTCTAGAATACCCCGATAGGCATGTCCATCCACCTTCAGAGGGACAGCAACAATACAGTGAACAATTCGGAGGGACACGTCAGCAAATAGGACTTTTCAGATATTAATGGGATCTTGGACAAATATTGCGTTTTTCATGATCTCCAGCCCCACAAAGACCCAGAGCCAGACTATCCCTAAAACATAGTGCTCCAGGGCTTATTTCCTCTATAAAATGATCCAATATGTTGTTTGATGATTCTCACTGGCCCCAAGAGCAGTTCAGAGACTCTGTATCTAAGCTAGTATGTTGTGGGTTGTCACAAAGGGTAGCTCATATGGTCAGGAACCCGCAGTGATTTTAGAACCACACAGTTGTAGGAATACAGAGTTACTACAGACATCATCCACAAGAGCTGGCACATAAGGAGAGAAAGAGTACTGGTGAAAATTTTTCAGTAGATGATCACATGGACTTTATTTGCCTGGACTGTGATTAATGAGTAATCTCTGCATCATAGCTTGCCTTGGTCATTTGAGATTTCTCTGTTAGCGAGGGTAAGCAAACAACTACCCGGGTCATTAACTACATCATTATACAGACTTCTGAAAAGCCACTCACAGAAAGCTATCCTAGTTAAACACCACCACTCCTACACACACGTATCAGCATAGTTCTTTGGCAGGAGCTGTTGAAACAACAACAAAGTGGTTTCTCCCAAACCTGTTCCCCAGAGTGAAGCCACACTCTCCTTTAAATTTTATAAAGGTCTGGCACCCAAAGAACAGACTTCCATCCCATTTAGTAATGATAGCCAAAAGCCCCATCTGTTGCACAGTCAGCTAGTCCTAAATTCTGCAGTGAAATCAATCCCCTGCATTGTGAGCCATGCAGGGGCAGGAATTTAGAAATTCAGCATCATTTAACATAACACTTAAAAACTCGGTTTCTCAGTGAACTGAAGGGAAAGTAATGAACACAGCCTGTTTTTATACTGTATTCAAATTCCTTCAGGGTATCCAATTTCCTCCAAGGTGTGCCACAATTTTTGTACTGATTGTGCACTGTAGATGTCAGCAGGGTGGGAAGCTGGAAGCTCTGGCAGTTAGGCAGGCACTGAGCTGAGAGCTTTGGTGCCTGAGAAGGCTGGTGAGGACTGTGGGATAAGCCCCTTATCTAGACATCTCTTTTCAAATGATCAGAGGCAAAATAGTTAAACCCCATTCCCAACCCAGTACAGCTGCCTCTACTCTACAGAGCTGATGCTAGCAGGGCTCCGACTGCATATCCAGCGTACACCGAGAAGACGTTTTCCACTGGAGTAGAACTGCCTCATGAATGACATTAGCTATGCAGACCAAAGCACCCTTCTCTTGGCACGGCTGCTTCTACACGGGGGGATTTTGTTAGCCTGACTATGCCAGTATGGGGTTTTTCACACGTCTGACCAACAGAGTTAAGCCAGTATAAGTTTTAACTGTAGGCCAGGCCAGAAGGAATTCAAAACATGTAATAAATTTAGATTCTTTCCTTGTCATCCATTTCTCTTCCCTCCCCCTCATTTAGGGCAGAAACTTCTGCAACAGCCTCCCTCTAGTTCTCTGCACCTGGCATCTGAAGGTGAAGAACACTACCAGACCCTCGCCCCCTCCTCTCTCAAATTATTTCAATTCAATAGGTGGGATTGGCTACACTTCCAAGGGTCCCAATACACCTCTAGGGCTCACTCCAGACTCAGCATAAAGAGGACAAGGGAGAATTTAACCCCTTAAAGCAAAGGGGGAGAAAGTAAACATTTCATTCTATGTGGGGAAAGTAGGGGATGCAGAGATTGAACTGGGGCAGAGAAAGAAGCTTTCTGCAGTAATAAGAACACATCAGCAGCGGCAGGCTGCCATGGCAAGCTAGGCTCCCTTAATGATATTTCACCCCGTCTTTTCAACTCATTAATGACCCAAATAAAACCCATTTGTTTCATCTTAATTCCATTTAGCCAAAAGTACTAAGGCTCACTTAGCTCAAAGCCACTTGTTTCTTTCTTAATCTTGCCCTCTAGGAATTCAATTTTAAGCCATTCCTCAATTTTCTTTACCACTGCTAACTCGAATCATCACCTTAATCTGAATTATAGTTTGTCTCCCATGAGGCTTAGGAGCAAAAAAGACCCTGACCAGAGTTTTTCTACCGTATTTTTCACAGGCAGAAAACCCCTTTTCCTTTCATTCTGCCTTCAGTGAGTCTCCTCCTTAGCAAGAGGACAAAAGCATTTTCTTCTTTCTTTTTGTTAAAAACACTTTGATTGGCTCAAATGACCCGTCAATGCACGTTTAAAGGGAACATTCCTTCCTTTTCCTGGTCCTGTTTTCACACACACCTCTTCCATTCTGCTTGGTAGAAATGACTTCTGCTCTCCAGCCTCGAGAATGCAAAGTGACGAAACAAGAGGGAGAGAGCTATGGATTCTATCTGCGCATTGAGAAATATAAGAAGGGGCACCTCATCCGGAATGTGGAGGGGGGCAGTCCAGCTGACAGGGCCGGCCTGAAGGATGGAGACAGAATTCTGAGGGTCAATGGTTTGTTTGTGGACAAGGAAGAGCATGCAGAGGTAAGGCAAACTATTGTCTGGGGTCCTCACCACTCCTCAAAAAACTCAGCCCCACTTGCATACTTACAGCAAACTTTCATTTGCCATGCCTCACAGTAACTCTTGCTGGGCAATCTGAGATCTGATTAATTGAGCTCACCACACATCATTTATACCCCACATATTGGCAGCAGACCTTAAGATCCTTCACTGCAGCTTGCACTGAGGGGAAAAGATGGCTGATGAAATACAAAAAGGGCCGGGAAAGGTGCAGAGCTAACATATAAATTCCCCCTCTGTGGAGCATATCAGCCACTTAAGTGCTTTTCTGTCATTTCCACCTCCAAATGCATTCTATCCATTGCAGGTAGTGGAGATGGTTAGAATGAGTGGGAATTCTGTAACAATCCTCGTTCTGGATGAGGCATCCTATGAAAAGGCAGAGAAAGAAGGGGTGAACTTTGAAGAGCTGGGTCAGAAGCAGACAACCCAGCAGCCACAGGAGCAGCCGCCAGCAGTGACAAATGGAGTGATCGTTCCAGTTCCACGGCCCCGGCTCTGCTACCTGGTGAAGGAGGGAAACAGTTACGACTTCTCCTTGAAAACCACAATAGGTGAGAACAATGGGTGAAGGTGGTAGGCATGTGCCGAACACATACAACTTTTAATTTCCCAATGGTAACTTTTCCTCAGGTTAGGGGTAGGGTTGGGAGTTGGTTCTTCATCACACCTTCCTATTTTTTGTCAGCTGTTGAAGCAGACTTGCTCAAATCACATGCACTAGGCCTTCCACAGACGCCAGCACTCTACCAACGATTGCTCCAAGTCCCATGCTCCTCCTTTGAATCACCATAGGAAGCAGCCATCAGGATTCTGGAGCACATCTGAAGACAATCATCTAAAAATGGCTGAAGCAAAGGATCATGGCAAAAGGCAGACTCTTTTCTAACATAGATGTGTTCATAAGGGAAGCAAGAAACTGAACTAAGGAATTTTACTTTTCTTTTGAGCTCTTTCCATACACGCCTATTCCAAAATGCCAGGCATACAAATGGATAGGGTTCTGTATACTGTACTGTCTCTCACTGTTTGGAAAAGTGGCTCACTTGTGGAGAACGCTAACACAATGTAAATAACCACTGTGCACTAGAATAACCCCAAGGATGAAATTCGGAAGTCTTTCAAACACAAGATGTGGATAAGCCACATTACCATAAAAGTGGGCCCTAATCAATTCAAACTTTAGAAAGTCACTCCACTTTCAGTGGTAGTAACGTACAATCAACCAAGCCACCATCACTGGTGCCTTGGGCACTCTCAGCAGAGAGGGTAAACAATAGTTTGGGCCATAGAGAAAGTTCCTTCTCCTCTCTATCGATTATCGGGCCAGGATGATAGAGGCTGTGTAGAGAAAGCTTGTACCATCATTGTCCCTGTTCTGTAAACAAAGCCTCTTGATTTCCAGGGCTGTCACAACATCTTTACATCGGCATGGAATTTGCTTAGTGATCAGTGCAGACAAGATCTCATCACTTGCTCTATGTAGTAAGTTCTCTCTCCTGTTCTAGGTCAGAAAGGTGTCTTCATAATAGGTCTCTCCCCACAAGGAGTGGCTGCAAAAGCTGGAGTCCAGCAAGATGACCGCCTGATTGAAGTGAATGGGAAGAATGTGGAAAATGACACACACGAGGAAGTGGTTGACAAGGTACCTGTTAAAACAGCTCCTCTTCTTCCTTTATTTAAGATCAGTTCCTCAGCCCCAGGCTACTAGGCAGTAGTACTAACACTATTTGAATGCATTCACAGAGCAGAAGAGGTTGAGGTCAATACAGTATCAGCAACATTTCAAGACCCAAAATATGCTACTTTGGCTTTGTTTCTGGGCTAGGTTAGAACAGGTGGAGTGCAAGGCCCCAGAAGAAGTTGGCTGTTATTGAAAAAAAGTCAGGGATGGATCTCCCTTAGACACTCGAAACTTACTTTGGAAAACAGGCCTGAGTGGTGTAAACCCACAACTGTACCATTGGCATAAGCCTGATTAAATAAATAGTGACACATTCCTAGGAATTCCAAAAATCTTTCATTTGCCCAGGAGGATGGATAGTTGGCATATCTGGGGTAGAGTCAAGGGGAATCTTTCCAGTATTCAGATGGTAAGATTGGAGGGCACTGCAGTTTGTGGTCCATGATTTAGCTAAAGGAGGGTTTCATGAGCTGAAGATCTGTATAACTAGGGAAACAAGAGGATTTCTAGGAAATGGGATTCCCTCCTACTAAGAAATGCACAATGAATTTAACTGCGCAATTTACAGTCTCGAGCAGAGCCAAACAATGTAACCGAGCTGTCAATAAAAGGGGCCTGGAGCAAACGAAGCACGCAACAAAGTCTACATGTCTCCTCCCAACAACTGGTATAATCCTGTTTGTGGTGATGGTGGGTTAAAGATCTAGTTTCTGTTAGGGAAAATCATCAACGTGTTTTGAGAGATCAAACTAAACACTGATACACTGAGGGTATCGTGAGAGGTAAGGATGGAAAAAGAATGTGTGAACTTTCCATTAGTCTCTTCTGCTTCCCCCGCCCCCAAATCGCATAGACTGAGCATTCAAACAGGAGACTGGCTATGAAGAAGTTTAAACTAGAAAGGCTTTCAGAGTACTACCATACAAGTTTACAAATCCTACAGCATTCCATTATGATCCAAGCCACTCTATTAATTAAGAAAAACTGCAGTTCTTTTGTACTATTTTTGCAGCACCTTTTGTAAGGTGAGAAGATGTGCAGGTTTTGAGAATGGAAAGAATAAGGGCAGAGAAGCGGAGATATGGTGGGGATAGACAAGAGGGATGGAAATGTAGTGTGATGGAAGCAGCTCCAGAGAGGTCAGAGCTGACCAGCAATGCGTGGTATGTCTAGTTGAGTCCACAGCCAGAGGCAATACGTGGGTGCCTGTAGAGTACCACTCCACAGCCTAGTCTGTATAGACCCTTCAGCCCATTTACTTACAGCCCACCCTTGTACCTCACAGACCCTTTATCAACATAAAGCTTTCCACAGTCTGCACAATTCATTCAAAGGCTGCGTTTGAGATTGTGCACACATGTCATTGCAGGTGAAGAAGTCTGGGAACCACATTGTATTTCTGCTGTCAGATAAAGAAACTGACCAGTATTACAGCAGCCACCAGATGGTGATGAAGAGAGAAACAGCCAGCCTGAAACTGCTTCCTCACAAACCTCGCCTTGTGGAGCTCAAGAAGGGAGACAGCGGCTATGGGTTTTACCTGAGGATGGAACAAAATGGTATCGGTGAGAACCCAGCCATAAGCCAGGTCCCTGCATGCTCTGTACTGATCATTTATGGAGCCTGCATGACTCTTCCTCTCCAGTGCCGACTGCTCATCTGGGAAAGATCATTTCCTACCCTGCTGCCAACCCAGTCCCCTCTAAGCAAATCTTACCACAACCAGGCATCTCGAACCTATACCCCGTGTTATCCCAGAGGCTAGACTCGATGGTCACAAATGATCCCTTCTGGCCTGGGAATCTATGACACTACATCAAACCTTCCAATCTGAGGCGGAATGTTCCACTATACTGAATGTGGACCTCCACGCCCACTAAAGTCCGGCTCCCATAATCTTCACTAGGAGAAGCCTCCAATAATATATTTTTGAGGGAGCAAGGTGGCCAGAGAAATGCCTGGTTTTATAAGGATCAGCATATCTCAATGACTTGAAATGGGTCTTCAGAAGCCTTCTCACAAGAGGGTTCACCAAAACCAGGAAGCACTCAAGTCTAAGTAGCTTAAACTCCCCCTTCCCGTTCATGCCTCAGAGGACATCACAACTTCCATGTGTCTTGTTCAGGTGGAAGGGAACCTGTTGCATTCAAGTTACTTGGGAGGAGATCTAGATTCTATACTACAGTTAATACAGAATGAGCTAAATCAGGAATCCTATTTCAACCTGAAGTCAGAGAATGAGTTTCTGCCATCCTAAATACATGTCATTATCCAAACCAAACCCACTCCATGAACAGATGCTTTCCTCTACTAAACTTTTTTTTTTTTGGTGTGGGGGGAGGTCAGGTCATTTAATTAAGGACATCGATTCCGGCAGCCCAGCAGAGAAGGCAGGTCTAAAGGACAATGATATCCTGGTGGCTGTAAACGGGGAGTCGGTGGAAGCACTGGATCATGATACCGTGGTGGAGAGGATTAAGAGGTGTGGGGAAATGACCACATTGCTGGTGGCTGATAAGCAGACAGACACCATGTATAAACTGGTAAGGTGATGCAGATTGAGAGTGAGTTTATATATATCCTCACTAGGCAAGGCCTGGACAGCAATGAAATAGTGGGTCCATTCTGGAAGAAGCACCATCTCCAAGGTCTTCTGATGGACCCTATTCAAGTGCTTACTTTAGCAAACATCTGAGGTGAAGTGATGTCTCACTCTCCCTCAGCAGAGATTTCTGCAATGTGTCATTAAACTGCCCTTACCCTAGGCTTTCCTATACTATTGGAATAATACCAGATTTTAGCAGGTCAGTGCAGACACCAAAAAATTAACCAATTGCAACTGCAAGGCAATTTCCTAGATGAATTCAAGGAGAAATCCCTACTTAGATTTGTGCCGATGTTGTAGTTTTCTACCCCTATCATTAGTGAGGTTTAAATAAGCACATGGAATCCTCAGGTGGGACCTATACTGATGGTTGTAAAGCTTTCCAATATCAGATATTCAGACAGATTTTTCTACAGGAGTTTTTACTTTAATGTAGATCCCAATGTCAGTCTAGTTCAGCAAAACAAACAAGGAGTCCTGTGGCACTTTTAAAGACTAACAAATTTATTTATCACATGAGCTTTCATGGGAGAAAATCCCTCTTCATGAGGTGCTTTGAAAGCGAAGTGGGATTTTTCTCTCATGAAAGCTCATGCAATAAGCAAATTTGTTAGTCTTTAAAATGCCACAGGACTCCTTGCTTGTTTTACTTTAATATAGACTCTTTCCTTCCTTTGCTTCTGGTCTTCCAGGCTCAAATTTCCCCATCTTTGTACCAGCGGGAAATACAATATTCCTCTCCAGCTGAAGCAGAGGAAGAGCCGACCTCGAATGCTGAGCAAAAGGTGAATCAAAAGCCCAAAATCTGCAGGCTGGTGAAGGGTCCTAGTGGATTTGGATTCCGTTTGAATTCAATCGAGAATACGTCCGTGCAGTTCATCAAAGAGGTACTAAACTAGGGCTTGCAGCCTGGGAGAAGCAGGAGATACCAGTAGGGAGAATATGGGCTACACTTAGACAGTCACTTCCTTCCTTCTGTGTTGCGACTGCAGTGAGGACAAGTCATTCTAAGCTATATGTAACAAAAAAGCTAAGGTCAGTCCCATATGCTTTTGGCCAAATAATATATACTATATAATATGTATAATAGCGGGAGTGAAGAGACCTGGGATATATTCTAGCTCTGCAAGACTCCTGAGTAAATCAAACATCTTTGCCTCTATTTCCTCTTCTTCCTTACCACTTACCTAATCAACAGGGGTTTTGTATGGAATATAATAATATATGTAAGAGATCCGAGATCCACAGGATGCCATAAAAGTGTACAGTAAGACAAACCATTCTCTGATCCCCTAATTATCACAGCTGGCACTAGTCCTAAAACTAACTTAAGACAGCATGAGACCACCACCACAGCTTCTTTCCCACAATAAAAGTCCTGTCCAAGTCAAAGCACACTGTAAGATGGTAATAGAAGTGGAATTTATTGTCCTTTTTTCTTCTCCAATTAAGTTTTGTTCCAGAGTGATTTTTCCAATCCTTCCTCTACCTCAATGGGGGGGGGGGGAGGGTTGAAATCACAGAACATTCATTCTCCATTTATAATACTTGCATGTTAAAACCTTTCATGGTACTGTGCCAATATCACAGCTTGAGAACCTGTGTTTGCAGGTGCGGAAAGGTGGGCCAGCTGACACAGCAGGACTGGAAGAAGAGGACATTTTGGTGGAAGTGAATGGTGTGAATATACTGAATGAATCCTATGACAAGGTGGTAGCAAAAATCAATGATGGTGACAGATTAACGCTACTGGTGTGCAGAAAAGCAACTTATGAATACTATAAGTCTCAGAACATTCCTATTACTGCCTCTCTGGCAGATCAGCTAGATGACCCTACTGACCCTCCTGCTTCTACAGAGAACCCACCAGCAGAGCCAGAGAGGACATCACCAGAACCAAGAGAGAGGGTAGGTAATCCTGAGACCAGAGGGTAGGGAAAGAAACCCAAATCAGTCACTAAATTCACTTGAGGTAGAATCTATGAATTCTAGTTGCATTCTGGATTTACAATATCCAAAGTGCATTACCTAGTACAGAGTGGCAGACCTGACTAGAAAGGGGTGGACAAAAGTACCTACTGGAACCTGCGGGGTGGAGTGGGAGAGTGTGTGTGTGTGTGTGTGTGTGTGTGTGAGAGAGAAGATGGTATCCTGCTGAAAGCAGGTGTCCCAATATAACGTTCATTAACGTAAATGAGAACCATGCCTGCAAGCATTCTTTGTTCAACCACAGGGAGCACAGGAGTGAGAGGGCTTAAATACAACTGTGAGAATGAGAAAACCATGTAAAGCGTTCTACTCTTTGCGGGGCATGGGATAGGTAGACTGTGAGCAAGTCTGACAAACAAAAGTGCTGAGAAAAAAAATAAATATTCTGCCCATGCTGGTCAGGGAAACTGTGCCAGCAACAAGGGTTTGAAGTTTGCTACTGTCAGAAAAATGACAGCTATATTCAACTTCTCTGACCCTTGTGTGGATTCAGGCCCAACCTACTTTGCTGTGAAAAATAAACAAGTTTTTACAGCTCTATAAGAGACAATACAGCTAGGGAGGAAATGGATTTAATTCCTCCACACATCACCAAAATGTTTAAGTTCCAAGTGAAGATTCTTCCATTGCTGTCTTGTGTCCCAGACTGGATTGGAAGAGCTATAGTTAAACTCTTCTTTTTATCTCTGGATTTAAGGGATTTGATTTGGAAATTGAACAAGAACATGGAACTACAATTAGAAAATGTAATGGCTTTAGTAAAGTGCATTTAAAGAGTAATTCACCAGCTCCTCCTGGGCTAGGCTCAGAACAAACTGACAGTTCTCAGTGGCATGAGGAATCGCTATCATAGACACATCATTTACAACCACAAAATAATCAGAAATTTCTACATATTACTTGTCCACAGGCCAGCTCATCCTCCTCTTCACTCTCAGTCACCTCAACGGCAGAGGACAATGACACCCAGTTATGAAGCGAATGACTACAACAGACACCAATCAAATAAAGACATCTTCCAAAGCTTTAAAAAAAAACCAAACCAAGTTCTCTTCCTCCAACCAGTCTTTGTTTTTACACCTTCCAGAACCAGACTATGCTATGGAACGTCATACTTGTGAGGAATGGAAAAGCAATTTCCTTTTAACTCTCTCTCCCTGAAGGAGAACACCCCACCATCACCCCCAAGAGAACACCCATTCACTTACCAAATGCTGCTAATCATAATTCATTGGCCATCTGCCTGGTGAATTGGGCAGTTACTTACTTCTATTATTGCTCTGTAAAAGCTCAAATCATTCATAAGGAACATAAGTATATTACTGCAAGGGGAGAAGTGATTCATAAATCAATAAATATTTTGGCCTTTTAAGGATAAGAAAGCTACTAAATATAGAAACTGATCTCTCACATCCCCACAAGAGACTTCTTTCCTCCTAATCGAAGCCCATCAGCTAAATCACTGTGGCTATATTATATGCTGTATTTACTAGAACACAATCACTTCAACCCAGTAGATGTAACATATCATGATAAACCAATGTATTCTGTGAATAACACTCCTTGCACTTGTTAACAAGCTGTGGCTATTGACCTTTCAAAACAATAGGTTAACTTCATCTTTCACTGTTCAGAAGCTCTTGTTCACCCTCTTTCCCTCTACACCACCCTCCTCGCTGCAGACCACGGCAATCTGAACAGTGGCTGTAATTCACAGCGCCAACAGCTCATCTGACTACATGCCAACACCTTGTCTCCCATGCAATATGAACAGGCTCTATGGTACCGATAGTAATGTGTTATTTCTCCTTGCTGTAAACTTGAGACAAAGTATAAATAAATTGGAGCAGCTATTTCTTTTTCCTGGGTCTTACTCGTGCCATCTATGATGCATGTTCCGTAACAGCTTTAAAATGAACAAGACCTGGGGGAGTGGCTTTCAGGAAGCTATACGTGCAGAGGTGAAATTCACCTTAATAACTTGCATTAAGCAACAAGAGACATGGGCTGATACAGAATACACAGGTCAATGGAGAGCACTGGATTTCTAAGGTATAATGTGAACTAGATATAGCTGACATCTTTGACTTCACACTAACCGCCAGTGAACAGCAACAGCAACCTGATCTATTAGGCTTAAATGATAACAGACAGCCAAGTTCCAGCTCCTAAGGAAGCCAGATACTACACACATCTCCCTTAAACAATGACACATTCTCACACTAACTCATCCCCATTTAAGTTTCTGGGATTGACAAACAGTTGTGATGCTAGTGTTCGGTATTATGAAAGATGATTTAATTCCACAGACAAACATTTAGATCCAGAATCAACACCCTCCAACTGTGGATTAAGACTGATTTGTTTTTAAACTGAATCACATTTCCTTGCTGCCCTCTGTGCAGAATTCTTCTACCTGTGATTTTAAGAAGTCTCTCCTCATAACATCCTTGGCAGATTTTCCAATCCCCTAAAACTACTCTGTCCTTGGCAGTGTCCCATTTCATGGCGCTCAGCTGTCCATTTGTCTCCTGCCTCTGCTGTTTGTTCAGCTCACGGAATCCTCTTCACAGGATGATCCATATAGCTTCTAAGTGCAACCGTGGAAGTCAGGAGGGCCCTTCACATCAAAAGCACAAAAGGAGCTGCCCTCCCTCTCTCCAAATCCTGACACCCTCATGAGTTGCAGTAGTCCACCAGGAGGGTGACAGAACTGGGATGGATTCAGAGTGCCATGTGCTTCTCTGGGGCCTGTTTATGTGCCAAGTAGAGGAAAAGGATGCTGGAGAGAGCGCTAACCAGAAATATCACATCAAACCAACGGTGATAGAAGTTGAACTGCAGTTCCCCCAAGACTTCTGTAATGATTGTGCGATACTCCAGGGGCATACTCATCCGGATTAGGAGCACTGAAGAAACAAAGTACATCCCCTGGAGATAAGATACAGGAAGCACAACAGTTAACTGCGTCACAGGTGGCAACCTCGCGGAGCTAGGACAGTATCATGAAAGCTCATGGATACTCACCATGATCTGTGCCAACAGCAGAACAATAACATTGGAGGACTTGCTGCTGGAGATGGCATAGAAGAACTGTGAAGAGGAAAAAAGTATTGAAAATAGGATGGAACCTTATCACAAGGCAAGTTTGTACTCACTTTTATAGGAGCATGGAAAGAATACAAGTTCCAATCATTCCCCTTCAGTCCTAGAAACCAGCACTGAAGGAAAAAGACGGTTCCTAATAATGTGGGTACACAGCACACTTTTTGAAGGTGCAGACCTGGGCCCTGTCCGTAGTTAAGTATTCTGACGTGGGTCCCACTTACCCAGTTACCAACACCATATGACCAGCCAATGTGGAGAATCAAGTTTTTAATGACATACTTTGTAGCCTAGACTAGAGGCAACACTAAGCCCAGTTTAGAGACCAGCATTGATGGATCGTCTTGTTCTGTGCTGTCAGTTTTCCCCAAAGCTGCACTAGAGTTAATCCCTGCCTGCTCCCCAGAAATAGCCAGCAGTTTAAATGAAGCAACCCAAGTCCTCTTAATCACCATTCAACACCAAATACTAAGAAAACCAGGCTGCCCCATCACGGTTAAGCCTTGTCTACATCACACTTAATTTCCCAATCTTACTACCATGAATGGTAAAAACAGTGGAAGGGCTAATACACCCCGCCCAAAGACAGCAACCAGAGATTTAACCACTAAACTTGTCCTGAGCAGTTAGAAATCTTGCTAATTGAAACAATAGCAGTCAATTTACATGAGCTGTTAATAGCAATGGTAAGATTTTTTTTTTTATTATTATTTTTTAAGAAAAAGTCTAGTGCAGTGACTGTCCCACAGATTATATTAAGAGTTTTAAAACATTTATATTATTTAAAGCCTTAACATTAACACAATTGTTCTGCTTGTGCTGGAGGAATTTATAAATTGTGCATTGCCTTCAGTGACAAGAGCTGCTGAAAGAACTCACAACAAGTCTATACCCCACGTAAGCCAGAAACAGTTACCCTCCCTCGTCTCTAATTCAGCCATAAAGGATCTTTTTCTTCATCTCGCTCCCTGCAAAGACTTCTAACTCGGCCCTCCTCAAGCCCTAGCTGTCCTCTAACTGTATAGAGACCACAGGTTTGACATTTGTACTGAAGATTTACAAAAATTTCTCTTAACTAAGTTAGAAATACATGTAAGCATCACTGGACTACAACCCCGCAAGAGGTCCCTTGCCATGCATACCTTTGTGAGTGTGATCAGTAAGCCCCTGATGGATGTGACGATGATTATCCCAACGAGGATAAAAGAAATATGCTGAGACCAGAATTTTACCTGTATGAACAAAAAACAAGAAACTTAAATTCTGGGAGCTATGCACAAGAAGAAAGTGTGGGGGTATGCACCCAAGAGAGTCTCTGAATTCACATACTGTGCAGGTACTCACTGCAGAGAAATTTACATACCAGTATATATTCTCCTGGACAGGCACAGAGCTGGGTATTTTCATGTGTAAGTGCTAACTCTAGTCTACACACATGGGAAATCCACTGACCTAGCCTACGCACAGGCCTAGATCTCATGGAATTGGAAGTGCAGATGTGAGCATTTATAGAGCGTAAATACAAAAGAACACATCTCTTTGGTACTTAAATGTAACTGCCTTGAATAGATATAATATAATAGGCATGGTCCATCAATGTTTCCATTTGCGCACAATAAACATGTGAACCACTGCCCTCTTCTGGAGAGAGGATGTATGGCTACAGCAGAGAAAGGAAATGTAGCTTCCTTTAGAAAGTAAAAGTAGTACAGATGGAAAAGCTGATTAAAAATAATAATAATAAAAAAAATCAGTGAATAAACAGAAGCTTTCCCCCTGGTGGTTTAAATTATGATTTAAAAATCAATCCACCCCTGCGGTCCAGACACCTGAACTAATATCAGAGATGTGCTGTATTCCCACAATTATTCCCTTTCCTCCTCCCTCACCAGGTCTAGGAAGCCCAAGGAAGGAATAGATTTTAACATAATGTATTTGCACATGAAAGCTAAATTCAGGCTGCCAAGGCAACCTTTATGCTGGTATTTCCTAATTTTTGAGTGCCTAACTTTGCAACCTTAACTATGTCCTTTTAATGTAGTTTTGTGAGTTCAATTATTTATATAGCATCAGAAAACTGTAACACTTTACAAGAGGGTGTGAAACATGTGGTCCGAGGGCCGAATGCAGCCCGCAAAGCTCTTCCATCCGGCCTGTGACTGCATTTGGTGGGACCACACTCTTTCCTTAAAAGAGAAAGGAGTCTTACATACCCAGTGCTCCGTGATGTTGTGAGACCTGACACTCTCATGGCATTGCGGAGTGCTGGGTATCCGAGACTGTGTGCCGCGAGACCACATGCTCTCCCTAACAGAGAGACAGAATGGTATCATGGAGCGCAGTTTTGATGCTGCGAGAGTGCTGTAATATTTTGATTTATGGTATGTGTGGCCCACGTAAAGTACAATTAAGTCAAATCTGGCCAGCCATAGCAAATGAGTTTGACACCCCTGCCTTACAAGAAAAAAAGTGAAAATTGAAATAAGCAATAATAAAAACAGAAGATCCAATTCAAATGGAACCCAAGGGGAGAGGGAGTCATTTCATGCGTCACAAACCAGTTACCCATTACTAGTGACAGACTGCTCAGTGCGAATTCTGTCTACGATACACTAACACAGACTAACTTCTGCAGCTGAGTTTATTCATTCCTTATTCACAGGTGAGTATGCTGCCCATTCTTACTAAATCCTAATTTAAGTCCTCAGATCTAGTCACATGGACTGCAAATTCACATACTGTAAACACACACACATTGTCCACTATGTCCCTCCACATTTTGACACTTCTAGAGCACCTTCTACTGAAGTGCTCTGGAAACAGTTAAATCAACACCCCATAAGACAGCTATTATTCTAATTTTGCAGATGAAAAAGTGACGTCTCCAAGGACACGAGTCAATGGCAGAGCTGCAGCAAAAATCCAGCTCACCTGACTCCCAGTTCTCTGCTCCAAACACAAATCTCTGCCCAAGAGTTATAAAGCACCAGCTATAGCAATGACTCCATTAAGATGGTGGTTAAAGGAATGCTCAAGGCTCACAGGACTTTTCTCTCCCTCCAGGTCAGGGTGTTCGGGATGATGACAGCCCGTGCTACACCTGTTCTCCAGATAGTGGACCTTCCTCCAGCATTAAATTCACTAGAAACATGGTTAAAATGCTGTGCTCTCTACAGGCAATACCCAGAGACTAATGCTGCATTACATTCATCTCCAGCATGGGGATAGGTATGGAGTCAGGGTGTCATAAGAGAGTCACAACTGCATGGTGAGAGGAGTGATCATAAAGTTCAGACACCAGCTCTGGTGTACAATTTCCATTTCAATCGAAGGGAGATGTGCAAGGTTTTAAGTACTTTCCGTATCTCCTTCTGATTGCCTGCCGCCAACTTACCGCAGGATCCCCACAGCACTGATTTGACGGGAAATGCCTTCCGGTACAATCAGTGCTATGCTTCTTGACGGGAAGGTCTTATCCAGACTCGAGTTCATTCTGAGTTTGATTGCGCATGTCTTTACAGACGCTCAATCAAACCTGAATAATTGATTCTACGCCATTGATGCTGCCGCTGACTGTGTAGCCTTGCCTCTAGTCAGTGTATTAAGGGCAATGTTCAAACTATATTAGAGATTGGTGGAGAAACTGGTGAAGTCCAAAGGGACCCAAATGGAGCAACCATCTGAAGAATGAACTTTCAGTGTTGTGATAAGATGGAGAAGGAAACATAAATGGGGGTGGAGTTCTGGTGAGCTATGGAAGTAAGGAAGAGTGACACAACTTTATTAAGAAGAAGGGGGAAAACCTTAGAGATTGGTGGAGAAATCTAAGCCCTTTCTCAAAGCCCCATTAGCTGCTTCCACGATATCAGTTCAGTTAGTAATAGATGGAACAGGAATTATTGATGTGGGTGAGGATTTTAAACAGTTCTCACATCAAACTGGATTCCCAGATAATTTACAGTGATCTCAATTCCTCTTGTGACTGGATCCGTCTTCCCAACTCGATCAAATACGATATTGATGGTTGCCTGCAGGAGAGAGGCGAGCTTGTCAGTGCAAGGGAACATGGCATACGCAGCACAGCTAAATCTATGACACGCGTACATTCCTTTGCTCTGTATTTCAGCACAGAACAGTCCTTCAGCGTTAATTGAGAGTATACAAAATGCATGAAAGTCCACAGTGCAGTAAGAAACAGTTACCCCAAATGGATGCCATTTTCATTTAAAGACTACAGAGCAAGAAGTATGAAAGGAAACTGGAAGAATACTATTAAGGTGCAGGCAAGAACTTGTTTGTAATGTCTCACTATCCATGTGTGACAAACACAGCCCAAGAGACATGGAACCCTCCATGCAAGCTGTTTATGGACAACAATATACAACATTTACGTACCATGAAGATTTTCCAGACACAATAGATGGAGAAAAAATAACCCAAGAAATTAAAGTACTTCCCCTTGAAAGTTTTGGAGTATTCTATTCTCTCCTGAAAAAGAACAAAAAACACCCAAACATTTAATATTTCCAGGTTCTGATCAAATTCAAAACATTTTAAACTATTACCAATAAAAACACTAATGACTATTTTGTCTTTCTACAGCTCTTGCCATTCAAGTGTTTACAAACACATATAAATAAATAACCCTCTCAAGTCCCATGTGAGATACAGCAGTAGCAACAGATCTTTTTATAAACCTGGAAACTGAGGTACTGAGCAGTTGAGAGCCAAGATATCACAGCTATTAAAAATCTGGAAAGAGAATCCAGATCTCCAAAATTCCAGCTCTGGCTTCCATAAAATCTTTGCTACATTTAAGCACTGACATGCGTATTAAAAAAAGAACTTTTATAGAATGTAAGAACTCATCACTTCAGTACATAGTGAGGCCAATCTGCAAAAGGAAAGATTAGGTCAGGGCCTTATTCGCAAGAGAAACTGATCACAGGCCCCTTGGTTACCCTCTCTCCTTTCCCAACACAGTCTGGGATTGCCAGTCTTTCTTGCGACCAGGTACATTTTTTAATGCATATAGGAAATGGGAGCAACTGCTTGCCATCTGACCCCCAGAACTGAGAAAAAGACTCATAATACTGTCTCACAGCTGAGAAAATATTTTGTCTTTTCCAGCTGAATGACTTTAAAATTACCTCTACCTACTCTGCTCACGCTCTCCAGGACTATCAATCTGTCCATCAGACACCAGGACTGGCTCTTTGCTCTGTACCTTGGTTGCATGCAGGTCAGCAGTTTCCAGGAAAAGCTGCCGACTCAGCTCTTCCAACGCATCCACTTCTTGCTGGATAAGGGACAGATCTGGCCAATCAGGAGAGTTAAGGGTAGAATCCTGCAGGATTTCCTATTTGCTGGAAACAAACATAGCCTGAGGTTCCTCCACTGCTGGACTCTGGGCACAGACACAAACTCAGTTTTAACTGCACCAAAAACCCTCATATGACAAATTCTTCAGAGCACTCCATCCTAACAATGCGAGTAGCACGGTCGCTTCAACGGGGTCACCTACGTGACTTGTCTCATAAGCAGAAGAATGCATACTAGCAAATGGAACCAAAGCCTCTCCCAAAAACGAACTGATTGGTTTTATACCATAACGTACGCTTCAATTTCTGCTAGAACGTCCTTGTGTTACGTGCACTCCATTGCCACCTCCAGGACTTCTGCAGGGAGTTACAGACTGATTACCAAATCATGGAGAAAGTCTTGCCCACCACGCATGCCCTTACACTCCTCCCGACTGGTTCTACGTAAGGGGCCCTGCCACAGCCCTGAACTGTTTTGGAGGATTTGAATCCAGAATGTCCAGCATAGATGGGCTGGCAGAAACTGTGTCTTTTTGTAACACCGACCCACCCCACCCTTTCTTGCAGGAGTCCTTTCTACCTCGTTCTTGTCAACACTCACGCTACACTCCTTACACATGAGCAGATGTCCAATATCTGGCTGCGCTACAGTGTAAGCTCTTTGGGGCAGAGTGTGTTTCTTACTCTATACTTTGTGAAGAGCTGTGTTATATGCCAATGGTTAACAATTGCCTTCCCTTTCCTTCTTCCTAATTAAATCCCATTTCCACACACCAGGGACCTGGCCTGGGGCCCCATGGACAGGCAAGGCTTTGTAGAAAGGAAGGATACTTTCACTGCCAGGGGCTGATGTTGTAACACTTTTTATCATTCCCCAGAAGCCAGTGGGTTTGTTGTGCACTTCCCCTTTTTGGAACATGGTCCTGTGAGCCATTGCCATCCTGAAAAGAGAAAAGATTCACTTTCTCGGAAAAAGATGCTTTTTGCTACAGACACTGTGAAACTTAGCACAGGGAACACCCCTACCATTCACGCCACCACCAATCCTGCTCCAAAAACACACACATCTCACTAAGCTCAGGAATGGGATCCAATCCTAACCAAACAAGCCGCAATGCTATTCGTGTTTCAGTAATACAGAATGGATTTCACACCAGTTAAAAATATCAAATAGTCTCGGTCATGGGATTTGTCAGCCATCCATGTGCTCTTCCAGATCATGTGACTCCACAGTTTTCAATCCCAGGGGGCATTTCAGTGACCATACAACCCACCAAATGCCTCTTCCCCATGGAGCATCTCTGCCATTGGACAGCTGTCTTCTCTCCGGAGCTGAGAGGACTGGACTAAATGCAGCAGAGCTCTGTGACACAGTCATTACTGGACTGTGAGACAAGCTTTCATAAAGCACAATCCTGTACAGCAGAGGTTGGCAACAATGTTCCCTCTAACGTTTGGCGGCATGTGTGCAAAATTTTCAAGCCGTGTGCAAAACTCTTTCTGAATAAAATTTTTGTGTAAACCCACACGACAGAAATTATAGGCATTAATTGAAGGTAAAGTGATTGTAAATAGAATTAATTGTGTTTAATTGAATTTGAATTGAAATTTAATTTTTAGAAAGGTTTTTATTTAAACTTAACTTTTTAAAAGTTTTTTTTTTAAAAAAAGGAAGGAAAGAAAGAAGGAAGGGAGAAGAAAGAGAAGAAAGAAAGAAAAGCCAAGGCCACTGGCAGGGGAGACCCGACCGCGACCCTGGGAAGCCGCCGGTGGGGCGGAGCAGACCCCAGCCCCGGAGGCTGATCCCAGCCCTGTGCTGGGAGGCCGATGCTGTCGGATGAGCCTGGTCCGGGAAGTTGAGGCAGTCGGCGGGTGGGAGCCCGGGAGCCCACCCCGGCTGCAGCCACCCCGCTGCCCCGGCCGTGTGGGGCAGGCAGGCAGGCAGGCAGGCAGGCCCGTGCACCTGACCGGCCCTGAGCCTGCCTGTTCCCCCCTGGGGGTGGGGAGGGCCAGCCCAGAGGCCGGGCGCAGGCCGGGTCTGCCGCAGCAAAGCTGCAGGCCCGGGGACCTGGAGGGAGCGGCGGGGGCTGCCGGGCTGCGCAGGGGTCCTACGGCCGCTGCACGGCCACGCACCCGCGCAGCTTAAAGGGAACACTGGTCGGCAACCTTTGCTGACCCCCCCATGCCAGCCCCGCCCACCATGCCGTCAGCAGGTGCCAGGGCGGGGCGAAAGGGGGTGGGACTGGGGACTCCTCCCTGATGGCCCCCCCACATGCGCTGGGCTCCTGTCCCCTGCTGGCCATGCTCCCCAAAGGGGGAGCGGGCCAGCAGGAGACAGGAACCCCACAGCTTCTTTCCCATGTTGGCCGTGCTCCCCAGTGGGGAAGCGCAACCAGCAGGGGCCTGGAGCCACGGCACATGGCTCTTATGGCCACCGGCCCTCCTGGGGGGCGGGGCCAGTGAGGGGAGCCTGAGTGGCGGCCCGCGTGATAACAAGACTGGACCGTTTGATGCTTTGGATCAACTGTACAAGACTTCAAGATCTGGTTCAAATGCAAAAGCAGCAGCTGTATGTTGTCCCCCATGCTCCCATTAGCCCTCTAATCCCTGCTGACTTCTGGCCTCATCATTTCAACATTTCACTGCACTGAACTGCGTGAGCCACTTACCCAGCCCTAAGCTGAAACCTATTCATGGGACTGACAATGCCACTCCACGTTCCCACATAGATTCCACTCCACTGTACTGAGTGGTCCCCTTTTTGTATCGGCAGCCAGTAGAGCCACATTTGGCAGCAAGCCCTCTTCAAGGTCACTGATAATTATTTTAAACAAAAGCACCCCTCTCCCCCAACTCAAAATATGGACCCTTTCAACAACCAGCACAGGATAAAGGAGAAGTTCTATAATAATGGAGAACCTATAGCTATTTAATTCCTCCCTCTCATGAAATATAGCGCTGGAAGGGACCTTGAGAAGTCATCGAGTCCAGCCCCCTGTGCTGAGGCCCCAGCAAGTAAACTTACACAATCCTTGACAGGTGTTTGTCCAACCTGTTTTTTAAAAGGTCCCATGATAGGGATTCCACCACCTCTCTTGGAAGCATATTCCAGTGCTTAACTACCCTTCTAGTATAAAAGTTTTTCCTATAATCCAATTTAAATCTTCCTTGCTGCAGGTTAAGTTCATTCCTTTTTGCCCTCTCTGTCCTGTCTTCTTTATAACAGCCCTCAGCATATTCTACCAAGCAACACTGCACCAGGATTTACAGAAGCCTGTAGTTTAAAATTCTGCCAGATATTCACATGTAGTCTGATTATGATATACATGTTCCTGTCAGGAAAAACAAACAAAATCCCACAGAACTTGAGCACCAAGTATTTTCTTAGTGGATGGTCATGGCAGTTTGCATTCTGTATGACAGGCTATGGAGTTACACCATTAGGAAACAGCATCTGTAGTGTAAGTGTGTCGCTGTATCCAGAAGTCTTTGACTGCTGGAAAGCAGACCTGACCTGGCCAGGTGCAAATTCCAACCATCTACACCAACACCCTGACAGCAATATGGCAACCAAATAGAGGTTTCAATGAGCTGGAGGAGGGAATGTGTTAGAACAGCTACACCAGCAAAAACGCAATTTTGCTAGCATAGCTGTATTCATATTAGGAATGCTCTGTTATGGAGCATACAAGTACAGCTGTTTCAGTTAAGCACTGTTAGTACAGACATGGCCAAAGGTAGCAAGAGAACCTTTCCTATGCTACATGCTTCAACCCTGACAAGGAAACACCACATCTGAGGGAGAGACAGGTAATTACTCTCCATGCACCAGTTGCTCTGCTGAGCTTCTCAACAAGGGGGCCAACTGCGGTGGTTTTACAGGACATGGATACTCGTTCATTAGGAAGTGGACTGGGAATAATAGCTCACTGCACACAGGCCACTTACTTGTCCTCAGATGGCAACAATTTGCCAAAGAAGTTTAATCAGAGCCACCACAGAGGAAAATGAGACCGTTTAGGGTGCAGGTCTGCAACGGAATGGAGGAGATTTTGTTTCAGGCTATTAAATGACTGCTACAATAAACTACACCATTCTAACCCCATCAAGCCAATTATTTCACTAGAGCAAGGAATCATATCTGAATGAGTTACACAACTACTTCATGCTCCTTTAACGCAGGTCTGATGGCCAGATTTTGGCTACTCCAAGAATATCCTATCCCTGCAATTTGCAAATGCCAACAGCATTAAAGTATCTTGACTCTGTTCTGTTCTCCTCACCTTTTCTTCTTGCTGATGATCATGTCTATAGTTTGCAGGAGACGGCGCTCCAGGGCCAGAATATCTGCATCTGTCACATTCCTGCAACATACACACAATACGCCATTAGCCTTGGTACTTCACTCCAGGGAGGATGTGAAGAAGTACCAAAGGGGTAGCCGTGTTAGTCTATTGCAGAAAATCGGAGTCCTGTGGCACCTTTAAAGACTAAGATTTATTTATTGCATGAGCTTTCGTGGGAGGAAAATCCCACTTCGTCAGACATTTCTGATGTCTGATGAAGTAGGATTTTCCTCCCACGAAAGCTCGTGCGATAAACAAATCTGTTAGGCTTTAAAAGTGCCACAGGACTCTGTTTGATGTGAAGGACAACCATGTGGGACTGAATGGACTATGTGAAGGCAGCGTACGTCAGTGATGGGAAGAGTCCTGGAGCGTAGATGGGACAGCTACAATCAGCGGGCTTGTGTGGGAAGGAAGAGGAAGGGCCAGGCCCAACCTGGGCAGTATCCTAGGGGAACCTGAGAGAGTGCACATGGGAGGAAGGAAAAATCTCCAGGAATATACAGAAAACAATTCCAAGAGGCTGTGGTTACCTGAGAAAGTAGGACATATATGTGTATGGACAGTTGACAGCACCAAATCCAGAGAGGAGAGCCATGAGCGTCACCCCAATCACACCCACTCGGCTGATCAGCTGCTCTATGGACAGGATTCCTGAGAAAGAGAAGACAATGTCCGTAAGGGGTTTCTTTTACTGTACTGCTTAACACTTTAGTGTCCATATGAAAGAAGATAGCACCCATTTAATTGTCTCAGCAAACTAATTGCCTTCAGAGTCTAGGTGCAAGAGAACCGTCTCCCAGTGAAGCATGTGAAATGCTCAGGTTTAAAAACAGGACAGGAAACCAAAGCTAAACAGAGGCTGTAGGAGACTGGGAATGGGCTGTATATTGTCCTTCTCTAAATTGCTAGCACAGGAATGACCGTCTCTGCCACATGACAGCTGCTTGGTAGTCTCAGTTCACTTTCTGACAGACGCCTGACCATGTCACGAAGGCCACGCTCAGGACTACCAGCATATGGCACCAAGGGCATTATTCTCAGCAAAAAGGGCAAGAACTGACATGACTGCAGAGATCAAAAGTGGCCCCTCACCTGTAGAAGTCATCCCACCACATCAGATCTGACACATGCTTGCAGGGCATGGGGTGGGGTAGGGAGAAGCTTATGCTGCTGGCTGTGGATGGATACAGAGATTATCAGAGGTGCTCTCTGTGATAGATATGGCAATTTCTTGCAATATTCCTGAAAAATCTTATGGCATTGCATTTACCTACAATTGCGAGTCAGGGTTCTACGCAACTTCTTTATGGGGGAGATGCAACAAACATCGCCACCCCAAGCAGCACCTTTGTTATCCACTGTTTTATGGGAACAATTTATGTATGATCTACTCCAAGAGGGAGGGCTACCTCAGCTCCTCCAGGAACTAAAACACAGGGTGGTGAAAAGGTACATTCAGTCAGTTTCTAACATCTCCAGAGAGGTACCATCACCTGGAGAGGCTCGCATATATAGTTTCCGACTGGATTCTCCAGAAACGAGGAGACCAAAAAAAAATAAAATAAAGGACTTCTGGATAAACAGCCTGAGTTGAAACTGACTCACGGCCTTTCTGATCCAGCAAACAGACCGGACAAGCAGATGCATCTTACAAGGTGGATTGGAGCCAATGAAAGCTTACACCCAAAGAAATTTGTTAGTCTTTAAGGTGTCACAGGACTCTCATTGTTTTTACTGTACACAGACTACTAACAGGGCTACCCCTCTGGAAATTGTTAATGGGGGTGGGGGGGAAGAGAGAGAGAGAGAGAGAGAGAGAGAGAGAGAGAGAGAGAGTGTGCGCAGTCTGGTTTGCTAGGTATCTCCATGTAGGCAGCCCGGAAAACCCTGGTCTGGAGGGAGACTTGGGTCACCAAGAAAAGTGAGTGCTGAGGAACTTGTAGTAACTGCCTTCAAGGGACCACGGAGGGGGAATACAGTGCAATTGTCCTGAACTGTGATAGTAGCATTACAACTAAATTCACACTAAAAGCACTTCTTCAATGTAAAATACAGATGAAGGCTCTACATTGCAGCCAAGGTTGTTACAATGTTAAGTGCCAAAATGGGAATTAAGTTTCATTTGTCTTTTCCAACCTTCTGTAAGGATGTAAACAAGGTTAGGAATCTGAGAACCTCTCTTGCTTAGCGGCTAAGTAGGAAGGGGGGGGGGCACTGATTTACCTGTGCTTTGTATTTGCATGACACTCAGCATAATTTCACCCAGAGGATGGGCATGATGGGAGTTGGTATGTGTGACTGGTTCAAATCTTCTAAATCTGGTGTTTTATCAGAAGGGGGAAAGGAAATATTGTTCTTTCATGATATGCCACCCTTTGATTGTATATCTGTTATTGACCAAGAAGCTGATGGAAAAGTCACCATCGGCAACAGAGAACTTGGAAAAGTGAGCAACCCTAGTTTTCAGAATTGTAAAACTAGGTGGGGAGGGGTGTGAGCACTAGCTCTGCTGGAGCTGTGCCTTAAGCAAACACCTATCTCCCCACTCATTGTTAAAGAATAGACCCAAAGATTCCTTGTGAAGACTCTTTTGTTATTTTGATTGAGCTGAAATCACCAGGGAAGCAGAAACTTCCCAGTGAGCTGAAATCACTAAGAGTTGACTGAAGTCAAGCAGAAGATTGCTACCAGCAGCTGGTAGGTGTAACCAGCAGGCAGTGCTGCAGAGCCAGTGGATGGAGCCAGCAGGTGGAACTAGTGGACAACAGGTGTGACCAGAGGCCAGCAGAGGTGTGGCAGAGCCAGTGGACAGTGGGTGTGAGTGGCCAGTGTGGGTGAGCTGACCTTGAGGTGGCAGAGGACAATTGGAGGGGAGGGCTGTTCCCTCCTTAGAGGTGGACAGTGAAACTTTAAAGCTCAGTATGGGGGACTATGAAGAAGCGGAGGACACATCCTATGTGCACTGGGAGCAGAATGAGTTCTGTCTATTGGCTTTTGTGGGAATCTTTGTACTGTATCACAATCAGTGCTGTGTTTTGATGTTGCCTTTATAGTCTTTATTAAACCTTTTATGTGCTACACTCAGACTCGTACTTGCGAGAGGGGAAGTATTGCGCTTCTAGGGCGTCCAGGGGGTGATGTGTAATTTCCCAGGAGATTGGGTGGGGGCTCAAGCCAATTGGTGGTGTAACATTATTTGGGAACTCCTAGAAACAGAACCCGGTCCTTTGCTGCTGCTGTCACGGCCTGGCAATGGGGTTACACTTCTATGGGCAGCCACAACCAATACAGCAAGTTTTCATAGAAATCTGGTGCCATGGATTGAGATACAGAGCAGTGGCTACACACAGCACATGCTTATATGATTGTGAAGCTGAGGTGGCGGAGAGCTAGGCCACATTTCATGCTTCAGGGAATGGAAATAAATGATGAACACAACGGCAAAAGGCCTAAACAAAAGAGGATTGAAACTACAGAGTCATGTGCAGCCACATGCAGATTTACACCAGTTAGAGAACAATACGTTGGCCTTTTGCCCCACATGCTGTTATACAATAGCAGATAAAACAAAGATGCCTTTAAAAATGACATGTTCAACTGCTTAAAGCAAATTCCAAAGGGGTAGCCGTGTTAGTCTATTGTAGAAAGACAACAGAGTCCTGTGGCACTTTTAAAGACTAACAGATTTATTTATCGCATGAGCTTTCGTGGGAGAAAATCCCACTTCGTCAGAGGCTTTGAAAATAGGAAAGTTACAGAGTGGGAGGAAAGTGTCCCAGGCTTTTCCTAGCATCCCTACTCTTGTGATCAGAAGAGCAATATACCAAGTGTTCTTTTTAGAGTCAGACTGGGGGCAAAAAAAGTCTTTGTGAAAAAGTATATCTTAATCCTGCTCATGATCCAGCAGAGGGCACTCTTCTCTTGTAGTCTGAGCCAGACCCTGCATATGGTGCCAAGCTGCTGTGCAATATTGCACTACACTACCGAATAGCTGCAGTATTCAGTCCCAAAGATGGGGGGACCTCAGTGGGGTGTGAAGTAATCAGACCACCTCACACAGAGAGAAAAGTGTTTTAGAATCACAGGTGAAACATCTCAGCTCTTAAACAGCCTGTTATTTTCTCCTTTCTTCTTGTGTTCTTTCAATGCTGTGCTCATCAAATGAGGGAGAATTCATTCAGTAGGTATTTAAGACAACAGCCACCTCCATGCACAGAATTTTCACCCATTTCAATAGCAGCTGGAGAAAAACATGGCAACAAAAATGAAGTCTCAAGAATTCAGTACTGACTATTCAATACTGAATGTTGATTATTCTAAGGTCTCCTCTTCCATGGACTTGCTTTAGCAGCCACAAGAAAGGAAACATTGCTCAAAAGAGTAATACATAGTGGTCATTTTGGATCACATTTAGGGGACTCTCTCCCCTCATATGTGGGCAAATTATGATTAATTACACCAGATTCTGCCAGGGCTTCCTGACCTGCTAGAATTCTGTTGTTTCCAGGAAGGAAAACAATACAGATGATAGTCCACTTATTTAGACCTGTGTTGTAGTGACATTAAAGGTTCATTGGGGTTTCCTGACTTTCAGAGCTTATTCTCAGAAGTAAGCAGTCAGCTATGGAATGCAGTTCAGTTCACACAGCTACCAAGAGCCAGACGGTGAGATGCTGAAAGGATCTCTGCAAAGGAGGAGGAGAAGAAAGAAACACATATGAAACTCACCATGCTTTGGGCTCAGGATAGGAAATGGATCTCCCAGTTTCCAGAAGAAATACATGAATGTCAGCCAAACAACACAGGCAAAGAGCAGTCTTTGTCTATGCACTGAGAAAAGGAAGAGAAAAAACAGGAATTATTAGGACGTTCCTGTGTTTATGCTTCACTACATTGGTCCCAAGACTGTGTTGCATACCAATGGTCAAAACAGGAGCAATCCAGCACTGCCAGCAGTATCTAGGACTTTAACCCTTATGAAACTGGGGCTCAGTCACCTCAACAAGCACAGCGAAGAGCAGTGACGACTCTCTGTGAGAGCTCTGGAAAAGGTGGCTTCCTCCAGAAGGTATAAGCCATCCTGGAACTCCCACACATGGGGAGGACACATGCTGCTACATCTCTCAAGGAGATGAGCTCTTCTGACTCATGCAGGGAAAAAGGAGAGCCCTAACTCCAACTTCCATTAACATTTCCTTCCCTCATTATCAGGGCTGTGGTCTGTAGCATGCTGTAAGATAAGGGAACAATTCCTGCAACTGAAAAAGTCTGTTGTCCGCAATTCCCCCATCTGCCATATAGGGGAATGGGTAGGATCACCCTAACCCCACTTCTGAGTGCACCCAGAAGACTGGGCTAGAAAGTGTTACAACTGACAGGGTCAGTGTGTGCTCATCTGTGACCCAGGCTTTATGATTTCTTAACTACGTTTTTCCTATGCTGTGAGCAACAGAAATGCTTATTAATTAAAAACACTACTTTTAAACAAATTTTCCAGTAGAAATTCAGCAATCTTATGATTAAGGGCTCATGGGAGGGAACGTTAAAATCCATCAATGAAGACCACAGCTGGGGAATCCAGAACACCACCTGAATTAGCAATGCTTCTGGAAGATATTATAAGGAATAAAAAGGATTAATGAGCAGATCAAAGTTCTGAGAGTAAAAATCTGCAGGAGAAATGGAAGACATCAGAAGCTAACCTGCAAGAACACACAAAAGGAAAGAGTTAATGGGAGTACTAAAGTCAACTGGTTTGCACAGGGTCACGTCAGTACAGAATACTGTCCACTATCTAAGAAATGACCAGTTTCAATGGTTTCTGGGATGGGGAGAAAAAGACAGTCATTGGCCAGTAGGAGGTGTGACCCCATCAAAACTCATCCCATATGTCCTACACTGGGAACCTCTTTACCCCCAGTCAGGCACCCACCCTCTACGCTTAAGCTGTAACAGAGAGATAGTGAACGTCACCAGCCAAGGCTGAGGAAGGACTAGCATACAAGACTGTCTCCTGCTGCTTACCGTTATGTTAGCCAATGAGGAGCCCAAATCCTCATCTGAGGAGGGATAGGGAGAAGAGCAAGGACTAATTTACTAGGCTCGTCTTTCTCATTTGACTTCCCCCCAGAACAAGACAGTCAATGCAAGGCCTCTAAGAGCTAACTGCGTTCAAATGGTAAAGCATCGAATTCCAATATTACCAACAGGCACCAATCACCTCCAAGAACAAGGAAAGGGAAGAAAACATGAAGAAAAACATCTGTAGGTATCATGCAGAATACCTCCCAATCTGCTTAGCTGGGGCGCTCAACCTAGATAGATATTGCGATTAGAATGTGGTGCTTTAAAATTTAGCAATCGGCTTTGATATAATCAACAACTGAAAAACAGGCAAACGCAAGTTGGGGGGAGTGGAGCTAAAAGAAGGAAAGAAATAGAAAGAGGAGCTAAGGGAAAGAAGCATGGCTAAGAGGAAGAACTTACATAGTAACTGCTGATGTTAGACAAGAAGAAATAAATCAATATAATTGGCTCTTGTGCAGTGAGACAATTTACTGAATACTGATATTTTTAATTTTCACCCCCTCCCTTGTTTAGAGTATTAAGGGCCAATGGCTGATTTAATTATTTCCGGAGAGAACAGTCTGTCACACTGAAAGTACTCAGAACTTTCAGAGCTGGACAAAAGAGTTGCCCAGTCAGAATGGCCAGGGCAGCGGGAAAAGTGAGAGAGGTCCTTCAAAGAGAAAGGGGCTGCTGTCCCCAGCATAAGGCATAATTCTCAGACCTAGCATACTCACATAGTCGGATGTTGCTCACAACAAAGTAACCAATGTAAAATGGCACCATGAAGACCAAGACAAGTAAAATCACACACAGGTTCAGTTTCCAGTGAAAATACCGAGAGCTGAAAAGGAATCGGAAGATTGGTCAGGGACTGATCATAAAGAAAAGGAGTAAGGAGTCTCTTATAGCTGAACAGCTCTCCAACGGACTCAGAGCTTGGCTACACTGCAGGCTTTGCAGTGATCAATGCAGCAGGATCGACCAAGCAGGTCATGAAGATCTGCCCAATTGATGAGAGAGGGGCTCACTAGTCAACAGCATTAATTCACCACCTCAAAAGGAGTAAGGCTGGTCAATAGATGGGCATCTCCTGTTGGCACAGCGCTGTGAAGACACTGTGGTATGTCAATGTCAGTGTGTTGATTGGAGATACGCAAGCTACATTATGTAGCTAGCATAGCTCCCATTGACTGCTGCCGCCAGTGTAGACTACCCCTAAGTTACAGAGCTAGATAACATCTGCTTAAAAGCAGCACACGAAGGCTACTTCATACTGGATCTTACACTAGAGCTCACAAACATGCATTATGAAGGAATTAGCATACTTGACTAGATGGCCGTTGGTCTATTTAAGTATCCTGTGTCCACAGTGGCCAGTGCAACACCATAATGCACCTAATTGAGCAATGAGGCAAAATTTCTTCCTAATTCCAGCTAAGGATCCATTTATGACCCAAAGCAGGAGAATCTCAGTCTTCGCCACTTTCTCCTAGCTAGTGTAATTAGTATCTTTTTTATTTATAGTGGTACTCATGCTAAGATTTTCTTCATTAATACACTGCATTGGCAAATTCCACAGATTAATAAAACAGTGGGAAAAGCAGATTTCAGATTTTCTTTTATCCATCCAACTAGCAGCCTCTATATTCCTCTTTTTCTGTTCCTTTCTGAAGAAGGCCAAATATTTTGAACTATCTTTTTATATGGACACCTTCACGCTACATCTTTGGTTGTTTTAGATTAGGTGAGCAATACTGATTACAAGGTAAGACTATCATCTATTCATAGTTACTGTGGTATGGTATCATTCGTACTCTTCAATTAATGGGATATCTTATTTGCTGTTTTCCTCACCACCAAGCATTGAGCAAATACTTTCTAAAGCTCTTTTATAATTACAGAGCATTTTGCAAACACTATCTGAATTAATCCTCACAACACCCCTACGAAGGAAATGGCATAAACAAAGTCTTATTTTATAGATGGAGAAACTGAGGCAGGGAGATAAGTACCTATCCTAAGAACCCCAAGCAAGTTGGTAAAAGAGACTGAATGGAAACGCAAGAGTTCTTGGCCTCCAGCCTCATGATTAATCACAAACAACCTTGATGCCAAATGTCTTCACTGAGATATTCACAATGTTATCTACAGGTTTTCCTTGATAGGGGGATAATTAATTCAGAACTAATACCAGAGCAGCTACAGAATAAAACAGGTCAGGCCTTTATCTAGGTAAGTGTGGCTGGTAGAAGGAAAAAAATAATACTCACCTGCTATTTAGAACCCCCAAGATCTCAAAGATGATGAGTTCAAACATGGTGCAGGAGAAGGCGAAGGTCACAGAGAAGACCACTTGCACAACATACTGACGCACCTATGATGAAGTAAACAAGCCAGTCACTTCCACCCTGACAGGGTACTGGCCATGTAGATATCAGACAGAGAAATAAACCACGAGGTGCCTCAGCACAAAACACAGTCTTGAGGTGTCTTGACCTTGCCAAAACAAGGATTAAACTGATAGTCTGCAAGGAGTCAAAGGGCTACATCCAGTCTGTACAACACAGAGCTGATTGTAGCTGCCTTTTTATTTAAGACAGAGGTGCTTTACATAGAGAGACCACCAGTACATGCTCCAACATGCAGTGCAGTCAGGCCATGTGAAACAAAATGATGCCTCACTCGCTGGGCCTTGTAGCATCAGCTGGCCCAAACTCTGAACTCGAGACACGGGAAGCCATGTACTGTATTGCCAAACTCTGTGGGATTGCGTTTGACCTGCACTTTGGCCATTCCTAGCCTACACAATACTCTCTCATATCCCTCTCATTTTGCTACAGTCACAATGTTACTTCCCATGAGTTTCTTCCCTGCAGTCCAGTCACATTGTCCTTTTAAAAACTTCTTCAATATTTAAAGTCAATGGAAACTATCAACTTAAAAATCATGTCATTAAGTTAAAAAATTTGTACTTATTACTTTCATGAGGATCAATTAAGGTAGGTATAACCAAAAGAGATGAGGCAAATACATGCACACAGTCTACATTTTCATTTCGTTTACATTTAACAGCACTTTGTATGACAACTTTCACTATTTTCCCAGTATAGTCTGTTTCCCCTGTTGTCTGGTTGGGTCCTACAAACAGGGACAGGAAGGGAAAAGCATTTTTTTAGGAAACAAGAAAATGTAACTGTAAAACCACAAAAATACAGCCAGGAGGAGGAACTACTCAAACTGCTTTTTATTCATTTTATCACATGTGCTAGATTTCAAGGAGACGGTTTCACTTTAAGGCAGAGGTGGGCAAAATACGCCCTGCAGGCTGGATCAGGCCTGCCTGAGGCCTCTGTCCAGCCCACCGCCCCTAGGCTGATCTCCTTGCCCCCTTTCACTCTCACCCAGCCAGCGCTTCATAGCTCTAGGGCTGGGGCCGGGGCCGGGGCCAGTGCTGCACCGCTCCGGGGCCAGGGACAGCATTGTACAGCCCCTTCCACCCCCACAGCTGGCACTGCAGCTGCCCCCACCCTGCAACTCCGGGCAGCGCTGTGCACCAGAGGCAGGGCTGGCACTGCCCTGTCCCCTCCCCCACCCAACCGGCTTTCCCTCACACCCAAGCCAGCTGCCCTGCCCTCCCCAGCTCCCCTCCCCTCCAGCTCTCCCCGCTTTCTCCCCCACCAGTTCCTCCCTCCCCCCCTCCATTCCAGCCCGAGGCCGGCTCTCCCCCACCATTACCGGCCCCCCTCTAAATATTATTGCCCACCTCTGCTTTAAGGGCTCAAGAGTCAGAGTTTGAATGAATCAGTCCTTCCTCACCTCATAGTCCTTGAACAGCTGGCGCATGAAGAACAGCCAACCAAATCCAAAGAACAGCACCTGTAAGAAAGAGACCAATTCACAGACATTGGTTAGGAAAAACACTTGCAAAATATCCCAAGCTCCTCGGCAACTCCACACCAGACAAAACAAAGAAAGGTCTATAGTGCCTGCTCTTAACACAGTCCCCAGTATACGGTAACCAGGGAGGTCCAAAATGGCTGTTACTATTGAGAGAGGAAGAGATTACGGGACGTGAAATGCAACTAACACAGAGAGTCCCACTGCCTTACTGCAGACGAAGGATGTAAAAAGGTGCTGTTTAAAGGTTTTAAACAGCTGATTACCATTTAAACCGGTGGAGGAGGAAGGAGTGGGAGTGGGTTAGCTCCTCACCAAGGCAGCTGTCACTGGTGGGTAAGCACAGAGTCCAGCACAGGGAGCGGGTGAGCCAGAGCTGCCCTGGGCTCCCTGTGAGGGCAAGCTGCAACTCAATTCAGATCCCCACAAGTGGCACAGAGCACAGCGAGAGTGAGAAAGTGAGCCACAATTGGGCTTGGCTCCCAGTGGGGAGCCAGGCAGGGGGAGACTCCTGGCTCAGGAAGCAACAGCCAGGTTGAGGGAGGGGGGTGTGAGCCACAGTTAGGTTCAGCTCCCAGCTAGTGAGGGAGGTGTGGAGCCTAGCTATGGTGTGGGGCCGAGGGGAGCTGTAGCTGGGCTTGGCTCAGCTCCTCACCAGCAAGAGGTGACCAGCACACTCGCTCTCTTCCTCCCCTACCCAGCATTTAAACGGATTCTAAATTTTTACATCCCTTCTGCACACCCAGGAATGCACAATTTTACAAACTGAGGGGGCAGATAGTAGGAAATAGAGGCAAAATAAGCATCCAGGCTTCCATAATGCATGTCTCTTTCAGGTACGAACAGACATTACAGAAGTCTGCTCTTTTGGAATGCATTTTATTTGTACAGCATAAGGCTACTATTTTACAATGTTTTAGAAAGAGAGAAAGAGAACATGAGACGTACCACAGAGGGAGGGAAAGCGAGTTACAAGTAAGGCAGAATATGTGAAAGCCAGTGCCTCATGTGGAAACTGTTACAGGGAAAAGTCAGATAGGGCCTAATAATGCTTTTCACTTTCACAGAACCTGTCATTGGAGATTGTCAAATCAAAACACTTCATTAACTTACATTAGCTAAGCCTCACAACACCTTTTGGGAGGTAGAATATATATCATAGCCATTTTGGATATGGATACACTGACGAACAAAAAAGTTAGGTGACTTGGGAAAATTAAACAAGCCAGTTGCAGAACTAAGACCAGAACTCTGGAGCGATGACTGCCAACGCTTTGAACTCACCAAAAGGACCACACCTTTCTCCCAGACAGCACAAAGGCATCGGTCCGAAAAACAAGTGAAGTTAAGAGAAGATAAACTAAAGAATACAGGGGATTCTTTTTTGAAATTTATTTTGAAAGGGTAATGTTGATGTCAGAGATCGGATCAGAAAGGCAGAATGGATGGCAGTGATACTTCCTTACTTCTGAGGGCATATTAAAGGTTCAGTAGCATTATGGACCCCTGAGATGCAGAAAGCAGGGAAGTAAATAGTAACAATTAGTAAATGAGCAGGTGAGGACAAATTCTGCGTATGCTCCTGAAACAGAAGAACGAGATTTACAGTCAAGGAAGATCTGGAAAGTCTGACTCAAGGAAGGCCAAATATTTTGCCTTGAAAGGAAAATTAAAGTGTGAATTAAGGGGAGTGACTGAGAGCAGTTAGATAAATTGGAACAAGGAGGACTTCACTCTTTGACATGATTGATATCAAAAGGTTAAGAAAAAAGGTAAGATTTAGTACCATCAAACAGAAAGTTAGAGAGTTAAGGGAAGTATTGTAGGTGTCATCTATATTAAGTGATTCCAAGGTTGAAGCTGGCAAGCACAAAGAGAGTAGAGAAATAAAGTACACAGATCATTTACCACCGAATCATATCAAAATTAGGGGTCCTTTGATCTTGGCATTGTACAAACACTCTAGGAGACAGCATCAGAAGAGTTGACAGTCTAATTTAAAATACCACAAGTGAATGTGCCAATAACAGAGAAGTCGGAAGAGAAGAATAATAGTAATAAGCTGACACAATTACATGGACTAATTTAAATACCCACCCTGATGTTTCTGAAGATGATGCAAAGCCCCCACCAGAGATGAAAGAAGTAATTTAAGGAGGTAAGAAATATCAGAAAATGAGCGACAATGATGGGTCTAACCTCCACCAGATATTGTCAAAAATACCTTCTAGAAACATTTATTTCAAACTTGGAAAGCAAAATTATAGCAAATTCCTCAACTCCACAAATTATCAGCACCCTGCCTGGACGAAGACAGAGCCAACTAAGACAGTTGAAGGACTGATGCCTGGACTTTCTCCATGTGCTCACACTAGGCCAATTTGAATTTGTATGAATTATGCGGGGCCATGAGAATTCAGTTCTCCAATACCTGTCACCTTCACTGGCTCGGAATCACAATCCTGAGTTTATTTGACTCAGCTAAGTATTGTTTGTGTAATTAAGAGCTCCTGATTGAGCTAGAGATTTTAAACAACCTGGGATGGATTGGGTCTGAGCAGCGGGGTGTCAAGGGGGCGGGGGGTTCACAAAGCCACCTTCTCTTTACAGTCACGGGGGGAAACTCCTGGATTGCCTTTTTTCGGACAGAGCACAGCACCGTGGCAAGGCCAGGGCTGGAAACCACACGCCTGACCAACAGAGGAGCCAGGCATGGTCCGCGCCCGCCGTGGAGCTGCCCTGCACTGGGGCAACACTGAGGAGGGGAGGTGGATCCCCCCCGAACCCTGGGGGTCGTAATGAGCCACGTGGGGCGGCACGCGGCGCTGGCTGAGCCCGGGCCCCTCCTCACACACACAGCACCGAGCGCCCGGCGCTGGGGGTTCGAGGCGCGTGTCAGTGTCGCAGCGCCGCTCTACGTCACCACTAGCCGGGGGGAGGGGGCGGTGACCTCGGCGCCTTCTTCCGCCTCGGACCCCGCGGGGGAGGGGTGGTACCTGGGAGGTGACCATGATGCCGGAGTCGATCAGGAAGCTCATGGCGGCCGTGGGGGCAGGAGGGGACACTGCCTGGTCCCGCTCCGCACCGCCTCGTGCTGCTTTGGCGCGCGACTATGGGCAACCAGCCGGATCCAACCCGCCCCCCGCGCGTCATCTGCCTGCGCCGGTCTACTACGCGCGAGCGCGGGGCGGGGCCAATGGGAAGGAAGCCGCACTCGGGGCGGAGCCAGGCCGCAGAAGGCGGAGCTCGGGTGCCTGAGATGAAAGGGCGGGGCCTGAACATTCTGAACGCAGAGGGCGGCCGGGGCGAAGGGGCGGGGTGTTCCACATGGGGGCGTGGTTAATATCTGTGGGCGGGGCGTGTAGCTCGGGGCTCGGGAGCTCGACTTCAGCAAGCAGCCGGCGCAGTAGGGGTGTTGGGGCATGAGAGCTCCGCTTTGCAAGGAGGGGTCGGGCCCTGGGGCTGCATTGACTTAGCAAATGCTTGTTCCACTGTTGCTTATTTCTGGTTTTCATGAGCACCCCCTTTGCAGGCCAACCCCCCCACCCCCTTAGTTAGGGGTCAGTTGCACTGCCTGAAAATCCTCCTCCTCATTGAAAGAATATTGCGCTAAGACTTGTTGAGGGGTTAGCGTGGCAGACTTTGCTCTGAAGTCAAAAGGCTTTAAAACAAAATCTTGCTTGATTTAACAGAATATATAAATCTTGCTGCTCACCTAAATAGCATTTATGCTACTGTTTGGGCAACTCATAGATGTAAAGTGGAGAGTCCCAAACTGTGCACCTCTGTGGAGAGTTGGCTGCTCCCTATGGCAAAGTTTATCTCTATTTTAGCTGTTAAACTGCATTAAAATAAATTGAAAATATGTTAAATGCTTTCCTAATTTCATTTTTTCCCTGTGAGTAAACGTGCTCTAATTATCACAGGGATATTGTGATTTAAGACTGGGAGGGGGATAGTCTGTACTATCAGAATTGGAAAGGGCCTGGTTCGTCATGAGTTGTGGTCCAAGCTATATACAGTTTGTGCAACGTTTAGGAAAAGTACAGAAATGTCCCCTCTATGCCAGGTTTGTGCTCTGTAATTCCATTTTCTGTGCCCACACAGAGCTTTAAATTCACTGTTTTTAAAGTAGAAATTTTAGTATCCAAAAAGTTAATCATCCAGAGTATTGCTAGGAATATTTTGCTCATAAGGTGTCTTTCTGTTTCAGAAGAATTAAGTTACTGACTGTTAGGGTAAAGACTATTAGGGAAAAGACGTAGTGCTGTTTTCTTTATTTCCCCTCTGTTGCTGATGAATTAAATGTTGAGTAGAAGCCTTAATTGCAAGAATGTATAGTTGTATTTTGCATGCTAATTAAGAACATTAAGGAAAAGTTTCCTGACTGATGCCAAGCAAAGGGATTAGCAACTGGCAGAATATGACCACAGAATGTGTACAACCTAGAGACGACAAGAGGAAAGGGGCAGAAGCCACCAGCGGAAATGCAATCAGTAGGAGGCAAGAGCAGAGTTCCAACACTTTTTCCCAGCTTTAACTTCTCTATTCCAGTTACATAATTACACCTGAGTCAAGATCATTACCTCAATGCTCCAGACACATGATCCTATGTAAGGGGAGCAAATTCCCTCCAGCTACAAAGATCAAGCTCCCATTCAAGAGCCCATCTCAAAGAGATCCAGGGTGCAAACCGGAGAGATTGAATTTTGTCCTTTAAGTCCAGCAGAAATTAAGGAAATGAAAATTTCAATCATGGAGTTTCCTGGATTTTATCAGTTTGAGAGCTAACCCTTAATAATATGAGATCATGTACTTATTTGCATTTAATGGTATGCTATAGGTATTTGTCTCAAAAAATCTTATGGTCCAAGACATCTCTAATCAGAAATTAAAAATAACTGTAAACAAAGAACAAAGTGGAGTTTAACAAAGCACAGTATACTGCAGTTTGAAAATCAGGAACATTTATTAATTACAACTTATTTTACTAAGAAAATTATTCTCTGTTGGGTGCTGTTGCATCACCAGATTGGTCCCAAAGTCTCTCAAGTAATGTGGGCATTCACATTGCCAACCTCCTTGCTTTGATTATTTTTTTCCTTTTCCATTAGGTTGTGAAGAACCAAAATGTCAACTCTAGCAGGGAAATTAAGTCAGGGGGGCAGACTACTGTACAGGATCTGAGGCCTTTCTTATAATGGCAACTATTGTCATCCAATGGCAGAGCTAACTGAAGGGTGGGGTGTGACTGTCCCCTTCCCACTGTCCACCTTTAGGTGTATGGTTGGTACCTTTTCAGGTCACTAGTTAGACTTCCTTCTATCATGTGCTGTAAGACTGATGTCTGGGTTCTCCGAATTCTGCCTGTATCTTCTACTTAAAAACTCATCCATACTAATTGCATGGGGGTACTGAATTTTGTAAGGGTTTTCAAATATATTTCATATCAGAAATAACCAGGAAATCGTTTTAAAATTAAATTATACATAGCCAAATTCTATTCTTGGTCACACCCAGGCAGTCCCACTGACATTAATAAATAGGGATAACTCAAGGCAGAATTTGCCCTTGATTTTTAACTTTTCTGCTCTTGCATGTGTTTATAAAAATCCTTTGTCCCTACCTATAAATGGTTGATCCCTGAGCAATGGAAGATACACAAAGGGAAGAAGACCATTCTTTTTGACAGGCCTCAGATTCATACCTTCCCCAAAGAGCAGTCCTCTGAAGGAGGGGAAAAGAAGGTGGGAGATTTATTCTATATTATTTTTTATGTAGCACCATGGTGTGCACGGTGCTTCACAGATACGTCAGAAGATGAGTTCCGAGACCTGAAGGACTTACAATCTCAATAAACAGAACACAGTTGGGGGTGGGCAGAAGTGTTGTACAAAAGGTGTAACATAAAGGTTAAGAGACTGAACAGGTTTCCTATTAGTTCCATGTTTTCAATTGTAATAAAATTCATTGTTTTATGTTCAGTTTGTAATGGAAACTAAATTAAAGGTTGTTCTGAGCGAAGTCATGAGAGCAGGATGGACAGTTGGTGGTGGAAAACTTCTCCAAAGAAGTGTCTTCTTCTTTAGGAGGAACTTGAAGGATAACACACTGAGGTTCCCAGCATGATGATTGCCTCACGAGAGCTCTCTCACTGGAATTTGCAGACAGACCTCTCAGCTCTTGTTAAAGCTCTGCAAGTGGTACCACAACGACACAGGCACCGTGAGTCTGACCCTACACCAATAAAGTCAATGGGAGTTTTGCCATTGATTTCAGTGGGTACATAGGCTATGTTTTTTCAAATTTGGATGCATAAAGTTAAATAAGTGCATGTTGAGGCTTCTAAATAAATGATCTGATTTTCAGAGATGCTGATCATCCACAATCCCCAGAGTCTTTGAGAGTTTTGGATGCTTTGACAACTGTGCCTAAATACTGGTCTAATAATATCTAGCTCTTTTCATCAGTAGATCTCGAAGCACTTTTCAAAGGACGTGAGCATCATTATCCCCATTTTACAGATGGGAAAATTGAGGTGATGTGAATTGCCAAAGACCATGCAACAGGCCCATGGAAAAGCACCCACATCTCCTGACTTTCAGTCTAGGGCCCCATAGACTATGGTTGAATATAGTGGCTATACTATAAATGAAAACAGACTAAGCTTCTCCAGAATCTAAAGATATAGTCACCCATTTCTCTCCAAGCCATGTGAGGAGTCCATACCCTTCTTGACATCTTGAAAACAAAGGCAACTGTCTAATATCATTTCAGAAAAGATCCTGTGGCCATCCACAAAGAAACAAAATAATCATCTGTTAATGCAAAATTCACAAGACATTTGTAAGGTGATAGTTACTAGTACCCTTGCACAGTTTGTTACAAACACTAGAAGTTCACCTGCCCCATTGGGATGGGTGATATTAGATGGATGACAGAAGAAAGGATTTGATATGTACGGACAAATAAGCTACCAGCAAAAATAATTGTTTAGGGAAACACACAGAGCCATGAATCACCCATAATGTCTGGTGCTTTTTCCATAAGGGGCTGTAAATTCTTACCTGCTCAGTGGTTTTCCCTTTAGGGTCACTTTTGTTTTAAATTTTTTTTAAAAAAACAAATCTTGGCTAGAAAAAGAACTGGATCTGTTGTAGCCCACTGTGTCAATTTGTGTAAGTCACATATGCCCCTGCAGTGGCTGGACTACAGAGAAGGTAAGAGCCATTATTGCACCAGGCAATGGAAATACTCCAACTCAAGTAGTACAGGCATTAAGTGTTCAGCACTGAAGGCCAGAACCCTGTTTGTGGCCTGCAGAAGACTTCTGGGCTGAGGTCAGTTACATGATACTTTGGGGATAGGTGGGAGATAACAAGACTGCCAAGCAAAGGAAGGAAGTAGAGTAGAATGAATGACTGAGAACGCTGGCATTATGTCATCCGCGAGCCAAGTGAATGTGTCAATAGTGCATGTGCGCCCATAAATGTCTATGGACATGTTAATGAAACCTAGTCTGAGCTGTCAGTTGAGCATTTTCCTTCATTTTCTCTCCAGTGCCTCTCAAGATGAGGATGTTTGAGGCTGGGAAGAATCAAACATTGTTCTGATTTCAGAACGCTTCAGAATTCATTTGGTACAGGTTTAGTGTATTCCTGCAGCTCAGCTCTCATTAGCTATGGAGGAACCTTCCAAAGTTAATTTATGGACTCTCATCAAATAAGCATCTAAATTGTATATGTTTATCCAAACATATCTGAATATCTTTGTTCTAGTACTTATGAACATCAGCCAAGCTGCAAAGACCTCATGAATAGCCTTCCATCATGCTAGTTTTGTTTCTTTCTGTTGCCGAAATCAAGGGAGAAGTGCATGCAAATATATATATAAAGAAAAAAGTTTCTGAACCTTTTCAAACCTTAGACAAAAGCCTGGATTCAGAATTTCATGGTTTCAGACAGTGCAGGGCTCAAATTCCTTTGCCCTTTCCTAGTTCATACCTGCTATGTGGTACCCAACTGGTGACCTCACCTCAACCTAACGTGAGTCCTCACTTGCACTCACCTGATGTGCTGATCTGTATCCTGATATCCATCTGATGCTCTTATGCACAGGTGCTCAGTCATCTGCAATCTGACATCTGCTTGGTGGCTCCATGCAATCTAATACTTCTGTGTGCTCACTTGTAATCTGCTGTTCATTTTATTTTCTACTCAGTTTCAGTCTGACATTCCCCTGAACTGCAGAGAGACACAAGGAAAGGAGCTCTCAGCAGACTTGTCCATTTCATGTTTCCCAGAACTGTGTCTTTGCCACTAATCATCACATTATTGATTTACAAACCTGCTGTTTTAGCCCACTCCACTCACTCCCAAAGTAACACAGCCTTTCCCACGAAGCTAACCAGAAAACGACTTGTTCTTCTTTGACCATACAGTTCTGGATTTAGGAAATATAATGGTTACTAGTGAAAGTAGTTTCTCATGTTTTCCAAAATAGCTCTGCAATCACCATTTCTTCTCAATTACACTTTAATCCAGGCCAGCATTATCCTTGCTCAACAGGGAAGAACTTTCATGTTAACAGGACACTAATGCCCTGTCTGCATTATAACAGATTTTGGAATGGCTCTAGATGTACAATTCCCATTGAAATGAATGGGAGGAGTGCATCTAAATGCCCTCGGTGGCTTTGAATATCTCAATCAACAAATATCATATTTTTGTAACCAGTTTGTGACATTCTTATCTGACTCAATTATACAAAATCCCACATGGTTGTGTCCACACCACAGCTTATTTCATGACTCAAGCATGTGTCAACTCTGTTTGCACATAGATAGCTGCCATGTTGCCTAATGGTGTGTATATTAGGGCGTTCTGGGAAAATCGGGACAGTGATCGCCAATGTTTCACCAAGGAGAAAGTGCCCAGGACACATGCACGTAGAATGGCGCTAGCAGCACATGGGGCAATGCACTTGGATATCCTACTGCCAAGGGGACTGAGAGGAAAGGCGACTTGTCAAACTGTTTACATGGGCATGGTTAACGGCTCTTGCCTGCACGGCTCCAATAAGAGTATGCCAAACTAGTTACAGGAAGATAACTATGTGCCAGACTAGCTCCCTGGCAAGGACAACATGCTAGTAGTTGCCATCAGTATCAACTATTAGCTACCTTGTGTGTGGACACAAAACCTATTTAGAGTTGTGTTAAAAGCTGTAGCATAGATAGGCCCAGCAAACCGTAGCTCCTTTCATTTTGGAAAGGAAGTAGACGCCACATCTGGATGATTCTCCTGATGTAATCTGTTCATCCATCCAGGAGCTTTGTCCCCTCTCCCCTGGTCTTACAGTCCATTTTTCATGGATGCTCCTGCTTTTTAAAAACAAAAGCAAGCTTGGGTTGGGATTACCCTCAACTGTGAGCCTGAAAGACAGCTTTGTATACAAACAGCAAACTGCCACTTTTCCAGCATTGTGTAAAAAGACCTCTCCTTACATGTAAAATGGCAGGATCTGTAAGCCAGGGAGTGACAGGAAGACTGGATTCTCCTCCCTCCAACAAGTGGATTTCAAGCCTACAGAAGTCCCCACTAAACCTATCACTCACCTGATATCACAAGGTGGACCTGTTCTTCAGATCAGCCCTAAAAGATTTTTGTTAATGTCTGTCTGACTTACCGGAAATAGTTAATATACCAGGATACATACATACATACATACAGTTTTTCTCCACCTGCCGTGAACTATTATGAGTAAACCCACTCTTACTTTAGGACTGACAAATATCAGGTCCTTGCTTGGATCTGATTAAAATTGGGGTTTAGCAGCCTCTGAGAGCTCTTTAAGTACCGGGTCAGATCCTCAGCTGGTGTCAGTTAGCACTTCAGTGAAGTTCATGGAGCTGTGCCAGTTTTACACGAGGTGACAATCTGGTTTGTTCTGAAGCCCACAGGCACATGTATCACTGATATCTACAGTGCAATGCAGCATTCCTGATCTGAATCTATCCCTTTTGGCCAAGAAGTCATGTACTAACTGAGACAAATGCTCTCTCATTAAAGAATAACTATACTGTATATTTATATGGTACTCTTCATCAGATGATTTCTAAACACTTTACAAGTAGAATTAATAAACCTCACAACATCCCTGTGAGGTAGGAAGAAATTATTACAGCCATTTTACAGATGGAGAAACAGAGGCACAGAGAGGGTAAATGATTTTCTCACAGTCATATAGCAAGTCAATAGCAGAGTTGGGCACAAATCTGGGAGTAGTAATTCTACATCCACTGCTCTACACACTAACCAACACCAACTCCCATGTTCTACTTAAGTCAAGAGTCTGCCTGTCTCCACTCCCCTCACAAAAACAGTCCTCACAAAAAAACCCAGAAAATCAGTCAGTTAACTTGTTTGTAGAGGGAAGCCAAGGAAATTCTGCCTCTTGGCATCCTTTAATTTATTTGTTCCATCATCATGGCTCTAACAATTTAGTGACTTCCAAACCAGAGAATAGATTTTTGCCCTCCTTTCTATATTTTCCCATATTTTATGTAACCATTTGTTAAGTATATCATCATGCGCTGAAGGCACAGCTCTGAGGCCATTATGTGTCTTTATTAGGAATTTCACCAAGGAATTATTGAATTTACTGTCATTGGAAAAAGATATTCTCAAATTCAGATCTTCAAATAATGCTAGAGGGCCCTATAGACACAGATCTTGAGGTGCTTTCTATGAATCAATTAAGCCTCCCAACACCTTTGTAAGGTAAGAAATTATTGGTCAGCCTGATTTTACATTGGAAAGAATTACTTGCCCAAATTCATCCACTGAATTCGTGACAGAACCGAGGATAGAAACCTGGAGTCCTGATTCCCAGTTCTCTGCTCTGATTGTTAGGCAAAACTGCCTCTAGTACATTGCATACATGTTAAGGCTACAACGTGCGTAAAGAACACAGCGGGGCAGTCTATAACTGGCTTGAGCAACCAAACAAGCAGTTGGTTGGAGGCAGAAGAAAGAGTGGAGTGGTTTTTCATTATGCCATGTGTCAAACTTGGTGCTGTACTGAGATGCATTTAATGCATGGGTTTTTGCAGTATATTTTACCCATATATTACAGCACAAATGACATATTCCTCATTTTATCTGTAATATCTGGATTGGGGTGATGGCTGTTTGCTGTCCTTTGGCACATGGGCATGTAAGTCCCAATGATTGTGATGGGAGTGGTGTATGCACAAAAGAGGGCAAAAATTGGCTCTAACACATGTCAGAATGTCAATAGTTGGTGTTATTGTTTAAAGGAATTAGATCAGTATTCTAATATTTGGCACTAGCACATGCTTCAGAGGAAGGTGCAAGAAACTTCATAAGGAACAGTAATTGAATTCCCCACCCTAGGGGAAGTGTCATTCTGACTCCCTTCCATTAGTGGGTTCATTTAGGCCATGAAGCATAAGGTTTTCTATCCCTTCTTTAAAATAAAATTATTGTATCTTATCCTACAAAACAGCGAGTGTTCTTACAATTCATGTAGATGTCTGATCCTATTTTGAATCCTACTAAGCTTTGGGCCTCAATGGAATCTTGGGGCAATGATTTGCGCAGGTTAATTATGAGCTGTACGTATTTCATCCATTTCCCATTGTTGCCTTTCAGTTTCATTGGCTGCACCCTTGTTTTTGTATTATGAGAGACTGGGAGCATCTTCTAAACCGTCTTCTCTGCACCATCCATTGTTCATATTGCTCTAATATAGTAATATTTTAGTAATCTCTGCTCTAAAACTAAACAGGCCCAACCTTTACAGTCCCTCTTCAGAAAGAAGCTTCTTAATGCCTCTAATGATCTTTCTCAAGAGCATTTGTTGTGAGCTCAAGCTCTAAACTTTGGGAAAAAATACAAACCCAAAAGGAACAATATTATGAATAATGTAAAAATGTGGCATTGTTATAATACTAAGGAATCCCAAAACACTTTACAAAAATTATACATATATAGAGTAATCACTTCACCGCCAGTGAAGTGCAGCCATCTCTGGGGTGGAATGTGGCAACTGTTTAACAAGGCACAGGAACTCCACAGAACCATTTGGGATGGTAACTGACAAAAATCATCTTAGCCAATTGAAACTGTAAGAGGAGTTTACTGCAGAGGAACTGAACATTAAAATTCTGCTAGGTCATCAGAACTAGGGCTTTGATTCACAGCCTACTGAGGTCAATAGACAAGACTCTCATTGACTTCATTGGGCTTTGTGTCAGGCTGTAGGAGTGCTGCTCTCATGAAAGAGTCCATGGGGCCTTTTCTAGCCAGTTGCAGAATTCAGTTTTACGTCCCATGTGAAGTACACTTTCCAAACTGGATTATAATCCACACTTGAAACAATGTACATGGTCTGCTGCACAGCAGAGAGAATTTGCTGAGCTGTCAGCGACTGATGTCTGGAAAACAGAACAGAGGAAAGCACATACCCAACCACATAGTTGAGGGTCAATGGGAACATGAACCTTACTTTTTCTTAATACCACCGCTGCACATACCTGTACTTTTGGGGCATCAGTCTTTGTAGGAAACAATGATTAACCTGAAACTTTTAAACAAATTGCTAATCTGTTCCAGTCAAAGAGATTTTGCGGCCCTAAAGTTTGAAATCCATAGACATCTTTAACTTTAGCAATTCCACCCTTAGAAAAAGGATGTTTTCTTCTTCATTTCTTTTCAAACCAAACAGACTTTGCTGGAGCTCTATGGTATTCCTTTAGTGCTTTTGACAGAGACATTTTCTATTGCTGATCCTTTGAATGGACTTGCTATGTGCACTTGTGACTTTAGTGTTCAGTAACTAAGTAGAATACAGGAAGACTCCTGCAAATTGAGTTTCTTAATCGTATTAGCAACAAAGAAGGATGTTTAATGACTACTGTTACATCATTCAAACTAAGGGGCTGTTTTTCAAACTTGGGTACCTAAATCAGGTCCACCAGTTTTGCATTTGGATGTTTAAACAGTCACTTGGACACCAAATCCACATTTTACACTCCTGAATGCCAGTCTGAGTGTCCATGACTCTGTCTCAGACTCGCAGAATGCCTGTAACTCCCTGGGAGTTGCAGGAAGGAAGCACCTTCCATAACCAAGCTACAAGTGCAGGACTGGCAGCCTTACCTTGGGCGTTGTGCTCCATGTACTGTAGTTGTTCATCTACTTACAGATGCCTTCTCAGCTCTCCTTTGCTAAGTCAATTTCCACACCTCAAGTCACCCCACTCAGCAACAAATATGACTTTAGTTTATTCTTTTCACCAGTTTGACAAAGGCCTTTGGTGGAAATGACCCTGTTGGAAATAAATAATCCATTTGTGGGCATCTGCTAAATTCTAACAAAAAATTAGCTTTAATCTTTTCTGTTACCAATGTCACTTGCAGAGCAGAAATGTTTTTAACAAAGGGGATGCTGGGAAGGTATTTATAAGCAACAAACAAAGCAAGGCCATTTTGGTGATAATATTTCGATCTAGTTTCATGATAGTAAACTCAGGATCCTTTTTTTGTGAATTAAATAACTGTGATTCTATTCCAGCAATAAAGGGAAGATCCAAGTCAATATGCCACATGCTAAGACAGAGTAAGAAATACCCACGGATCGCTATTTATCAACCCTCTCAGACAGTATCTGACTGAAGAGATGTTCTCCCCACATCTCTAGTGAAATGTGGAACATAAAACGGTCAGCAAGTGCAGTCATAGTGGATACATTTGGTTTTCTTTTTTTCCGGTTTTAGTTTTTAAAAACGCTTCGGTGCTGTGAATAGCACTGGGACTGTGAGTAGTGGGCTGGCCTCTGGAGAAAAAGAGAAACTGTTCCTTTAAATATGTTACATGATCGCTAGCACCAGCCATGGGACACACAGGACAGATAGGGTGCAGTTACCGTGAGAGCACCTTTCCAGTTGAGAGTCTCCATAGGAAATAATAGTCAAATGACCACTTGAGCACTTTGTTTAAAAATATCTGTGATTTTCTGGGGGGAGGCAGTTGCTCCCCGTGCCTTTATACAGTCAAATCATCTGACCTGGCCCTGCTGCTGGCTTTACTTAACCTGCTGGGAGGTCTCGTATCAGTCGTTAGTTCAGCAGGCACGGAAGGCAGTTCCTCTCCTGGTGGCTCCTGCTCCTCCACCACTTTCTCTGCCCCCAACTCTTTTTCTGGTTCCTGTTGCTCCTTTACTTCTTGCTCCCACTCCTCTTCTCCTGCTTCTACCTTCTCTTCTTTCTGCTCTTCCGCTTGAGCGTAGGATGGCAACCTTGCATCAAAGGCCCTGCTTAGGTCTTCTAGGGGCGCCATACCAATCTTCTCAAAGTCACTGAAGGAAGATGGAGGGGGACCAGCTTCTACCCCCACTTCTGTCAGAGGTAAATAGTGGGATCCTGGCTTTTCCTCCTCCAACAGCTGGTAGCCCTTGACCTTCTGAATGGAAGAGACTGCAATGGAGTGGAGAGGCTTCTCTGGGATCTCCCCCGTTTGTTGCTCTGTAGACCTCCTGAAAACAAGACGGATCCTTTTCAAGCTCAAGTAACTGATCTCCACAAGGTTGAGGACGAGAGATACTGAGGCCACGGCCAGCATAAACATAATGAAGACTGTCTTCTCAGTGGGTCTGGATACAAAGCAGTCCACAAGGTTGGGGCAGGGCCACCGGCCACAGCGGTACAGGGGCAGAATTTGGAAGCCATATAAATAATACTGGCCCACTATGAACCCCACCTCAAAAATGGTTTTGAAAATGATGTGGCAGATGTAGGTTCCCAGGAGCGTTCCCTCCAGTCGGAACTTCTTGGCCCCCTTGGGGTTGGTTTCGTTGGCGTTCCTGATGCTCTCTTGGTCTGGACTAAGGGGTAGCCTCTCTTCATCCATCTGAGCTTGCTGATGCCTCTCTGCCTGTTCCCTCTCTTTCCTCTTCTCCACCATCCGCACATGATGCACAGCATACCCCACATACACCAGGGAAGGAGTGGAGACAAAAATGATCTGAAGGACCCACAGCCTGATGTGGGAGATGGGGAAGGCCTCATCGTAGCAGACATTCTCACAACCAGGCTGCTGGGTGTTGCACACAAAGTCTGACTGTTCGTCTCCCCACACGAATTCGGCAGCTGTTCCCAAAATCAGGATTCGAAAAATGAAGAGCACCGTGAGCCAGACTCTCCCAATGACTGTGGAATGCTCGTTCACTTCTTCTAAAATGTTCCCCAAGAAACTCCAGTCACCCATCTCTTACTATCTAAGGGAAAAGAAGGAAAGAGAATGGCCATAAATTATACTAAACAAACAAGAATTGTTTTTCTACTGATGTATAACCTGCTTCTGCTTTAAGTTGTATGGATTTCTCAAGTACAGCCCATGCCTTGAAAATGTTTTTACCTTCTGTTACAGCTCTTTCTTGGGGGTGGAGGGGAGACTGAAAAGCCTCTTTCATGGCTCTAAATAGTCAATAATTTCTCAGCCAAGAAGTATATTTGGCCACACTTCTATATAGTACTTTTCTGTGGAGTTGACATGATTCATTGTATGTATGTGAATGTGATCTTATTTTATATATTCTATAAATTCCTGACAGTCGTGTGATGTAAAAGTTTTATTAGCACAGAATTTGAGGTGACTGCATTACTTGTAAGTGATAGAACCACAAGTGAGTAGAGAAGTGATCCCAAATAAATGTTCATGCCACTCTACACCATCATGCATTATTTACAAGTCACACACATTACATCTAATCTATTTTAGGAATCTTTTAGATAGTTCTGAAAAAAAAATATTGGAACTGTTTTGTCTGTCCCTCTGCTTATAAACCCAGATGCCTCAATTACTCCAAGTCCAGCTGAAAGGGAGCTATAAAATCTTTTCAAAGTGACCTAAAGTAATATTATTTTATCTAAAAATGTCATGACTGTTATCTCAGCTTTTCCCAAGACTAGAAGCCAGTGCTGTGGGTATCCTATTGAGAAGCTGAGAATCTCACCTTTATAAAGCTCCTATTTCTAGTCCTGCGGAACAGACTTTAAAGTTGTGACATTTTTATACATATGATTTAAGCAGCAAGACACATTACTTTATCAACCACTAAAATTGTGGAAAGAAATATGTTAACTTGAATACTTAACTTGAACAAATACAATACAAAGATTTCAATGTTGACATACATTATGTAAACCGATTTAAAGGTTCCATTTCTGCAAATCCACATAGAATTTCCTGATTAGTAAACAAGACAGCTATCAGGCATGTACAACTGCGTAAAAACCACTTCCTTACATACACAATATAAACTTCATTCTCTATTCAATGTGCTTAGCGCAATCCAGCTGATACTCTACATGCCTTGCAATGATCTAACATGGATATCCTCTGCTATTAATGAACTGCCCCCACCCCATCTTGAAAAAGTGACATTCTTATGCATGATACATTTATTTATCCTACAGACTACAGAATGTGACAGAGAAAGAAAAATGGTTTCTGACTATTTTCTCAGAAAGTCCTTGTGTACAACTTGCACATTTGGATAAACACTTCTCAGGAACTTCTCTGAACTAGCATCACACTTGTCAGAAATCTGCCTTGTTCTACCTTTTACTTAATGAGCCTTTGTAAATGAACTGGTTTTTACTCTGCTGTATTTGCTCTGCCTGGCACAGCCTTTTAATCATCTATTAAAATAAAATTGTATAAAACACTAGAAAAGGTTTTGCAAGGAACAATCCTGTATTGGCAGGAGGTGGACAACATGACCATCTCTGATTTCTAGGACTCTACCAGCAACCAACAAGCCATACCAACCCCACAAGGTCCAACATGTGCAATATTCTCAGTGCATTAAGTTTGGGGTGTGACTTTTCTTTTTTCAAGTCATAACCTTAAGGTGGGAGTTTCAAACATTCCTAAATGAATTAGGAGCCCAAGTCCCACTGAAAGCCAACAGGATTTGAAAATCCCTCCCTTAATTTCCAAATGCCATGATTTGATCTAGCTAGAAACAAAAGAAAGCATATATAGATTAAGGCCATCCAGAAAACAACTTGCCAAAGTGAAAGGTTCCGCTGAAGGAACACGTCCTCCTTCTCTTGGCACTCTGCAGCAAAGAGTAAACTTTTGTCTCTTTCCTTTCCTACTGTAAAAGTCCCAATGTTGTCGCATGACTGAGCAGGTATGACTGAATCGGCTCTGATGGGTGGGTTTTAGTTGCCCTGCAATATTTAAGCTCCTAGCCAGACAGCTTTATGAAGTGAGTGACATTTGGTGATGTGGAGAACAATAGAGGAGAAAGAGTCATAGATGGAGAAGCGAATGCATTGAACATGAAAGGGTGGGGGAGGGCAAGGGACGGACAGCAGGCAGTGAAAACTCAACCCATGCCTAAATGGAGTTTGCGCAAGCAGAAAAGTTTGTTCTACATTCAGACTTTCACTTGTGTGGTGAGGAAGCTATTAAACAGGGGCTGAAAACATCTCTGCTATACTGCTTCACTGAACCTGAAGAAAGAACTCTTCTACCTCTCTAGATGGCACAAGATCTGACAATGAAAGTGACCTCCACCCATCATCTGGTGCCTAGTTGTGCAGCTGGGTTCCTAGGGTGGTTTCTAGTGTATATGTTTGCTGATGCATCCCACAATGCGTCAGGCCTTGTATAAGGCTTTTATAGTTTGTAAACACATTTGGGGTGGGGGGAAGAGTGATGTTCCTCTCACCTTTCAGCACAGGTATTAGGCATCTAACATTGGGAAGTTTCTTCAGGTCTTGGCTCACATGACACCTGCAGGCCTACCTCATCTCATGTCAATCAGAACACTGAAATCAATGGAGTGATGCCAGTTTACATCCGCTGGGGTTCTGCTCCAAGGGTCTCCACATTTCTAGCCTGATATCATACAGTGCGCACCGACACATGCACGCATCCACACTCCGTCTCCAAAATAACTACATCAAACTGCTTAATTAATGAATGTAGGCAGATTCCAAATGCCCAGCAAACAGATGGAGCTGCACAATATAACTATCACCAAAACAGCTGAGACATGCTGGAGAGTCAGAACAAGGGAAAAGCTACAGTTCTGTAACCACTTCCTCCCCAATCAACAAAATTGGTCTCCCCATGAGTCTGGCTAAAAATGAAAGCAAGAGAATTTCACGTCACTTCATTCTGAAGTGTCCTCCCTTTGGCCTTTCACTATGGAATTTGTTTGAACATTTCCTTGGTAAGAACCTGACAATGGCAGTATGGCTTATAGAGCAGGGGATTGTGGGAAACTGTATTAGTTATGCAGTGATACAGACAGCATGCATCACATCTGAAGGTCTCACTATAGACCAATGAGAGGTTGTGTCACTACCTGTCCTGAAACTCTGGGTGCCTTAAATGTTCTACTGATTCACAGCCCGGACATCAACAGCCATCAGACAAGCATGCAGTTCCCTGAGTGTCTGCAGGCTGTGCAGTCAGTGCTCTGTCTCAAGCAACCTGCCTACAATGTAACAGCCTCACCCTGGGCTCCACCAGCCTTGGTTACTATTTCCAGGGTGACTCCAACACACTTCCAGTCCTGAATTTCCCCGATACTGTCTGCTTTGAAGTGTCCAGCCCTCTCCTAGAACACTCAGGCTATGTCTACACTTGGCCAAATAAGTCAACTATGCTAAGTCAACTTAATAAAGGTGACTTAGCCAGTAAAGTCAACTTTATACTAGGTTTTATAAAGTCAATTTTAATTTTCCTTAAGTCGACTTAAACTGCTGCTTAAGTCGACTTAATTTGTAAGTGTAGACACACCCTCAGAGAATTAAGAAGGTTCATTGCTTCTTTAAAGAGGCAAAAGCACAACTTATTCTTTTAACTGGAATTAACACTCATGGCAAGTCAAGCACAGCAAGGGGAACTGCGTTGTTTTAGATTAAGAGTAAAACAAATGTATTAACAGGAAAACATGGATTAAGTGATATGACGTAAAGAGATAAAGATAGAAATGATTAAAGCAAATTAAAGTAAAATATAATCTCTAGTGACTAAGATTTTACTTAACAAAACACAGTCTTGGTTCAAGGTAGATTCTTTTTTAACCAATCTTTTTCTTCAGAACCATAGGAGTACAAGGTGCTGTTTTCACTTGTCTTCTGAAGTGGAAGATCTTTGTCTAAGCAGGTTTCTCACATATATTGTGCTCTCAAAGACTTCAGCCCCCTGGGTTGAGACACCTATCTTGCTCAGTTTGCAAGAGCTTTGGCCTTTGTATCTGTCCAGTGATGGATATCAAATTAGCTTCTTCCCTCTCTCCTTATAGCTCTCCAAATTTAATGTTTTGTCTCCAGATTCTGGATGACCTCATGCTGTTCTCATCACCTTGCTGATCTGTATGTAAGCAGAGCTTCCATTGTTTTTGGTCACATCTTGCTTAGTTAACTGGAGGCAGGTAGATAGCTGCCTTCTCTCCTGCCTGGGAGACAATCTGTTTCTCCCTTTGTTTGGTCACAGACTTTAAAGCATACCATCAGTGAGAATCCATAATTCCTCAAAAAGTGTTAATGCACACATTTCACAATTATATTAATTATCAGTATGTCATCAACTTTCATAAGAAACCTTACTTGATGCACTTTTGTAATACAGTAATATTGTATATCAGGGGTCTCCAAACTCTGGTCCTAAGGCCACATCCAGCCACACTGGATGCCTAAGTCGACTTGTAGGAGCTAGGTGGATCTGGGACTGGTCCATGGTGGCAGGGGGGCACCTCTTTCAAAGTGCCAGGGGTCTCAGCATTTGCCCCATTGTACCAGGGTACAATGGGGGCTGAGCAGGACAGGGACAGTGGCAGGACATAAGAGCGGGGTGGGCAGGACTGTGTCCTGCCCTGTGGGGGGGCACGCCAGGCTCTGGCTGTGCCAGCCACCCTGGCAGGGAGATCAGTGGGGGAGTCCGGGGGGCCCTTTAAGTTGACTTAAAGTCGACTTAGGGCTAATCCATGTCTACACTGGCTAAGTCGACTTAATAAAGTTGATTTAGCAAGTAAAGTCAACTTTAAAGTAGGTTTAATAATAATAATAATAATAATAATAATAATAATAATAATAATAATAAGCAGCAGCTTAAGTCGACTTAAGGAAATTGTAGTGTAGACACAGAGTAAATTAAGTTGACTTAAGCAGGCTGCAGGACACTATTGGTGAAAGGAGCAAGCCATTCCTTGAAGGAACCTTCTGTCTCTGATGGATGTACATGTGGGAAGCCATCCCGTCCCACTGCCATGGCTTCATTCTGGTTTTAGTGCACTGTCTTGAGGAGTGCTAGTGCAAGTACATCTTCTCAGTCTGGGAATCACACCCGCAGTGTGAAGTGTAGATGTACCTTTAGCCCCCGCAAGAAGCAGTAAGAAGAGAATGGCAAAGTTCCAGGATCCAAAACTCCTGAAGGTCTAGCAGAGGATCTACATTTGGTCTACATTTACCTGGTAATTCAGTGGCAGTCGACAGCGGTTATGCAAGCTACTCTGTGTCGACTTCCTAACTCCCCTTCAGTGTGACATCTTCACTGCACTGAGTTGCCAGGAATGCATTTCTCACAGTGCTATGCCACTTGAGGGGGTGGTTTTAATGTGCCAACTTTCAAATCGACTGAGTAATCTCCACTGACTGCCCAATCGATCCGGAAAGATTGTTCTGGTGGTGGCAAATCTGCCACCACCAGCAATGATGTGCCCTGAATGGCCCAAACCAGTATACCAGATCCAAACACTATGGCTCTGTCTACACTAGAAAAGTTAAGTCGACTTTATTAAGTCAACTTAATAAGGTTGACTTTAAGTCGACTTAACGTTGATCTTATTAAGTCGACTTAATAAAGTCAGCTTAAGTTTTCTAGTGTAGACATAGCCCCTTTTCGACCTTATTAAGTCGATTTAAGGAAATTGTATTGTAGATGCAGATTAAATTAAGTCGACTTAAGCAAGCTTAAGTCGACTTAATTTGTAAGTGTAGACACACCCTTAACAGAGGGTATCAAACAAACAGAAAACAGACCTCAGCTTCAGGACCATCCCTCCCAGGAGTCTCTTCCAGTCCAGCTCCTGCCAGCTTCCCAGACTCAGTTAGCTTTGCTTCCTTCTAGGATCAACAGCTACATGGCTGGCTGACTCACTGAGGACCCCCCACAGGAGCCAGTAGCACTCCATTATGACTTTCCCTTCCCAGTGTTCAGCCTGTCTCAATCCTTCCTCCCCCAGGTGCCTATTATCAGTGCTTTATAGGCTGCCTAGGTATAATCCAGGCCTCTTTAATTGGCTGGATTGGGCTCACCTGCTCTGCTCCAGGGGAGCCAAGCTTAGTCTAGCCACAACAACCAGCTACCTTGTAACAGGACCATAAGGACCAGGTAGGGTGACCAGATAGCAAGCGTGAAATATTGGACCGGGGTGGGGTGTGGGAGGGTAACAGGTGCCCACAAAATACAAAGCCCTGAATGTCAGGACTCTCCGTATAAAATTGGGACATCTGCTGATCCTAGCCCCAGGCCTAATGGACTGCAACTCTGGAGGTATGTGTTGTTAATGGGCAACATTTTCACACATGGGCTCCAAAAATTAGGTTCCTGAGCTTGGTTTTAAGCTCTGGACTAAGTGAATGTCCAATGCGTAGAACACCTGAACTTCCCAGTCAAGCTGGTTCTAGAAGTAACATTTCAACTACCTCAGATATGCCAGTGAAACACTCTGCTAACTGCACAGAGTCGCTGAGGAGAACTTTCATTCTGAGTGAGATCTGAGGTTGCTCCTTCCTTCTGAAGAAGCAGAAACGTAATTGAGGTGTCTCTTTGGAAAGGAGCTCTCTTACTTGCAAAGTTGCTATCCTTTGGCCACTTAAAAAAGATCTGCACTGAGCTACCCTGCTTTGCTACGATGGAAGAAGTCAGGTCTCCATATGGTCCAGCCTTTCTGTCAGCGTGCAGCACACGGTGTCCAGGGATAGGGGAGTGTGGAACTTGCAATTCCAAAAGGATTTCTAGCACAGACATGATGTCAGGGCAAGGCAGGGCAGCTCTATTGAGCAGCTCAATTCATGCATGAATACAAATTGTGCTATTTATACAGAGCACAACCCTGGATAACTGGACATCTCCCTGTAACAAAGTTATCGTCTCCTGATCTGCACCACTAGAAAGCTGCATGCGCTTCCTGTTCTTGTGCTGAACATACAAATCTCCCATGAAACGCTGAAGCCGAGCACAGCCACGTTCAGACTCTCTCCAAGAAACTGTAAAGCAAATCTTGCTCTTATTTACACCAGAGAAAATCCAAAGCAACTCACTTGAAATGTCTTTTCTAGGGATCTGTTTGTCTGTCCGTTCTAGATACAGTACAACCTAGTGGAGTGAGCACATCAGTGGGAGCTACTGCATGCTAGTCTCACCTCCACCACCCACTGGCCTCAGTAATATGTTGTGTGTATTTGCAAATAGTTACGGTTTGCAACACAGTGTGAAGTAGGTAAATTCACTGCCCCCCAATCTATTGCTGGAGAATGGAAACTGAAGCTCTGAGATGATTAAAAGACTTGCCAAGGTCACTCCGTAAGTCAGCCATAGAGGGATCAGAGGCTGTACAATGTCTGGGCAGTGTAGTGTACAGGACTGGGAAGGAGGGAGAGGGAATACCAAACATAAAGGGAAGAAAAGAGTGGAAGAAGGATACAAAGGTTCAGTAATGAGGGAAATGTAAGAGGGATATAGACAGTGTGTGTGTGGGTGGGGGGGGGGGGGGCAGAGAAGAAAGCCAGGGAAATGAGAACAAAGTTGTAGGCAGGGGCTGGGCTGTAAAAAGCCTTGAAAACTGAGGATCAGTGGCATATAGGATCATTCATTTTATTTAAAGGATGGAAAGAAAACAGGCAACAAATACGGGAAAGCAAGGCAACAGTCTCTACACTCTCTATGGAGTGCATTTCAGTTGCTGTACTGTAAGTACAGGTCTCCCCTGAAAAGTGACTGTTGAAATGCCATTGTGGGCTTTAGTGGGTTTTGTCTTTCAAGAGATTTCCAAATCAAATGTAGTCAGGGTTGGTTTGTTTGGTTTTTAATAAACGTTTCCTTAACTGCCAGCCCTACAAACTCAACCTGAAAACTAAGAGTCAATCTGGGAGCTTTTTAACTTATGCATCAGCATCAATAATAGTGATTTAACAAATGGACACCAGTTAACCATCCTATCCTACTGATGTGTCAAAAGCCAGAGGAGACTGCAGTTCACTATCCAACAGCTTCATTGACTCTGTGGGGCAAGTAGGAATAACTTCTTATATTTGTCCTCGTTGGAGTCATCAGATGTGGCTTTGAATATAGTCAAGATGCAGATCTGTGGGGCACAGAGGTGCCTGTTTAATACTGTACCTTTTCTAACTATAACCATACTTAAATGTTTTATTCTCTTACGAGACTTGCAGTTTTATTTTAAAATTAAAATGGATTTTGAAATTGAAACTAGTATATTTCAATGAGACACCGAAGGTAAAATGAGAAAACGAGGAGTCCAATATTCAGATTTATGCATTCACGGTACAACCATAAAAGTAAGAGCCTCTTGTCTAGTTTTTGATAAAGCAGTTAAACTTTCACATTTTCCTTGGATGTTGCTTTCAGTGGATTATTTTCCACACAAGAGCAGTAACAGCAAGGCTTACCTACCTTTCCCCAGTAAAATTGTTATGGTATTCCCAGCAAAGCAAGAGTAAGTGCAGAGCTCTGGAAAAAAGAAAATCGTTCAGAATCATTCAGTTTATCCCCACCAGGGGGCAATATCATCTCACTTCCATTTTGCACTGTAGTAAAGAGAATATAAAGGGAATAAAAAATGCTTCAGGAAAAAAGAGTGTGATACAATATGAACAAGGAATCCTGTGGCACTTTTAAAGACAAATTTATTTATCGCATGAGCTTTCGTGGAAGAAAATCCCACTTCATCAGATGCTTTGAAGCGTCTGACGAAGTGGGATTTTCTGCCACGAAAGCTCATGCGATAAATAAATTTGTTAGTCTTTGAAAGTGCCACAGGACACCTTGTTTGTTTTGCTGACCTAGACTAACATGGCTACCGGTTTGGAACTTGATACACCATGCTTATTATTTTATGATTTATCTGATTCCTGCCTTTCTCCTTCCTAGTCCCCATAGCTCTCAAATCCCACCTTTTGCAGAAACAAATCTCAGGCCAGCTCTGCTTTAGATACTTTTTTCAATTTAGCAATGTGGACAAGGGAGTTTGTTTGTTTGTAACATTTCTATATAGGCAGAAGCCCTTATGGAGACAGACATTTCTTTTGGTGATATACCTTATTTTGCTGGGGTGCCAGTATACGATATACCACCAAACCCATTCTTTTGAAAATAAGACCCCTAGCATCTCTTGAACCCAGGGTGAATAGACCAATGTGACTTCAATGGGGATTGCAAGGTACTCAGCATTTTGGAAATCCTGCCCCTTACATACAGATGTCTTAATATGGATTTAGGTAACTTAACTTAACGTACCTAAGTTTAAAAACGTTCACCTAATTCTTTAATCCAGGTAGCAATCATCTCCAATAGGATGCAGCTGCCAAGATTCCCTTCGTGGTATATATTACCCCTTTTCATTTTGCCATTGGTGGAACATTGTGACAAAGGCTGGACTAAATGTAACACTGAAACTTTGTAACATTTAAAAACAGACCAGTGTGTTCCCAGAAATGTAACCCTCTGCTTCTAAACAGGCTAGTGGCACTACAGTGGCGATCTGGTTAGAAAGTCTTTTCTGAGAGCTGTGAAGGGGATAAGGAAGAATGAAAGAAGGCCCATGAAAAGCTGTGTATGTGCTGTGCTTAGAACACGAGACTGAAAGTCTCTTTAGGGCCTGGCCACTGACTAAACGTCATTGTGGGCAAGTTGCTTTCCCAACAACTGCAGGTCTTGGAATCTCATGTCTCACGGGGCCAAATCTGAAGGTTATGCTTAAGGAGTATAAGTTAAACATTGGTAAGAGGACCTTGGGGAGAGCCAGGAGCCAGAAGGGGGTGTACATTATAAGAGAAAATGGCCTATATTTACATACACCTTATCATGACCGCCTTTTAGTTGCTACACTCCTCTTCTCTGGCCCCTCCATTTGGAATCAGTGATCTAAATTCAGATGTGAAGCATCAGGGGGCGGGTATAGGTTACATGTTACTGAGTACATGCAAGAACAGGAGTCTATATTGACGTAAGCTATGCAGTTAGGGAGCTACTGACTCAGACTCCTCTCTGCCCTATGGACTATATGCTCATAACTGCCATCAAGATTCTCTCAGCTACTGCTGTGGGTTGTGGCATTTCATATCTGTTTCCATGTGGGAGGAGATGTTGTTTGCTGCTCTTCTAACCCAGATAAAGTGTGCCCAAGTACAGCTGGGATGGAGGTGTGATGAATCCTTGTGATGATAATTACTCTCTCTGTGCCTCAATGACCCACTCAGTAAAATGGGAGAGATTTCCCTACCGCATGGCGGTGCAGGGTGAAAAGAATGTCTGTGTGCATTTCATCAACATTTGTAAAATGCTTTGAGATTTTCAGATGCAAGAGAAGGACAAAGCATTGGACTGATCAGAACAAGTTTCAGCTCTGGAGACTTCCTGGCTTACCTCTCATTGAGGGCTTTGCACAGGGGCCAGCAGGCATAGTGGTCACTCCACAGCCAAACAGGCTTGCCAAGTCTTGGGCTGGCTTTTCTGAGGAGCCCAGGGGAACCCAGTGGTCAAGTCATAGATCATTCCCTGCCACTCCTCCCCCTTGCCCCCGCCCAGAATCTCTCAGGAGCCAGGGCAGGAGAGATAGGTAACTAGACCCAGGCTCTTCCTCTCCTCTAGATCCAACCAAAGACCCAAGGAAAGAAAAACAAGGGGTAACTCAGTCCTTTCTGGCTGCTACGCCAATTGACATCCCTTGGGCCACTTCCTACCTTCTTTATTTCTCTTCAGTTTGGGGGATATGCTTGTGCTCTCCCCTGCTGCATTGTGACTAGATTCTCTTTTTCAAACTCTAGCTAATATTTTTAACTTCTCTCTCAATCATAACATACACTGGACCAAGTTTGTGGCCTTATAACTACATTCCTCCATTGTTTCCTGTAAGAGATCTAGTATTTCCCTCAGCCGTCTCCTGTCTATTAATTCAAATGGGGAGAACCTCGTCAGTGCCTGAGGGATTTCATGGACAGAGAACAGGAGTGGAAGAAGTAATTGGACCCCGTGGCAAGGTTCCAAGGAGATGAACTTCTGCAGCATATTTTTCAAGATCTTACTAAATCTTCCTACCGGCCTGTCAGACTGAGCTTAGTATACTGACATTCATAAGGCTTATATCTTCAACAGGCTCCACCATTCCCACATAAGTTTGGACATAAAGTTGGTGCCCTGACCTGTGATTATTTCCCAAGGGATCCCCACCACAACAAACATTTTCATAAGCTCTGGGGCAAGGGCTATCACCTTTGTGGAGCAGAACAGAATCACCTTGGGGTACCATGTAGCATAGTCTAATATGACTACTTTGTGCTGGAACCTGGCTGCACTCTGTTTCAAGGGACCCATGAGGTCCATGTCAATCCTCTCAAATGGGGTCCCTACCACAGGCAGAAGTATCAGTAGGGCCTGAGGTATCTTCCCTCCACTTGCACCCAGCTTTCCAGGCAGAAGGTGCCATCTTCTCATACTTCCTGCTGGATGCCTTGCCAATAAAAACATAGCATCACTCAATTGAGTGTTGTCTCCTAACCAAGGTGTCCTCCATACTGGGTATGGAGTGTACCTGGCAGAGTATGTCTCTCAGCACTTCTTTGAAACAAACAGTTGCATTTTAACCTTCCCTGTCTGGAGGTCCTTCTCTGCTCTATACATTTGCTTTCCATTTAGCTCACACTCTGACCATTATTTCAAGATCCAAGGTTCTGTCACAATGCCATTGACTTGGGCCAACTGTTTGTAGGCTTGCTCCAAAGTTGGGTCATTTCTTAGTTCTTCCACAAAATCCCATTGTCTGAAAATATGTCAGTCACTGCTGCTCACTTAATTTTTCCTGTCATTACTCTGCCCAGGAGGAAGTCTGCCCCAGTCAAGATGTCACCCACAGGGACTGATGTTCCTTCTCCTGGGTCTTCCTTCTCTCCTTCAGCTGCTAAAGCTCACAGCTTCCCAATTTCCCCATCCCTGGCATCACTGTTGGGCCCTCCCAGGGGCTCCCCATTCTTGGAATTCATCAAGTCTCTAAAAAAACTCCAATCTCACCCAATTACCACCAGATACACAATGTTCAGGATTAACACCCCCCCACAGATCTCTTCAATATGGTTCTGCATCTTCAACTGCAACTTCTTCATGGGGTAAGGGCCCATATCCCTAAGGACGCATTGCAAACAGACGGCACCCATGGGAACCATTTCAGGCCCTGTCAGACTCACCCTCATCGAAGTCTGACAGCACCCCAAGCATATCAGTCATTGCGCATGCACGCCATTGACCCATATAGGCATTAACATTTTGTTGGCCTCCACTCATAGGCCCTGGATGCAACTACCCATACTTGGCCATAGAGATAGTCCATGTATGCGCAGTCATGGCAGAACTGTCCTGGCTCCCCACACACAGAGCAAGTCCTTCTCACTACAGAGGCCCCGCCTGGTCTCCTGTAGCTCTTGATGGTTACAGGGAGGGGCTGCACTCCCAAGGTCCCCTGCTTGACTTAAGCCCTGGTTCTGGCAGAAGCGCATTTTCCCCACCACTGTTGATCAGCCACTGTGTCCTTGCTGAACCCAGGTTCCCCTTCTGGCTCCCCCTTTCTTGCTCTTCTGTTCATCATCTGGATTGGTTGAGGTGAGACTAGATCAGCCCAAAGGGCCTCTGCCATGGGCCTGACAGGGAACTAGCACTTTGCACCTAAAGATACAGCCTCAGAAAAGGTTTCAACATGGTGGTACATGATGTCCCCTGGACAGGGGAATTTGTGTGAACTGCTCCAAGACAATCCTATTGGCTACTTGGGCTCCAGTCTTTTCATCAGGAAAGAGTCGCCACCAGCGATGTTCTCTTGAGCACTGGGTCACCACCTGTGCCAATGTCCCGAATATGAATCTTTCCCTTAAAAAATCATGGCTAGTACGTCTCAATGGTGTCTAGGATGATCTAGAGTAGTCTTGTGCAGCCATCATGTGAAGACCCTGGTTCTCTGCCCGGGCCGCTCCTGTGAAGTAGGGCACTAGCAGAGTGGCCCAACTCTCTGCGGGCCAGCGAGTCACCATGGCAGCCATATCAAAGGAAGGGACCAGGAATGCCTCCAGCCTAGGTCATCCTCCAGACCCCATTTTTGTTAGCTTCAGTGGAGGACTTGGGGCCAGTGCTGATATGGGGCTATCTCCTGCTGAACTCTCCAGCGTACCATGGGGCTGAAACAGCCTGGACATCGGCTGCACCATTTGTTGCGTTTGATCTCTTTGCTGGTCCACGAATTCCCTGATAAGTTGTGGCTGTTGCTGTTACTGCTCCAAGGCTTGTTGCTGTTCCACGGCAGTCACTGTAGGAGAAAATAAAAGGTTAAAATAGAAAGACAAGTAGAAGCACCTAGGTGCTGGCCCAGGGCCTAACAAAGTAATCCAAAGCAATGCACTGTAGCGTACCTTCCAAAGACTGTACTGCAGATCTGAACTGAAGGTACTGACAAGATACAGGTTGTGAGAGTCTGACTTCACTAAAATTTGCAAGAAACGAGCTGAAATTGGAATAATAAGTACAAGAATCAGAATGTACCTTGAGGAAGGTGGTGTTGGGTCAGTCTAACACCAAGGAGAGAAGAAAAGATGTTTTGCATGGTTTGGCCCGTGCAAAGGTGAGGTTCGGCCAAACCATGACACGTTGATGGATGGAGGTGCCCAGTAATGTGTGGACCAATCACTGTGTGAATCAAGTAGAATATGGACCAATCAATGTAAGGTCAGGTGAGGGTAAAAAAGTAGGAGCCCTGGAGCTCAGACCCCGCGCAGCCTAAAGGGGTAATGGGGAGTCCTACCGTCAATTAAGCTGTTCCGTTGGATTACGAGTACGTATGCTGCCAGCAGATCTGTTGATATAGATCGTTTGCCATTGTGCTATGTTGCAATAAAGCCTAGCCTGGCACCTTCTTTTCTACAAAGATCCATGGTCGTGTTGGTTTCTTCGATCATGAGTGCTGACTCAGTTTACCTTTTGCATATAGGGTATGCCTGGTCTCCAAATCACTGAGCTAACCAAGTTCTCACTAAAGATTTGAGCCAAAGGTAACCCAGAGTGTCCATCAAAGGAGCACCTCGGCTTACGATCATCACGCTAACTCAGTCCCTGCTTAAAGATCCAAGCCAGGCTCCAGTTGACTGGGCTAATGGAGTCACCACTTACAGATCTGAGCCAGGGGTAATCCTGAGGGAGCACGCCTTCAGAGATTCACGCATGCAGCCACACTGATATCGGTGCCGGAGACAGAACAATGCTGATAAGAACATCTCTCGCCTGACGGGCCTGAACCACACAGCCCATAATGCGCCATGACCACAGTCATCTGCTGGAGCAATTGGGTCTGCTGCTGTGGTTGTTATTGCTCAGGGGCATGTGCAGGAATTTACATGACCCCTTTTGGAGGGGCACATTTGGTGCCCCCCACTATGGCCATGGGAAGAGCTTTCACTGTCCCCACCCTTGCCCCGGGAGAAGCGCTCTTCCCCCGCTCCTCTCCAATTCCTGCAGCCCCAGGAGGAGCTCTCGCTCTCTCCTCCCCCTAAGCCCCAGAATGGAGAAGTTCTGTGCCCCTGAAAATATCAGGGAGGCATGCTCCTGCTTCCCCCTGCACCCTGCCTTGTGCATGCCCCTGGTATTGTTGGTCCATAACTCATTTCAATAATATGTCTCAGTCCATCTTTAGCTCACTTTCTTTCTTTTTTAGGTTGCCCCCATTCGCCATCACTTTGCAGCAGGCTTTGCTTGGGGCCAGAAGGCCTAGTGGTCTGGCCACAGCCAGTCTCCCTGGCTTTTCTGGGCAGCCCAGGGAAGCCAGTGTCCAAGTCTCTGTTCATCACCCTTTCTCTCCCCAGGGCCGGCTGGAGTCTCTCAGGCAGCCAAGGGGCGGGGGAAAAGTAGGGAGACCTTGGCCCTCCCTCTCCACCAGGTCCTGACCCAAGGCCACAGGGAAAAGAGGAGATGGGTGACTCAATCTCTTATGGCTTATGCTCCATATCAGCCTCTCCTGAGCTGTTTCCTACCTTCCCTGTTTTCCTTTCAGCCCTCTGCTTTCAGTCTCAGCAATTCAAAGCCTCAGCTGGGAAGATGGCTTCCCAGCTCACTATGGCTATGTCTACACTTGTAAATTTAGGTCGACTTTAGCTAAGTCGACTTAACTAAGTCGACTTTAAGTCAACTTAGTTAAGCCGACTTAGCATGTTTACGCCTAAATTTAAAGTCGACTTAGGGGGGAACTTACAAAGTCAACCTAGAGCGTCCACACTGGATGCCTAGGTCGACTTCTAAGGCCTAGGGGGACCTAGGGCAGGTCCACGGTGGCAGGGGGGCACCCCTTGCCCAGTGCCAGAGGGCTCAGCCGTTGCTCCATTATACATGGGTACGATGGGGCAAAGGAGGACAGGGACCCTGGCAGGGCATAGGGGCCGGGTGTGGGGGGGCATGCCAGGCTCCCACTGTGCCCTCCCCCCCGGCAGGGAGGGCAGTGGTGGAGTCCTGGAGTAGCCCAAAGTCGTCTTAGGGCTACTCCAGGTCTACACTGGCTTAAGTCATCTTGAAAAAGTCGACTTAAGCCTAACGTCGAACTAAAAGTAGGTTTAATAAAGTCGACTTAATTTTCATTAAGTCGACTTAAGCAGCTTGCTTAAATTGACTTAAGGAAACTGTAGTGTAGATGCAGGGTAAATTAAGTCGACTTAAGCAAGCTTAAGTCGACTTAATTTACAAGTGTAGACGCAGCCTATCAGAGTCCAGTTGTTCCCCCTCATCAGGGAGCAAGGAGGAAAATCAGAGGATGGTTAGGGAAAGTCAGGCACCCAGAGATTGCTCTGTCTCAACAGCTACAGCCTGCCTACCTTCTTACAGTCTTTCCTTCATTCTTCCTCCACTTGGCTGCCAGAGCTCCCTTTGAAGTTGGCATGCCCAGCAGCTGCTGAAGGACAGTGTCTCCTTGGCCCAGCATTGTTCCACCACTCCTTTAACCTTAAGGCCTTGTACACACTACAAAGTTATTGCGCGATAAAGCCCTTTAATGCGCAATAACAAACAGAGCGTACACACACAACTTACAGTTATTCCGCGTTAAGTCCCTTCTTTTTGCGCAAAATGTAAACCACCTAAACGAGCGTGGTTGCTGCTAACGCGGAATAGTTGTTGCGCGATGGCCAGTGTGTGTACGCTTATCGCGCAATGTGAATATAACGGAAATGGCCCACAATTCAAATTCCATCCCTTCTGCACTTCCGCCTGTACTCTATCGTCGTGACGTCATTTTTCTCGACCTCCTCTTCTGTCCCGCGAATTTTTGAATTCACCACTCTCCCTTCTGCCTCGCTGTTCGGTGCTGCTGCCTCTGTGTGCTTCGCTCGCAATGTCGTCGCGCCGCAGCAAACGAGCTCCAGCCTGGACAGCAGCAGAGGTGATGGACTTGATCGGCATCTGGGGAGAGTCCGCCGTGCAGTCACAGTTACGTGGCAGCCGGAGGAATTTTGACATTTTCGGTCAAATATCCAAAGCCATGACCGAAAAGGGGTACGAGCGAGACACCCTGCAGTGCCGGGCAAAGGTGAAGGAGCTGCGGATAACATTTCACAGAGCCAGAGAGGCTAACCGGCGCTCTGGCTCCGCGCCAGCAACGTGCAAGTACTATAAGGAGCTGGAGGCGATCCTGGGCGGCGATCCCACAACCACCCCGAACTGCACGGTAGACACCTCGGAGACTGCACCCCAAACAGAGAAGGAAGCAGAAGGCGACGAGGCAATTGTGGACGAGGAATCAGAAGAAGAAGACTACGAGGACGGAGAGAACGGAGCCACTGACCCGGGGAGCCAGGAGTTATTTTCCACCCAGCCAGAAACAAGCTCCACTGATTCCTTCTCCACGCCTACCCAGGAATCATCAGAAGGCAGCTCTGGTAAGTCCCGTTCGCAATGTCCTCTATTCTAGGTGCTACAGCTCAGCGTAGACATGGTTTTTTTGCAAGGGGTTTTTGTTTTCGGTGTCCTCAGTTCTGTTCCTTACAGAACTGTAAAGGTGTTACTAGCATTACTTAAAAAGGTCATCGATGTATGCCTCGATTTCCAAGTAGTCGTTCCCTTTCAACTCACTGAACGCGTCATCCAAATATTTCCAGAGTCTTCTCTTGAGATTACATGGTAGAGCATTCCTTTGCACTCCACCATTCAGGGACACTCTTCCTTTCAGACTCGCAAGCACTCCTGCGGGCAACATTGCTGCGCACAGTCCTGCAGCGTAAGGTCCCGGCTTGAAGTCGGCAACATGAAGGAGATGCATTCTCGCTTGCAGAGGCACTCTAAGCAGTGTGAGATCTGCCTCTATTTCAGCCATCTCGGGCACGGGATCAGAACTTGGTGTGGCAATAGTCAACTCTCCGTTGTACTAGCTCTGCAACCCGTACCAAGCTTTGGGAAATCTGTTACCGCCCCCCCATAGGTCCCCTCTTGTGTATTGAAGGAATGTGTGGGGAGAACAACATCATTTGCTCCTGACCGTGGCGAGAACAATAGCGGCATTCTACATTTTTCATATCTGAACAGGAATGACCTTCGGTGGACAGTCTACAGCTGCAGCTGAGCGTCTGAGGAGGATAAGGCGGAGGCCTCGCAGGAGCAAGGAAGACGTCTTCCAGGAGCTCATGCAGTTCCATGAGGCTTCTGCGAGGGAGACAAGGCAATGGAGGAGGCAGTGCAGGCAGGACAGGAGACAGAGCAGTGCGAGGAGAGAGCAGCAGAAGGATGCCCTGATAGGCATCATGCAGGAGCAGACCAACCTCCTCAAGACCATGGTCGGTCTGCTACAGGCTCGCACCCCCCATCATCAGCCTCATATGCCTTTCAGTGCATCCACGCCACATTCCCCCCCCAGACAGTTTTTAGACCACCATGGACATCCATGGTGTAACCCTAACAGAACCCCTCCCCCAACATATGTAGTTGAGTCCCGCACCTACACCCACCTTTAGTCCCTACTCCCCTCAAACCCGAGTTTTGATCAATGTTAATTGAATAAAGTTGAATCCTTGTTAAACTTAATCAGACTTTCTTTATTTGTTTCATTAATTTAACATTAACGGTTTTTGATTCAATGAATGTTTACAGGGGAAAAACACAAAATTTCTAAAGCTTAATTTTTAACAGTTGAAACATATAGGAAATGGTTATTAACTATATTCAAAGGTACAATTTTAACCAACAGTACTAAAATGGGTTTTTAACGCATCCCTTATGCGAACTGCCCTTAGCTGCGCCCCCCGGATACCCCTCGTGTCTGGTTGCTGGTAGGCATTTTCCAGACGTTGTGCCTCAGTGGTCCAAGAGTTCCTGAATCTCTCCCCCCGGCTTTCACATATATTGTGAAGAACACAGCAAGCCGAAATAACTAATGGGATCCTGTCCTCGTGGAGATCTAGCCTGCCATACAGCGCTCTCCAGCGCGCTTTTAAACGGCCAAAGGCACACTCCACAACCATTCTGCATCTACTTAACCGGTAATTGAAACGCTCCTTGTCAGGATCCAACTTCCCGGTGTACGGCTTCATGAGCCATGGCATCAGTGGGTAGGCGGGGTCCCCAAGTATCACCACTGGCATCTCTACACCGCCCACAATTATTTTCTCGTCTGGAAAAAATGTGCCAGCATGTAGCCTTCTGAATAGTCCAGAGTTTCTAAAGATGCGTGCATCGTGCACCTTTCCAGACCAGCCAGCATTAATGTCCATAAAGCGACCACGGTGGTCCACCAGTGCCTGTAGAACCATCGAAAAGTATCCTTTCCTGTTGATGTATTCAGAGGCAAGGTGGTCGGGAGCGAGAATAGGGATGTGAGTCCCATCTATTGCACCCCCACAGTTCGGGAAGCCCAACTCATTAAATCCTGCGATGATCTCCCTCACGTTTCCCGGGGTCACCATCCTCCCGAGCAGAAGACGGTTGATGGCTCTGCATACTTGTGACAGTGCCACTCCAACGGTCGAGCGTCCAACCCCAAACTGGTTTGCGACCGAGCGGTAGCAGTCTGGAGTCGCCAGTTTCCAAAGTGCGATAGCCACACGCTTCTCCACGGTCATGGCGGGTCTCATCCTCGTGTCCTTGCATCGAAGGGCAGGGGCAAGCTCCTGGCATAGCTCCATAAATGTGGCTTTCCGCATTCTAAAGTTCTGTTGCCACTGATCATCATCCCACAGCTGAAGGACGATTCGTTCCCACCAGTCTGTGCTCGTCTGCCGGGACCAAACACGGCGGTTCAGGCTGTGTTGCTGGTCCGCGAAACTGATCAGAATGTCCGTTTGGTTTTCAATGCTGTCATCATCCGAGACCGAGTCATCCGTGTCATGCTCCGAATCATAGCCAAAGGCAAACCGCAACAGAATCTGGGCTGTGTTCACAATGCTGAAGGCAGCATTCAAGATCACAGCTGAATCCATGTCGATTCTGAAAAGGCAGTGCCGAGAAGAAGGTTGCTTCAATTTGAAATTCGCGCTCGTTGCTATTGGCAACCGCTGGGTAGCGTCAGTAGCGGAATGCACCACGGGAGATGATACTGGGGACTCTGGGATACGTACCCACAATCCCCTTCGCTTTCCTGGAGGACTGCGCTCAGAAGGGGGGGGGCTTTGTTCCGTTAGAGCAAGCATAGTGTGTACGCGATCTCGCGCAACAACAGCCACGGGAGAATTAATGCGGAAGAGGATTATTGCGCGTTAAAAATGGTAGTGTGTACATAGCCTAATATGGAGCCTGCAAACCCCACCACAGCTTGTCCTCCCATGAGTACTCAGTGACTCTCCACCCTTTACCTAAGCATTCCCATCACTGTGGTTCTCTTCCCCCTCCCCCCATCTTCTGTCCCTCTTCTTTTTCTCCTCCTCTTCCACCCTGTCTTCTCCTGCCTCTCATCCCCTGCCATTGACTGATTGCAGAGTGGGAAGATCAGAATCTCTGGGATGTTGTCGCTCCACCCTCCACCTCGTTCTGTGTTCGCTCATTAGTTTCTACGCTGCAGTGTCGAGAGTTGTACAGGGAAGGTGGACTGCACACAGAGATGCGTATACCAGCTAGAGCGGCTCTTAAAGGGAGTGAGACCAAATGCCTGAGTGAGGCAATGTTGGTGGGAGCAGGGAGCAGAGTTTGGAGCTCCCCCCGTTTTCTTGGTCCTAAGAGAGAAGCGGATCTTGCCTTGCTCTGTGAGACTCTGGCTGAACCTGACTTCCCACTTCTCACAGCAGAGTGTATTCCCAGCAGCTAGCTGGCTCCCTCCCCCTAGGGAGGACATCCGTGGGGACAGTTCCTGTTTCCCTACCCTTCCAGCCACTTGCCTTCCTGAGTCTGATATGATTGTTTCTCTGGGCATAGCACAAAGATGCCAGCAAAGAACGGAAACCTCTCATGCTTCAGCAATGTTTTAAAAAGAAAAGGTTATTGAACGTGGAAGTCGTTGTGCCTGTGGTTCTCTTTTCCTGATAGGGGAGATAGTCCATTCATCGACAATTCGTCCGTCCAAAGGGGACAGGCATTCTCTGGACCCTGAAACAACCTCCTCTTATGTGAATACATTGGCTGAGGGGGAAAGTGTCCAAGAGTGTAGCACTACCCTCTGCTGATACAGTGGGAGCCTTAGTTCCTGTATGGCTTCACACACTCACGTACACATACCCTACCAGTCAAAGTGGTACAGGACCAGTTTCTGAAGCAGTGCAAGCTCAGTGGGGTTCTGCACGCATTATTTTGCAAAGAGAGCCACAAACATTAAGGCTGCCCTGACTGCATAGAATTCACCAGGGCATGTGTCACTTTTTAGTGTCTGGAGCCCTGGAAGGAGGAGCTAAACTCCAATACTAGTGTCAGCTAACGGAGATTCTCCTTTAGCTGGAGAAACAGAACACCCAGAACACATCCAGTTGACCTCAGTAGTGAGCACATCATGCAACCATGGAGGGTTTTTTTTATGTCCCATCACATGGGACACCATCATGTCCCCGTGTATGAAGGCAGATTCCTCCACAGCATAGAAGTCAAACGTTCCCTCTATTTATATCTGAGTAATTCATTTAAATTATGTCCTCTTGCCACCATTCCTTTCTATGCCACAGTCATTTAAGCTTGGCCTGAAAGGGGGACTGTAAATATAAGCAGCACTTAATTCTCTGATGGCTTGTCACAATCTATCACTTCCAGAAATTTCCACCAGTCCATCCTCTTTTCCTTCTGCTCCCTCCCCTGTTAGATTAAGAAAAGTGTTCCTGTTTTCTAATCCAAAAGCCTTGTCCCCCTAATAATGTGTCTTAAAGAAGAACATAAAACCAGCCATGCTGGGTCATCTCTTCTGCATCCTGTCTTTTGATGTGGCCAGTCCAGACACTTTAGAGGGAATTAACAGAACAAGGCAATTTTGAGTGATCCAACCTCTTGTCCAGTTCAGGCTTCTGGCAGTCAGCGGTTTAAGGACACCCAGAACACGAGGTTACAGCCCTGACCATCTTGACTAATAGCCATTGATGGATCTTCCATAAACTTATCTAATACCTTTACTAGTTACGCTGGTTACACTTTTGGCCCTCACCACATCCCACAGCATAGGTTAATTGTGTGTTGTATGAAGAAGTTTTTCCTGTTTTTAAGTCTGCTGCCCATTAGTTTCACCGGGTGACCCTTAGTTTTTGTGTTATGTGAGGGTGGGGGGTGGGGGAGAGGGAAGAGGCATGCGATTCTTAGGACCTACAGCATGGGAAGCCCGCCTAACAATCTGACCCCCTTTCTCCTGAATCCCTCCCCTTCAGGAAAAAAACAGGGGCTATAGCACAGGAAGTGCCCCCATGCTTTTCGAAAAGGCCTCCCCTTTCAAGAGGGGGAAAGGGAGTATGATTTGGGAGAAGGCGGTTATGACGGTTAGAGAAAAGCCCACGTGGGGGCTCCATATAAAAAGTTTGAGAAGCATTGCCCTAGATGTTGCAGGGAGACTGCTGGCTCCGACGACTGAAGAGTACCGGATTCTGGAACCTATTCTCTCTACGGCTTTCACTTTCATGTGGCTGCAATCCATTCTATTCTATGCAAATTAAGCTGCAGACCACAGCTCCTGACAAGTTGCTAATGTTGCCTACAGCTGGACAAAGTTTGGGTGGTGCTGTAAAGATATATGAAGGGTGTGCTAAAGACACAAAAATTGAAGTGGTATCTGCAAACGCTATTTGAGGTTACCTGTTATACCTAGAAATTGCCACACGTGTCGATTTTCAGTGGACTATCATCACACGCACGCACGCACACGCAGATATTACACATACCCTATAGATGTCTGAACCTTAGCTTGAAATGGATGTTTGGGTTGATTTCTGGAAGTAACACATTTAGATAAATCTTTCCCCATTCCACTCCTATAGTAGTTGATGGGTCACATATGCCTTCTGGAGCCACTTCACTTCCTACAAACTAATCGAGTGTTAGTCATCTTGAATTGATTATGCAGCTTGCCTAAACAGGGGAAGCCTAAACAATAGGAGCACCGAACAGTGATACAGCATAAAGACTGCTGGAAAAGCAAGGGTTGAGTGGGAATGAAAGTAAAGTGTGTTGATTTCTGACCCTCCTTCCAGGAATGGATTGTGGATTGAAGTTGTCTTGATCATTCAAGAGGCCTCAGAGTGGAGGCAAGATAACAAGAGGGGTAAGAAAAAATCTCACGTATGAGGCTGCAGATCAAGATATAGTGTGATGATGCAAGAACAAGAGGAAATTTCAGGCTGGGGTTTCAAAAGCACTTAATGTTGGCTTAACCAATCTCCTTTTAGAGCAAAAGTAAAACTCCCATTGACTTCAATGGGTACAAGGTTCAGCCAATACTGAAAGCCCACCCTTGTTGTAACTGAAAGGCAACACATTTAAAATTGACAAAAGAACCTATAATTAATCTGTGGAACTCAGTGCCCCAAGATAACACTGAATCCAAGTAATCATAGGTCTCAGGAAAGAATTACATAGCTATACAGGGGTAGTGAGAATATCTATGGTTTCAGTGGATAATGGGAAACTGGCCTTTTTAAAGAGGTCTATATGTCCAAAGAATGGAATCTGTGTACAATTGGACGGAACATACCTCTTGAGTCACTGCCTCAGCTATTATACACAGCAATAAAACACAGATAAAGAGACAGTCAGCAGCATGAAATGCAGCTTGCAAGGGATAGATGTGGAGCAGCAGATGTCCCTGTTTCAGATCATCCCAAAACTATTCAGTTTTAATACCAGGAACCAGATAAACACCTCAAGAACATAGGTTATCAAGGAACAAAGAGAGTTACCAGCAGGAACTGTACAGCAGGAGCAGGAATGTGACAAGATTCTGGCAGGAGCCATCAAAGCTGGGCATTACAAGGACTATTTAGGGTCCCAGATGGCCAGATTGTGCAAACACAGCAGGCCCGTCCATGTGCTGGCTCAGAGTGATAACATTGTGTGTTGAGATTGGCACAAAGTCCAGGTGAAATCATAAGTGGAAAGTCTTTCTCCACTCTCAGAAACCTGTGTTCACATTCTGAGCTTCCAGCTTCCTCCTCAGCCCAAACCACTCTTGCATCTCTTCCCTAGTCTCCTCCCCAAACTCAGACTATCCAAAGCCCAAGGGGATATTTTGTCTGATTTGGCTTTCCTCCATCGTGTTGGCCCAGGATTGGATCATGAGTGGCCATTGTGTTTTCATGGAAAATATTACTCAAGTTGCCTGGTCAACTCCAGTATAAGTAAGGGTCCAGAGCCTTAGCTGGCATATATTAACAGAGCTGCACAGATCTCAGTGGATCTGAGTCCATTTATACCAGTGGAAGATCTGGACCATTGGCAAAATAGTTTCCATTATTCCCACTATCATTTTAGACATTTAAATCTTTCAGAAACAGTCTTATTTGAGGCTGACTCCCCTGACACACACATCCTGGTTTCTGCCAAAGCTGAAATTTTGGGGAAAGGGGAGGATTTGAACAAAATCCTACCTGCTGCTCTGGAGTTATGGGAATGTGTTGAGAAATCCCTTTTCCACTGGAAAAATCCCAAGGCTTTTTGGATCAGAACTGCTGGAGAAAAATGGATGAGATCTAAAACTATGGAGGTGTGGCTATGGATTTTACTTGAGAATTAAAACAGCAAAAATTAAGAAGTTTATAAGCAGTTGGAAAATGATTACTGCGGAGCATGCTCAGTGGGCAGATGGTAAACATTTCAGCAGCCTCATCCACTTGGGGAAATTGCTGCTGTGTGGTTTAGTGACTAGGGTGTTGGACTAGGCCTCAGAAGATCTGATTTCTATGCCTCGCTCCCTCAGTGACCATCTTGGGAAAGCAATGTCACCTCTGTTTGCCACCCCAGCCGTTGTCTGTGCTGTTTGATTTGCTCCTAAACTCTTTGGGGGCAGGAACTGTCTCTGACTTGTGTTTGTACGGCGTCTAGCACACTGGGGCTGCTAGCGACTTGTCACAGACATGATGCCCCAGCACAACCTCTCTTGGCTGGAAATGGCAGTGCAGCAGCAGCACCTCAATTTCCCCAGCATCTTCTCTGGCCCACTCTGTCTGTAGGAGTGATCTGGCCACCCAGCCAAACCATGTAACCAAGTCCAACCTCTTTGGGAGCCTCAGAGTCTTTCACTTAAAGTCCAATTAAAAACAGTAAAGCTACTAAATCTTCAGCCCAGCGGGGCTGAGCTATTAACTTCCTTCTTTATAAGCTAGACGCAGCTGCAGTAAACTGTCCCAACATTGACCCCAGCTAATGAGCTTCAATCTCACCACACAGGGGCTGACATACTTTCCCCTTACTCAGGGTTTTCTGGCAGGCCATAGTCCTTGACCAGCTCCTGCCTCCAGCTAAACTCCTTGTCCACCACAGACGGTCTGTCTGGTCTACTTCACTCATCATCTGGATTTCCTTCCTTCTAAGTTCAGCCCTGCATAGCAGCAGAGGGGCAGGGGTAACTAAACAGGGCTGGCCCAAGGTATCTGGCCATTAAAGGGACAGGCTATCCTTGCATTGCTTGGGCAAGGAGAAGAGTTAGAGTTCCTAGGGTATGTCTACACTAACAATTTAGGTTGATTTAAGGACCCTTACGTCGACCTAAATTACTCCATGTCTACACCTGACTTTCATTAAGTCGACTTAAGAAATTCCTTAAGTCGACATAATTAAAGATTAAGTCAACTTAATAACAACCACCCATTAGGTCAACTTAAGCCTTAAGTCAACTCCTTAAGTAGACTTAAGGACAGTGTGAACAGGGAGTAACCCTTAAGTTGACTTTATTAAGTTAAGTCGACTTAACAAAGTGGACTAAGTCAACTTAACTGAAGTCGACTTAGTCCACTTTGTTAAGTCAACTTAATAAGGTCAACTTTAAGTCGACTTAAAGTCAACCTTATTAAGTCGACTTAACTTTTTCTACTGTAGACATACCCCTTGGCTGCTACCAGTGTCATTTGCTTGAAGGAGATTATAGGTGTCCCATAAACAAATACACTGCAAATTCCTCCAAATAACTGCACCTAAAAAGTTTGCAGTCTAGGACCCTAATCGCGCAAAGATTAATGCTCACACTTAACCTCCTTTAAGTCGGGTGTCCACTCACAGGGCCCAACGTTAAACCCATGCTTCTGTTAGATCAGGCTGTATAAAAAGGAGCAGGATGCAAAAGGTGGACAGACAATCAAATATCTTTATTTGGAAAGGAAGATAGACATATGCATTTTTTTTTTTGAGTTGTGTGATTACCCAGATAAATATTGGTTTGAATTCTTGGTTTCAAATGGATTAAACAACAAACAAAACAAAAACCATCCAAAATTATGAGTTAGCATAAATATGGATTCTCCACCTCCCAAAGAGGAAGAAGTACAATCAACACTACTATATGCTTACATGAAACCATATCCACAATGAGTAATAGGTATGATGAGGTAATGTGAATACCTTTAGCTACAGAGCAATCCCTGATGGATCAGATTCATGGTGATCAAAAGGTTTGAGGTCCCATTTCAAGTAGGAGAAGCAGCACTGTCCCACAACCGGTTAGGTGTCTTACTGCGGATAGGTCATGTAGCAATCAAGTTTCAAGGGGATTTGATTTGAGCTGAGTGAAATCATTCTGACCAATAGCAAAGTCTCAAAGAAAATGCATTTTTCTGGGCACTGAAACTATCCACAAATCCAGGTCAAATTCTGCAACTAATTCTGGCCAAAAGTAAATAAATAAAACCATACACAGCACTGAAAAAAAAAAATAACCGGAAATGTCAAAATGGCAGACTTTGACATTTTAGAAAGGAACCGTTTGGTGTTTTGTTTTGAAATGCCCCTTTTGAAAATGGAAGGTCAATTTGAAACAACATTCAAAATGTTCCAGTCAACCTAAACTAAACTTTCTTCAGTTGTGTGTGTCAGTGAGAAAAAAAGGGGAAAAGAATTAGTTGTGGTTAGAAATGTAAATTGTTGTTTAGATTTTTTCAGTTTGGCCACTGAACAGAAAAATTAAGTATTCGCTCTAGTTCTGAGCATTCTCCCTTTTTATATGGCTAGATGGGAGAGGGCTTCTGAAATCTTTGTCTATTGTACAATGGCGTCACAGTATGGAAAAGCTTGGACACCATTGGACACCACTGGTGTATGCCAACTAATCAAATGTTCTGAGTCTCCAGAGCTCATAAAAACAGTTTGTTCCTCAACACAGACAGATAGGATTCCCTCTACTTCCTCCACTGGTGCTGGAAATAACAAGAGAACAGCCTGCCTCCTAGGAGATTTGGGTGACAATTTGGTGGGACAGGTGTTTCTCCACACCATCCAAACCAGTTTGCCCATCCCTCAGTCAGATCACATACCACAGAGGGAGCAAGAATATCCAAGGCCACTCTCTGGTTTGCAGTTTCTAACAGGTGGTGACTTCCATTGCCCTATTAGGTGGTGACAGTAGCCACTGTTGTCAGCCGATACCAATGCCTGACATATGACACGGATATTAATCTTCATAACTCTGGTCCACTTTGCATGACTGAAGACAGGATAGAAAGAGAGGTGTCCTACCAGAATTCCTGAGTGCAAGCATACTTAGTTATTAAACATCCTATAAGGTTTGACAAGTCCCAATGGGTTATGAAGTGATATAAAAAACAAATCCCTCTGGAACACTGTTGCCTTCCAATTATTTTGTGGAAACATGGATCTGCTCAGAGCAACCCAATATGGAGACCCTGGACCATGTCAGGGATAGTGCCAAAGGGATTCAGTGCCATTACCCAAAGGATGAATCTGGCTCTCAGTGAGGTTGGGGTGTTCTGTCCTAGCAGCGCATGGTGACACTCTTTTCATATAAGTGCTTCAAGCACAGTTCCCAATCTGTAACATCAGAACTAACTTACCCAGAACTAAGTTCAGTATTTCTGGGCTGACTTTGGTGGCTTGGATTTTCCCATGTGTATGTTTGACCACAGTACAACTGCAGGTATATATTCAAATGCTTTCTTCCAATTCCATCTGCCTCTCTTTCCCTTTGTCTCTCTCCTTCTTCCCTTTTCTGTCTCCCTCCATTGCTGCTCCTCTCCCATTTCTGTCTTTCCTTTCTTCTTTTTATGTCATTCCACACATTCATCTGTCAATGCACATCCTCTTAGCTCATCCTCTTCAGCAGCTCCAAGACTCCCCTCTCATTGACGCTGTACGAATGCATATTTCACTAGGACTAAACCTCTAAGAACAAGCAGACGTCTCCTTGTTACTACCAGATGCTCATTGCCCAATACAGTGAGGAGACGCCTGTAAAGTGATAGCCATAGAGACACAAAGACCTCCGGAATTTGAAATGTTCTCTCCTTCCATTTTCAGGGCAAACAGCTGAAGAGACCAGGAATTCTGCCTCCCCGTGAGGATCATCTCTCTCTCTCTCAGACATCCTGGCCCTATAGATATCAATTTTACCTCCAGACCCTGCAGTTCAGCCAATGCACTATCCTCTATCCCACTATTTACCCAGCCCATGCAATCTGATCTGGCACCTATATCCAAGAGGGTGATTAACATCCATGTGTACTTAAGTGCTGACCTTCCAACAGCTAGGATGCATTTCTGGAAGGGCAGGCAGAGTCAAAAGGCTTGTTAAACCCTTTGATCAACTAGACTTCCAGTTACCAGACACGCCTCAGCACCCTCTCCACAAACCTCGTCACTCATTCCCAGTTACACGTAACTGCCCTGTTATATCAGCATTTAGCACAGACCCAATCATTCATTCCATCTGTCCTCCCAGCTGCACCACCACACATTTAATAGCCCCAGTAATTCAGTGCTCAGTGACACTATCCTCCCTCCTCCAGTGATACCCGTACTATCTCCAGGTCTTTACCCTTGCCCCAGCTCCCAAAGCATTCTGTTATCATTAGGGAGTGGCAGTCAAAGGCTCAGAGCACCTTTCTGTCACTTGTAAAGCTGGCAATATTAGATATGTTCCATGTTCCAATACTGTTCCATCCATTCTCATCGCTCCCGTCTGTTCCTCCACTCTCTCTTGTAACACCTTTACTCTCTTCCCCTTCCCTCCCTCTCCCTCTGCTGCTCCAGTGTGAGGCATCTCATTGCCATCGCTCTTCTTGTTCACTGAGAGTTTGGTATAGCACTGTATCAACAAGGAAGATGTGGTCCTTTTTCCAAGGAGCTTGTCAGCAGATATCAAGAGATGGGACAATGCAGACATGATATGCTAGAATGATGATCAAATGACAGTCATTTGCAAAGTAGAACAGTTTATCTATTTCCACTATATCACATAATCCTACAAACTATTGTAGAAAGACAACAGAGTCCTGTGGCACTTTTAAAGACTAACAGATTTATTAATCGCATGAGCTTTCGTGGGAGAAAATCCCACTTCGTCAGACGCTTTGAAGATAGGAAAGTTACAGAGTGGTAGGAAATTAAATGCAGGGGAGTGTATGACATAGCATCAGGTCAGGCTGTAACAGCAAATCAAAATAGGTGTTAGGATTCAAAACACTGGGGAACAGCACATAGAGGAGGGGGAGGTCAAATCACTTGTTGTAATGCGAGAAAAATCCATAGTCCCTGTTTAACCACAGGACAACAGAGTCAAATTTGCATATAAGTTCGAGTTCTGCAGTCTCTCTTTGAAGCTGTGATTTGTTATTCATCTGTTTCAACACAGCTATTAACAAGTCGTCAAGGGAGTGAGCAGGGAGATTGAAGTGTTTCCCTACAGGTTTTGCAGTGTTGCAATTTCTGATGTCAGATTTGTGTCCATTGATTCTTTGGCGCAGAGACTGTCCTGTCTGTCCAATATATAAGGCAGAGGGGCATTTCCGGCACATGATGGCATAAATCACATTGGTGGATGAGCAGGTGAACGA
>ML685767.1:20887335-20949494 GCA_007922175.1 Pelusios castaneus | reverse complement strand
TCGTTCACCTGCTCATCCACCAATGTGATTTATGCCATCATGTGCCGGAAATGCCCCTCTGCCTTATATATTGGACAGACAGGACAGTCCCTGCGCCAAAGAATCAATGGACACAAATCTGACATCAGAAATTGCAACACTACAAAACCTGTAGGGGAACACTTCAATCTCCCTGCTCACTCCCTTGACGACTTGTTAATAGCTGTGTTGAAACAGATGAATAACAAATCACAGCTTCAAAGAGAGACTGCAGAACTCGAACTTATATGCAAATTTGACTCTGTTGTCTTGGGGTTAAACAGGGACTATGGATTTTTCTCGCATTACAACAAGTGATTTGACCTCCCCCTCCTCTATGTGCTGTTCCCCAGTGTTTTGAATCCTAACACCTATTTTGATTTGCTGTTACAGCCTGACCTGATGCTATGTCATACACTCCCCTGCATTTAATTTCCTACCACTCTGTAACTTTCCTATCTTCAAAGCGTCTGACCAAGTGGGATTTTCTCCCACGAAAGCTCATGCGATTAATAAATCTGTTAGTCTTTAAAAGTGCCACAGGACTCTGTTGTCTTTCTACAATAGTTTCTACAATAGACTAACACGGCTACCCCTTTGGAATTTGACATAATCCTACAGTTTCTGACTGAGATGGATATCAGTCATTACAAGGCTCTGTGAAAGAAAGGGGGGGTCATGTTACAATTGATGTTAAAAAGGGATTTCCAAGTGCAAGGATGGAACACAGAGGAAGGGATGAAGATAAGAATGGAGAGATGCAAAAAAAGGGGGCAACTATTTAGGGCCAGCCCAACCATATCAATGAACTAGCTTTCAGGGGTGCCAAATTAGATGGAAGGAAATTTTTCTCTATTTTTTTTTAAATGTTATCTCTTATAACATGTGGGGGAGGGGCACCAAAATCAAAGATCACCTAAGGCACCAAAAACCCTTGGGCCAGCCCTGCAACTATGTGGTTAACTCAGTAGGAATGCCAGTAGCAAAAGGGGAAATAGGAGGGAAGTGATTATTCCCCTCTATCCAGCCCTAGTGAGGTCAAATCTGGAGTACTGTGTCCAGTTTTGGGTCCCCCATTACAGGAAGGATGAGGATAAATTGGAAAGAGAGTCCAAAGGAGGGCAACAAAAATTATTAGGTGGCTGGAGCACATGACTTATGAGGAAATGCTGACGGAACTGGGCTTATTTAGTCTACAGAAGAGACGATTGAGGGGTGATTTGATAGCAACCTTCAACTACTTGAAGGGGTGCTCCAAAGAGGAGGGAGCTAGGCTGTTCTCACTGATAGTAGATGACAGAACTAGAGGCAATGGTCTCAATTTGCAATGGAGGAGGTCCAAGTTGGATATTAGAAAAAGACTTTTTCACTAGGTGGGTGGTGAAGCACTGGAATGAGTTATCTAGGGAGGTGGTGGAATCTCTATCATTAGAGGTTTTTAAGGTGCAGTTTGACAAAGCCCTGGCTGGAATGATTTAGTTGGGGTTGGTCCTGCTTTGAGCAGGGGGGGTTGGACTAGAGGACCTCCTGAGGTCCCTTCTAGCCCTAATCTTCTATGATTCTTGGAGTTAAGTGATAAGATGTAGCCAGGTTGTACAGAGTCCAAAATGTGAGTCTCAGAGGTTGGATATAATGCAGAAGGCATCAGGAAACCAGTCAAGGGTTTTGAAAATGGAGGGTGACTTGGTTAGAGTAGCAGGATTTTGGATGGCATGCAGGAGGGTGACACGAGAAGTTCAGAGATCACTGAGAAGGGTACAGTATTTGAATAGATAGATGGCCAAAGAACTGACTAGGTTTTGAGTGTTGTCACGTGATGCACAATGGGCTATGATCTGTGTAACTTTCCTGTTCACTTTTGCAATGTAATTGCATGGTGTGATGAAAAATGTGCCATGCAAGATTCCTTTATGAATGCTCATAACATATTCTACATTATTGTTATAGAATCATGTTTCCTGCAGCATCATGTATGTGTACAGATGAGACACATGTTTCCAGGTATTTTACATGGCTCAGGTGGAAGGCAGACCACCAGGGCTATCATTCAGCACAGAGGCTGAAGAGGTACATGAAAAAGACAATGCAAACTGAGCTCCTGGGCTCAGATGGGACAAAGAGAATCACACAGCAATGAGTGAGAGGAGGAGGTCTCCCACCCTTTCTGAACAAAGAAGATCACCTGGAAGAGGCAGAGGGAAGAAAAATACAGACACTTTGAACTGGGAGAAGGTTTTTTTTTGCCAGAGAAACATAATCTTGGAAACATCTCCAACTTCAAACAAGATCTGAGCTCTGCCTACAGATAGGCAGAGACTGGCTGCTAATCCATCATACAGCCAGAGATTGTGAGTTATCCTGTACAGTGATGTTAGGTTAGGATGCGTTTTAGATCTTTTATTTGCTTGTGATAACCCCTGACCACTTTATTAAATGATTGCGCAGTGATTTGCTATATATTCACTTAAAATCATGTTCTAATCAATAAACTAGTATTTGTTTTATCTAAAGCTGTGTGAATTTAGAGAGGGTGAATGAGTAGAGCTGGGGCATTCTTGTTTCTTGGATAAATAGGCGAACTGGAGTCTATGGGCCTAGTGATTCGGGAAGGGTCCCTGTAGGATGGAAATTCCCAGTGTGGAATCTGGTGGATGGGTGTGCTCACTTGGGGACTGTCCATTGTGGGGCTACAGAGCACACATCCACTGCCTGGGACCGATTACATGCAGGAAGCTGGTGTGGACTGATCCAGGAGTGGGGGTGCATCTAGTAAAGTGGGGTGAGTTAGGGCGTAGGGGTGGACAATAATTGAGGCACGGTGGCACACTGGACCAAAGTCTGGGAGAGAAATGTCACTAGTGTGAAGAACAGAAAGAAAGGTCAGATTTCAGAGATGATATAGAGGAAGAATTTATGGATTTGGCAGCATCTAAGTTGGGGAAAGGCTGGAATATAACACCATGTTTGCAAACCTGGCTATCAATATCAGAGAGAATAGAGGAGAATTTTATGGTGAAGGGGAGGGGGAGGATTTGTGAGAAAGTTTAGAGTTCATGATGTTGAACTTGAGATGTTGGCAGATATCCACGAGAAGATGCTGGAAAGACAGCTAGAGAAACAAGACCGGAGAGCAGGGAAGAGCTCAAGGTGGAGAGGCAAACCTGCAAGATGTTGGCAGAGGGACAGTAACTGAATTGATAGGTTTATTCGGGGATATGGCATAAGGAGAAAAGGGGAGAGGAACAAGGTCAGAGAATGGAGAAGGCAGGAGCAGCAGTCACCAGTGCAGATGCAGATTGGATGGGTAGGAACTAACCCAGAGTTTAAGGGCCAAGCAGCAGAGTGAAGGGGAAAGAAGAGATCAGCATTGTTGAAGTCAGAAGAAAGATCAAGAGGATGAGACTAGAAGACGCTTAGACTTAGCAAGGAAGTAGCCTTGGAGGAACAGTTTGGGGGGCATGAAGGTGAAGCAAGGTTTCAGGGGTCCAAGAGAGAATTACAAGACAGAAGGCCAAAGCAGTGAGAACAGACAGCACCCTCAAGGAGCTTGTACCATCTTAATTTTCTTGTAAGCTCTCCAGGGCACAGAGCTTATCGTGTCCATGTTCTGTAAAGTGGTGTGTAGGCTTAAGGTGCTATATAAATGATTTAGAATAATAAATAATAATAAGTAGATGATAGTGCAAGAGTGGGATTAGGGCACAAGGAAAAAAAAAAGATGCAGAGATACAGCAACACTATTATTAGAGCTAGTGGTTCAAACATTTCTGACCTAACAATTTTCCTTCAGAAAATGCTGATTCAACAAAATCTGAACCTTTTCTTGGAACATACTGATTCCATCTACGTTTCAAATGAAAAATTAATGAAACATTTAGTTTCAGTAAGGTTGAAACCCTTTGTTTCAATTTTACCATTATGATGATTATATCATATCTAAAAAGACAAAACAGGGAAGTCAAGTCAAAAGTGCTTCAACCTTATCAAAACAAATCCTTTCAATAAGGTTATTTCAATATTTCCAATACAAAATATTTTAGAAATTTTGATTTTTCATGCCAATTTGGGACAAAAGGAAGTTTCCAAATGTCAACATTTCCCACAGAAAAGTAATGCTCAGTTTTAACCAGATCTATTTGGTAACAAGGGGCCACGTGTATCTTTCTCTCTCTCCAGGGCTAGGCTATGGCTATAGGTATATGAGCCTGCTATTGCTTCTAATCTAATGGACTCATTTCCTTAACTCAGTAGAGATTCGTGCTTTTGCAATAATTTGAATAGAGGAGAACCTCTGGATCTAGATGATCCATGCAGAGGAGTCACTGTAAGTGGTGTTCCGCCCAGAAGGGTTGAACTGCTGTGAACTCAGCCAAACAAAGTAGGTAACAATTATATATTCAAAAATAGAAGCTACGTTGAATGACAAGTTTAAGGTTGTAATAAGATATGCCTCCATCCAATCGAAACCTTGATGGTGTGGAAGTAAGAAGGGAAGGCTTGTGACTTCCTTTCCACTTTCACATTACCTACAACACTCTCAATAACTCCACCATTCCAGAAGGCTTTCATTTCCAATACATACCCCAACTTCATTAAACTTGCAAACTAATGCAAAGCCTAAATTACAGTGGCCACATATGCTTTAGTATCAGCAGATCAACACATCTGCTGTCCCATGCACTCAGGGAGTTATTCCCCCATATCACTGTCACTTCTCACAGGTTATAGCTATTTCTTTATTCCCGTAGTCTGGCCTTGCAGCTCATGCGGCCTCTCAAGCCATGCAGCATTCTCAGCCACATTGGTCAGGAGATTACACCAGGGATGGTATTTTATCAGAGCTGCTACGAGGTGAGTGAAGATGCGATAAGGACGTGTTAAAAGTCAAGGAGGTGCCATTGACAAGGACCAAAGTTGGGCTTGAACTTCCCCGCCTGTCATGTGTGCACTGACGCTCTGCAGTCCAGCACTGTTTTTGCCAGCTACTTCTTTGGCAATTCTTACTTCCCTCTTTCATGTGCACTCCTCTCCCTGTTCTGCCTGCTGATCTCCAATGCAAGTACAGCAAAAATCTGACCTGTAGGCTTGTGGGGAAAGAGTACTTTCCTGAAAAATCCTCAATGCATCAGATTCCCCAGCAAGTGGAAAGGGCACTTTTCATATTTCCCAGCACTCTGATTTGGAGGTAGCAGGGTTGCCTCTATTTACCACATTCTTATTTGCAAGAACTCTTATTTGGACAGTTGGTTGAGTGACGGTCCTACCAAGTGAGCTACCTGGAACCAGGTACAGAACATTTGCCATTCCACGCACAAAGACTGATGCGGTTTAATCCACTTCACTGCAGACTCCTGAATTCCTAGAAAAGCACGGTGATTTGAGGCTTTTGTTGAGCTTTAAGGTCCTACCCTGCCTACCCAAATAGTATATACTTTGTTTTCATAAAACTTGATGCAAGATACTGCTGTAACTCTTGTACCAAGTAGAGCCAGCAGCAGGAAAGGGCCAGGTTCCGTACCTAGGGATTCTTGTCAGTGATACAACACCAAACCAACTTGAATCCCCACTCAGTCTCCTGGGAAAGCACACACTGTCCCTGGGCACCCTAAAAGGCAATACTTCCCCTCTCACAAGCACAGGGTCTGAGTGTGGAACATAAACCTTTTAATAACAAATAGGGAAATATCTAAACAGCACTGGTTTGAAAAAACAGTCCATTACAGAATTCATAAACACAATAAGCAGAACCCACGCCAAAATATGTGAGGCATGTCTGCCTGAATTCAGGTGATAAGGTCTGTGTGTTTGAAGAAGGAAAATCTAGGTTCCGTCGTGTAGCTTTTAATGGCCCTGATGTGCAGCATGGTGGCTATAGCAAAGTCCTAAGTGGCTATGGGGATTTGTTTTAGAAAATGTGAACTCCAGAATCATAGCAACACAGGGCCGAAACGATCTCAAGAGGCCATCAAGTCCAGGCCCCTGCACTGAGGAAAGACAAAAAAATCCAGGCCATTCCTGACAGGTGTATGTTCAACCTATTCTTCAAAGCCTCCAATGGGAGGGATTCTACAACAGCCCTTGGAAATCTATACCAGAGTTTAACTATCCTTGTACATAGAAAGGTTTTCCTAATCTCTAACCTAAATCTCCCTTGCTGCAGATTAAGCCAATTTCTTCTTGTTTTACCTTCAGTGGACAGGGAGAACAATTGATCGCACTCCTTTTAACAGCCCTGAACATATTTTAAGGCTGTTATCTGGTCTCTCTTTGGTCTTCTTTTCTCAAGATTAAACATATTAACCTTTTTTTTAAAAAAAAACAAACCACCTCTCATAGGTCAGGTTTTCTAAACCTTTTATCATTTTTGTTGCTCTCCTCAGGACTTTTTCTAATTTGTCCACATCTTCCCTACAGTGTGATGCCTGGAATTGGACAAAATACTGCAGCTGAGGCCTCACCAGCACAGAGCAGGGCGGATCAATTACCTTCTTGAGGCCCAGGGATAAGTTTTATCTAAATATATACAAAGACACAGATCTTCCTGCCAGATCAGCCAGAGGAAGTTCCCATTTGGTTTATCCAATAGAATTACTGTCAATGGCTCTCAAGGCATCTCAACTGTTGCTTTGATGTGGCATCTTTCAGGGTCCAGAATCCAACCCAAAGAGGGGCCTCCACTAGCTGGTTAGAGTCCAGTCCAAGCCCCTGCCTGTGGTCTTGGTGAAATGAGCTGATGGTCTCAGATAAATTCTAAGATGACAAGTGTCGCTGTCAAAGAGTCCCCTCACAGCTGACACCAATAGTAGCTCTTGTCAGCAGTCTCAGCAGAAAGACCAAGGACTGACTGGAATGGGGATACAGCATGTACACTCCCTTGTGGACATGACCCCTCCAGCCTGAGCAGGATCCACACTGGCCTTGCAGCACCAGGAAATTTGCACTGCTGTTGCCCCTACTTTCCCATTATTGTGAAAGCCGATCGGACTTCTATCTCTAGCACTGAACTTACACGAAATAAAGAGAGAACATGCCTGAGTCAGAGAGGGCTCTTTTCTATGTTGTATGTTCTTTCCCTAAATTGGCAAACAGCCTCCTAGACATCAGTGCTTTCTCTCTGTCAGTCTTTGTAAACAAGGCCATTGAATGTCTGGCATTGTGGCAAGAATAGCTTTCCCACTGTCCATGAGAAGACATATAAACCCATACCACAATCAGGCTATTTGTAAATAGCAAGCACGTGAACAGAGTTCTCTGATTTTGTCCTGACTGCTCTGGGCTCCTGGGAGAAGAAGTTAGCGTGAATGTGGGCTTGGGGGCCAAAAGCCATGGGAGGGGGAGAACAGCCTTCTCCTTTGCCTATCTCATGCAAAGGAGTCAATATGTTCTGTGCTCTGGCATGCCCTAAGCCCAGGCTTTTGAATGATATAGTTTCACTCAGACTCTATCCTGCAGTGTCCAGCACTAACAGCAAAGCAGAAATCTCATTATTACCAAAGTTAAGCCAAAGATTTAAAGTGGCATGCACCTTATCACATGTTTACATTTCCTTTTCAAGATGATCTGGTTTCTTCCATCTAAAAGATACTTTCCAGTCTGTTAGTGACTCCTCTCAAAGCCTCACGATCTGCAGGGTTTTGTGTGTGGTGTGTGACTGCGTGAGACACACAGACATTTACAATCTCTTATCATGCAGATTATTTCAGCAATACCTGACAGCTGCTGCCCCAGCTCAAGGCCTCTGATGGAGCTATACAGGGAGCATGTGCAGTAATGTCTGGGTTTGCAAGTGCCTAGCAAATGCCATCTGAGCATAGTGTGAAATGATTTTTCATCACCCTGTTTTTTTAATTTTTTCTCCCTACTCTACCAAATGCAATACTCCCCAACAACGATCATGGCCCTGCCACGACATACATTGCAAATGTCAACCATTTTTCCTGGATCCCTATTCAAAACTGATGAGCCATTAAGGATACAATGGTTGTATTCTTTATGTCCTCAATGGCTCATCAGGATACTCCCTGGGACCATTCTACCTGGAAAATTCCTAAACATTAAGGAGACAATGGTTGTTCACACCCTCCCCTCTAAGACATTTGTCCAGAATGACACAAGTTAAAGTATGGATATAACATCAAATTCTTAACTTCTAATCAAAATAGAATTCCTAGACATAAACTATATAATCATTCCCAGCAAATTACTACCTTTCTATTGATACCAAACATGACATAGTTCCTATGGATTATAGCATTTATGAGATATCCATAGAAAATAATATCATAAATGCTTCCCTAAATCCAAACAGTGTCACACACAGGGCTCTGCCCTGCCAGGGCCCCTGTCCCCCTTTGCCCCATTGTACACAGGGGGTGCTCCCCCCCCCCCGCCACTGTGGACCTGCCCAAGGTCCCCCTAGCCCCACAAAGTCGACCTAGAGCATCCAGTGTGGACGCTCTAGGTCGACTTTGTAAGTTCCCCTTTAAGTCGACTTTAATTTTAAGTGTAGACACACTAAGTCGACTTAACTAAGTTGACTTAGTTAAGTCGACTTAGTTACAGTCGACTTAAAAGTGCAAGTGTAGACATAGCCTCTCTGCCTCTGCACCCATGCTCATATGAATGGGTCCTTGGCATGAGAGTGAGACAAGGGAACAGAGACAGCACTCACTGTTCAACCACTCCAGCCACCATAGAAATCTTAAATTTTGTGGTGGAATATGCTTTACATTGCTTGAAATAAGCTATTGCCCTATTCCCTCTTTCGATCTTCAAGGTGCATAACCATAAAACTTGGGAAAGTTGGAAAGTGTATTTTGAAAAAAAAAGGTTTATTTAGCAGGGTGGTTTCCTCATGCTTCCTCAACTGCTCTTCCAAGTCTTTCTTCCCAAGACAGTCCCTCAGCATGGTCCTCAGCCATTTGTACACGTGTGGTTCCAGCCCATCCAGCTGTTGCCTCCAATAGTAGGCTAGGCATCCTCAGCAAATCTGCAGGCCCCCTCCATAACCCTCTACCTATCTTCACCCTGAACTAGTTGCCCAGTCATCATGATGAGTGTGCTGCACTGCCTGGCTCCCATTCAGTCCCGTGTGCTCTATTTCATGGCCAGCTTGGCACACTGCAACCTGTAGTCTCCTACAAGCTGGTTGCTCTGGGATTTTCCTATATGGCAAAATACAGCAAGCCAGGTTGTGAATCTACAGAGGCTCTGTTGCCAGACAGCAACCCACTAGGCTGGCCCTGCTACAGTCATACAGAGAGGCTCAGCATCCTGTGCTTTCAAGCAGCAGCCCACAAGTGGCCTTTCCATACAGCCGGTCACTATATGGAAAGCTAGTAGACTGTGGATTCACCTACCTGGCTTGCCATGAGTTAACTCTTTAGAGACATACTGGGATTTGGAATGTCCCAAGCTCTGTTGTGGGTTAGAGTGTACTCTACTGAAGGAGGAGGAGGGAAGAGAGCAAGACACCATAACACAGCACATCACAAAGATATTTGTCAGAAAAAGACCGACTGGTGCTTGTTTAAGATTGGGAACCAGGGGCCTGTGGGTTTCTAGCTTACATCTATACTTTTACGCCATCCCTCACAGTAACCAAGCAGCCATAACCTAAGGTTTGTCTGTGTCCCTCTCTCTATTAGCTAGGTGTGAGCCTCAAAGATTTGGAACGTTTGTTGGCTTGGGGTAAGTGGCCAGAATTTGAAAAGCTCATCTGAACAGACCATCCATCACTCTCTGTGCTGGAAACCAGACTGGAAGCCTCATGAAATCAGGCTGCTTTGCAAGAGTCCAACTATTTCCTAGTTTTGTTTGGAACAGAAATATCACAAGCACAGCCTTCCTTGGAGGATGTCTGCTTCTGGTCTCAGTCTGGACTGCAAAGTTCCTCATTCTGGGATTCCCCACCCAAACATTTACAAAGAGTTAATCTGACTTGTCTGAAGCTCAGAGACACTCACATTGGGGGAAGGTTAGATCAGTCTTTATATCCAGACACCCAGCCTTAATCTCTATCAGCTCCCACTCCCAGCTCCAGGAGCTCCAGCTGCTGGCTGCATACTCAGGGCCAGAGTTTTCCCTCTGCTATGGCCTTTCTACAGCACTCAGGCAGAGCCAGAGGGCCTTAAAGATGAATCAACGAGCTCTCAGGATGTTCTTAAGGGGCATGGAGAATCCCTGGGGGATTCTGTGCCATTTCTCCTGTACAGCCCCTGGTATAGGAGGACAAAGGTGTCTGGCCAGAGCACAGCTGCTCTCTTGTGATCCCAACCTGCTGTAATGACCTCTTGGAATCATGAGCTGCCGGGCACGGGAAACAACAGCCCTAAGGCTACTCTAACATACACTGGGGTCTGAGCTAGTCTTTGTCTGGCCTCAGAACCAGAGGCTATGTCTACACTGGAAAAGTTAAGTCGACCTCATTAAGTTGACTTAAAGTCGACCTTATTAAGTCAACTTAACAAAGTTGACTTAAATTTTTCTACTGTAGACATAGCCTAAATGGACCTCATTAAGTCGACTTAATAAGGTTGACTCAAGCGCTAATCCCCGTCCACACTGGCTTTAAGTCGACTTAAGGAGTTGATTTAAGGCTTAAGTTGACCTAAAACTAGGTGTTCTTAAGTCAACTTAAGGAAATGCTTAAGTCAACTTAATAAAAGCCCAGTGTGGACGTGGCTTTGTTTAGGTCGACTTAAGCCTCCTTACGTCGACCTAACTTGCCAGTGTAGACGCACCCAGAGAGATTTAAAGGTGGTTACAAGCCATGTTGACCAATTCGCCTTTCAGTGTTGTGTTGAGTGCAGCTCAGCCAGGCTCCTGTAGCAAGGCCATCCCTTCCTCGATTAGTTTAAAGGGTTGTTTCTGTCACTTTACCAGCCAGCTGTTGGGAGCCAAATTGCTCTGGTGCCGGTGCTCCTGAGTCACATGAAAACGTCCCTCCAGAGAGAAATCCATGAGGATTCTATGTCTGAATCCCTGCCTTTCTGTCTGGCTACTTTAGGACCGGTTGTTTTCATAGCAGCATGCATGGAAATACGTGTGTAGGAGCAGTGTCTCGCTCCATGGGGGCATATGGAAGAAAGGAAGAGGGTGGCGGTGCATGGTGCCAGGGGAATCCTGCTCAGACTAGTTTGCTAGAACTGGAACAAACTCACTCAATTCAAAGCCTTGACTAACAAGCCATCCCTATCCCACACTGGTAGAGGATGGAGCAGGTCCACAGAGAGCAGCTATGTGGCTTCTTGTCTCAAAGATAAAATTTAGCATCAACCACACGAAAAAAAAAAACACCCCGTAACAATGCAAAAGTTTTACAGAGGCCCACACTGCCACCTGACTCAGCATCTAGGCAGTAGATTGATTAGAGAGGCCATTCTTTATGCTTCTGCTATTGTTTAAAACACTCCCTGCCCTTGACTCCACCACCAACCGTGGGAACCCAGCAGCTTTGGTGTTAAAAAGGGCTCTTATCGCCAAGCTGAGCAGAAAGGTCTGTTACAGATGGTGTGTCTGATAAGCAGAGAGAGGCCTTATAACAGAGTGTCTTATTCTGAGAACGGAGTGTATACTGGATGCCCAACAAACACCTCCTACATATGTTACTTCATTTAGTTCATCAGCAGCCCAACACTCCCTGACCCTGAGTTCTACAAGCTGTAATTAGAAAGCCTACTACTCTGCACCATATCCCTAGAGCAGGGGTAAGCAATCTCTGGCACATGAGCCCATTTGGAGCAGCATGCAGCACTCATGGCAGGAGCAGCAATTTCTGTGGCGCCGCAGAGAGTGTTGTTCCTGCCATAAAAAGCTATTCCAGATAGCTTCTTTTGGGGCCAGCTGGGACACAGGAGTTCCCCAGACATGCTGTATAAAGAAGACACCCAGAGTGGCTCCTTTCCGTGGTATGCTGCATGGCTGGGGACCCCAGAGGAGCCACTCCAGGCAGCTTCTTTCTGTGGCATGCCTGCGAATACTCATCCCCAGGCATGCCACTGAGAGGAGCTGCTCTGGGCAGCTTCTTTCCATGAGCAGTCCTTTTCACTGGCATGCCTGGGAAGCACTCCACCCTCCCCTCCCCGCCCACACTCCTGCTGTGGCTACCGCCGAATTTTCAGGTGGCCGCCACTTTTTTTTTACTGGTCTTCCTTCTACTCTATGTACTACACCAAAACTGGCTCTTGGAGAGTTCCCACACCATTGTTTGCTTTTTAGATTACCAGCGCACACGTCATAGATGTTAAGACATAGTCTGACCTCCAGTATCGCAACGGCCAAGACCATCACCCAATACTTTCTGCATCAATCCATTACTTCTATTTGAATGATAGAATATCATTTCATGGAACTGTTCCCAGTGATGTCCATGAGGCCTTTTTCAAAATGAGCTATTCTTAATGTAGAATCTAGAAGCGTATGAGTACTTTAATCCATTCCTCTCATTGTTTATTACCTTGCATTTGTCTACAATGAATTTCATCTTCCATTATGGTGTTCAATCTCTTAGTTTTAGTAGGTTCCTCTGGAGTTCCTCACAGTCTTCTCTGGTCTAGACTAATCCAAACAGTGCCCAGACTCCAGCTGGTATAGAATGCTGCTGCCGCCTGCCTTTTCCAAATCCCTCCACGGGCTCCCAGCCCAACAGCCCCAGCTATATTAAAGACCAAATTTCAATCTATGAATTGCCAGTACAGCTGTACTCCTCTGGGGCAATGCAGATCTCAAAGCAAGGTATATAAGAGCTGGGGACAAAGCATTCTCTGTCAAGGAGATCTGGCTATGAAACAATTTCCAGAGATCAGGTGATGACAGACCTTTCTCTCTGGGGGAAAGTCTTTCCAGTGTAAGTGTTGCTCACAGTGTTGATACTCACTTCAACCCAAAAGACCCCCAACCAACCAAAACAAAAACATTGATCTGAAATATATCAACCTTGAAAAGGAAGTAAATAAATTTTTTTTAAAAAACAAAACCCCCAAACCCCACTTGAAGCACAATTTTGACTCTAGAAAGGAAGATGCAAGAGACTCTACTAGGACTCAATAATTGCTATTGATTTTATATAGGAGGTGCTCAAATACTGCAGTGATGGATGGCAGTGCAAAACCCTAGTTAAGAAAGAAAACTCTGCATCATCTCCAAATTTGGCTACCTCACTATCCATCTCCCTTTCCAGATCACTAATAAAATAAATCATTCATTCAATGGCATTGCTCTTACCTCACCATTAATCTCTTTCCATGTTGAAAACTGACTCAACTTTTCTTGCTCTTTATTTTCTATCTTTTAGTTTCTGAACTGTAACAGAACTTTACTTTCTCACCTGTAACTCCTTGGTTTTTCTTTTGCCCAAGGCTTTCTGAAAAGCCAAATACATTGTTTCTACCATTTTGCCTTTCTCTATTATTTTACCGACATGCTTGAACAAATCTAATGGATGAGACAGTCACTATTTATCTTTAGAGAAACTGTGTTGATTAGTCCCAGTTACAGACCTGATCCAGTATTCACTGAAGGGAATTGGAGTCCACTGAGGCTCTAAACTAATTTCAGTCAGGTGTTTTATAACTCTGAATTTAATTGTTGCTTCAACCAATATCCTGGTTCTGGTCCAAGTCCTGGCTCACTAGTCTGTAATTCTTAGTGCCTTTTTTTAAGAAAACAGATGAAACATTTCTTCTCTCCAGTTCTCTGGTATATTAGCTAGTTTGACTCAGAGACTGGCTATTTTTGTGAGCTGCTGATTCACTTCATTCTGCAGCTCTTCCTGAACCCTTTGGTGCAGCCATCAGTTCCTAGTGACATTCTGCTCTCTAATGTATCAGTTTGTTCCAGAACCAAACCTTTTGTGAAACTGCTTCAGCTTGATTTCTGGCACTAAAAAAGGGTAGGGGCCTGATCCAGAGCCCTCATTTCTTTCCCCCATCATCTGCTCGCCCATCTACCTGCCTGTTCTCCAGATGACTTTGCACCTGGCTGAGAGCAAAGCATCTTTAAAACCATCTTCCACAAATACCTGGGGATCCCCCTGGTGTAGGGGAATGCTCTTAGGTGATGTCTACACTGGCAAGTTAGTTCGAATTAAGGAGGCTTAATTCGAACTAACTAAAGCCATGGCTACACTAGGCTTTAGTTAGTTCGAATTAAGGGCTTCCTTAATTCGAACTAATAAGTTTGAATAGGGCTTCAGAAGTAAGGCTTTAATTCGAACTAACTAGTTCGAATTAGCCAATGTGGCCATGTGAATTCGAACTAATTTCTTAGTTTGAACTAATCGGCCACTTAAATGAATGGGGATCGCTAATTCGAACTAACTAGTTCAAACTAATTTTAGCAAGTGTAGACATAGCCTTATAGTGTAGAGCTGGCCTAGGTGCCCATACTTCACCCACTCCTAGCCCCAGCCTCGGAGAGGAGTGCCAGAGATGTCAAGGTGCACCTGGAGCTCCACTGTACTTTAGCAATCTCAGCATCATAACAGCCCCTTGGGATCCTGCAGTATTTTGCAACTTAGAGCAGTCCTGGAGTGGCACTAAGTAATGCTGGGCTGAAATAGCCCCCTACAGTCCAAGAGATTGGAGGGGTGCAAAAGTGGCTTAAGGCAAAAAAGTTATGTGTCTTCTCTCCAATGTCCTTGTTCTCCCTGATTGCAATTTAAAACCTGAGCATGAGTGAGAATCCCTTCATAATTGTGTTTTTTTATTTCACCACCCACTGTATGGCAGCTAGAAAAATTGCAGTGGCTGTGATGGCCATTATCAATTTGTTTCAGGGAGGTAAGTGGTATATAATAGCAGAAAGAAATGAAGAGCTACAGGGAGAAATCTTCACATATTTCTGATTTTGATTCAAGCTGAATGATCCAAATGTACAAACCACCTCCAGTTCATCTCTTTCTCACAGCTGAACTGTGGCACTTCCTGGGGGTACCCAGAGCTGTGAGGCACCTCTCTACTATCTGCCTTTAGTGTGAGGAAACCTTGCCTGCGGCTGACAGGGGTCAGCTTCCCAGCTCCACTGGCCATGGGCAACACTAACTCTTCTTTCTCTGCCTGCAGAGGCTTCACTGTCCATCTGCTGGTAAGCAATAGGCATGCTCCAACCCCTGAGCCTTCCCAGCATCCCTTTGTAATGCCCAGCCCCTGGTTCACTGGACATCACAGTATTCACAGAGCCACCATTCCCAAAGGAACAGTACACCTTAGCTTACCAGTTACACCTCACTCACTGAAAACGAGTAAATATGTACTTAACAAAGAACAGAGATTTGATCAGCAGAAAGTAGAAGTAAGTGGTAACATGTAAAACAGACTCGTAACACACTTTTTCTACAGCTTAAACTTAACGAAACATTAGCTTACCCCTGATCTTTCTCCCGGCTTTAAATAGCCTGACCAACTGTGACCCTGCATTCATGAGACAACCCAACAGTGCAGGGTGTATCACTGCACCCCCAGATATAATTCAAACAATCTTTTTTTGGAAACAAGGAAACCCCCCACTTTTTTTTCCCCTTGAGAATCTCTCCTGTAGACTTCACAATCTTGTGATTAGCATTTTGCTTGCTTGATTATAGTTTTTCTCAGTCGGTAAATAGGTGTTTTTTTGTGAAGTGTGGACTGCTTAAACTACATCTAGCCAGACAGGTGGATACGCATCTCCTGCCTGAAAGAAACTTGTTTTCCTGCTCGTGATAAACTGACAGATTTTAAGAGCCTAATTGTCAGTACATATAAACATCTCCTTGTATAACATCCACACGTACATTTCACAATGAGATTATGATAAGCACTATGACACAGGCTTTCAGTTGAGACCTTACATGACACTCTTTGGTGAACTATTATGTAGATACCAGATCCAGGGCTCCCTGTATGCTCTGCCACTTCACAACAAGAGGTCCCTGGGTCGAATGGACCAAACTCTAAACTGTGTTGAACTGCAAATAAAAACCCAATATCCATCCATTTCAGCAAAGTGCAGGTTGCCATCTGTTCAGCAGCCCCAGCACCATTCGGCACATATCACCTGCTTGCAATTCCCTTGAAATTATTCTAGCTACTTAACTATCTCTCTCTCCAGGTTTGTGTACTAGCACCCACCATTCTGGTGTCTGAGTTTAGTCTGATGCAGGAGTCTAAATCTGATTCACAGTGGGGTAAAATAATTCCCACATTTCCTTCCTATTGAGCATGGTTTCTCAAAGAATCTCTTTTATACTAAGCACCTAGGGCCAGATTTAATGGGCAAGGAGAAGAGTCACAAGACCTTGCTGGAGGGAGAGAAATAGGAGTCTTTGTTCAGGCTTTACAAAGAGACATTCAGCCTGGACTGAAAGGAAAAAAAAATTTCACGCTCTTGGAAGAGGGAAAAAGGGCTCTCCTCACTTTTTGTGGGAGAGGGATAAAGTGGCTCTGGTGGTCTAGACAGTGGAAGACCCTGATTGTTTCCATAGTTTAGAGAAGCACTGTAACCTCTGCGTGCTGGATCTAAGCTAAATCTTTGAGCCTGCTGAGGTTCCTGTCTCTCATCCCTTAAGTATCCAAAGGCATTAATAGCCATAACAACAGTTCTGAAGACAGTATCTCCCATATGTTCCAAACAACCTGGGACAAATGCTGATATCTGAGCACAATAATTGGAACAGGTTGCCTCAGTGTTTTCCTATCAGCACACTTCAAGGCCCTTTAGATTCCTTCCCACAAAGGCCCAGTCTACAGCTCCTACATTCTCCTATACTCAGAACTCACTGTTATTGCATTAACATTATTGATGGCAGAAATACAGAATCATGAAGATATTTTAAGGCAGGTTTTAAGAAACCTTGACCAGATGTTAGTCAGGTGTTACAACCTCGGTCCACATGGCACACTTCAGAGCTTCTTTCTACTATGTTGTGTTAAATTGTTACCTCCCCTGAGACTGGAAATTAGTCCTTCACAGGGATTGACCTGTGCAATGGTCAGAAGTTCTATTTTTCCCTCTACCCCACCCTCTGGAAAAATTTTGCATGCCTTTGAACCATTTCCATTGATATTTTCCATTGCCCTTTCGGTGGTCATATCTCATGGCATCACTGATTTGATGACAACACTCCCAAATACTGACTGCATTGTTTTGAAACCAATCTTGGGTTCCCTTTGATTTTAGAAGAACCAGCTGAAGTTTTTTTTTCCTTCATTGGGAAAAGCTGTGGGGGAGACACAAGCTAATTATGTGAAGCCCTAGCTTAGTCCACATGGGTATCACATGTGAGAACCTTCTTTCCCACTATCGTGCACTACTGATGCCTGCTGGTTTCTCACACTCACAGAGCCACAAATCACTGCTCAGGACTGGGTAAGCTTTTCTCAGGATTTGTCAAGGTCATTCTTATCAACTCATATGTCTCACACTCAGTCCACACTTCCTCTTGTTTTTTGTTTTTTGGTTTTTTTTAACAACAAAATTAATGTTTTCCCACAGGCTTGTCTCAAGAAGAAGGATTGCCTATGTGGGGACTGTGTGCAGAAGTTTAGCTGAAATGAAATAATTTCTTAGTCACATCAATTTCTTGTAATGATTTTCAACTTCCCTCCCTGCACAAAGCAAACCCCCTTTCAGCTAATATTAATAACTAATCCAAAGCCATCGTGAATTTCCTGTATGAGATCGCATGTGAGGTTTAGCCCAGAAGAGAGATTGATCAGCCACAGTCCACTTCAGTCACACACCAGGTAGATGCAGAAACAACAACTCTCAAGAGGAACACGGAGATGACAGTTATGAAGTTTGTGCTCATTTTTATCTTGCCTGTCCTAGGTCCCAGGACCACACCTCATAGTCCCTCCTTCTGACTTCAGATGCAGGATGTGCATTCACCCCAAGCAAAATGAAGTGACTCCCAGCATTACTCTGCAGCAACCACCTGAAGCCATGCAAAGAGCAAGCCTGAGAAGTTGCACAAAAAGTCTATTCAGCTTTCTTTGGGCAAGGAGGTTTGCTACAGAGCAAAGCCTTACGGGGCGAGGTGCTAGGAAGTTTTCAGAACAAACCAGTCATTTATTGCCCGTTATATAACATAGACTCTAGGGGTGTCAAACTCATTTGCTATGGCAGGCCAGATTTGACTTAAATGTACTTCAAATGGGCCATACTTACCATAAATCAAAATACTAGGGCCTACCCTCTCGTGGCATCGTGCAATACTGGGTATGCGAGACTGCACTCCGCAATACCACACTCTCTTCCTAACAGAAAGGAAGTGTGGTCTCATGGTATCATGGAATACAATCTTACCTGACACTCCCGCAGCATCACAGAGCAGTGGGCATGCGAGATTGCACTCTGTGATACTGCGAGACCACACTCTCTTTCTGTTAGGGAGACAGTGTGGTCTCACAGAGCACAATCGCGGGCGAGATGGAAGAGGTTCGTGGGCCATATCTGGCTTACGGGCCACATGTTTGACATCCCTGACATAGAGAATTCCCATGCTAGGCAACTGCCCATCACAAAACATTCAAATTCTATCCAGCAGTCCCACCTGGATCACGCTTTGCACCCTGCTTTAATCATAACCATTAGGAGTTCTGCATAAACCCAGGGACTTCCTTCTCCCAGTTTCCTGAGCCCACTAGAGAATCTTATTTGCAATGTGTGGTGGATGGGGGACATTAAAAGTGGACCCAATGTTATGTTTTACTATAAAGGCTAATGTGCCCAGAAATACAGATAAGGATGGAAGAGCAGATTCACACAAAATATGAACAGACCAAAAAAGGCTTCATCCATCCAGAAAGCAGAACCGGATCCAAACCTTTGCTGTGCTTTAAAAAAAGTTTTCAGTTTTCATTTTCTTGTCACCGTTTTCCCAGTGAATGCTGGTGCCAGTCTGACAGCCGTAGAAGGTGAAGTCCGTCATTTGTGCGAGCCCCATGAGTGCAGGCTTCCCTCACAGCCAGGAGATCTAAGGCTGATGCGGTAGGCCCATCTCTTGGGATAAGAGGGTGATTCAGCAGACTCTGCAATGACAGGTACCTTTTAAGTCCACCATACCGTGAGCTGAGACCGATAACATTGCTGTTATGCAGTCCAGTGTATGAGCTGTTAAGAATGTGGTTCACGCTGCTGCAGCTTTTCTAATCCTATTTTTCCAGTCATCGCTGTCTTTGGTCAGGGGTGTCTTTCCTGGCACCTTCTATTCACTGCTGCGTTGCATGCTCTGCCGATCTCAATAACATACACACGGCATTCTTCACCAGCATGAGACTAGATTGAACAGCTGTTCAGAATCCTTGTCACCAGAGATCTCTAGGGACTGGTAATGGAACAAAGAGGTTTTCACCTCTAGGTTAGTGCTTTGAGTTTGGCCCAGCTGGTAGTGATCAAAACTCCTCAGGTGAAGTAGGAGTGTGTCATATGATGACTCAAATAACCTTTATGAAAAGAGTTGGATGTCTTTGTCCAGTTCCCTCTCCACATCCCCCCAAAGACCACAACATGCAGCAGTATCTGGCAGTGGGACAAGCCAAAGATGAATTGTCTCATGAAGAATAAGCACACTCTTATTCCTAGAGGCAGTCACACAGGGTTGAGACATATTGGCTAGGCAGCACGAAGCTTGCACCTCCACTTTCCCGTACTATAACTGCCTTATTCAGAAAAGAGTTCTGTCTCGGAGGCCGTCATCATCACGGAAATCCCTAATAAAAAGAGTGGACAACAAGAATCTTTTCTCTTTAATTTGTACAATTAAATAGCTCTTAAGTTCATCAAGTGGGTCACGTCTTGGAATAGTTTAAGACTGCTTCTAAAGATCGCAATCAGCTGTTGGGCAATATGCCCTGTCAGAGGAACTCCTTGTACTTCAGGGGAATTATTTGAAATGCGATTACTGCCATAGCAGCCAGTTCAGCAGTGTGCCACATCTTCTTCAAACCCTTTCTTCATTTTTCCCCAGGAGGTTTCCAGCCAGATGCATCTGACGAAGTGGGCTGGAGCCCAAGAAAGTTTATTTGTTAGTCTTCAGGGTGCCACCGGACTCTCATTTTTAAAAAGACAACAGAGTCCTGTGGCACTTTTAAAGACTAACAGATTTATTTATCGCATGAGTAGACTAACACGGCTACCCCTTTGGAATTTGACTCATTTTTAAAGTTACTCACATGCCCAAGTTTTGAAGGATCAGCATCTAAGTGATTAATATTGAGAGAATACATGGCGGGTGGCACCAATATGCTGGCTTCAGAGTTTTGGATGAGTACATTATTTGTGAGTGGCTAAGTAAGGAATAAGTTGCAGAGGTCACTCCAAAAAAGTGCACCCAAAACATTCACCCTAACATACACCATCACGTGTTTTGCTATTGGCACATTTTAGAACAAAGATACTTTAGAAATATTTTTGTATAGCTAATATCTATCCCCCGCGCCCAGTTTATCCAGTCTATTCTTCTGCACTTATGGCAGGACCAAGTTTTATCTTTGAAGTAAGTCATCAACGTTAATCATCTCTTACGGGCTTTACTGAATGGGAATGCTGTGCTGAATCACTGCTTTAAAAGATGCAAAGAACTCAGAGTGATAGGAATTGTAAAAATATTTTTTTAAACTTCTAGGAAGATACCTTTTCTGTGTATCAGACCATCGCAGTTTTGAGAGCCAGTATCTTGTGATCATCCAGATATCAGGCAATCACAAAGCTCTCTCTGTCATAAAATGTCACAGGTAAGTCTAGCCCTAACGAATTACAACAAAAAGCACTGGATCACATCTTAAATGTGTCACTGATCCAGGACTGAATACTGTCCGAGACTTCAGAGAACAATTTAAATCTTGGTTTTTTGAGCTGTGAAAAGGTTTGTAGTGTTAGAATTTTAAAACTGTGCTGGCTCAGCACCTTTCAGGATCAGTCTCTCAGGTGACCATTCCAGCGAATGATGAGTTTTACCACTGTGTTCAAAGGAAGCAGGAGAGGGCCACAATTAAGTAGTTTGCCCCATGGGCAAATGTTACTGTGCTGTGTTAAATAGTTTTTGCAATTGCTTGTAGCCTACTTCCTTTTTTATTCCTTTCTCTTACCTGTGCAAATAGTGACAGAGGTTGGAGAGGGCTATCCACCCTGAATGTCTTATGCTTGAAAAGGCAGTGGTCCAGCTCCAGTGACTTTAATGGAGTCATATCACCAATACACAGGTATAGCCAATGGAGAAACTGAATGCAGCTAATTTAGAGCAGTGTAAATATTTTTAATCGGGCAATGGCTAGTGCACTGGACTGTGACTCTGGAGACCAAGAGTCTATTCTTGGCCCTGCCATTGGCCAGATGGAGGATGGGGGTTCCCTTTGCGTGGCTCAAAGTGGATGGAAAAATGTTCCCCTCAAATTTCTAAATAAAAACAAATGCTGAGCTAAGATTTAGCATGGAAGATTTCAACCTGAGAGGAGAATTTTTTTGGTGGTACCTTGTAAAAATGTAGCTGAACCTTCCTTTTATCCCACCCAAATCTAACCAGAACCATAGCAACTGTCCTGAGTTGCCCACCCTAAAATCCTACTTGCACCTTTCACAGACTAGAAATGTCTGCTCCTCTTTGATATTTCCTTTGTTTTCACAAAGACATAAACAGGAATGTAATTGTGTGGCTTGTCACTAGCCCTTTAAATAAATAGCCTGGCCATCTTTTTACTAGTTTGACAAGTTGGTTCCAAGCTCGGGGGGGTTGGGAGGGGGAGAGGAAGCTAATAAACTTTTAGTTACTTTGCTATTGTTTTCCTAAAACAATTTGACTTCCTTTCCGATAGCCCAAAATCCTTCATTAAAAATAGAGTAGCTGGGAGCCAGAGGAAGAGCTGATCTTGGGCCAAGTCGCTGCTTACAATACAGCCTGCGTAAGATCACATTTATATCCCGATCCACGACCACTCTTTAAAAGAACAGTAGGCAAGACAGCTGCCAGTGCATGTCAGGCAGAGCACAGGAGCTGGGAACCCCCAGCTTATTTCCTTCATGCTTTAGGGAATCTCTGGCCAATCAGCTAGTGTCAGACTACAAGAGGCTGAGTTCCAGGAGCCATCTGGGGTTTGTTTGCCCCATTTAAAGGGTACACCCTCAGACTAGGCACCCTACTGAGCACTGGACGCTAGCGGAGAGAGGCTTCCAGGCTGCTCTGGAGTCTGTGCCAACGCTAATACTTATCTTCTTCCCCCTGCATTGTGTGTTGCTCCCTCCACCTGTCCTGTATCAGCAGAAAGAGGTAACAGTTTATGGTTTTCTTCTTCTTCTACTGAAATAACATGCTTGTGTGAGATGATTATTGATCTAACTGGAGTGTACTTAATTATAAGACAGGGAGCGCTGTCCGGTGCCAAGATCCAGGGATAGAAAGGCTCAACTTTGAGCTCTGCAAATGACTTGCTGAATGCCTAGGCAAATCACTTAGCCCCACCATGAGTGAGTTTACAAGTGGGGACAATACACAGGGCTGCTGTGAAGCTTAATTCAATTAATGTTTGCAAAATGCTTTGAGATGCTCTGAGAGGCTGAGGAGGCAAAAGGTCTAAGTAGAACAAGCAGCAGCAGAAGAAATAAGGTGATGCGTCGTTATACCTAACACAAGGCTTGCAGCTAACCATTTACTTTAGGAAAGATGTTCGCTTCTGGCTTACAGAGATGGAAATCTGCCCTGATTTTAGTAGTTTTAAACTTTGTTTCTGAACTCAGATGAAACTCACACCTTTAGTGCTGTGTTTGTCTTGGACTGATATTCTGGGGCAGGGAGAGATTTGGGTGAAAAACATCTTGTTGAATTCAAACCACTGGAGATTTTATACTAAAAGAATGAAAGTGACTATAAAAATGGCTCACCTGGCCCTCAGGGTTTTACGATCACACACTGATGCAGTGCTCAGGGGGACAGTCTGCCCCTAAGAACTATGATAACATCTTCAACTTCAGAACACAACTGTACTATACCCAGAGGGCCAGCCCTCAGAAAGCAAGCTCTCCTGTTGTCACATCTACGGGGCTTTTTTTGTGATGGTACCCAGGGGTGCTGAGTACCGGCACCTTTTTTTCACAGCGATGTGGCCCCAGCTCCTCGCACCATGCCATGCCGCCAGTCGCAGAAAAAGCACTGAACATCAACATCAGGGACCTTTAGGAAAAAATGGTAGCCATGTCCCACTATAGACAAGGCCCCAATGGATTTCTGCCTTTTTATCACATTGAGGAGCAGGTTTAATTGGCATGGTGGCGAGGCCATGAAAGTCATGGCTACAGAAAAGTTCCTATTGCTGCCACCATTGGTGGTAGTCCAGCTGGGGGTTTTGTTTGTTTTTTTGTTTCTTCTTAAAATTCCCCTGTGTAGCAAAGTTAGAGGGAGAAGATGCATTCCTCTGGTGCAGCGGTTCTCAACCAGTGTCGGGACACATTACTGTTTCGCCACACAATGGTAAGCGTGTTGCAGAGAGCTGGGAAGATGGCTGCATTTGGCCTGGCGGTGGGGTGGGGTGGTTGGTGTGTCCTGTAGGGCAGTGAGATGGGGAGATGGCTTGATTCGGCCTGGGGGTGAGTGGGTTGGTGTGTCCTGTAGGGCGGCACCTCGTGACCAAGTGTGTCGTGACCTGCAAAAGGTTGAGAACCACTGCTCTGGTGTAACAGGCCCCTCTCTTCCCTGAAAGCAAGATGGTCGGAGAGCTACTTACCATCCCCACATCAACCTTGCACAACCACAAGGTGCTTAGGAAAGCAGGTGCCCCTGTATGAAACAGCCATCCCTGCTGAGTACAACTCTCATGGAGCATTTCCTTTGTGTGGTGAGCCCCCTTCTACTGCACCAGCTGACCTCCACTGTGTATTTGCATGGACCCAGATTTTTATTGGTTTAGTTGATTTATTTGAAGTCTATGGTACAGAATAAATATTGCCATTAACTACAGATGGGATCTATGCTAAAAAAGCCATGGTGCTAGTATTCCGCTCAGAGTCTCACTCTGGTCTCTTCCTGGGTGGGATCTGATAGCTCTGACAGGGCTCTGCAGAGAAATTTGCAGGCTACACAAGGTAATCTCTGGATTGCTCTTCTTACTGCCACTTGTCCTGGGGAGAATTCACTCCCAAATTCTCTTTCTTCAGTTGTGACTGCATAATATGACAGAATCAGCCCCATAACTTACCCATCTCTCTCTCTCTCTCACACACACACACACACACACACACACACACACACACACTGAAGCAAATCTTATCTCCATTTACAGGTCAATAATCTTATCTCAGTTTACAGATCAAATCAATCCAAAATAAGTGCATCCTCCTGGCTCTGTCTTAGGGTGAGAGAAACAAAGAACTAAGTCAGGAAAAGCAGAGCAACTCATTCCCCATGTACTACCAAGTACCACCAGAGGCAGGGGCCGTTTCATTTACAATACAGCCATATTAAACACAGCAAGAACAACACTTTCCACCTCTCTAGCAAACTGAAACCACTTTACAAGTGTTAACACAGCCATCCTAGAACTGCTCCAGTGAGTTAGGTCCATATTATGAATAAATTGTTCATCTTTTTATAGATCTACTTTTGGGAAAAAATCCCATAGAAATTCATAGAGATAAACCAACAGGACTCTATGTAAACTGAATAAGCCTCTGTAGAAATTACTCTAAATAATCTGAAGAATTTAATATTGTTCTCTTTTCTAAACCCCCCTCCCCCCCACATCCAAACAATAGAACTCCACAGCAGGTATATAATTGTCTATTTAATCATATATGAAGGTTCAAAAAACCTATAAAAAGGCTATTATTTTCTATTGCATAGGATTTTTTTATAAAGAGGAAATGTTGTAACAAGAGATTAAGTTTGCAGCTCAAGGACACACAGCAAATCATTGGCAGAGCTGGGATTAGAGTTAAGGAAGTCCCAGTTCTTGGCCCTGCATTCAGTTCACGATAGCTTCACTTCTCAAATGACTTCTTCTATTTTAACTGATGTAGTAAGCAAGTAGGGATCACAGTGACTGTATAATGTACATAGGAAAGAACTACATCTGACTACATGTGGGTCGCTGGAGGGAAGAAAGGCTACCAAAGAAAGTGTATGGTGAAACCACTTTTCAGAGCATAGTTTTCTTTTGCCAAAGCCCACATCACACATTCTTCAGATTTGTTTTCTGCCAGCCATCACTCAGATTGACTGGAATCTCAGCATTTGTACTCACCACAGAGGTCAGCCATTAAGTCAAAATGATTAATAGAACTGGACATGAGTATGGGTAATGAGTACCTTCAATATTAGATACAATGAAAACATTTTCAGAAGGGATAAAAACCTTCATGCTTTAGAACATAAGGCAAACTTTTAAGTAAAGGTGCTACAAAGACATGTCCCCTGTGCGCAGATTATTCCATGTTTGTCCAGAAAGGGGTTTCTTGCACCACCCGCTGGAAACAGCCACTGTCAGAGATGGGAGTGCAGGGCCACTGATCTAAGCTGATATGGCATTTTCTATGTTCCATGCTCAGAATGACGCATGCTGTATTTGGGGCTTATTTTAACTTCTGGAGCTGTGTGTGTATTTATATTTAGAATATTTATTTTGTTCTTCTTATGCGAGGCATTATTGGCTAAGTAAGAGACCGGAATCACAGAAACTCATCTGTGATTGGTTGGGCTTTATAAAGGAGCCAGAAAACACCATCTAGCTTTCTCTTTAGCTTCCATCCCATAGGAACTTCCTTGGATGTGGCTGGAATAAATGAGTGGGCAGCTCCGTCTCTATTAATTTAATAGAAGGTCTGAAACCAGGGTTTGTTATCTCAAAGAGGAGGTGCATACAACATGTGTATTGGCAATTGGAAGAGACAGTGTGAAGCCAGCAGTCAGTGCAGCATGAGCGTGTCTGAAGTGAGGAACAGAGAAGGGTGACAGAGAAAGATCAAGAATGGAGAAAAACTCATGAACTTGATTTTTTTTTTTTTTTTAAAAAAGAAAGATGGATAATTCAATTTGAGAGAGTGCAAAGGACAGGAAAAAATAAGTGTGGGGGGTGAGTGAGTGGAGACGAGACAGAGAGGGCAAGTGGGGGGAGAGAAAGACAGAAAAAGTGAGTAGGTGGAGAGAAAGAAAAGGAAAGGCAGAGAGAAAGTGTGTGTGGGGTGGGAACCAAATGAGAGAGAGACAGACAGAGAACGTGGGTGGAGAAGGAGAGAAGAGAGAGAAAGATTAAAGAAGCACAGAACAAACAACTGAAAAGAAGAACAAAAAAGAAGAGGAAGAAAAAGGAGTCCCAGGAAGAAGGAGGACACCAGAAAAGAGATCAAACATCAGGTAGGTAAAAACGTCATTTAGAAAAAATAATAGGGCTGCAGAGGTATCAAGGGGAAGTCATATTGCTAGAATCAAGGGAAAATGTGGGTGAGGGTGAAAATAAGTTTATCTATAAAAGGACTCTAAGGACTTGGACACACATTGTTTTTTCTATTGATTTTTATAACATCCAGACTATTAATGTGGATAATTGTGGACATTCTGAAAGTTTAACTTCTTCCATTACAAGAAACTGCAGAAGTTACAGAGGAACCTGCCGGTAGGGTGCTGAGATAAATCTCAGAGAGGTGCAATGAAAGTTTCAAATAGCTTCATTACAGTGAAATGTGCAGACTGTAGTACCAGTTAAAGTTAACCTCAGCGGGTAGCAAAGCTGTCCCAGGACGGAGGGTTAGGGGAACTCCTTGCTATGAATGGATTCCAATGTGTAAATGTTTCACACAGTAGATAGGGAGCAGCTTTTTTCTAATGCATGCTGAATGGTTTAAAATGTTCCACTTTCATTTCCTTGAGAGTGTCATATCCCAGCTACGGGAGCATGAAAATGCTGCATGGCATTCCTAGGGAGAACAATGGAAATGTACAGTGCCACCTCCTTAAAGTCTCCTTATCACATGTATTATGTGCGATGTGCAGTAAGTCAGGCCTGTGAGCCCTTTGTTCATTGAACTTCCTCTTTGTACAACCGCTGATCCAGCAAACCCAGTTAAAAACTGATCACCATAAAGACCTACAGAGACAAACACTCCGCACTATCCATTCTCACTACTAGCTCTTGTTTTTTAATTCTTGCATTGTGTTTACCTTTTAATATTGAATATTTGTGGGTTTATAGTAATAGCTTTCAACACATACCCAGCTTGAAATGGTTGCCTTTATCCTTTGCACTGTGGGAGATCTAGTGACAGGGCTTGGTTGTGAGAGGTAAAAGCCTTCATCTACTAATTTCTGGGTCAAGTTCAATCAAAGGTTTGTAGTGACCCCGTATAATCTTTATCTATCGATCGATGGACCGTATCTGAACACCTTCCACATAAAATCAGTATAGTAATAGCTAAGTCCCTAGTGGACTTTGAGAAATTTTGATAGCAGATCAGGGACCTAGCTAAATTGACCGGGTGTCTCAGTCCAGTTGAAAGAGGACAAATAACCACATAGTAAAGGACTAAATTAACAGCCTTGCTGGCAAAATTCAGAAGAGACACCCTTGGACCAAATGGGCCACAGCAACTGATCTCCTTTCTCACCACTAAATGATAGGGTTTCTACAGCTGAAGGGTGAAGTGCATTAGTGGGGTGACGTGTACAGGAGGTTTTCATTGCTGCTGCCTATGCTGTCCTTAATCTGTGAATAAAGGTGGGGAGGGGTTATGTGCATGTGTCAGTTACTCTAAAAGCCCACACGGTTTCTACATTTTCAGCATAAACTGAGCAACTAGGTATTTGCTCTTTTTCTGAAATTCTCAACCCAGAGCATCACACTTCCTTCCCCTCCCCCCTTTGACTCGGCTAGTTTGAGAAAATTCCCGAGGGTTCAGAGTTCAAAATGCTGGTCCAACTCTCTGAAGCTCTGTTCACTTGGGAACTATGCTAAACATTTCTGCAACTATAAGCACCAGCTATTTTTCCCTCCCTCCTTCATATTTTCTCCCAATCCTTTGGGATCTGAAATTCCAGTCCTTTGCTAGAAGGATTTTGAAGTTTACTAGAAAATGCAGGACTTCCTATCCAACTCCTTTTTTCCCTTCAGATAGATTTCACACATTCCGGTCATTTGTCCTTGTTTTCTGACTTACCTCAGTGCATTGAAAATAGATTCGCAGGAATGAGTAATTCAGCAGTCCGGCATGGTCGGCAGGGAGCATCTCTCAAAGCATATGTTGCACGCCTCAGGTGCTGTTGTGCAATGCACGAGGACAAAGTCTTAAAATTAGAAATGGTCACCAGCCAAACGTTGATCTTCGGGACCAGAAAGTACAAAGAGAGAAAGAAATTAATTTTCTGGCTATTGACAGAAAACAGACAAATCCTTGTGAACAACACTGCACACTCCAAAGCTTTCCTGAAACAAAAAAATACTTATATCCATGCCATAAGTAAGGGCATGTTTATATTTAAAAACTACCTTTCGTATCTGTAAAGGAATAAGGGGTCAACCTTCTCCTCTCCTAAAGGAGCCAGGGAGAGCTTTGCTACACAGTCCTCCGGTACCTCTTTGTCTGGCAGCACTGACCATTCTATTACTAACATGCCTTGAGAGCTGAACTGGTTGGAATTTTTCATATGACATTTTATTTTTCAACCAGAATGAAGAAGAGGCTCCTTGCCCCACTCAATGCACAATATGGAGCAGCTCTAGGGATTATGCAGGGTGAGGTAATAAAGGAGCATGGTGTTTGGAGAACACCTGCTTTATTTGATGCAGAAACTGGAAGGTGTGTGGTGAATAAAGCAGGGGATGGCAAGAGAAAAAAGGCCAGTCTCATGGCTAAGAGAGCGCTGCTCTGGAGAATTGGATGCTATACGGCTTCTGCCACAAAGTTTCTCTCATGCAATGCTAGACAAATGACTGAAACTAGACTTTTCACAGATGGTCACTATTTCTGTGCTCCTCATTTTCTGGGTGCAGAACTTGAGGCCCTAATGTCTGACTTACAGTGATGCTGATCACACACAGCTGAAGCAACTGAAGTCAGTGGGAACTGTGCTTTGAACACATGAAGTGCTATGTAGTGATAGATCCTCTGAAAAAGTAGGACCTAGGTTTCTCAAATTGGGCACCCAAAATCTGAGGCTAATTTTGGCCTTAGTCTCTTTGTATCCCTGGTCCCTATCTGTAAAATGGGGATAATATAACCCCTTCACCTCACTGGGATGTTGTGAAGGTAAATTCATCAGTGTTTTTGAAAACTAGAATGATGAGCACCATAGAAAAGTCCACATTGAAATAATTATTCTGTCTTCTGAGCAGGATTTGAATAATGTGCGGTAAATAAGGCACATGACCACACACTGAACAATGACAAAACAAAATATCGAACAGCAGCTCATAAAGTGAACACTGAGGGAAGCAGAGGTCCTGAGGAAATCATAATATGCAATCATGTAATTACAGACTGCATTACAATGCATACACGCAAGAGGACTGAATGAAGGGTGCACACACGACCGTAATTTTGTCATTTCCTAACTTTTGAGTGGTTGACTTTGCAACCTTAATAACATGCTTTAAATAGAGGAGACGTGTCTGAGAGAACGAGAGAGATCATACAAAATAAACCACCCACAAATTGCAGCCAGACTTTGTTCTGAATGGAAATGGCTGTCCAAAATTGCTACACATCACTTATGTTGAGAGGTAACATAGGCCATGATTTTTGCAATATGGACTAAGCTAAATCTGGGAATTTCAGCGATTTTCTAGAGAAAGTAGAGTTGCACTAGACCTCCACCTGTCCTGCAATCAGTTATTTTTCGTTGTCTTTGAGCTAGTTTTCAGTTGAAGTAACAGTGTTGCTTGCACCAAAATGAACTGAGTTTTCAAGTAAAAGCTTGCATGATGTATCATGTGCTTTTTCCAGTTTTATTGTGTCTACTGCACTCTTTTACCTATTAAGGACCCAGTCCTGCACATGCTGAAAGCATTCCCAGGGACTTTGAGGAAGCTGAGAATCACCCAGGAAGTGCTCAGCACCCACCAATAGCAGGCCTTATTACTGCTGTAATTTGATTTTATTTTAAAACCAGGCTTTAAAACATTGTGGAACAAATTCATTCTTGACTCTACTCCACTGAATTCAGCTGGGATACCCCAGGGCTGAGTTTGCTCCATAATATTTGATTGTGTTAATGTTCGATTCTATCCTGATCAAGAACAGAATGCATCAGATTCCACAGCCAGACCAAACAATAATACTCAGAGCCATTTAACTTAACAATTGGAGGAGTCTAAAACTTCCACCAACTCTTCAGATTAAAATATTCTGCATAAAGTTGCCTTGTATGTATGACATATGCCTGATGTATCCATCTAAACAGATGTGTATGTGTGTGAGCACTCACAGGAGGTGAGAGCTAATTAAAATCCCTTATTCTCTCTCTCTCTCTTTTTGTTGTTGTTGTTGCGACTGTCCTGCGGGACCCTAAGTGGGCCTGAGGCTGGGCTACCAGAGTGAATCAGCCCTGTATGCTAAAAAAAATAAAAATAAAAATAAAAAATAAGGCCTATGTTAACAGCTTTGTTTAAGTAATGCTAAAGAGAAAACAATCTCCATGATTAAGGGATTTGTGGCAACAGCATAAGTTAAAGTTCCTCTTTTGGCATTTCGCTTGGCAAGCAGTTTTGTGGTTAGCAAGCTTGTGCAAGTGTACCCTTAAGAGAACAGAGGGTGGGCCTATCAACGTAAAGAAAATCTTCTCCCCTTTCCCCCCCACCTTGCAAGATAAAATTGCTGGATGAAGCAGCTTAGATGGTATAGAATCATAGAATCATAGAATAATAGGGTTGGAAGGGACCTCACGAGGTCATCTAGTCCAACCCGCTGCTAAAAAGCAGGACCACTCCCCCTAAATTATCCCAGCCAGGGTTTTGTCTAACCGAGCCTTAAAAATCTCCAAAGATGAAGATTCTACCACCTCCCTAGATAGCCCATTCCAATGCTTCACCACCCTCCTAGATCTGAATATTGGCACAAAGCCTGTTTCATTGCATTCCTTGGTAAAGGAGACCAGACTGTTTACACATATCTAATGACCAAACCTGAACACAGGAGTGGGATCTGGAAGGCATTGCCTGACTAGTCACTGCTTGTTCTCTATAAATGCACACAGATCAACCAATGTAAGTTAAGAGGGATCATACAGTTCTGTGTTAGGTTTCAGCATCACTTTTTGCACCAATCATGAGAAGCCACCTGAATTTTAAGGGCCTACAGGTGCATTTCTTACTCTCCATCTCCTGCATTATCACTCCTATTTTAACATGATGTGTCTGTCCTCTCTGAAGAGGCCTCATCTACACTGGGAAATTAGGTTGATATTACTAAATTGCTCAGGAGTGTAAAAAATTCATACCTTTAAGCAAAGCAGTTAAACCAACCTAACACCTGGTGTACATTGCATTTGGGCAACAGGAGAATTTTCTCACTGATCTAGCTACAACCTCTTGGGAAGGTGGATCACCTAGACAGATGAGAGAAACTCTCCATTCCAGAGTCTGGCACTGAAGAAAAGCAACATCTGGTGGATGAAGGCTCTATATATCCCTGAAAGGATAGCTTCCGCCTTTTTTGCACTGTGATTGGATCTATGGCCTGTAAAATGCATAACAAGTAACATCCTCTTGAAATGAGCTCCTTATTGGTGTAGCCAGTGAATGTGTTTGGGATGGCAGGGTGGGGAGAGTTATTCCCTGCCTGCTCACCTCAAAGAATTTCTTCCTAGTGCTTAAAGACCACCAGGTCCCAGGCTGAGCCTTAGCTGCTGTATCTGATGGGACCTGTTAAGGAAGAGCCCTCTGTCTCCCTGCAATGAGAGAAACAGGGCAGTGTATAGATGAGCACATAGGTTTGGAAGTCAGGACTCCTGAGTTCTGTCACCAGCTCTGCCTCTGATTCCCTGTGTGGCCTGGAACAAGCCATGTTGGACCTCCTCCTCAAAGATCTAGAGATGCCTAACTCCTCTGATTTCAGTGGGAGTTAGGAACTTCCATACCTTTCAGGATCTGGGCCTTAGTCAGTCTCCACCTCAATGTCCCCATCTCCATCATGACGATAATGGCACCAGTCTTCTTTGTAGCATGTTATAAGGCTTAATTACATGGTACTTTGAGATACACAGAAGACAGTTACTATAGAAAAGTGCTATTATCTGAGCTTGGACAGCTGTGATGGGATCTGTAGATGTAAAAGAGCTCTCTCTGTGTGAATGGCCTATTAAGTGATTAGCACTTCTACAGGACATGAAGAGTCAGAGTCTCACTTCCTATGTAGAGAGTCTGACTGTAACTGGACAACTGGAAAATTCCCCACCTTGAAGGAATGGTTCTCCACTGGGGTACGGCCAGCAGAGTGGACTCCTCCATCAATTACCTCTTCCTCCCCAGAGGAGGGTGCATGTTGGGAGAGGGAAGTGCTCTACTCCACCAATTCTTATCTGAAGTATCTGACGTCCCCATCCTCCCCCCTCCGACTCCTCCCGCCACACTCCAACCATATGTCAGATGCATGAGGGATCTTTTCTTTCTTCATCCCCAGTTAACAGGCCTTTTATCTGCCTGAGAGTTTCTCCGAATGTGCATGGTCACTGTGCCTGTGCCATGTAAAGGGGAGAAGTGAGGGCAGAGAGATGGAGCAGATGCATCGTTATAATCAGTCTCTCCACTAATTTTAGAAACATCCTGCAAGGCCAGCGTCCTCCTGTCACCTTTTTGTGGGAAAAGTCAGTGCAAAGTGTTGAGCTCAGCTATTTATATCACTGTTGCTGGTATTTCAGTCAGTCTTCCAAGGAGAGTCGCTACTGGAGATTTGGCCACTCCAGGGCACAGAGGGGAGGGACGGTTTAGGGGAAGAAGGAAACTGTGAATTGCAGAAACTCAGGTGGTTGTAACAGCCACACTCTTCTACCTCATCAGTGTGAATTTCTTATCCTTTCTCTGAAGCCGTCACCTGTTTCTCAAGGTCAGTGCATTACCCAGAGCAAGAAGTAATGGTACATATTGGCTAAATACTCCCTGTCTGTCACACAGACCATGTGCTATCATAAAAGGAAACCAGGAACTTGAACACTTGCGTCCTCCAGGAGAAGGTAACACAAATGACAGCAGATATGAGTGCTTTGTACTCAGGCCAGCTTGATGTTCTCACAGGTGCTGCTTTTGCAGAAGACTTTTTATCTTAGAATTCTTCTATCATAAGGCATAAAATTGGTTTCCATGGGTAGTCTGGCTCTTTCATATTTGGATTCCCCTAATATTAAAATTGTTCCAGATGATTATTAAAACTGGCATGGCCGTTATTTTGTACAGTGCTGGGCTTTGTCATGTACACTTTCTCTGCTTAACTCGATTACTGCTGCCAAGATCTCATGACTGCACACAGCTCCTTTGTTGATCCAATGTAAAGTCAGCAGCATAAGAGACTGGGTGACAGATTGTAAGACTCTGTATGCATAGGCAGAGCTATTTTGTTGAGTCATCCCAATATCAGGTGCTGGGACCATACAAATTCAGGGGTATTTTTGCTGAGTCACACTGGGATAAGATCATGGGGATCTCCAATTGAGGAATGTGAAAAGACTTAGACACCCACATACGCACTCCCACTCTTTCCTTCTCAGAGACAGAAGGAAACTAGGGGTGAAGATGGAGGTTTACTGCAGGGAAAATGCCTATGAACAACCATCCTGGGGAGAAAGCTTAGCTCAGATATTCTCAACCAGGGAAGTCAGAAACAGGTTTTAGAGGACCGTGACAGCCTTTCTTCACTAGATGGGCAGAGGGGCAGGGTCTTGTCACTTTGCTCTGTTCTAACATAAAGTCATGACTTCAAAATATTTGAGAACCCTGGCTGGAGCTTTATAATACTAATAACTAAAAACCACCTAAACAAAAAGTTCTAGTCTTGTAATGGGTCTGGCCCTCAGTGAGGAAGAATCTAATCTTGCAATTAACAAGCAAAATCTTGTTTGCAATTAACAAGCAAAATAATTGTCAGCCATTGAAAATAAACTCTTCTGAATATGCTCCACAGGCATCTGCTAAGTTTTTAGCAGAACCAAATTGAATTCTACTTCTGTGACATCACAGACAACAGAACAGTAGCTACGAATTTCACTTCACTGAAATGCACAGAAAATGAATGACAGAAACTCATATTAATTTTAAAGTTATGAAATGTAAAGACATGAATGTGTGGAAATAAAAAAGATAAGGTTCTCATAATAGTATTAATTTGCCACATTGCATACAGGCCTGGTCTTCACTACAAATAAAAGGTGTGTTTTAACTTGAGTAAACTACCTTGGGGTAAATCCTAGTGAAGACAAGACAGAATGGCATTTTCCTGAGTTAGCAGGTGAGGCAAAGATTGTGGAGGAGCCTAGAGTTTGCTTCAACCTCCTCTTTCCTATGAAAACTCCATACTGTTGTCTTTAGTAGAATACCTGTTGTTAGCTACTTGAGTTAAGAACACACCTTTCTTCCAAGTGAAGACTCAACCCATAGTGTATAAAGTTAGGCATATACTTAAACAGTCTAATTAGTCATAGGAAATATCTTGAATGTGTGACGTGGGTAAATTAATGTTATTGCGAGAACCCTTGACATTATTTTCTGGACTTTTCATACATTTTATTTTATCACCTTAACCCTGCACTAATATAGACTGTTTATATTTAATTCATGTCTAGAACTGCAGAGTCCCCTAACAAGTTGTATACAACTAGAACTGATAAGAGGTTGTGTTAGGCCCATGATTCTAGTTCACACAAGACCAATGTGACAACTATTTGGATTTAAAACTTTCGATTGAAAAAGAAGTCTTTGCCTTGGCAAACAAGGTATACAGAAAAAAGTCAACTAGTAGCAGCCAGGGCTGATAGGATACAATCGCATCAGCAGTATTAGTCAGCCACCTACTCCAAATTATGGGAGGTTCCCTATCAAAGGCAGAGTTCTGGAGAAATGCATGCAAGTAGTGGACATGCATAGACATAAGAAGAGGGGAAAAAATGTATAGCTATATCTCTGTTCACTCAGCCATGTGGAAAAAACATTTCATCCCTAAGATCGTGCCATGTCATATTGAACATAGAACATGGGGAGTTATCAGGAGATATCAGGGTGGGATCACATCATACCCAATGAAGTTACCAAGCAACATCCAAGAAACAGGCTACAGCATTTCATAAAACTATTTATGAATAACTATTATCACCAACACATCAGCCTGTATTTAATCTTCTGCCTGCTTATAGCATTATTCCACAACACTGAAACTGTATATGACCTGAAGTCAGAAAATTCAGATGGTGGGACAAGAGATCCTTAGTGGCACCAAATTTACATGGAGTGCAGCTGTGTGGAGCAAACAGGTGACTAAGCCACCATGACGCTCCCTTGGCCCTAAAATGACTGAGGGTTGAAAAATCCTCTGGTACAATTTAGAGCAGTCTCATTGTTCTAGATTAAGGCAATGGAAGTAGTCTAAAATGGAACTAGGTGTGCCATCCAGGATCAGTCTGAGCACCATGCACTCATCCCTGCCCAGTCCCCTTCATGGCAAGCCCACTCCCCATCCTCAAACATCCCCTGCATGGAGTGGGGGAAATGAAGTTACCTAGCAACTCTCTTCTGTCAGGAGGAATTCTCAGCTGTCCCTTTAGGCCAGCCATCAGCAGCATAGAGCAGCAAGAGCAAGTTTTGAGGATTAAGCCCATAATAAGCTATAACTGGGTGACACTGTACCTACACCCTGCACTATAAAGTACCATGTTTTATTCCCCAAATTATATAATGGAGGGGGACTTATTGTTCCCACAATAATCGTATTCTTTTATACTTCCGTTTTTGTGCATGCAAAATCTCAACCATATTGCAGCAGTAAATCTCAGCCTTTCATAGAGTCTGAAACTCCACACCCCAAGGAAACCATAGACCAATCTCTGCTCAGGGAGAGTTATTAGCTCTTATAGACAAGTTAAAGGATGATTAGGAAAGACTTACATTTCTGGACTTTTGGGGCATCAATATTTTCCTGGTGCAGTGGGCTTTAGGATGTTACGATTGTGGTTTTTATGTTTTCCATTTGATAAGAGGTCATAAGGTTCTTAGTCTTTGAAAGGGGTGTCCTAGAAGGCATATCATCTTTATCAAAACACTGTATACATTTATAGCACCTCTGCCCTTGGATCACAGTTTTTTCTAGAGAGATATTTGCTTCACAATGCCCCTGTAAGGTAGGTATGGTAAATACAATTGGACCAAATTAATCTCTCTTATATCTCTTCTCCTCCAGAGTTACAGTAAGGCTGAATGAAGCCCATTATTTCCCATCTTACACGCAGGGATTTGAGGCTCAGAGAGGTTAAATGACTTGACCAGAGAGAATCTAGCAGAGTCTGGGATAGAAGAGAAACCAGATCTCTCAAATCCTAATCCTGAGATTTCGGTACAAGATCACCTTCCCTTCCCTCCCATCTGACCGCTTAACTAGTGGTCTCTCTAGATACTTTTAGTCCCATGGTGCATCTCAGAAGGAGGTTTCTTTTCACCTGAATGGTGAATTTTGACTTCCAAACTTAAAAATAGCAAGATGTTGCCATGTTCAGACAACGAGGTGTTCAGAAGCAAGCATCAAATATTAGAATTTGGATTGCAAGGCTGGTAGGGGACCTGAGGTCATTGCTGCCTCAGAAAATGTTTATGTTTTATGACTGCAATTGCTGGAATTTAAAACACTCAGAAACAATAAAGTTAAATCATATAGCTTGGTGGGTGGGTTCTGCACACTTGTTTTAATGGTGGCACTCAATCCTGAAATGAAACTCAGCAAGACAGAATGCTGCGTGCATTTCAAACATCTAACATGTTTGTGCCATGGACGTGTCCATTTTAAATATGCTACAGCAGAGGCCTAGCATATGCAACAGGAAGTGCAAGGATACGGCTCAGTCCTCACTTTAGATTCATATCTCACCTTTCAAAGTATCAATATATTGGGAGAGTCCCGAGTGAGTAGTTCAGTTGTCTGTACAGCAGAAGGAGACCACCTCAGCAGGTGCTGCAGAGGATAAATTGCAATGTAAATGTTTCCTGAACCAAGAATAAAGTCTGGTACATTTCAAATAGTTTAGCAGCAAGTTAAAGACTCTGTGGTCTTTATTTACACTTGATAGAAGCTACCACAACAAGAACGGATCAATCAATTATCTCATTTGGTATCCTGTCTCCAGTAGTGAGGCTCAAAGCCAGATGCTTAACCCACATCATTATAATGAACTGAAGTGGGGGTGGAGCGCAGAAAAATGTTTCAGCACACACATTCACCACAGATTCCTTACTAACTCTTTGTGCTTTTCAAATGCAGCATTTTCTGATTTAAGGGCATAAGTTCCCCTCACCTTTCTCAGAACCTCTCTCTCTTGCCATCCTTTTCCCACAGAGGCTGTGAGCAGAGATGGATAACTGGAGCTTCCTGGGAGAGTTCCTTGAAGAGGTCCACAAGCATTCCACCGTGGTGGGGAAAGTCTGGCTGACCGTGCTTTTCATCTTTCGCATGCTGGTGCTGGGCACAGCAGCAGAGTCCTCATGGGGAGATGAGCAATCTGACTTCAAGTGTGACACTCTGCAGCCTGGCTGTGAGAACGTTTGCTATGACCAGGCTTTCCCTATCTCCCACATCCGGTACTGGGTCCTTCAGATCATCTTCGTCTCCACCCCGTCCCTGGTATACATGGCGCATGCAATGCACAGGGTGCGGATAGAGGAGAAGAGAAGAACAAAGGAGGCAGAAATGAGGGCAAAAGTGATTGGAAACAGTAGCGACTCTTACCACCACCAAGAGTACCCTGTGGCAGAGAAGACAGAGCTCTCCAGTCGGGAGGAACCAAGTGGGAGAATACTACTCCAGGGCAGATTGCTCAACACCTATGTCTACAGCATTTTGATCCGTGTCACTATGGAAGTGTCCTTTATCGTTGGACAATACACTCTCTATGGAATCTTCCTGAAGACCTTGCACGTCTGTCAGAGGCACCCCTGCCCTCACCCGGTAAACTGCTACGTCTCGCGACCCACAGAGAAGAACGTCTTCATCATTTTCATGCTGGCCGTGGCAGTGCTGTCTCTTTTCTTGAGCCTAGCTGAGCTGTACCACCTGGGGTGGAAAAAAGCCAAGGAGAAGTGTGCTAAATCTTACAAACCCAGCCCCCCTGTGGCTATTGGCAAATCAGAGCCTGCATCCCCCATGGAGATGGCTCAAAGTTGCACTCCCCCCCCAGATTTTAATCAGTGTTTGGCCAATCCCAATGGGAAATTCATTCCCCCTTTCAGCAATAAAATGGCCTCTCAGCAGAACACAGCCAACTTTGCTACTGAGAGGGTCCACAGCCAAGAGGATGCAGCTGGGGAAGGCCAGTTTATCCAGATCAACTATACACAGAGTCCTGAGGCACCCAATGACTCTGCCCCCCATCAGGTCTCCAATGGCTACTTCACTGAGAAACGCAGGCTCAGCAAGACCAGCCATGCCAGCAGTAAGGCTAGGTCAGATGACCTGTCAGTGTGACCTGTTGCCAGATGTGGCAAGGAGGAAGGGAAAGCCTTAGTGCTAAGCAAAACTTCTGCAGTGTGGCCTTGAATTCCTGTCATTCTGTTCTCTGTTTTATGGACCTCTGTTCATTTTTTAGTGAATGGCACTGTCCTATTCCAGACAGTACTTCTCATGCCTTAAAAATGGTAACCTTTCCCAATAGGGGGCACACTGGCAACTTGCTAGGAGCCTAAAGACTGCACTTAATTTGCAGAAAATGCAGCAGTTTGTAGCCATCCTCATATTTAATGGAGAGGCACTACCTACAGGGACCACTGGACCTGCCATTCCTAGCCAGTCCTTTAGAGATGCGATGTTGGCTAGCAGGACCTGTTGCCTCCAGAGATTGCATCTCCCTCTGAAAAATGAGTCTGGCCATGAGCTGCAATATTGAATTCACCAAGCTATATGTTGGCCACATCACACTTTAATAGGAGCTATATCCACTTTGCAAGCACATTGAGTGACAACTTTTTTCACCTGAGAAAAACAGAAACTAAAACACTAGGCCTTCTAAATAATATTTTATATTTTTCCCTCTTCTTTTTTCTCTGCCTGGGCTCTGCTACCGGCTTGCCGTACCTATTTCAACTAAATGTGCAATGGATTTTTACTTGAATTTTGACATTATGTATGTAGTCCCTCAAGATCTGACTAGTGGTTAAGAATGATCTGTTTTCCCCCCAAAATAAAATGCCTTGGTGTCCAACCCTAGAAACACCTTCATCCCAGAGTCAGACCAGCAGACAGACCTGGCAATCCTGGTTACCAAGACTACCCATTGAAGGGGGTCTAAGGAATTTTCCCAAGATACTTATTAACCCAGTTTCAAGAGAAATTGCCACTTAACCAAATAAATAGATTATCCCATGGAAGCAACTATGTCACTGGTAAAAATGAGGGATTATGATGTGGAAAGATGTGTTTTTTTTTCTTTTTAAAAGAATTTTTAAATAAATTTAGCTCTATTGAAAGGATGCTAGATTGACAGCCCTAAACAGTGAAGTCCAGAGCATGGGCAGTGCTTGGGCCAATTTCCTACACACTGCCATGTCAATAAATCTCAATCTCATTCTGGAGGAACCTCTTAAAGTGAGAATATTGTCCCATCTCCATGACTAAATCTGTCCTTGGCCACTCTTCAGTTCTTATGACAGGCACCTGTTCATTAAGAAATCGACAAACACATCTTTTTTTCTTTCACTACACAAGTCATTCTGAGTCATCATCAGATGGCAACTTTGAGTAACAAGATAAACTAGGATCCCAAAATGAGGCTGTTCAAGAAGCTATTAGGATGGTTCCTAGTTTCCAGACCCCATCTTAACCTCCATTCATTTGGCCATTGCAGAACTGAAATGAGGGGATTAAGTTTACCTTTTTGTCTTTGGAGGATAAACTAGCCTAGTCCAACCTACTCCCTCTCATTTACCCTACCCTTATGAACATGTGCAGATGCTTATGAATGGCTGAACTGTGTGGGGCTGGGCTGGGAGTGATTTAAGACAGGACTGACCTATTCCCTCTGATATCTGCGGTTGAAAGAGATTGTCACTCCTTGAGTCTGATGCAGAGCTTGATTTGGTACAATTACCTATACATGCACCGGGGGGTGGGGGGGGACATTTTAGTTTGTAAGTGATGTATGTACATGTATTTTTGAATCAGGAAAAGATGTGTGCTCTCCTTAACAAGAGATTTGAAACAATTGTGCCTAGTTTGTCCTAATAAAATTTGGATACCATCTCCTCTTGTTCATATCTCTCCTCTTACATGGCCAAGAATGAGCTAAGAAAGGAAGAATGAGTGGCTAACATCTATGGGTTTCCCAACTTCTGCCCCTCAGCAGTCACAGATTTCCAAAAACAAACATGAGCCATTGCTTGGAATTGTGAGGTGGGAGCAGGAGGGAGGAAATATACGGTAAACTATAAATGTTGAAAAACTATTGTTTTACAGGCTGGCGAAGAAAAGGGAACACCCCACCTCCTTTGGTTTATCAGAGAAGGGAAAGAACACAGGAAGCCAGCTAAAGGCAAACAGTAGTGGCTGGAGCTGTGTGAGGCATTCCATTGTGCACTAGATTCTGCCATTCTTTTGCACCCAAGAGGCATGTCTCAGAGGGAGCAAGGGCAGCTAAACCTGGCCTGAAGAGTTCAAATGCGCTTCCATCAAAACCAGTCAATCAGGAAGAAAGCCCTCTAGGTACCTGATCCTGAAAGAAGCTGAGTACTCTCACTTATCGCTATCTTCAAAAAGCCGTTTTGGTCACTCATCTCTTTCAAGATTAGGTTGTCTGACCCACAAACACTGCTCCACTCCCCTGTCCAAACAGCTGACTTTTCTCCTTCCCAAACCCAAGTAAGAGTTTCTTGCCCTTCCTTTGCTACCACCTCTGAGCCTACAAGCTTCCTTTTATCCCCTGCTCCATCTGTCAAACTCAAGGGGCTCTCCTTCTTCCCCCTCCCCAACTTCACCTCCCAACCCATGGAACCTTGCTGGCTGGAAAGCAGAAGCCAGGGGTAGGGTTCTATCCTATTGACACTGAAGGGGAAATTTAGGAAGAACATAATTACTCATGCTGGAGGACACCAGGGCTAAGACCTCTACTCCTGAGGAACATTTTATGGATTCTTTAAGGCCACATGTGGCAAAATCTTGGTTTGACATACCAGCTGAGAAATGGCATCATTAGCATCACAATGTTCCCCAGCACAGTGCAGGAAGGATGTTCCAGTGATCCAAATTTTCAAAGCAGTGCACCTGCACTTCTGAGAGTACCTGTCCCACACATGCAAACTGCTGTAAGCACATGCATTGAGAGGTCTGTGTGTCTAAGTCAGGCTAATGAAAAAGCATGCATACACTTGAGCAGTCACCTCTTTCTTTGAAAATTGGGCCACTGAGTTATCACACTATGCCCTCAGTTTTCTTTGGAGATCTTCCATCCAAGTATTAAACCAGGCCTGACTAGTCTTAGTTTATGAAAAAAAATGGGTCCAAAGTACAACTCCCCCCCCACCCATTCTATTAACTGTACCCCCCACAAAAAATGCATGGGTATTTAAGTCTACTCATTATAGACATAGGGTGGAGCTGGAAAATTAAGATACGGATCTGTATTCAGATTGCAACCCTCCCAAATTCAGGGATGTTCATACCAGAAAACATGGTTCATGCGCATCTCTTTGACAAGATCACAACCCATCCATTCCCTAGAAAACACGTGCATCAAAGACAAACACTGACCACATATTCTCCTCTGCATGCTTCCCTGACTAGGTCTTCTGGATATAACTGAGAGAGGATGCATAATGGATGGATATGATGCTTGGAGTCCATTGTCAAGCCTGCCAGTCTGACCATATCACAATGGGAGTATTTAGTTCTAATTGTCAGTAAGCAGGGGAGCACATGCTGTCCTTTCAGGCAGGTTTCTTGCACACTGGATTGGATTGGATGGATGGGCAGATGGCATTAAGGATTAAAAATGAAAAACTGAAGAGTAATATAATATAGTATGCTATTAAAAGTCAAGATGGCAGTATCATCAGAAAGGCAAAGAGTAAGCAAATAAACACACCTGAAATTTTACATTATAAATTATGATTATTTTACAAATTCTGGGTGTCGTTGCAGGCTGCAAGAAGTAACTCTGCAGCCACATGCAGCCTGTGGGCCACCTGTTTGAGACCCCTGAGTTCAGGGCCGTTCCGGGGGGTGGGGGGCGAACAGGGCGATATCCCTGGGCCCTGTGGTTACATGGGCCCCATGGCCCCCGTGGTTACGTGGGCCCCGTGGCCCCCCCCATGGCCACACTCTTCCCCCCCTGCTCCACGGGCCAGGAGCACTAAGCCCGGCCTCTGGGCTAGCCCTCCTCGCCCCTGGGGCAGAGCAGGTGGCCGGGGCCTGCCTCTGGGCCGGCCTGCTGCGACCTGCCCCATGCAGCCAGGGCCAGCCCTCAGCGATGGCCTCGGGTTCCTGGCTGAGGCACGGGTTGCAGCAGCCTGCGGTCCCAGCTGCGGCCAGCTGCCCGCTGGCAGCCTCAGCCTCCCTGCCCGGGCTGGCTCCCTGGGGGGGTGGAGCGGCCCGCCTGCCCTCCAGCCTGGGGGGGGGGAACGGGGCCCCGCCTAGGCCAGTTGGCCCTGGGCCCCGCTCCCCCCATGGGACAGCGCAGCCTGAGTTAAGCTAAGCTGATAATACTTATCACACTATGCCCTCAGTTTTCTTTGGAGATCTTTCAGCCAAGTATTAAACCAGGTCTGACTAGTCTTAGTTTATGAGAAAAAATGGGTCCAAAGTACAAAAAATCCCCATTCTAATCAGCTGGAGTTGACACTTAGTCTTTAACTCGTGCTATTCTGAAGATATGATATGGCTACCATTTACTTTGCAAAACGATTTGAATTAAAGAACATCTTACAGATTTTAATTCTGCGTTGATTCTAATTTACTGGGGACCCCTCCGTGTTCTAATTCCATTTTCTCAATAACTCAGAATCCTGGCACGTGACCTGGAGTTCCTGATTCATTTACTTAGAATGCACCAGCTCCACCATGTCAGAGAGTCTCCTCTTCTGTTGCACTTCAAACCAGATCAGCATGGCCTTCTCTGCCATAGCATGTCGAATAAAGGGGAAAACAAACAAGGAGTCCTGTGGCACTTTTAAAGACTGACATTTATTTACCACATGAGCTTTCATGGGAGAAAATCCCACTTTGTCAGACGCTTTGAAGAACAAATAAAGGGGCTGTCTGAACAATTCAACAGTCACCTTGATTCTACAGCCTTTTGCTGCTCAGCTGTTGAGGCCTGGATTGCTGATTCTGAGCAAGGAGAGCAGAAAAACTAAGTCCACCCAAGCTCTTAAAGTGAAAGTATTTAATCCTATAAAAAGAAAATCTATATTTTAAAAAATTGCTAATGCCAAAACTAACAAAAGAAGACAGTGATACTAGTATGAATTCAAGACTACAATCTGCTCCCCTGCCTGCATTCGAACAGCAGAGAATGGAACTGTTTAGCGAGGAGACAAATGAGGGAGGTCCACAAACTAATGAATGGTCTAGAAAAAATAAGTTGAGAATTCCTCTTTTGCCCTTCATGAGAGCAAGAGGCTAGTCAATGACTTTGAAAGCCAACGGCTATGTCTACACTGGCAAGTTAGTTCGAATTAAGGAAGCTTAATTTGAACTAACTTAAGCCTTGGCTACACTAGGCTTTAATTAGTTCGAATTAAGGACTTCCTTAATTCGAACTAATAAATTCCCTTATACTTTTCGAAGTAAGGGTTAATTCAAACTAGTTAGCTCGAATTAATCAATGTGGCCATGTTAGTTCGAACTAATTGCTTAGTTCGAACTAACCGGCTCATTGAATTCAATGCAAATCGCTAATTCAAACTAAGCAATTGCCATGTATGGCACTTGCTTAGTTGGAACTAAAATTTGCTAGTTTGAATTAAGTTAATTCGAACTAACTAAAATTAGTTTGAATTAGTTAGTTCGAATTAACTAATTTGAACTAATTTTAGTAAGTGTAGACATAGCCAATGTGTTTAAAAGTGACAAGGTAGAAACAAACCAGTTTCCAATGGATCTCGTTGCCAAGATCATGGTAGGATCAAAAAATGAGTACATAGATTCATAGACTCGTAGATGTTAGGGTCAGAAGGAACTGTTTTGATCATCTAGTCTGACCTCCTACATAACACAGGCCACAGAACCTCACCCATCCACTCCTGTAATAGACACCTAACTTATGACTGCGCTACTGATGCCCTAAAATTATGATTTAAATACTTAAAGGGACAGAGGATCCACCAGCAATGGAGCCGTGCCCCATGCTACAGAGGAAGGGAAAAAACCTCCAGGGCCTCTGCCATTTTGCCCTGTGGGAAAATTCCCTCCCCACCCCATATATGGCAATCAGCTAAACCCTGAGCATGTGGGCAACAGTCACCACTTAGACATCCTGAAAGACTTGTCTGTAGTAACTCAGAATCCATTCCATCTAACGTCCCCTCACAGACCATTGGGCATATTTACTGTTAGTAGTCAAAGATCAGTTAATTACCAAATTAGGCTGTCCCATCATCCTATCCCCCCCCTCCCCTCCCCATTATCTTATCAAGCTCAGTCTTGAAGCCAGATAGGCTTTTGACTCCCACTGCTCCCCTTGGAGTCTTTAAAAGGGGAGGACTCTGTTGTTTTTCTGCAATAGACTAACACAGCTACCCCTTTGGAATTTGTTTAGTGAAGGAATCTATCAGCTATCACATCCAGGAAAATCTGGGCTTTATTATTATTATTATTATTATTAGCACTTGTCCTCCAGTCTATATATGGGAGGTTAAAGTCTCCCATAGTCACACAGTTCCCAGTAGTATTTACTTCATTAAAAAATATTAAGGAGGTCTCTATCCATAACCAAATTAGATCCCATTGGTCTGTAGCACACCCCAAGTACTATCCCAGGTGAAGCTCTAGTAGTTTTCTTCCCCAATGTGATTTTCTCCCAGGCAGACTCTCTTATCAATTCCATCACTTCCAATTTCTTAGCTCATGATTGATATATAATGCTATTCCACTGCTTTTGGCTCTTTCTTTCTTTCTTTCTTTCTTTCTTTCTTTCTTTCTTTCTTAAACAGCACATAGCCTTCAATACCTGTTCTTACAATTACATTGCATAGGACAAAAAGCATAAGGAATATAAGGCATAAGACAACCACTAAAATCCAGATCTCCAGTTGCCAGTATTCACAATGTCAATTAAAGTGAGTGAGTGCTCAGTGCTTCTGAAAACCATGCCTTATTATTTTAGGGTTAGGAAGATGCTTCCACTTTAGATCATTCTGTAATTGCCTACTACAGAGTTTCTTGCAACTTTCTCTAATGCAGCGGTTCTCAAACTGAGGGCAGTCCCCCTAAAGGGGCACAAGATGGATCATTAGGAAGGCACTATGATGTCCCCCCCAAACTTATGATGATGGAGTTGTCTCCCTCTGGTGGGTGAAGGGCACAGGGCTGACAGTGGAGCCTGGAGGAGATGGGGACCCTGGCGCCTCACATGGGTAGCCCTGGGCAGGTGTTGAGGGATCCTTAGGAGGGGAGTAGAGGTGGCAGGAGGTTGTTGTGGGGGTTGTGGCTCAACATTGCTGGCAGAGCTGGGGACAGAGCCGGTTCAGCTCCATGCTCTGCACTTTGCGTCGCTGCTTCCATCTCCAGTCAAAGCACTGCTCCTGGCAGCCACAGCCCATGGCAGCCACAGCCCATCTCCCACAGCAGCAGCAGCCTTCCTGCCCACACCACTGCCAAGCATGCTTACTGCGCCACTGCTGTGGGTGGGATCTATGTCTGCACCACTGCCCTAGAATAACCCTAATGACAAAGTGGATCTATCTCTGCCACCACCACCATTTCCTCTAGCGGGTCGCATCGGGCTCCAGAGCTGTGGGGGAGCTGCTGCTATTTCTTACCCTCCCCAAATTAAGCATGTAGACCCTGGTTTTTTTCCTAAAAGGCAGGGTTTGGGGGAAGCACAATTGTTACACAAAAGTTCACAGGGGGCTCCATTTAAAAGGATTGAGAACTGCTGCTCTAATGTAACTTGTGCTGGCCAGCATTGGAGACAGCATGTCAGAATAAGGGGACCACTGACCCGATCCAGAATGGTGACTCCTACGTTTCTGCTGGGCTTCAAGCAAGCATTGGATACAGCTGCTCACAACGTTTGGGGTTTCTACGGTAATTTCTGATCTGTAACTATCTGACACTTGCACTGTCAAGATGACTGAGGTTCTTTGAGAATCCACGAACAATTCAATGACTAGGTATGTTTGAACTTCCATCTAATTGGCATGGTTACAGCATCGCCATGGTGAATGGGGTGAAAGGAAACAGAGGTAAAGTGAATATACTTCTCGTCAGTAAATTTGAGGAATTAATGTCAAAACATATATATTTTCTCCAGTTCACATTTTTAAATGAATTTGATTTGGCCTCATTCACACCCCTTTCTCTTCTACCCAAGAATATTTGAGAAATAGGATTTGACTGACAAAAATGTTCATGGAAAGGAAATTTCAATCACGTCTGAACCTTCACTGAAGCCAAATTTTAAATTCATATGTGCAAATATTCACACTAGAGGTGTTTGTGTGTTCACCCAGTCAGGAAACAGAAACATCATGTGACTCCTCTGACAATCACAAACAAGCAAAACAGTTCAAATTTTGAATATTTGCAATAAGTCCAACAGAAAATTATTGTAAAAGATAGTTGTAGATGAAACTGGAATAGCAAATACTTCTAAGGGACTTGTCATCTGCTTGCAGATATTCTACTTGCAGACAAATGGCTACATTTAACAATTTATTAGTTGCAAATTATTCTGTCAACTCTAATTACTAGTTCCAGATGGTGGCCAGGAATCCCCTAAATCTGTCCAAAAGGCCCACTGCAGGATCATATTAAGGGAAACAGAGCACCCCTGCTTTCTTGGCTGGTCTGATGAGTGCTCTCCCTTCTGTTTCAACCTGTTTTACTATTGCTGACACATTCCCCTGGTTAATGTCTACCTTATTAGCTGTTTATTATAGAAATAGTCTTCATCAGTTAGTTTCCACTTAAGGTTTCATAATATTCTGAAGCACCCATAGGCCCCAATCTTGCAAACACTAATGCTTGTAAGTGCTTTGTGAAAATATGCCAGCTCAAGTACAAACTACATTGACCTGTCTTTTAACATGATTTTTATAGTACCTATCAATGTAGAAGTACTTTCCATAAAAATAATATAAAACAATGCTATTGTCCTTGAGGTTAAAAAGACTCACTGAGAGAAAATAGAAATCTGAAAGGCTGCAATTATCTTTCTTTTTTTGCTTCCTGTCTGAAGTTGTGTAGTATTGCTACACCTTATTAAACATCTGTCACATTCCACCTCAAAGATTCTTAAATTAGTTAGATAGGCCTAAATCATGTCTATACTCAAGCACATGGATAACTGTACTTATGTGAGTAATATTAGTGATGCCAAGTGGATAAACTATGCATTAACTAGCTTAAGTGTTTGCCAGATTAGACGCGACAGAGGAGAACAACAACTTGGGTGTATTGGTTGATCACAGGATGACTATGAACTGCCAGTGTGATGTGGCCAAGAAAAAGGCTAAGCAATCCTAAAATGCATCAGCCAAGGCATTTTCAGTAGAAACAGGGAAGTGTTTGTATCATTTTACAAGGCACTGGCCCTTTATAAGGCACTGGCCCAGACCCACTAACAGCAATTCCAGGCCCCAGGGAAGAACAGTCAATGGCCCCCTTAGAAAAGGCTGAGGCTTCAGACCATAGGCAGATGGTGAAGTCTGAGCAGGTTCTCTGGTGCAAGAAGTCAGGAGTGGACTGTGGAAAAACAGATGATCTCACAGGGTGATGATAACATTCTTTAGATTCCACAAGTATCTCTGGAGGATGTGAAACAGCAGGTGCTAAAGTTAAACATTTTAAAATCAAATAACTTGCACCCAAGAGTTCTAAAAGCACTGACTGAGGAGCTTGCCTGACCATTGATTTTCATAAGTAGTTACAGTTACATGCAGCGATATTATGTACAATGTCCTTGTATTTTCAGACCTTTCCACAGGACCTAAGAGAAGTCTCCCTTCCCGAAGATCTCTGATTCAGGGCTCAGTTAGCCCTGGTCCTCCCCCTTGCATTGCCTCCTGCACCTGTTTCTAAATCAGCCCTCAGCTGGTGTCTAATTAATCCTTTAGTTCACCCAACCTGCTATCCTGATAAGTTTCTTTCCCCAACCAGCTCTCTCTGCAGGAGCCAAGTAGTGCCAGAGTGATCAGAGTGCAGGCTCACCCATCCATTTCCTGCACTCTGTCACATTCTGTTCTCTATTTGGGGAAATATTTATTGAACACTTCTGCCTCTTCTCAATTATTATTGATAATTCTACCATTTCTTTCCATCTAGTAGTGAACCAATATCATCATCAGGATTCATTTTGTTCCTAATATAGTTTTAAAATTTCTTATTGTCTTAATAACTCTGCTTGCCATAGCTCTTGCCTTGAAACCCTTGGCTTCCCCCTATCAATCTTAACTTCTGATTTATATTCATTACTATCGACCTCCCCTTTGTTCTATTTTGTATTTTAGAGCTGCCTTCACTTCTCCTCTACATCAGGTTGTTTGTTTGTTTTTTAAACCAGCACAGCCTTTTTCTTTGATTATGGTTTTTTGGTATCTAATAAGGTGTTCTTAGATTATTCCAAATTATTCACATTTTTCTGATTAAATTCTTCCTTCCAGCTGATTTGACTCATAATTATTTTCAGATTTGTGAAATTGATAGTATTAAAGGATCACATATACATTACTGGTTTAGATTTTATTCTGCTTGCACTTTAGAAATGTGATCAAGCTATGATCACTTGTAGCTACCATTAATACTTAGTTCTGTAACCTATTCTTATTCTGTTAGGTGAAGGTCCAATGCAGAATTCTCCTCCTCTAGTTGCAATACCTTTTGAGTTAGGAAATTGTCATTTAGAAATTCCAAGGATGTTTTACTACTGGCAGCATGAGACCTCCAGTACCTGGCTCAAATAGAAATTCCCATGATCACCCACCTTTTTCCCTACAAACTGTAGATAGGTGTGAGTAAAGAAGCGGTCGTCCTGTTTCCTACTGTGATTTTGTGGTCTGCAGCAGACAACATCTACTACTCTCATCTTGTGCTTTATCTGTTTAGGACATTGATCCATAAGCATTCATAATCATTTTCTTCTTAGTTCCCAGTGACTAAGAAATAGGTAATGCAATTTTTTCTATAGACTACCATTCCATCACTCTTTTTGCCCACCCAAACCTTCTTAAATAGGTTATAATAATTGATTTTAACCTTCCAGTTGTGCAAGTTATCCCACCAGATTTCAATAATGTAACTAGATTGAATTTAGCCTCATAAATAAGCAATTCCAGCTCCTCTTGTTTGTTATCCAGGCTCCTGGCATTGATGTATAAGAATTTCTTCTCTTCATATCATTTGATTTCTTGATTAATTTTATTCTCAACACTTCAATTTTGTGCTGATTGAGTGCTCATTCTTCCCTCCTTTTACTCTCCCCTTTCATTATTTGTTTAGTCCCCTTTTAACAACTCTAGCCAGTCTGTCTCTGAGGAGATTGGTTCCCCTTCTACTGAGGTGAAGGCCATCCAAACAACACAGCACCTTCTCCTGTTGAAGGTGGACCAGTGTTCCACAAAACCAAAGCCCTCCACCTTACATTACTCACTTTGCCAGTGGATAACTTTCAGAATCTTCTGCCTTCTGTTTTCCTTCACTCAAGAGACATGAAGGGTATCAGAATAGATGTCTTGGACATTCTTCCTTTTTAGCATGTGGCCCCAGACTGACACCCACATGGATCATCAGCAGAGTAGGAACCTCTGAATCCATCGCACAGAACTCTGCTGCTCAAATTAACAGAGTAACTGATAGCAGAGGTAGGTTGTCTTCCTATATGTGAACCAGCACTAAAAAGGGGTAAGCTACATACTTTCCCATTGGATTTCACTACTATTTGCTCATGCCAGAGGAATGGCGAGACTCTGAAAACTTGGCTTCATTTGCAGGTGCTCTATCTGGTACAGACTCTTCCACTCTTCTTCCCCCCACAAGGGTGACCTTTTATGCCCACCCCAATCTGTCTTTATCCTACCACCACCTTCACATTCTTATAACAGGAAGTACTAGGCAAGCTTAATAATAGGTAGCACTAAAACTCTGTCTGTAATTACTGCTTTATGAATGGAGCTAATTACCCAAATAATGAACTGAACTATCGCAAGCCCAGGAGAGGGAGAAGAAGGAGATAGGAGAGAAGCCACCCATCTTTACTGTTTCCTGGATTTCACAATATTTGGTGGTTTTCCTTAAAGCCCCACCTTCTGGAGTCACTGTAATGTTTTAGAATCTCAGTTTTTATTTTAAAAATGTTTATAGCCCTACTGGTTGCAGAGGACAGTTTGAGAACATGAATCCTAAATGCTCAGACACCAGAAGGCACGAACACAGACGTCAAAATGTAGGGTCTTTTGGGGTCTGACTCATGATTTTTGTTTGCTTCCCTGTGAAATGCCTTCCTTTGCTAGAAGATGACTGGCGGGGACTGGTGTATCTCCCTGGCATCCATCTGAAAGAGCAGTGAAGCTTCCTCACAGAAAACGGCTACTGAGGGAAACCTAGAAGGAAGTGCCCCATGTACCAGCTCCAACACAACCAAGCCTTTCTCCCTCCTGACTTGACTGCTCACACCACAACTTCAGAGGAGGAACTCTGGGTGAAGATCCTGCCCAGGTTGCAGACACCCCAGTGACAGGCAGAAGCCAAATCCCTTGTGGTTAGGCAGTCACTGAGAATGCCATGGGATTTGATGGCATCTGCTGGAAGTGCTGTTGTGGCAGTTCAAGGAATTGTGTTGTCTATGTCATTTGCTGTACGTATTATTTAACTTCTGAATGCCGAGTTCGTCATTCTCCCCATCCTTATGTAATACGCATGCCAGCTTGTGAGATACCATGTAGTAGTCTGAGGAATCCAACCTGCCGACAGAGTATTACTGTTTCTGCAACTGTCCTGGTATCAGGGCCGTCCCTGGGGGGGGCGCGAACGGAGCGATCTCCCTGGGCCCCGCGGTTACGTGGGCCCCGCACTGTTCTGCACCCGCAGCCCCTCCTCCCACAGCCACCCCTTTGCCTTCGGCTGTGGAGTGGGCCAGGAGGACTATGCCTGGCCTCTGGGAGGGCTACGCCCGGCCCCTGGGCCGGCCCTCCCTGCCCCCAGGGGGGAGGAGGCAGGCCCAGGGGCGGAGCACGTGGGGCCCGGTCTCTGGGCCAGCCTGTCCCACACAGCCAGCTCCCCCCCGCAGGTGGCCTCCGGGACCGGAGCTGGCTCCGCTCCCCGCCCCACAGGTGGCCTCGGCCTCCGGGGCTGGAGCCGGCTCCCTCCACAACAGGCGGCCACCGGGGCCGGGGTCTGGGTCGGCTCCCCACGCCAGCAGCCTCTGCCTCCCGGCCCAGGGCCGGCTCCCTGCGGAGCGGGGCCCCACTTTAGCCAATTGGCCCTGGGCCCCGCTTCCCCCATGGGATGGTCCTGCCTGGTATTGGGTAGATTCTGTTTATTCTGCTGGATGTTGCCAAGTGGAGATGCCAGGCAGGCACTACTTCAGAACTGAATATGGAGATCATTTATATCCTGGCCACAATTTTTACCTACATACCATAATACTTGGCATGGCATGGGAAGAGAATGAGTGTATTTGAAAGGAGTCCAGGTGCTCAAACAGCCCCCCAGCCCCAAACAAGTGTGTGTAGCCATGTAGGGAAACCACTCGTGTTCTCTCAGCTGCCCTCCTGCATTCACAGAGAAAGGAAATTCTCGCTGCACAGGGAGCCTATCTTGAAACAATAAAATTGGAAAATCGGTGTTTTTGGAAAGGTGGGTGAGCTGAGCAACTGCCAGTGAGGGCTGGGAGCTAACATCAACATATCCTGAGGATAACCTGAATTCTTCTGTTCTCATTTGTACCAAAACTCTTCTTGGCTCCACATCACTGTGATGGACCCTATGCCTATCTGCTCCTCAGACATGCCCAAGGGGAGCCTGCTTCAGGCAAGAACACAGTTCCATGGCCAAACCACCCCCCAGCTCCCAATATATCATCTGCTTTCTGAGAGAACATCTCCCATGACATGCAAAGGAGATGGGTCTTGAAGGAAGGCAGAAGATTAGTCTGAGCTCAATTTCACTAAATAAACCCACAGCTGTGCATATTCAGGGGGTCAACCACCATATTCAGGGCCAATTAGATTGAAGTTTCCGAGGCAGGTGATGAACAGAACAGAAATCACAAAGGGACTGCAGGGAACCTATCACAGAGTTAGATTTCCTTAACAAAGCTTATGACCCCTCTTGGATCAAAAAGTCATGCCCATATCTGTCACAGGAGCAATAAATACAGAAGAGAAGAACACATCCATTGACTTTTTATGCATACCTTCACTGGTTGTTAAAACAAAATCCTCCTATTCCTCACAGTGCCACTCACCAGAGCCAACACACTCAATCTTTGCTATGTGCAGGAACTATCCTGGAAATCGCTTTAGTCACCAGCTCCTACCCTTAAAAGGAATCAGATTAGCAGGGAGGCAGCCAGCTCTGGGTCAGATGGATGCCTGCTATTTTTGTTTTGAAGTAGATGCTGTGCCAGCTGTTCACTTCTGGAAACAAAGTTGGAGTTAAACATGAAGAATATCCTTAACCAAACTGGATGCCAGGCTAAAGACAAGGTTTTCAAAAATGGGTGCTTAAAGTTAGGTTTCTAAATCCATAAGCTAGTGCCCTGGGCAGAGCTCAATGTTCAGGGCTTTGAAAATCCGGCCATTGATTTAGGTGACTAAATAAGGAGTTAGCAAGTAAACTTTAAGCAGTCTTTTTTAAAAAAAAAAAAAAATCTTGACCTAGCTCTCTAATGGCTAGTAACCCACATATATAAAGATGGTACATACACACACAAGCAATCACAATATTTTCTTTCTTATCACAGATGCAGGATCAGTGAGGAAAATTACAGGTCCTGAGAACATTTCATAGAATGGCAGGACTGGAAGGGACTTCGAGAGGTGGTATAGGGCCTGCATTTGAGGCAGGACCAAGCATTATTTAGACCATCCCTGACAGGTGTCTGACCAACCTGCTCTTAAGAATCCTCAGTGACAGAGATTCCATAACCTCTCTATGCAATTTGTTCCAGTGCTTAACGATTCTGACAGTTAGGAATGTTTTTTCTTAATGTCCAATCTAAACCAACCTTGCTGCAATTGCTCATTGCCTCTTGTCCTATTTGTATTGATCAGCCAAAACATTTCAAGTTCAGGCGTGTCACGACATCAGATCGTAACAGCAGCATGATCTAAAGAAACAAGATGTATTCACATTTCTGTCAGGGGCTTACCAGGCAATTTTGGCCAAGATTTTCAAAAACAGGAGTCTCTTGCCTCCATATTTAGGTGACTAAATAAGTGGCCTGGATTTTCAGAAGTGCAAGGTACCAAGGATAACTCCCAGAGCTACAGGATGCTCAGCATTTTTGAAAAATCTCAGTTTGGTGTCTACATATGTGTTTAGAAGTCTAATTTTAGGCTCTTATTTTTTAAAATCTCAAACTTAAACTCTTATAATCTCTTAGTTTTCTCATCTGTGAAAAGGAAATGATATATATTCATTTCTCAAAGGTGTTGTGAGTCTTGATGAGTTAATTCTTGAAAAGTTGTTTCAAAATGTAAAATGCAAGTATGATTTCAACTAAAATTGTGTCTAATTTCCACCTTGCTTTTTGCTATGTCAGGCCCCAGTGCAGCAAAGTACTTATGCATGTGCATTTAGGATGATATTATCACTTCCCCACTTTATAACGTTATGTAGCAGGCCAAAAATTCTTTAGGTTTTCTGCTGCCATCTCACAGTGAAAACTCAGTTTAACTTGCTGTTTGCTTCCAGCCTAGGTCTCTCTAAGTATTATTGCTTCTCAGCTTTCTCCTTCCCATTAGATGTATGTTTAGATTATTTTTCTGTAAATGTATGAGTTTCTGTTTTACCAGGGTCTATTTATTTCCTCCGCATAATTCTAGTTACTCTAGGTCCCTTATTTTCTCATGTTTCCAATACTTCCCAACTGAGTGTAATGTGTGAATTTAATGGTATGCTGTTTTTATCCCATTCTAGATAATCAATAAAGATATTTATTAAATAAGAACAGACCTAACAACAATCCTTGCAAAATCTTGCTGGATATCCACAACTGAACATGAGTGTCAGTGGTATGCTGTAGCTGAGGAGGTGAATGTGATTCCTGGATGTATAAGCAGGGGAATAGTTAAAAAAGGAGTAAGAGGGTGGTATTACCTCTGTATATGGCATTAATGAGACCTTTACAGGAATACTGTGTCCAAGTTCTAGAACTTAGCCTTCAGAAAGGATACTGACAAATTGGAGTGGGTTTACAGAAGGGCAACGAGATTGATTTGAGATATAGAAAACATGTCTTATAGTGAGAGACTAAAGCTCAATATATTTAGTTTATCTAAGAGAAGATTAAGAGGTAACTTGAGCATGGTCTATGAGTACCTCTATCAGGAAGAGATTTCTTACCACAGACAGTGCTTTAACCTAGCAGAAAAAGGCATAAAAAGATTCAAATTTGTCATGGAAAGGGTAATTAACCATTGGAACAACTTCCCAGAGATGTAATGGATTTTCCATCACTTGCAATCTTTACATCAAGACTTATCTTTTAAAAGTTAATACTATAGCTCAAACAGAGATTATGGATTTGACACACAAATTACTGAAGGAGTTTCTTTAGCCTGTGGGGTCAGACAAGGCCATCATAATGATTCCTTCTGGCCTCAAAATGTGCCAATCTATGAAAACCTTGCCTAACATTGATAAACTATGGTTTATTATTATTGTGCTTTGCTTACAGTGTTCCAATCAGTTTTCAATCCATTTAACAATATGCATGAGCAACCCCATTTGAATTAATATTATTGAGAGTAAGGTATCATGTGATAACATATTTACTAAAAGATATACCAAATTCCATTCATCCATTCATTTTGTAATACTATCAGATGATAGTCAAATTTGGCTGGGAAACTTTCTTTGCAAAAATAAAATGTTGGGATGTCTTCATTTGAGATGACTGGCAGGGGACTGGACTCGATGACCTCTCAAGGTGCCTTCCAGTTTCTATAATTCTGTGGGATGTTTTAAAGAGGCCTGATTTTCGAATGGTGGTGTTCAGCATGAATGAAAATCAGACTGCTTTAAAATGTGTCAAACTAAGCACACAAAAATGGCAGAGGGTGAGGGGCAAAATAGTTAATGCCTTTGGAAAATCTTGGCCGTACACATATTTTAGGTCAGCAAATAGACTTCATGAAATTTTGGGAGAATAAAAAATAAGAAGTGTATTCCCAGGTTGAGAAACCCCATCAACTAAGAATAGAATGATGAGTTATAAACCTTTCAAAACAGAGATTTACAATGGAAACTCTGACAAACTCCGAACTCTAGCAATGCCTCCAGGCACCACTATAAGCCAGAACATCTTTCAAACCTGATGGGGACTTTTAAATTGGGCTAAAAATAAATGTAGAAATGGAGAATTATATATATATATATATATATATATATATATATATATATATATATATTGTTAAGGAAAGAACAGGTGCTCTTTAGAGGCAGTGTAAAAAAAGAAGAGCCATGCATACAAACACCAAACTGAGCAGACTTGACCAACCGCAAAAGCATCATACATTCCCTCCTTCCCTTCAGGATTCTCCTAGCCCACCAGTCATAATCATCTCCCCCCAGAGTACTAAAGCTCCCCTGCGGCAGTGCCTGAGGACTCCCAAGCCTTTTCAGCTCATTCACCCAATGTATTCACACAATTCCACCCCCTGACCTCGTGCGGATTACTGGATTTCTGAAAATAACATGCATGGAACAGCTGGTGTGGACAGAAATGTCTTGAATGTAAATACCGTGGTCCCCGAGACAAGGCTTGCGTCCCCTCTTCTGCCCCCAGACCTTGCCTCATCCCCACCCACATCAAATGTAGGGGGTCTATATTAAAACAGAAAACAGTTCAGAATACTAGGGGCTACACAAAGGACTCAAGTGCTATTGGATATCACATCTGACTGATGCTGAGACCCACTATGTTCTGCCAGCAACAAGGGGTCTTTAGTATTTCAAGATTTACCTAGGCTGAGATGATCTATTTTCCAAAGTTCTGTATAATTACATCGCAACATCCCCTTGATGTAGTTTTATGTTTGGGACGGTGGATGGGCACAGACTGCACACAGCAATCCCATTTTTCAGAAGCTTCTGTCCACACATGAAATAATGTTATAATCACTTGTTAGACTAGGACCACTTTGTAAATGCTCAGAATTGTTGCTTCCCACCACTCCGAGGGCAGAGAAATAGTTGTAACTGGCACGTATATAATCATGTATCCCTCCAAATCATCCCCAACTCTCTACAAACTATATGTGCGCAGAATGGTGATTGAGGTGGCAGAGGGTAAGAATGTGAAACAGTTTAACACAGCCCCATTGGAACATAAATTTGCCATAGCAATTCAGAGAACTGGTCCATCATTACAGTACCTGGCCTTTGGCAGTAGCCTGTATCTGATGTTTCAGTGAACGGTGAAAAGTGCCCATAGTGCATCTGGACAATTTTGTTATACAATCCCCAGGGGTCAAAGCAGACTGGCTTTTACCATCTTGTCAAGCTAGTTCTTGGAGAATGCTACATTGCTTAGTTCTTACTAGTTTTTAGACAGTACTACTCCCAAAACTAAACCCTCCTATATAAAAAAAATGTTGGATCTCTATAGTTGTGAAGAAAAGTTTCTTGCTGCTAACCTAGTAATGTTTGTCTGAATTTGCAGGCAGCCAGAAGCAATAGATCTGAGTGATGTGAACTACTCCACTCATGTCAAGGTGATGTTAGCTATAAAGCATGTTGATTTTTTTAGTCTTGACATTTATATTATTTCTCTGCTGATTAAATAAAAAAAGAGGTGGTGTTGGTGCACGCAAAGCATGCCAAAAACAGAGAGGGACACTACAAAGCTCTGCTCCAAATGGTATCTCCTTTTGGTGTCTGAGGACGGGTAGACTAGCTTTGCAGTGACATTTAGGAGAGAACCATAACTATTTTTTCCAGTTCAACCTCTGTGGATCATACAAGTCAGAGATTGGCAACATTCCTCCCATTTCCAGACATGACTTGCTCACAAAGCAGTTGGTTACAGAGGCTACTATAGACAGATTGAGTAGATTAGGTCGCTTACTAACTACAGCAAACTAAAATGCAATATAGTGTAGTATACCCATTTATAAATGCACTTCGGCCCTCTATGGGTGGAATGCAGTTAATGTGCCTATGTGGATATAATTGCAATCTTTGATACGGTGACTGGAGACTTTATACAACAAGGAAATAGTCTTTCTCACTGGAGATGGGTAATAGGGGAATTGAGTCTCTTTTGGCTGCAGTGTTAGAGGCCTGTGTTTTTGAAGCTGAAGGCTGCAAGCTCTGCTTCCCATGCTGCCTATGTAGTGAGCTGCAACCACAGTCACTGTGTACTTACATAGCCATGAATAGTTACGAATGGCCAAAGGAAGACGGGCAGCCCTCAGCTATGTTATCTAATTAGCAGAATACGGAGAGCTAGTGACTTCATGTGAATAGAGGGAAATGGTATTAGAAAGTCAGGAAATCCTTTTCACCATTTGGATAATATATCTACATACTGCAACTCATTCAAAGTGGACAATGAAACCTGTCTGATCAGTTTCACTTTCTGCTCATAGTTAGTTTCACTTGCTGGTTCTGGTGCACTGGCAGGATACTATTGTTGTCTTTGATTTCCAAGTACTGCAGGAGGCTATTTAAATCTGCCTCCCCACTCAGGGCAATCACCACCCAATCTGAAAGGTAATAAAAGAAGACCTGAGGATTTATAATCCCTCCTTTTCCCCCTTGATTTTTAAAAACAAAGCCTACATTGGGGTCATGCTGCTACGTTTGATGCAGATGCTTTGAGACAGATTCATCTCTGATGCAACTCCATTGGCCCTAATGGGTTTACAAAAAGGATGACAATAACCCTTTGTCTGGAAGAAGGGCATTACCTCCCCAGCAACATGTATCCCAATAATGAGCAATAAAAACTAGGTTTGAACTTTTAATGCTAAACCAGTTTTTGAGCATATTTACATTTAATATCACATTATAATACAAGTTCCAAAGGGGTAGCCATGTTAGTCTATTTCAGAAAAACAAACAGAGTCCTGTGGCACTTTTAAAGGCTAACGGATTTATTTATCACACGAGCTTTCATGGGAGAAAATCCCACTTTGTCTTCGTCTTCAAACCATCTGATGAAGTGGGATCTTCTCCCATGAAAGCTCATGCGATAAATAAATCTGTTAGTCTTTAAAAGTGCCAAAGGACTCTGTTTGTTTTTATTATAATACAATAATAGTAATAATCAGGAAGGTTGTCTTGTGCTCAAAGTAATGGACAGGAAGTCCTGGCTCTATTCATAGAACAGCTACACACTCACTGTGTGACGTTTTGACTTTGTCAAAAGTGAGAGTCATAATACTAAGATACATTAAAGGGGAGTTGTGAGGCTTAATTCACTGTCTGGAAACTCTATAGAAAGTCAATGTATGTATTTATTTATCAGGAGAAAAATAAGAATAGCAATAATAATTAAACAGGTACAGGTCTTTGCAATGCTAATGAATTTCAGCCGGACGGAAACTTGGCATCCACTTTCAGGAGGTAAGTTTGCCTGAAACCTGTTTAGTTTTTGGAGTAGAACTAACTCATCCCAGAAGTACAAACCATATCAATGCTGGCATTTTTAATAGCATTTCCCTTCTTTGCTGGTCATATTAGTATAGATGGAGTGGGGAACTATAGTTCATTAGAAAATGTTTTTGTAAAGATGAGGCATCTTAGAATAAATTTCTGCACAGTTGGACAAAGGGAAAAAGGGCAACACCATTTGCTAAAAAATGGACAGGCGTTGTCTATTTTGGGGAACCCTCCTCTAATTGCACACACTTGCTATGGCATGTTATATTTTAAAATATAAGCTTAACAGGAATGGTGCAAAGCAGCAGGAGTCAAATCCCCAGAGAGGCAGCATTCTGCAATCTCCCTCCCTGTAGATTTAAAGAGCTGTGGGCTATCTGTCAGGGAAATACTAGCACAGAAAGCAATGAAGTCGTGGGCCTCTTTCCTTGCTCTTCCCTTCCTTGTTTATATTTCATTATTCAAGTCTCTCTTGCTCGCATGGCTGATATTTTCTCTTTTTTTTTAACTAATTCCTCCACACATTTATTTTCTCCCTGAAAACATAATACATTTCCCTGGCCACACTCACAGTTTTGAGCAGCTTCTTTTTTCCCCTTGTTCTTTCTCTGTTCCCCTGGCCTCACTTTCTTCCCTGGTTCTCTTTCCACTGTCCTCCTCCTATTCATTCCTTTTGGTTTTCCTCTGTTTTTGTCTTTCCTCTAAGTTTCATGTAGTGTCTGCTGGGCTAAAAAATATGAGGACTCCCACTTGTAAAACTAAATATGCTCTTCATTAACAGAACTTCACAGAGGTGCTATAGCTAGCATACTGGCCGTCCGCACAAAACTGGCTTCCTGGCACCCACTCCAACCTGTGCTCCTTCCTCTAAGTTTCATTCGAGCTGCTACACCCTATCTCCAATCCTGCCCATTCCCGCATCTTTTTCCTGGCCCTTGCCCACAACGCCTGCCAGCTTCATGAGAATGCTGAATACCACCAGGCTCCTTCACTTCATCTGTCCCCTCCAACCAGCAGCACTGTGTGCTCTGCCTGAATCACATCGGCAGCACAGAAAGCCATAGGGGATCCCATCAACATGAGAAAGAGAGAAGAGTGCTGCTCCAAAAGTTCCTTAGGACCCTCAGTTAGAATAGGCAGTGTAGGGAGCTGATGAAGGATGGTCTATGATTATTGCACAAGAATGGCGCTCTGATGATCTTGGGTCAAATTCCTCTTCCACCTCACTCAGGGAATTGAAGCACAGAGAAACTGTGTGACTTGTCCAATCTGTAAAATGGGGATAACAGCAATTATACTTTGAGGGCTGTTACGAGAATACATTCATTAATGTTTGTCAAGTGCTGAGATACTATGGGGCCATATATGGAGATAGCTAGAAGTAGTGGGGAGAGAAGGCTTCATCAGGCAACTTTGGAACCCCAGTTGGGTAAGGGACTGCAGGGGTCACTGATACTCTCCCTCTAGAGCTAGGCTGGCAATACAAACCTTGATTTGTCAGGAGAAGTGTGGTGGAAAGTTGTTAATGCAAGAAGCTCATAGGTCAGGCAGGAGGCTTAACAGACCTGTGAGTGTCAAACCAGTGCAAACAGGACATTTAGGAGCATAAGCAAGAATATTCCAGTGTTTGCCTCTCTTTGTAAGAATCAAATTCTTATTAAAGAAAAGAATGTCCATTATTAAAAAGATAAGGTACAAGAGGAACTTCTTAATTCAGATAACAAAAACATGGCCATATTATGAGAACCTAAAGACATTAACATAATGCTGAGGTATCCTTTGTCCTTCATTTTCTTGAAGTCCTCCTTACTGATAACACTGTTATTAGCTGAGTGCAAACGACCTTACACTCACCTTGATGGCACTTTTCTATGTGGATGTTTGTCTGCAACACAATATCTTCTGCATCAATGTACAACATACGATTGATTTAAATTAAAATCAGAACATCAGAAAGGGAGAATCAGGAACCCACAGGGTATGTCTACACTGCAATATAAGACCTGTGGCATGGCCACGGCTGGCCCAGGTCAACAGACTCAACCTTGTGGGTCTCAGGTTGCATTCGGGTTTGGGATGGAGCCTGGGCTCTGAGCTGACCCAGGATCTGAGAGTCATTCTGAGAGTTTTTTATCGCAGCATAGACACACTCACAGAGCCCCAGCCACCTGGATACTAGAACTAGCACCTTCAACCATCTCTATATCTGTTTATATTTCAAAGAGCCTATTGATGACACAGCCATGAGCACTTCCAGCATAAAACCACCCCATCTTCCCATTGGAGTTTAAAATGTTGACATCCTGAAAGAGGAGGGGAGAAAGAAGAAGAATGATGCAGAGAAGGAGGAAAGCATGGGTGGAATGGGGGACAGAATGGTCACCACACATTCTTAGATAAAGGACATAGAGGAATTAATAAGAATAATGAGAAATGAAGTTGTGTGATTCAGAATTAAACATCTTTACAAAAGAAAAGGGGAGGAAAGATTTATTAATATAGGTGCTTCATAGATTCATTATAAATTTAAATTAGTATATATTACACCGCAATGATATCCAAGAGTCTATCTATAGATTCCATACTATGCTGCAAAACCTCATTAAATAAGGGGAACCAAATGTTTGAGGGAAATAGTAATGGAACATGGAATGTTTCATCTCTAGACTGCGAGTTCAGATCCACCTTTGGTCAGCTTTTACCTGCCCTTCCTCTTCCAGATATACTTGTGAAGCAGCAGACCAGGTGCTAGCTCATGCCAAGGTCCCCATGTCTCATTTGTACACTGACAAATACATATCTGGAATCTGTCTGCCTCATTTGTGTGTTAGTATGGTTAAAATATGCACTAGAATTATAAGAATGTGTTTAGATTTTATTGAATGCTTGTGAGTGCTGCATGCATTACTTATAACATCTGTATTCTATATTTTAAGGTAGTATTTGAGCACTTACATTGTGAGCCTCTATGACTATATAAATCATGAGAGAGAGAGAGAGAGAGAGAGAGAGAGAGAGAGAGAGAGAGAGAG
>ML685767.1:20850387-20887325 GCA_007922175.1 Pelusios castaneus | reverse complement strand
GAGAGAGAGAGAGAGAGAGAGAGAGAGAGAGAGAGAGAGAGAGAGAGAGAGAGAGAGCGCGCATTATTTTTGGTAGGAGAGTAAAGGTGCAATTGACGTGGGTAAGTGACTGGTCTTTTGGGACTGAAAGTAACCTTAATATTGTTGTGACTCTTGGTGGACAGAAACATCTATCACAAAAACAACAGAGTCCTGTGACACTTTTAAAGACTATCAGATTCATTTATCACATGAGAAGCATCTGACGAAGTGGGATTTTCTCCCACGAAAGCTCATGCGATAAATAAATCTGTTAGTCTTTAAAAGTGCCACAGGACTCTGTTGTTTTTCTGCAATAGACTAACACGGCTACCCCTTTGGAACTTGACTACATCTATCACAAAGGTACACTCACCTACGTGGCAAGATAGATGGGAGTACTCAAGGGGAGTGTCTGTGACTTCAAGTTAAGGCTGTGAGAGTGTCTGAGTAGTCTACACTTGATAATTGGTCTTACAACCAATGTGGATTTGTGCCCTGGGTCTTAGCAGTCGGCCCTGAGGTTGGCTCTGACACTCTTGAGTCCCATCAGGCAGCAGTACAACACTCTTTTTTTACCAGTTTGTTTAACTCGGCTTTTGTTTTATAATAGTTCTGTAACCAGCATAAATAGTTAGTTTTCTTTAGTATTCCTACCTGAAGATCCTCCATGAAATGACAGGAGCCAGATAGTGTAGCAGACAGGTGAACAGGTAACCGAAGCAGGGAGGTGAAGAAGGATCAGTAGAATTCCAGGATGGTGGTTCAGCTAAAAAGTCTCTCTATAAAGCTAGAGAAATTTCCCAGGAGGCTCCAGGACTTGGAGATTCCCCCAAGCTCTTCCAAGGATGATGCTAGAAGAGGATCCAGTGTCCAACAGATCTTAGATACACAGATCAATGAGGGGTCGGAGGGCAGGTGCGTTCCACTGGACAAGAGCGGATTCAGGAGGCATAAAATATGAGGACTTTGACTGGGGAGAGAGCTGGATCTCTTTGTCTGCTGTTGCCTTCTGTGTTTGAAGATAGCAAGGTATTGTGTTATGCATTACAGGTTCTCCTCTGAGACACCCCAATGTCAGGAAGGCAGTACACATGGCAAGTGAAGAATGGAAGTGGCTGGGACTCTCAGGGTCTGTCTACACTTGTAAATTAAGTCGACTTAAGCCTACTCTGCATCCACCCTCGAGTTTCTTTAAGTCGACTTAAGCTGTTGCTTAAGTCGACTTAAGGAAAAGTAAAGTCGACTTTGTAAAATCTAGTTTTACATTGACTTTACTGCTTAAGTCGACTTCAGCAGTGTGGACACCCTAAGTCGACCAATGACTTAGGGCAGGGGGGACAAGGGAGCATCATATGGCTCCCTGGCAGAAGGGACCCACTGTGGCTCCCTTGTCCTGGGGAGCCCCTGCTCCCTTTTCCCCAGACCTGCGGGTCCCAGCAAGAAGGAAGCGGTGGCTTCCTTTTTGCCGGGACCCGCAGGGGTCCCAGGCAGAGGGGAGCCGCTGGCTTCGTTCTAGCCATGACCACTCGGTCCTCGCTAGAAGGGCTCCCTGAGCGGTCCCGAGCAGAAGGGAGCCGAGTGGTCTAGGGCAGAAGGGAGCTCCATGGTCCCTTCTCCCCCGGACCAATCCGGGGCTTGCTGGCTCTCTCCTGTGTGGACTCTCTAAGTCGACTTAATACGGTTGACTTAAAGTCGACTTATTAAAGTTGACTTATTTAAGTTGACCTAAATCACTAAGTGTAGACATAGCCTCAGAGAATCACAACACAGAGTGCTCACTGTAGAGCTTCCACCCCTTTATCTAAAGGGAAGAAAGACCATTCGCCTGGGCCCTAACAGGGGTGATTGGGATGGATTTGCTTTGAGCCACTCTACCCAGACCATCCTTTTAGTCCTTATTCCTTCCTTTCCTTTCTCTACGCTTCTGTCTCCCAGTCAGATGCTATTGCACAGCACCACTGCAGATTCTTTCTTAAATGTCCCCAACACTGATCTGTCTCTCTCATCAAACCATCCCCTAACAACACCCACACACTTACACTCTCCTAGTCAGTGCCCTATGAGACACACAGTGATCATTCTGTGCCGTTCATCAATCACCTTTATCCACTCCACACCCAGGTACCCCATCAAACCACAACTCACCACACTGCAAATTCCTCTCTATGCAAGGACTACAGAGGAAGATAGGACTTGAGGAAGGGTTGTCTCCCCTTCTGCCACAGCCATCCACAGACTAGGGGATGGGGAGCAGAGAGGAGCAGAATCTTCTCTCTATTTGCACCCTAGGAGGTGAAGGTTTCTCCTCCTGGCAAACTGGGGCTGGGTGGCTTGCTCTTGCTCAATCTTCTCCCTGCCCGTGGATTCACATATGCAGCTCTCAGAAGCTATGTCTACTAGAAAAGCTGTCGACTTTTGTAAAGTTGACTTAATGAGGTTGACTTTAAGTCGACTTAAAATTGACCTTATTGAGTCGACTTAACAAAGTGGCAACACTTTAAGTTGACTTAGTCCACTTGGTTAAGTCGATCTAACTGCCCTTAGGTCGACTTAACAAAGTGGACTTATGCGTCCACACTGGGCTTAGGTCGAGCTAAGGAAGGGCTAGGTCGACCTAAGGAGGCTTAAGTCGACCTAATGAGTGACAGTTATTAAGTCAACTTAAGCTTTCATTAAGTTGACTTAAGGAATTTCTTAAGTTGACTTAATGAAAGCCTAGTGTGGACGTGGCTTAAGTTGTCGACTTAAGCCTCCTTAAGTCGACTTAAATTGCCAGTGTAGACATAGCCATAGATGTTAAGTCTAAAAAGGACTATAATCCAGTCTGCCCTCGTGCATATCACAGGCCACTCATGACAAGCCCAGTGATTTGTATCATTTCTTTTGAACATATTAGGGATGAGAAGGGCCTGACAATACAGATTTTCTTGCCAGTGACTCATTGGGTTGTTTCTACTTCTCTCTTTTCAAATATTTTGAATGGAGAAGACAGAATACACTACTACTCTCCATCACTGGCTGCCAAGAGACATTATTCTCATCAGTGCCACCTTTTAAAATACCTGCAACAACCACTCACAAATCCCTTTCACCTTGTATAGACAGATCAAACAGTAGTTCTAGCTGGCAACCCAATTCCCCCTAATTTGGAGAATGTTAAATGTTGCCCGTCCAGACAAAAAAGTGAATGGCTGTTTTCTCTGCTGTGGACACTTTCTCCAGCAAGCAGTCCAAATCTTTTCCAACACTCACTACAGCCCTCTAGTGGACTATGAGGTTATTTAATTTATTTTTCAGACAATAAAACTCACTTTGATCTCACCTTCCTCCATATGCTGTTCCTCTGTGTTTGAATCCCAAAACCTATTCTGATTTGCTGAGGCAGCCTGACCTGATCCTGTCATACATTTCCCTGCATTTAATTTCCTCCCATTCTGTAAGTTCCCATCTTCAAAGCGTCTGATGAAGTGGGATTTTCTCCCACGAAAGCTCATGCAATAAATAATTTTGTTAGTTTTTAAAAGTGTCACAGAACTCCTTGTTTCTTTCACTAAGCTTTAGCACCTCTTTCTGGAGTCCTAAAAGATCTTCCATCACACTTCAAGCCTGAGGGAGGGGAGATTTTTTATATGAACATAACGAAGAGGGCCTACAAAAAGGGTTACATTTGCATGGCAAAGTCTCTGTTAGTTAACACAGTTAATACCTAAAAAGCTGCCCACCTGAGGGACATATACTAGCAATTTGCCGAGTTGCCCCAAACCAGAATAAAGTGAAACAGCTTGCATTCATAATATGGATCTATAGATCATGGGGATGGCCAGTTCCATCATGCAAGACAATCATCCTGCCTCATCTTGGATAAAGATGGAGCATGGCATCTTTTGAGTTCTAGTGTGGCTGTAGGCCTGCAACTAGTTCAAGGTGTTTTCATACTTTTCAACTTCCTAAACACTATAGGGAACATCCTGGATCTATTGAAAGAAACAGGACTTTCGCAATTGACAAATCTATTATACTTCTGCCATTGTCTGTCCACAATATTTAATCCCAAATGTGTTGTAGGAGGCCAAAAAAAAATGTAGCGGTTATTAATATGCATGGCACTCATTAGAGTTACACTCTAGAACTAGGTGAAGGTTGTTAAGGGGTGAAGAAGTGCTCTGCTACACCTTTGTGATCTAGAGATATGTCCACACTAGCAGAAGAGATCAGTATTATCCAACACCAACCTAAATTCAGCCTCTTTTCCTAATTAAGGGCTCGACCGTCTGCTTGGGGAAATTAACAAACCCATGCAAACACTCTTAATTTGGAATAAGAATGTCCGCACAGGGAGCTATTCTGGAACAGCTACTATGCTTTTAAAATCACACCCTACCTTAAGCCAAATTAATTTTCAAGTGTAGACAAGCCCTTAGTTAGACACAACCTGGGAAACTGAGTCCAGGTATGAAGGTTTGAGATTGGATTTGTGTCTGGGGGTTCTTCCTAACCGTCTTGAGAGGCATGGGAGCAGGGCCGGTCCACCCATATAGGTGAACTAGGCAGTTGCCCTAGGGTGCCAGGCTTTAAAGGTGCACCAAATTAGATGGAAGAGAATTTTTTACATGTTATCTTTTATCTTCCCCCACATGGGGGAAGCGGGGCCAAAATCAGAGTTCGCCTAGGGCACCAAAAACCCTTGGGCCAGCCCTGCATGGGAGACTATGAGGCAATGTCTGCTGGGGGGGGGGGGGGGGTTAGAGAAGGGGGCCTGGGGAAAGTGGGTGGCCCAGCCAGGCACCTTGGGTGAGGAGGGGGAGGCGGTGCTCCCTGGCAGGCCTCTTCTCTCTAAGGAGCATGGAAGAAAGATCTCTGAGCCTGGGCACTGGCTCGCTTCGGAGCCTACTGAGCAAAACGGAGGGAGAAAGGATGGCAGCTGCCGCCTTTCTCTACCCTATGCTCACTGAGCTGGGGCATGTGGCCCAGCCTGAGCTCCAAGCCCAGGGCACCCCATGCTGGAACCCTGCCACCGCTTCCTCGCCCAACACTGCACTGCACTGCACGAGAGACCTGACTGAGAACCCTCTGCCTGCCACCACAGCGCCAGCACCCCCAGAGACTCGAACCCCTTCTTTTGCGCATGCGCCTTCTCCGCAGCGCCGCGCGCCCTCTCAGGTCCCGCAGGAGAGCCGCGCGGCGAACCTGCCCTGGAAAAGGGAAGGGATCCGCCCCCGCTGCCGCGCTGTCTCCTGGGAATTGTAGTCCTTCCGCTGGCTCACGGCAGAGGGACACGCAGGTGGGAAAAACTATATTTCCCATCATCCCCCCAGCTCAGCCGAGTTCTTCATCTTTGCTCTCCCGGCGGTGGGTGACCGAACTAAGTGGCCCAGGCGCGCTCGAAGGGGACGGAGCGAGCGAACCCATCCCTTGGCAGGCGCGGAGAGGGGCTGCCTCCTAGCTGCAACCCGCGCTCCTGCAAGGAGAGGCGGCTGCTGCGATGTGACCCTTTGCATCCCTTCTTTGCATTTTTGGCTCTGCGCTGCCTCCCCTCCTGGCCTGCCCTCCTCCGCTCGGCTCGCTCAAGAACGGGCCCTACTTTTTCACGCTTGCCCTCTGCTCACCCTATTCCATTCCCTGGGAGCTGAATTTGTGGGCTGACTCAGCCTCCTTCCCTTGCCACAACTCGCAGCGTCCCCTAGGGAGGACAGCCCCTCTGGATGGGTCTCTGGGCTCGCGTGGGTGTCTTGGGCACCCTGGCTTTCTGTGTGCACCACAGGAGGGAAGCCCTTGCTGAGCTGAAAAGGGACGGAAATCAGCACAGCAGTGACAGCCCTCAGCTGCAGCTGAAATTGGTCCAGGTCATATTTCGGCACGGAGCTCGCACTCCTTTAAGACCTATCCCGAAAGCAGAGCAGGTGAGGAAGCCACTGGAAACAATGTAAACACGACTACCCCTTTGGAATTTGGAAACAATGTAAGGACAACGTGCTGATCTGGGGAGCAGAGGACCGCTGCTGTCCCTGTATCAGAGGAGTGGGATCTGCAGTGCCTGAATGTGCACTTTGGAACACAACAGTCTTTTGTTTTTGTTAGCAAGTAAAATCTGAATCTGCCTACTTTGTGTTCCTAAATTGTAGTGTCTAGTGGCATGTAGACAAGAGCAGCCAGAAGTATGACAGTGCTGAAGTGTGAATTCTGATTCATTCTGGTACAGCTGATTCACAGTCCCAGACTCAGCTCTGAACTAGTTTTTGTACTGTATTTATAAACTAGTACTGTATATCTGATGACACTACAGTGGAAAAATTTGTACCCTGACAGATCCACTAGAGTGGCAACATTTTAGATCTAGAATTTCGATCCTTCAGGTTCCCATATTTTGGTTCCAAAAATTTACCATTTACTAATACCACTTACCTTTTATTGGTAGATTTACAAATGAGGTATCATTATCCCCATTTAATAGATGGAAGAAACTGAGGCACGTGGTGACATGACTTACGTAAGGTCTCCCTAGAGAAGAGCTAGGATTAGAAGTCAGGTCTCATGAATCTGAGTGTATTAGGCCATATTGGCTCCTTAGAAACAACACTTGTATTCAGTGCTGTGAAACTGGAAAAATCTGGTTCCCAATGTATTGTGGTGCAATAAAACTTAGAGGAAGAGGAGGGAAATTCACTGCTGAATTCACTTAAATTTTAGCTTTCTCTCCCAACCCCAAATCAGATTACTATGTATAATGACAGCTGGGGTTAAAAATACTTACCTGTGCACTGTTCTTGTCCCTCATCTCCCTAGCAGCTGTTTTCTCTGAGGAGAGGTTATCCTTGAGGGAAGTGGCAATGTGGTTTAGCAAGAGGAGAGAAGATGGTGACCAGGATGGGTTTGACATAGTGAAGATAGAGCGGTTCTTTGTCTTGGGGAGCAGGATAGTTCTGGCATCAAGCATTGGGAAATGGTGCTGCCTGGTGGTGTGGCTTCTGACCTAGCCTCATCATACTTGATATTATCTAGTGAATTGTTGGTGTGTTCATTGCCACTGTGCATATGAGTGTTTGGTTCTAACTGTGACTTTGGTAGCTAAGTTAGCAAGGGTTGGCATAATGGCAGTCTTTAACACAGGAATGAGAGAGATCTCGGATACAAATTGACTAGCACAGAAATCCAAGCAGGATATTGTTATCCAAGCAGAATTGTTAGGATACCATCCTCGAAAAATTGCAATATTGGATAAAATAGTAATTAATTAAAGTTAGAAGCAGTTAACAATACAATAAAGCCTTCCTCATTTGGTGTGACAACAGGGAGTCCCATTACCAAGCACTGCTTTTTTTTAATTAGTAAGTGAACAAAATAACAAAGCTATTTCATTTCAATGTTTTCTGTTCATTTATTGACAAAATTAGTTTAATTTTAATTATTTATACAGCATAACATCCTAGTAAACATACTTTCTAATAATGTGTAAAAGTAATGAAGTCTTGATAACATGAAACCTCACTCCAGGACTCTGCTGTTAAATCTTTGTTGAGAAGAGGGTTCACATCATTTATTTAAATGTGGGAATTAGGAAGTTGCAGTTTATCAAGTTCTAATGTAGTAATTTAAAACCTAGTTAATACTGAATGCTCAGATGTGTTCCACTGAAGTCAGTGTGGGTGCATAGATGAGGGCAGACCTGGGTCTTTTGTTACTGTATAAATACACGTATTTGCAATCACTAATTTAGCAACATGCAAATACTAGAAATCCACTTCCAGATACTGAGAAGCTGCTGACCTCCCATCCCTTAAGCATATTAAATTAAATTAAAGACATACTGTTAGTCTTTAAAAGTGCCACAGGACTCTGTTGTCTTTCTACAATAGACTAACACGGCTACCCCTTTGGAATCTGAAAAGGGTGACTGTCACACTTCTAACTCAAATGACTTCATGTAGTGTATCTGTGGAGATCCAACTACAATGGCACATTCTCTCCAGACATATATAAATACATGTTGTTACTAGAGAAGATACATTCCAGAAGGGGAGCCGTGTTAGTCTAGTTCAGCAAAACAAACAAGGAATCCTGTTGGACTTTTAAAGACTAACACATTTATTTGTTGCATCTCCCACGAAAGCTCATGTGACAAATGAATGTTAGTTTTAAACGTGCCACAGGACTCCTTGTTTGTAGACGATACCTATCTATTTAAGTGCACTAAACTCCTTTTAGTTACATTGTTTACCAAATGCCAGCTAGATCCAGATTTTTGCTGCCCTTTTAAACCAAGATCCCTCAGCATCTTTCTTCGTACTGATACAATGGGTACTGGCTTTGGTTTTCTGTTGTAGGGGTAGAAAATTAGAGCTTGGAGTAAAAAAAGACTAGATCTAGGGTAGTGACTTGGATTTTTGAGGCCCTATTTTTGTGTAAATGCATATAATTTTTCACAGAAGTTGTCACTAGAGTGTAACTTTAAATTAAATTAAAGGTACCTCATGTATCATATTTGATGTCACATCATTATTTGCAATGTAATTTGCTTCACAAACATCTTTGTGTAATATCTGCATTTTTAATACCCCTTGATATGTAAGTTTGACTCCTGTCAGCCACAAGCTATGTTAAAAATGTTTAAAACAGCTTGCCTACATGGTGGTCCGCAAAAGCTTTTAATGATGATGTAGTGGTCTGCATAAATGAAAGTTTGGGAACTGCTGCACTGGCTGCCAGTACAATAGCATTAGAGATAATCTTTTTCATGCTCCCTGCCACTGAAGTGGTAAAACCGTTTATTGTTACCCACTTTAACAAAGTGCCTGACTACCAATACTTGACCCAGACAGCTGTTCAGGGCAATGAGCAGTTTCCCTGCAGGCTGCTCCCGTGAGCATATACTGCATTACCCCCCCTTACCTGAGCATCATTGCTACTGGCTCAGCTTTCCATGGATTCTCATTGGGACCTCTTTAATCTGAAAATATTAGTGCTACCGTTTAGCTCAAGAAGAAATTCAGTTGCTGTTATCAGTAGTAGTAGAAGCCATGCTCTCCTGTTATTTCTTCAGTTGCTAGCTGGGCATGGCTGTCGATGCTCAGATGCAAAACAAAGATGGTATTGCATGTCTCAATAACAGAGGGTCTCAGATGTCCTAGCAACATACTTCCCAAGAAGCTGTGGTAGAACAGTAGTTTATGGAGTCATGTACTATATATTACTGGATCCTAGGCCAAATTATCACTGAAGCAGCCCAGACTAGTTCTGATGCTATTGTTATCATTTACTACTGAACCATTTCTCTCTTGTTTTCTGGAACAGGTGGAGTGGCATCCAACTCTGTTAGAAGTCCCATCTCAAACCCAGTTTGATTACACTGTAACTGACCTCTCTGGTGGGCCAAAACCTCCTTCCCCCTATGAAGAGCAATACAAAAAGACCACACTGAAGGCGAGAGACTTTTTTCTGTTGATCAGGTTCTTTCTGAGAGATTTGTAACTTTCCATGTACTGAATTTGACCACTATTTCTCTGCCCAGGGAGGTGTCATTGCCGGACAGCTGACAACAGTGGGGATGCAGCAGATGTTTGCATTGGGGGAAAGGCTGAGGAGAAGCTATGTGGAGAAGATCAACTTTCTGTCTCCAGTGTTCAAACCTTCTGAGATCTTGTGAGTTTCTGAAAATTCTTGTATCAGTCCCCCAAATCCCCACTCTTACTTCTTGGATGAAGGCACCCTAACTGACACGCTTCTTCCCCAGTGTGTCAGACTGCTCACAGCAAGCCTCTGATCCCTCCCACGTCACCAGTACATGTGGGAAAAGGAGGAACTAGTCTAGTGCCTTCAGGCGACTCCGAGTTGCCATTTCAGTGATGCTAATAATGACAGTGGGTAGCTAGAGCTGTTCATGGTGAGATTGAGGTCCTGTGTCCAGCAGGTCATTGTTGGAAGGGGCCTGGTCACAGGCGGGAGACCATCACAACCAGTTTCACAAGCTGCCTTCTCTCTTTCAGCATCCGTTCCACTAATATAGTTCGTAATCTGGAGTCCACGCGGTGTCTGCTGGCTGGACTGTTTCGACAGCATAAAGGTTAGGGATGGTTTTGACTGATGTGCTTCCCACCTTCTTTCTGCCCTAGAGACACTCTCCTTTCACACATCCCCACTGCTCTGGTCACCAGATTGCTGTCTCCATACCACCCTTCTTTTGTTCTTCCTTCCGTCCGCCTCGGCTCCCATCTAATATCTCCTGCTTAATGCAGTCTGCCTTTTGCTCTCTCCTCTGTGGCTTTTGTTGATGCCCATCCTTGATCATTATTCCTGTTACTGCAAGCTTGAATGAGCAGGGCAGCATTTACCAGGGTCAGAAGCAGGAAATGAGAAATGGAGTGTGTGCCACGTTAACATTCACAAGAAACACTGTCGCATCTGAAATATCTCTTTAGAGAAACCTGACTATTCTACTGCTGAGTCCTGAGTCCCATTAAAAGTGTGACCAACTGGAAACACCTTCACCGGCATGCTAAAGTTCCCTAATGTGAGACCAATGTCACAGGGAGCAGGTCCTAGAGATACAATTGTCTTGAGAGCTCTCGTTGGCTGTTGTCCCCTAATATTGAATGCCCTCGCAGCAGAAAAGTGTCCTACCAGATCATAACTCTCATGATGGGTTACAGGAAGGGATAGTTTGTGGTGTATGGTAATACTAAGCTAAACAAGAAAGTCAGAAGTAGGAAATACTCTATATGAACACATCATGGCTCAGGTAAGATTCCTACACCAATAAGTTCTTTGGGGCAGAGATTGCCATTTGCTATATGAATGTCCAGAGCCTAGCACGATGAGGCCCTGACTTGAATGGCTTCTAGGTGGTACCACAGAATAAACATTGATTAGCAAAAACAGACTCTGGCAAAGTCTCGGAAGGATATGAGGACAAGGGACCACTGTTGCTTTCCTTGCACATGGAAATTAACATTAATGCAGGGGTGGACAAAATTGGCTCACAGCTAGATGCCAGCAATTTTACTTTTGGTCACCAGAGGGTACTCCTCCATTACATTTCTGCTGTGGAGATAGGCAACAGGCTAGGAAAATGAAACATAGCTTTGAAGAGGCTTGTATTAATGGGAGATGGCCTTTGTGCAAGACTAAGTTCTGTATTCCTATATTGTGAAAGCAAATCTAGAATGAGGCAAATCCAGCTGTGCTAGGAATAACAGGACCCTCCTCTCATCCATTCCACAGGACCCGTTAACATTGTCACAGCTGAGGCAAGCGCTGAAATCCTCTACCCCAATTACCAAAACTGCCAGCGTTTGAAACACTTGAGCAGGTAATCACCAGTCACGTCTCCCATCTGACTCTGCTAATAATGTAAAGCACCCAGTTTTCATCATTCACTGAAGTTTTCCTATTGCAATGGCTTAACTCCCTGTCTCTATATGATTAGGCATTTGTTGCATAAAGTACTAGTGATATGTGTGTGGGAAAGGTAATGGATCTTTAAAAACCAATTCAATCTAATCATTACAAACACTTGTGCACAAATCATAATTTCTGGTAGGGCCTCATTAAGGCAGAGTTAAGGTTTCCTGGGAGCTTTAATTCTCTAGTTCTATCCTTCAGCCTATTTGGATTTGTTTTATTAATCTGAACTCAATGACCAGGGTGTGTAGTATTTTGGTTTGGGATCATTACAACATCCATGTAATATTTATACTCTTAACTGATTGGAGTTCAGGCTGAGCTTCTGTTTAACAGAGATTTTATCTGGGAATTTACAATATTATAAAAATCTACATTCAAGGTTGCAAAGTTAGGCACTCAAATTAGTAAATGCCAGAGTTAAGGTTGGCTGTGCTATCTAATTCTGTCCCCTTTGCACATATGTACTGCACTTGTCTTGGGTTACGTGATGCACACTTGTGTCCACAGCCCAGTAACGACAATCAGAATTCACACAGAGAGAGGCGACTGAACTTCTGCCCTATAATAACCAAGTGCTTTGCAACGTAGGGTGTATTGTGATGGGTCAGGCATAAAGAGGGGACTTAAAAGCAGGCTGGCTGCTGGAGGCAGCTCTCTGAGGCCTGAGAACATACACACTGGAGCTGGAACATTCACAACACTCAGGAGCAAGCACTGAATGACACAGGTGCAAAATTTTGAGGAGGACGTAGCATGGCCAGGTAGGGATGGATTTTCCAGGGGACATCAAAACACGTACCTGCCACCTGCCAAAGTTGTAGTCCTGGCCCCAGCACGGAAGTGCTAGAGCAGTTGAAAGAAATGGTGAGACTTTTTAATGTTGGCAGAGCTCTATTCCCTCATCTAGTGACAGACAGGTTTGCTGAAATGCCTCCCCCGCCCCCACTCCACTCCACCCTCCACCCCCTGCTTGAAGCAAAGATCCACCACAGGCATTCATACCCCAACTGGCTGAGGTTTAGTAAAGTTGAAAGAAAATTGAGAATATAGGCTTAAAATCATGGACAGTTTTAGGCAAAGTTAACTAAAGGTATCACGCTACATGGTCCCCTGTAGTAAATACAACAAATGTAAAAGTCAGTCCAGAGTTTTTCACTGCTCTGTCCTTGTGAGGCAAGTTTGGCAAAGCAGTGCTCCCTGAAGGCACACGTGGGTCGAGTTCTAGTGTGACACAGATTATTAATTGACGTGGGATCATTGCCAAGGGCGTCCTTTTCTACCGCAATGCTTGTCTCACTTAGGCTATGTACACACAATCACTTTATTGCGCGATAAGGCTCCTTACCACGCCATAAAGCTGGTAGTGTACACACAATCCTTTTCCTTGTTGCGTGGCCACACCCTCTTGCCGCGCAACAGTTAAACCACTCAAGTCGAGAGTGGTTAGCCTTACCGGGAACAGCTGTTCCACGGTAATGCTCGTGTGTACCCATTTTGCGAATTAGACAGCCTCCAGAAATGTCCCAGAGTGCCAATGGAGGCCACTCTGGGACATTGGAGCTGTCAAATATGTCAACTTCACTGCTCTAGCTGAGCAGTGAAATTGACTCTTATGGGAGCTGCCAGGTTCGGTGGCTCCCCTGGACTGAGCTAGGGGGCTGGCCCGAACTGGCTGCCCTCGCCGGTTCGAGCCAGCCCCCTAGTCCAGCTGCAGGGCTTCGGGTGGCAGTGGGGGCTGCGCGCCGCAGCTCCTGCCACCACCCGAAGCCCTGCAGCCCCTAGCCCAGCGCAGCTCTGGCCACCACCCGAAGCCCCGGGGCTGAGCTAGGGGGCTGACCCGAACCGGCTGCCTGCACCGGTTCGGTCCAGCTGCAGGGGTTTGGGTGGTGGCGGGGGCTGCGGCGCTCTGCCGCCACCTGAACCCCTGCAGCTGGACTAGGGGGCTGGCTGTGGGCAGTGCATGGTGGGACAGGTGCCCACCATGCACTGATCTTGTATCGCAAAGGAGCGTTCACACAGGTGAACGCTCCTTTGCGATACAACAAGCAGGTGTGTACACACAAAAGCACTACATTTATAGCGCTTTCCTTGTCCCGCAATAGCTTATTGTGGGACAAGTTTGTCGTGTGTACATAGCCTTAGATTTCCTCCTTGGAATTAACATCTCCCCACCCAAGTTAGATTTCTAATGACAAATCTAAAATCTTGGTGATCAGATACTGAGAATCTATCATTTCTAGTGCAGCATTCCAAATGTTTGGACACCCTCCAGCACTGACCTGTTCCCATACTTTTCCCTCTCTCACTACTGAAAGACAGCCCCACCCAAAGAGCGGGGAGGTTCTCTTGCAGCTCTCTTATTGCATTTGCCAAGGTGCCCAAGGATCTGAAAAGCCTCCTTTTTCTTGGCAGGAGTAAAATGGAAAGGGCCTTGTTGCAATCGGGCATCTCTGATGATCTGAAGATGATTCGAGAAGAGATGGGGATCGAAAGTGAGAAGTCTGTGGATTTTTTTCTTCTACTTGACAATGTCTTTGCTGAGCAGGTGAGGCTGGACACAACTGCAGCAATGTCATAGAAACAACCTTGGATGGTCCTCTTTCTGGCCCCGATCCTGCAAGTTAACTAACATTGTGTGTGAGCAGTGCCCCCACCCAGCACCTCCAAATCAATAGAATTCCACAGGCATGCACCCATACAGACCACTTAGCAGCATGAGGGAGATTGTCTCAACATGAAACATGATTCCACAAGGTTCTCTGACCAACAGGAGGTGGGGACGTTTGATTATATAATAGAAAATGTATTTAAATGGCAAGTTTCCCCAAAATGTTATTCAAGAACTATTTTCTTCTTTCGGTCAGCTTAAAAAGCTTAGTAAATACTAGAGATATTGACCTATAATACAGCTATTGGAAAGTTTTCTCCTAATATTATTTTCCTAGCTCTAATCAGCATGCCAAGGACCAGGCCTACAGAAAGGTGACATTTCCACTCTGCTCCTATCACAGTACATGTGATCCAAATTTCCTGGTTTTCCAAGGTTTGCCTTTATTGTCAACTTACACAGACCTTGGCCTATCTTGAGTTTGGCTGGTTCGGGAATTTTTCTTGCAGGACATCTGCCTCTGCCCAGAGTTCCCTGCCTCAAAGAGAGAGAGGCTTAAAACCCTTTTTATATCTCTATCCTACACTGGCAGTAATAGGATTCACCTCATCTGGCTGTCAGCAGAATTACTCTGCATCTCCATCCCAGGTCCTAAGAGCACATTCAGTGCTCAGTTTATGTGAATGGAGCTTACGGAGCAATATGCCTGAAACTTACAGCTGGTATAAGAACCAGGTCCTTAAAAACCTCCCCCAAAACTGCAACAGGCATCAGAAATTAGCTTCCTACAAATGCAGAGCTGTGAAGTTTGCATAGCGGGAAACTCACTCCATGAACACCCATTTAGCTTTGAGTGTGCGTGTCATCTCCCTCAGCTCTTGGGTGACTGCATGATGGGGTTGTTACACACCACTTATTCTCTCAGGTACATGATTTGCCCAGCTGCCCGGTGCTGAAGAACTTCCTGAAAACGATTGAGCGTAGATCTGTCGACTCAGTCCTTTACTTCCTGGACCACAATTCAAGGTGACGCCTCACCCACCCAGCCCCCAACCTGAAGGACAGTTCTGCACTTCACTAGGTTGAAGGGGGCAGGGGGACAGTTCATAATGTAAGGACAAAGCTAGATGAGGAAAGCAGCTGCTTTGCAGGATGTCATTCCAGGCGGGTAGAACGTGAATCTCAGCAGGCAGAGAGTTATCCCAGCGGTGCACCATGCTGTAACCTACAGCAGGGCTGTAAAGAGATGGGTTGGGAAGGGTGCCATCTAGTCCTACAGCATACAACTACTCGAAGAAATCAGCTGATACATGCACCTGAGTAACTGTTTCACAATCATTTGTAGAAGGGGATAGGATGCTAACTTATTGCCAAACAGTATTTTTTCCTTTTTAAAAAAAACCCGCTCCCAGCTGCAGTGCCCAGGTGGTGGGGATGTTTTCCAATTTGAGCAGTGGTTCTCACCCGTTCCATACTTTTACCCTCCATTAAAGCGAAATGTTTCAGGATTCACCCTCTCTTTCAAGCCAGACAGAAGTAGAGAGTACAGTTATGATCCCACTACAGGTCACAAACCCTCAACTGAGAGTCTGTATAGCAGAGAAAACAAAATGGTGAAGCGAAATAAAGCACAGATCAAAGATTCTCAAACTTTTACTTTGTGTGAACCACCTCTTGAGATTGTTTTATGGCTCTCTCTTCAATTGTGTGGTCCTGTGCCATCCGATTTGCAGTCATGTAACATCCCAGTGGTAAATAACGAATACAGCGGTATTCAAGCCACTCCAACAACTGGGAAGAAGAAAGTGCATTCTCTGAGTCTTACTAGAAGTTACCTACCTAAACAGTTGGTTTTTTTGTTCAGACTAATTTCCAATCCCATCTATTCTAGAGAGGTCCTCCAGATGAGTGTTGGTCCTCTTCTTTATGCACTACATGAGAATATTATGAAAGCAATGGATCCATCATCTCCTACAAACGCCAGGTACTGGACAATATAATTGCATCTCTAGCTGCCATGAGTTCTAACTGGCTGCTTGTATAGAGACAGTTCAGTTAGACACTGAATGGGTAAGAGTAAAGGAACAGTTGGATATGTAACAAGAGTTTTAAAAGCTAATCCACCGTTAGCAAAGGCATGTATGTGGTAGATAGGTATCCATAGAGAAATAAATATAAAATGTTGATTTTACTATTTGCCCCCTTTCCACCCAGAAAGCTCATTCTCTATGCTGCTCATGATGTTACTCTCATCCCCCTGTTGACGGCACTGGGTATCTTTGATCACAAGTGGCCACCCTATGCTGCAGATGTGACAGTGGAACTGTATCAGCATCAGCAATCCAAAGAATGGTTTGTACATCTGTCTTACCATGGAGAGGTAAGAACTCAATGGAAACTCTGCAGTGCAAGTGCTAAATAGTGGGTCTTGCCCTAAATTTGCAGCACACCAAGTTGTGAAATGACAGATTTTGATCACCCTGTCAGAGGGAACATGATAAAATCTTTGGCAAAGATGGAGAGGCGGGCACCTCATTATTGTTCTGGCCTGCCCCTGATTCAGTGGGGCCTTTGGGGAAAAATTTTTAGCCTCCATTTCAACATCACTGTTCTGAGATATAAAAAGGGGTTTTGGTGATGGAGGAATTTGTCACTTATTAAATGGATGCATACTTGATTGTCCCTCTGCAGGAAAAGGTGGTGAGAGGATGCAGAGCAGAGCTCTGCCCCCTGGAGGAATTTCTAAATGCTCTTTCACATTATGCCGTGAGTCCAGAGGAGTACAGTGTCCTTTGCACCCAGAAGGAAGAGAACCAGCAAACTAATTCATAAGTAGAATTTAAATAAAACTCAGTTTCCTACCTACAACTGTGGGTGGTATCAATTCTTTCTTCCCTCTCTCTATCCGATGTGTCACTAGGAAGGTGACTAGTCTGACTTGTACCAGATGCAGGATTCCCTAGATCTGGTGTGTACTGCTGCCAGCTCCCGCCTTACCAGCAAAAGGAGGTAGTGTGTGTAATAAAGACTAGGTCAACCTTGCATCTGGATAGTGCATCTATCAGTATGAACTACCGTCAAATATAAAAGCATTTGGACACCATCTCTCACTATGAAGGAGGCTGAAGATAGCTAAGAAGGACAGAAGCTGTGAACCCGCCTTGCTGCTGTGGAGATGGAGGAGCTATGCTAGAGTATCAGAATCAGTGGTCTGCTACTAGAGAGGACACTCCATGGTGCCTCTATTGCCTCCTTCCTTTAGCCTCACCATAGTAGCTTCTGTGCAGAGCACAGCTATTGTCTTTTCCTCATCTCACTTTAGTACACACATGCTGCTTGAGATTTCAGTGCTCTAGCCACTATAGAGCCTCTACTATTCATGCAGACCTCTCCCGTTTATGGGGGAAGAGGCTACTGAATTCCCATTCTACCATCTTGCTACCTCTGGAAATTGGCTTGCTTTGAGCATACAACTCCACCAAGCCAAAATTAAGCATGGGAACATGTACTCAGCAAACTCCTAGGTGAATTTCATGTCTGAGAAGTCTAATGAACTGATTGGAGATTTCACAAGCTGGGCAGGGTCATGGCAGCTTGTACTCAGTGAGAGCACTCCAGAAATACACCAGTTCTAAAAGGGTAGCCATGTTAAGTCTACTTCAGCAAAACAAACAAGGACACTAGTGGCATTTTTAAAGACTAACATTTATTTATCGCATGAGCTTTCGTGGGAGAAAAATCCCCACTTTGTCAGACGCTTGAAGATGGAGAACCTATAGAATGGGAGGAAAATAAAGGCAGAGCAATGTAAGTGAGATGATCAGGTCAGACTGTTCCAGCTCACATGCAGATTTGACACCATTGCCTTTGGGTTAAATAGGGATTTCGGGTCATAACAGGTGATTTTTACCTCACCTCCCTGTAATATGCCGTTCTCCACTGTTTGAATCTGAACAACTGCTTTGATTTGCTGCAGGTCTGATCTGATCCTATGACTTACACTTCCCTGCATTTATTTTGTTCCCATTCTGTAAACTCCCCATCTTCAAGTGTCTGACAAAATGGGATTTTCTCCCCTGAAAGCTCGTGCGATAAATAAATGTTACTCTTTGAAAGTGCCATCAGACTTCTTGTTTGTTTGCTGAACTAGAGACTAACACAGCTATGCCTCTGGAACTTGTCACTAAATGTACTGCTACTCTTGGTAATTCATGGCTGGATACATGACTGGAGGCAATATGGCAATCACACTTCGAGACATGTGGGCTGGGCTTTCCTCTGATATTTCATTAAACTGCCCCACCAACCATTATTATATGATGACAAAATGCAGAATGGTAGGAATAATTTGACTACTTATCTAGTAGTCTCTAGGTTCTAGATTAAGTGCAATCAGTAGTCGTCAAAGAAAGAAAACAAAACGTTAGCGATTTTCCATCAGATGTCTTCCACCTCCTGACCATACATCATCAAATAAGTCAATAGTACCGCCCCATCTGGACCACCACGTTCAACTGTAGGCATGCTAGCTCAAGAATGAGAGCAGAAAGTGTTCAGAGAAGGGCAGTGGAAGTGATTACAGGCATAAAGGTGAATTTTTCATGTGGAGACTGAAGTGATGTGGAATCTTTGCAAAGGAGATATAAGATGGGACATTATAGGAATTCAATGAAATAACTATAGAAAATAGAAGGTAAAATAAAAGCTCATTTATCCCCATTATCTAAGAACAAGATGCCATCCAGTGAAAATGAACAGCATCAAGTTCTGTTGAACCCACTGGCACAAGATTTTCTCAAGAGCACAGGCAGATTTTAAAGGATTCAATATTTATGAAGCCAATGAAAATAACCAGATAACCTAGATAGAATGTCATACATTGATCGAAAAAGACACTCCAACTGTTTAAAATATAGCATATAGAAGAAGGTATTGAAGAGTCATGTCTACAATACAACAGGTAGCTATAAAAATAACTGGAAATTATCTACGTTAACTGGCTTTGAACCTGGAGGATCTGCTCCTGAAAGTGGGAGGGGGGAAGGGGAATAAAGAGAACAGGCAGTGGTAGAAGTGAGATATGGTCTTTTTAAGAGTAGTTGCTACTAAGTTCATGTAGCAGACCATGGTACTTCTCTAAATAGACGCTGGCATCCAATTTTGTTCATATCCTTTCAGGAAACACCAAACAAAGAGGTTTTGCAGAGGATGACTGCATATATTTGTGTGCGAAGACATGAGTGTGCAAAGATTACAGGTGGAAAAGAATATTACATTAGACATGATTGATGTATTCAAAATTATGGAGTGTAGTGAAAATTAATCGGATGCACCTCTTTCTGCTGTCAGAAGAGAATAAATAGACTCTTGATTAAATTATTGGAGCTGGTTTTATGGAATAAATTAAATCTTTTATGCAGCATATTTGCTATTTGTGGCCTACAGAGCCTTGGTAGTCATCAGAACAGATACTAGATTTAAGAGGTCTAGATAATTGGTCAATGAGTCACATTTTAATTAGGGAAGGTAACACATGTGGATACCTAAATTCATATCAAAGAATGAGGCTTAGACACTGATGCTACTCAGGCAGTAACCTGTCCCAGTACCTTCTTATTCGACATAGATTAGATCCCAGGAGCATAAGGAATGTTGTAAATCTTCCACTGAATCTAGTTAGTGGATATCACCAGAAGACTGATGCTAAGCTAGCTGGTCGGATAATTTATATGCCTGATACAGATCCTCACTTGCATAGCTCTTGAGTGGGTTAGCTAAACCATTACATGAGCTGCAGCCCAGGGAACGTACAGTCTTTTGGAACCTGTTACTGAGAATTCCATGTGTACTTTACAGATGAACTCTTTGTATACCACAATCTACTTTAAACAGATTTCAAATATTATAACTATATATTTGTGCTATAGCAGGGATGTTACCTTTGATGTTTCAGAAGTTCACCATCTGGTGGTTATCTTTTGGGCCTTTCTTTCAGTAGGTTGTGCAGAAATTTGAAAAGAGAATCAACCAGAACACCAGAATGTTCCCTCCTATGTCAGAGGGAAAGAGCAACCAATCTTGTATGAATAGCCCACCTCATACTTTCAAACATAGCAGGCGGGAGGATTTGAGGATAAAATGCAGTTTTACTCTGGAAGAAGGGCTGTGTTTTTTATCTAGTCTCTCCTCCCCACGTATGTTCCATAAAACTCGATTGCTGAAATTCTCTCAAAAACATTTGAAAAAGCAGACACGAATTAGACAGGGATCAATGAAACAGCAGCAAGGCAATGATTCAAGTAGTCTAGATTAAAAAAAACCCTGCTCACAGAGGCTTCATCTATCACCTATGTGATTTATTTTCATTCTTCCCCTTTACCTCAGCCGCTAGCCCATAAGTCAGAGACCCTACCTCACTCATCAGCAACCCAGTATGACAAAGAACCATGGAGTGCTGGTTACCCTTTGGACAGACACTTTGGCAGTGGCCAGATTCGGAACCGCATCATACCCTCTCCCAATTGCAAAAGGAAGGAGGCACTTGTCTTGCGGTGGAGTAAGCCTTAGTCTATACTAACTGCGTTTTTTGGCAGCAGTCGAAGCGAGATACGCATGGTACATAAAATACCTTGCGTATCTCCCTTCGCCTTAGTAACTCCCATTTACCTCCCTGTACACACTGCGCTAAGTTGAATGGAAATGCCATCTGGGCGACTTATCACTATTTTACAGATGGGGCTGGAGTTAAGGCATCAAGCTCTAGATTGATTGAGTGCTTCTTGACAGACCGCTCAAACGAACCCAGAAGAGTGCACTCACAACAGTGAATTTGCCGTCATCAGCGTAGAAATGCCCTAAGAACCACGGACCCTGAAGGATGTCCAGAAGCAGGAGTCTTTACCTATTCTCCAGCCCTCAAATGTTGAAAGAGGCTGTGGATACCATCTCCAGGGCTCATGTCTAACCCTTTGAGATAATGCCAAACTTTAAGAAACGAATCAAGTTCTGCCCAGGCTGGGGGAAGGACTAGTTGGGGAGAGTGGGCGGGAGGGTACAGAGGAAATGAATTAAAGAGGCTGCACAGCTGCCAATACAGTAGTTTTTATAAACTACAAAAGCTAGTCCCATTTAGCAGCTGGTATGATGATGACCATAATGAGGAAACAAACAAGGAGGTCATTGCCAGTCACCTGAAGTACACAGGACACCACTGCATTGGATTTTTAAAAAGACCGTTCATTTTTGTAAGAAACAATATATTTTATTTTTCTGACACCACAGCCCTGGCAAGTGGTTTTGTACCAAATTTAATGGAGGTTACACAGAACGTTTTACGCTGGGGAGGAAAAAAATAACCACAAAAAAAAAAATCCTGGATAACTTTTAGTGTCTGTTCCACTCCCACATTAATTAAATCACTTGGGGTTTCTAAGAAAAGAGAATAGGAAACAAAGAGAGAGAGAAAGAGAAAGAGAAAGAGAGAGAGATTACTGTAGAATGTAAGTGTCCAAGTCCAGCCCCTTCCTGAAAGTGGGAAAACTCCCCACATGAGGAGAGGCTCTCCTAGATTTACTCCCCAAAATAATACATTGTATTGCAGCTGCCAAAGGAGGAGACAGAAGGGGACGGCGAGAGAAGCCTATTTAAGAAGGAGTGGGAGGGAGAGACAGAAGGTGCTGGACAGCACTCCATAATTTGAAAAATATGTCCTTAACTTATTTCTTTTAAAAGATTCCCCTCACTGAACTTAAATTCCTTTTTTGTGCTTTTCATTAATACTCTGCTCTGAGGTCGTAGTTTGGTTTTCTATACATTGGAGTTGAAGGAAAATAGTCCGAAGTTCTGAAGATGGATTCTCCACCTAAAGTAAACAGCCTAGAATCCCATTCTCCTCTCACCCCAAAGACTAAAGTCTCTGCTAAAATCCCTTTTACAATATAGTACAGTACACAAAAAAAACCAAAACCCAAAAATAACCGAGTCTCCTGGGAGAAGCCAGTCCAAAGGACGTAAACATACAGAGAGAATGGTGCAACTTGTGACAAATGGCAATTCTCAAAATACAGCTACAGATTCTCAAAGCAGGTGCCATCATGGGATACCGAAGTCCACAAAAATAATTTTTAAAAAATAAATCTTAAAAAAAAACCTGTTAAAATGAATAATTTGTTTTCAGGTAATTCCATACATTCGAGATTTCCCAAAGCATCCTCTGGTCTCTTTTCACCTATTGCATGGCCAAACTGTACTCCTGATGCTCCCCAAAAGCTCTCAGGACTTGGAATCTCATCTCGACAAGGATCAAAACATCCAGTCTTGTGGTAGCAGCTTAAAACATCATGTTCCCTGGATTTCCAGGGCCTTGGCTAAATCCTCCCATTCCAACATCAGCAGCCATACCTCGGGGTCTCATCTGGGGTGGAATCATGATGTTCTGTTGGGGTCCCATCATGCCCTGCATTGACATCATCATACCAGGTGAGCCTACAGGTCCTGGATGGCTATATAGCCCAGCAGGGGCTCGGTCCTTGCCTGGAATCATGCCCACTGTAGCTACTGGGCTGCTCATTAGTGTTGGCTGGCCAGGCATTGCCGTTTGTGCTGGTGACATCATCCGATGGTGAGGTCCCATCATGCCTTGCTGCAGAAAGGCAGGTGGTCTCATTGAGTTATGGCCTGGCATAGAGGGGGCAGTTCCGAGGGGGATATCAGCACTTCCCACTGGCCCCGGGCCCCCCATGCCAGGTAATGCGAGTCCCATCCTCGGGGGCTGCTCTCCTATCATTCCCTGTATATGAGAGAATCCAGGCCCAGGACCCTGTGGCTGCTTACGGCCTGGAACTTCCCCACGAGGGAAATACTGCAGTGTCTGGCTAGGCTTCTCTGATGGAATAATCCTGGACAGGTCAAATTCTGGTATTCCAGCAGCCCCAGGGCGGATCACCTCCTGCAGGTCTGGATCAGTGAAAACTGAAGGGATGTTTCCTAGAACAGTGAAGGAGTCTGGACCCCCAGGGCCTCCAGTCTTGCAAAGTGCTGGATCCGTTGAACTTTGGGGCAGGTTGGTGGGACGCCCCAGAGGTCCTTCTCCATGGAAGCCCATTCCAGCTGGGAAATTGCCTTGCCCTCCACTGGGGCCATTGTGTGGAAATGGCACCTGCTGTGGAGGGGACTGTACTGGAGGAAATCCCTGTGGGAAGGTCAGGCGTCCTTGAGGTACCATTGGAGGATCTTGGGAACCATGCCCCATCATTGGATTGTGTGACATCAGGCCAGGTCCTACAGGGACCCCATGAGGAGGTATACTGGGTCCCATAGCATTTGGAGAGGGCATCTGATTGGTATGGGAAAGAGGTTGGGTCATTCCCATTGGGCTAAGGGTTGGCATTGGACCCACTGGGTTTGGACCTGAAATTCGAGGATTCTGAGAATTAATGCCCATTCCTAGGGAAGAAACAAAGAATCAAAATTTATATCAGAGACGATCAATGAAGATACAAGAACTCTATGCAATATTCCTGGCTCCAATTTTAAAAACAAAATTAGTGCCAGTGAAAGATGCCAAAGCTTCATTTGCTAGGGCTACTGTTCTATTTAACCATGAAATTTACACAGTATGGGCTTCAACAGCCCTACATTATTCTCACACTGACACAATGTGGCTGAACAGGGCTTTTGAAAACAAAAGGAGACCGTCAATCTAGATTGGGTCAAAATTTGTCACGGTCAAAATTTCTTGGCCAAAGTCCACACTTCCGAGAAAATAATAAAGTAAATGAAAAGATTTAAAAGGTTTATTCAGAAGTGTCTGGTGATTCAGATTTGGTCCACAGTCCACCTATTGACTACCCCTGACCTAAGTCCAATTCATGTCTTGACTGTTTTTTATCAAGACAGCCAACGAGAGGGAAAATGAGTGGTGAATGTGTGCAGTGGGTAGGTGGAGGGTTTGTCTATGGACATTTGTCCATGGAAAGTGGACTGAACACTACTCTTCCAGACCCATAGCACATGCAAGTCAGAGTTCTCATCATTGTTAAGAGCTTGTCAAATTAGTCAGTGAATGCTTCAGTTTTTCATCTAGTAGTTATTCAACAAGTTGTTTTCTTCAGGAACTTGATCAGCTCCAATCACTACTTTCCCGGGCAGACAGCAAACCAGTAACCTACAGGAAAAGTCTTCAAATGTCTGTTATCAGCCTCCCATGCCCGGAGAGTTCTCTTTTTTGTGTACTTATCCCACTGCTGTTTTTTATTTTTAAAAATGATTTCTATTGTGTTCCTGTGAACTACAAGCAATGTGAGCAGGAACATACAGTGGAAACACATTCCACACATTGTAGAGCAGATCTCTAAGCCTAAGGGGACAGGAGCTTTTATTTCTCTTCTCCCTTAATACCTGAGTAAGGAAGAAAGTAGCTTCCCTCTTACTCCGAGACAGACCATAGAGTCACCGTGCTAAAGAAGGTGCATGCTTTTGGGAAGCATTCCAACCTTTTCTTCTCCAAGAGAGGTGGTATACACAGCAGGCAAGAAAGGGAAGCTTTCTTACCTGGTAGACTGTTCATCGGTGGTAAGTTTGGGGAGCGTGCTGGAGGTGAGTCATCATCCGAGCTGGCCACAGTCTTGATGGCATCATGATAGAGTGGCGTTGAGCTGGGCATGGCAAACTTGGACATCCTGGACATCATGATGGAGAGGGGATTCTGGGAGAGCGTGGGCTCCGGAGGCATTGTGTAGGGACTGCTAGAGGGAAGATTTCCAGGGAGAGTCACAGGAGCAGACTGGCTGACAGTGGAAGGTGGAGGGCCACCTAAAAGAGGAAAGGATTTAGAGTTATAGCTCTTTCTCTTAAAGTCCTTTTCACTCAGAAAACCCCTTTACTGCTTCCAAGAATCCACCTAAATTACAGTAGTGAGACAACCACAGACTACAGACACATTATACTGCTCGACAACAGATTTCTATCCATGTTGTTTTAAAACGGGAGAGACTTGCCTGTCTGATAATACTAACTCCAGAAGCATGGTCAACTAGTTGGAAAAACTTCCCGAAACGTCCATTGTAATCAATTCCTCTCCGGTTCAGCTAGGATATGCCTCAAATGTGAACACAGACAGAAACCAGAGGACATACAGCCATAGTGGGCCACAGGCACCCATGATGATTTCTGGGAGCTCTAATAAAAAAGATTAAAAGGGGATAGTTTCCTGCTTTGATTTAAGCTTAAAGCTTACACATAAAAGATCATTATAGTTGGAGTCTCAAGGAGTGTTACCTGTTCCTATGCATTTAAAATATCACTCCCTCTTCCAAAAGTGTAAACACAATTTTGTGCTGCTCGCAGTCCCTAGGTCTCCTCATTAAAAAAGCTTGAAGCTGCTGGACCAGTTTTGGAGGAAGGGGTCACTGCCTTCAGGAAGACAGTTAAAACACTCTGTTGTCAGCCAAGAAATCACTATCAGAAAAGCCTTAGGAAGGTCCGGTATTAAAGGTGCCTCTAGGCGCAAAACTAGCCACAGATTAGAGAGTCTGGGTCTCATGGTAGCAATTCAAGCTCATGGTCGATGACAATTTAACACTCAGTCTCAAAAACCACTCTAGACACAAGCATCCAGATTCCCCTTCCCTAGTGTGGCACGCTCTAGGCATACCACTCAAAATAAGATGGCTGATAGATATTGGCATACACTAAAAACTGCACAGACTGGACATTAGGTATCTATACCGAGGACCACTGCTGCCATAGACCCTCACAACTCACTAGAACGTGCATCTCTCAATGACAGGAGTAGTCCATTCACTTAGAACAGGAAAAGGCCTGATGCTCTCTTTCAATACAGCAATCCTTCTGCTACACTAGAGGGCAATGTAGTCACACATCTTTCAGAGTCTCTTCACTATTGCCTGAAATAAGGAGGTGGTTTCACAGGCTGAAAAGCTCTTGAGAGCTGGCTCCATCACACTGCTGCTTCTGCTGCATGGAAACACAGCACACCAGGGATTTACAGATTTGGAAGCTTGCAGGAGGAACAGACTCAGTCACGTATAAGCTTTGACTCTGTGAGAGAGATGGGACTGGTGCTGCTGAGATGCCAAACGGAGCATGTGAATCCAGAAATGTGTCTGAGTTCTTATACCGCAAGATCTTTGGGACCTAGCACAACCAGTCTCCATCCATGGCTCCTAGGTGCTACGATAATAGAAACAACCATAGTGATACAACTGCAAGACATCTTTGAAGGCCAACTAAAGAGAATCCACCTGCTACCCCGAACTAGCCAAGAGATAGTCCGAATCTGAATTGGTAACTGCATAGCTCTTCCCAGGAGGATTTGTGAAGTAAAACAATACCCACGCCTGAAGAGAACATCAACAATAGCTCTCCAGGCAGCACACGTTTTAGAGGTGCATCTTTTGTTCCTCTTCTCTCCTGACAACTAACCCGTTTTTTTCAAGGCACCTTTATGACTCAAAGAGCAACATTTCTCTCTAATGCTGCAACATTTTGGTTAAGGACTGGTTAGCAAACAAACTGCTGCAAAGAGTGATTCCCCACTTGACACACCCACATGCACCCTCCCCTTCCTCCAGACCAACCCAAATACACTTGACTGTGGTCTCCGAGACAAAGGCAGTATTCAGCACGTGGGCAAGATAAGATGAGAAGAGGCAATTTGTTATGGAGCTCACCTCCTGCGTTTCACTAGACTCAATTCAGAGCCTAGACACAACCAGCTTCAAATCTGACAGGAAAAGCTGCAGGTTGCCTCTCCTCTTTGCACTCCCCACCCCAAATGCACACTAAGTGACCACATGCGAACCCAAGAATTTGTGTTTGGATAGACACGGAAGCACTGACCTGACTCCACATTCCCCAGCATGGCTGGGGAAGACATGGTGAGCGATGCCTTGTGATTGGGGGGAATCCCAGGACTCTGCAGTGGGGGCTTTGGAGAGGAAGTCCAACCAGGAGAAGGTGCAGGGAGGGAAGGAGACTTGAGGTGGACAGGGGATGCAGCAGCAGACCCCAAAACAGGGGGAGACTTAATGGAAGCAGCTGCAGCTGCAGCAGTTGGGCCAGCAAGCATTCCTGCCAGCTGAGATGGAGTCTGAGGAGACTTAAGGTTCCCCGAGGGAGAACCCAGCATGGGAGACTGGACCTGCCGCATCGTGGGAGACTTCAGAGGATTGATGCCCGGTGAATGCACCTGACTGGCTGCAACAGAGATATCCAAGGGCTTGCGTCCTAGGCTGCGCTGAACCGGGGGAGCTGTGTTGAGGTTATTAGGGTTAGTGGTGGGGTTGAGAGGTAGTGGCGGCATGTGGCTGAGTCGGTGGTTAGTCCTTTGGTCAGGCCCAATCTGCTCTCTGAGATTACGGAGGCCACTTCCGGGGCCCTGAGACATAGGAAGGAAAGGCCTGGGACCTATGCCATACTCCTGTTGGGGATGCTCTCCAAACGGCAAGGGCACCATTTTCTGCTGAGAGGAGAGCATCTCTGAGACACCTGGTCGCAGTTTCATCATCTCCTCCGGCCCCACTCCAGCCTCCCTCATCTTCTGAGGTATCATGGGTGGGTTGGAGCCCATGTTAATATTTAGACTGATGTCCCCCTTCATGCTGCCAGGGCCCATCCCAAACTCTAGGTCCCTGCCAGGACCCATCTGAGGTGGCAATCCTTTTGGGAAGTCCCCCCTAGAGGGGCTGAGGGGCCCTTCGATAGGCATGCGAGAGAAGATGGGGTTATTCCCAGGCTCCATGTGTCTCTGGGAGGGAATCATCCGGTTCATCTCTATTCCAGGCCTGATGCCTTCTATGCTCAAGCCAGGGGGCAGGCCCAGCTGCTTCTCTGCCAATTGCTGCTGAAAGATTTCTTCTGGCAAGCCCTGGGGATTTGGGAACCGTTCCCCTCGACCAGGGCCACTGAAGACTCCCTGTCCGGGAGGGAAGTTTCGGCCATCTGGGATTTTTGGCACTTCTTCTGGCCAACTGACTCCTGAAAGTCCGGGTCTTGCTGTGGGGTTCGGGACACTGGGGCTCTCCATGTCAGGGTTCATCATTCCTGCAAACCCAGGCAGGCGCATCTGGCTCCCAGGCATATTGGGATGAGGGGCCATGCCTCTGGGGGGCAGAGAATGAGACACATTCATGCCATCAGCAAAGGATTCTGGACCGCCAGGACCCCAGCCCTCACCAGGGGTCATCTGGTAAGGGGGTGGGGGGCCTCGAACCACTCCTCGAGGCCCATGCTGGTGGACCATCATGTCCTGCAGGGAACACTGTTGCACGACAACCTGTTCTTGCTTCCTTCTCTTCTCCTCATAAAACTCCTGTTGTAGCTTCAGCCAAGCCACTTGCTCAGGAGTCATGTGATCCAAGTGGTCTGGTCCCATGGGTCCAGACTGGGAGTTCATCGATGGTGGCACCATTTCGTCTGGTGAGAAAGGCATGTCTCTATGTCCTTGAGGGCCAAATGGAGCCCCTCCATCTGTCCGAGGCCCGGGCCCTTTGCCTAAACTTTGGGATTGAGCCATCATGGCCTGTATTGGCCCTTCAGGTTTCTTTTGGGGACCATCCAGAACGCCAGAGTTCTGGGGCGGGCCCCCACTTTGCCCTCCAGTGAATTCTTTCTCATCAGGGAAAAGCATACGCTGTATATCTCGTAGGGTTTGCAGAGACCGCTCTCGATGTTCCAGCTGCTCCTGAGACAGTCCATCTGGGTTCTCGCCTAAACTGGATGGGTCGCCACCGGATACCGGCTGGGTAGCACCTTTGGAGTCTGCAGTAGAGCTATTACTCCCCTGGGAGACTGGGCTGACAGCTCGATTATTAGGGGTTGAACTCTGCCCAAATCCCTCAGTCTGCAATGGGGTGGAGTTGGCAGGGCTGCCCACAGACATCACTTTGCTTTCCACTCCAGGACTGTCCTGATCCATGGGACATGGAGGGCCAGTGGATTTGGATGCTGGTGCCGAAATGGAGGGTGTTGGCTGCATTTTGGCATTCTGGGGAGGATTCTGGTCCTGGGAAGCAGAGGGCTGTGGCTGAGGTTGAGGCAGAGGCTTGCTTTCATTCCGAAGCGCAGGGACCTGGGTATTCTGAAACACAAAGCAGTGCTTTCTTTACGTCTGTGTGAAAGGACAAAGCAGAAACACCAACGTATGCTGCCTCTCCTCCACCACCAGAATGACTCCAGACACAGGACACCACCACCCAAAATTTATAAAGCTGAAAAACTACCCTGGATGCTCCAAAACCTTTCATTCACAGATAGCCAGAACCCAATCTGCCTAGTACCCCCTCCCACCTAGAGCATGCTTTTCAGAGCATCATCAGTCATCCTCCCCCACCAGTGCCTACATACACACACCACTCCATCTCCCCGTTCTACCAAGCAGAGTCTCCCTACCAGGGGGGCAGTGTTTCGCTCTGCCTTGCTGTTTGAGATGTTCTGGATGTGAAAGGACACAATGGTTTCTGCCTGTCCCTTCAGCACAGCTTCTGCAGCCCTGTAAAGATAGACAGACAGAGACAGACACACAGGTGAGGCTGCAGTTAGATGATGATCTTTCTTAAATCCCCTTCCCACCCAACTACTGGGACAGGGAGCAAAGTGAAAGGCTGGGTCACCTGTCTTTTGATCCCAGAGAACAGAAATCCAAGAAACACCCTCTCATCTACAGAATCTTACTAATCAATATTTAGGGTTCACGTCACCATTTAAGCCACTCCCAAGCCATCCACTGTGTAGCTCATGAAACAACAGGCTGTATGCCAGCATGTCATAATCAAGGCTTGGTAGAAGAAACTGAAAATCCTCATCCATGGACAGGTGTCAGTATCTCTCCCCCATGATCTGTAAATGGCTTCCCACCCCACAAAAAACAGGAAGGAAGAAAGCTGCTTCTGAATTTCATGGCATGAGATACACACAGATGCAGACTAAGGACACAAAGGGCATTCCGCCATGCACATACTTATTGGCCATCTCTGTAGAAAAGACATAAACCACTTTGGATGGAGTCTTTTGTCCACTAGCTGGCTCCGAAGTGGCAGTCAGGCCATGGGAGGGTGTGGAAGACCTGGGGGCTGAAGCATTTGAAGGAGTCACAGAGTGTGGGATATGCTGGGAATCCTGGGACTTCATGTGGTCGGCAGAGTTGCAGTCTGGAATGGAAGAAGGGGGAAAAAGGTCTCACCAGTGTGGAAGCTGTGCGGAAGTTTGATACTTCTCCCTCCAGCATCACGACACCCAACATGCCTGGAAGATGACTCATACTCCCCTCCCAATTAGTACTAAGAGAGCTGTCCTGTCGCACTGTGAAACTCTGCGGGTACTGCTGGGAGGAAGCTCATACTGTCTCAGTCCTAGCTAGTTCCCTGGTATTCACAAATGACTAGGTCAGCGAACACGTGAGAGTCACAGACACAAGCAGATAAATATTTAAATTCTTATAACATAGGGCAAGTTTTAGGTGAGACTTTTCTCTCCCTTTATTCATGCCACTTAATCCCTTGTCTGTTGTATTGTCAGACTGCCCACACAGCTTCTAATTCACACCAATTGGGAAGTAACTCACACTAGAGCCAGGTCCCTTATAGCCAAAGCTCTCTCTGCCAAGGCATCTAGAGGGCACAAATGCAAAGCCTGGAAGACTTAATGTCACAGAGCAGTAATAATTCTTCTTCACTTCTGGGCCGTTCTCAGAACAATTAATAAAATCTCACAACTGTGAGATACTGTAGGTAGCCGTGATACTGCACCTAATTTCAGAGTGGGGCAGTGACAAATCCAGGGTCACGCAATGAATCAATGGCGGAGCCAGGAACAGAATCCAGCAGCCCTGACTCCCAGTCCTGTTTTCCTATCAGTCAAAGTGATCTAGGTGGTACAATACCATCCACTCCCTCTTACCTACATGCATTCACAGGACTGGCCTGCATGCTGTCTTTGACATGCCAATTCAAACACAGTAGCTCCTGGGTGGACAAAGGACCGAGTGGGGTGGAAGGAGACCGACAGCTTTTATTTATTTTCCCAAAACCTCTTGGGGAGCTCAGTGTTGTTATTATGGAACAGCCTTCCCATCCTGATCAGGGCTGTATTTCGACTGAACGTGGAGAGAGGCATTTGCCATCACTAGCTGTGAAAATCCTCTCCTCTCTATAGAATTTTCAGACTTCGTCTGGCACCCAGTTACCACCACGGGTAGAGAGATGCTTTTGCAAACATCCACAAGCCAAAAGATCATCTCACACCAATACTTGGCACGTACACACACCCCTCCTCTGTCAGACGTACCTTTGATTTCAGAATCCTCGCTGGGAGTCCCAGAATCTCTCTGTTCAAAGGAATCCGCTGAAATGCTCCTCTCTCTTTTTCCCTTCCCCTTGGCACCATTTCCAGCCCCATTCTTCAACCCCATGCTCCCACCTGGGCCAGAGAGCACTTTAGATGGGTGACCTCCACTCTTGGGGTCACAGGGAGAGGGCTGGGACTGGCTGGTCGAGCCCCCCTGTTTACCCGAGTTGGAAAATTTGGAATCCAGCTGGGGGTTGCCAGACGGGGACATCACTGTGGGGGGACGGACCATCACTTCCTGCTTTGATTTGGGGCTACTGAAAGAGAGAGAAATAAAAATAGAAATTAGTCTCTCAAGCCACTCCTATAGGAATAGGTTAGAGAAAAGCAGCAGCCACTGCTGTTGCCACTACAGAGCGAGGCATTTGCTGGTGAGCAAGAAATGCCTGCAAGCTTAGCATCATCCAGCTGCTCTTTCAAACATGCCTTGAAAGGGTTATTATCCAGTAGGGGATCCCAATGCTCATGGAGGCACAAGAACAAGCAGCAGGCCTGCCAGATCCCAGGAACCAGTCAGTCACATGAGGAGTCACCTCTGGGGCTTCTGTCAATAAAGACAACTGTTTCTATGTACACAGAAAAGCGTCTCACACCAAGACCAGCTCAAAGTAAACAAACAGGGCACCATAAAGTTCACCACACTCCCCATCCAGACCCAAATGACACAGTACAGCTGTGACCACAGAGCAGAGAAACCCAGCACAAGCCAGTCCAAGAAAGCAGAAGGAAAACCCAACATTACTGCAGCACTCATCATTACAAACCAGGGAAACTTGCCAGAAAAATACAAACCTCTGACCATGAAAACTATTAAATCAGCTACAACCTGCCTTTGAATGGGGAAAGAGGACGATACAGTCTCCACACACACTCCTGCAAAATGGGGTGGAGGAGACTGCATTAGAGTTTATCGAAAGAAACTCAAAAACACAGTCATTTTCCCACTCCATCCCATTACATAAACTATATCCTAAAACTATTTTGTCTCCTTAGATTTCATGCAATTATAGTCTTCCTTCCTCCCAACCCTTTTATTTTAGCCACTGTCAGCCCCTTCTTTTCTTCTGCTGGGAGCTCAGTCTCCTCCATCCCAGCACCTCAAGAGACAGTGGCACTTAGCAAGCCTCACTAACAGATTCTAGGTCAGAAAAGACCAATATGATCACCTAGTCTGTCCTCCTGCACACTGCAGGCCACAGAACCTCACCCACCCACTCCTGCAATAAGCCCCTAACTACGACTGAGTTACTAAAGTCTTCAAATCATGCTTTAAAGACATTAAGGTACAGAGAATCCACCAGCAATTGAGTCATGCCCCATGCTACAGAGGAAGGTGAAAACCCCCAGAGCCTTTACCAATTTGCCCTGGGGGAAAATTCCTTCCTAACCCCATACATGGTGATCAGTTAAACCCTGAGCATGTGGGCAAGACTCATCAATCTGGAGCCATGGGAAAGCCTCATCATCTGGACCGACGGGAAAGAGTCCCTGGAAGAATTCCACCGGGACTTCAACATTCCCACCCTACCATCAACCTCAGCCTAGACCAATCTACACAAGAAATCCACTTCTTGGACACCACCATATGTATAAGGGATGGATGGATGCATTAACACCACCCTATACCGGAAGCCAACTGATCGCAATACATACCTACATGCCTCCAGCTTCCACCCAGCACACATTACACGATCCATCATCTACAGCCAAGCCTTAAGGTACAACCGGATCTGCTCTGATCCCTCAGACATAGACAAACACCTACAAGATCTCTAACAGGCATTCCTAAAACTACAGTACCCAGCTGGGGAAGTGAAGAAACAAATTGACAGAGCCAGATGGGTAGCCGGGAGCCACCTACTACAGGACAGACCTGACCTAGAAAACAACAGAACGCCACTGGTTATAACCTACAGTCCCCAGCTAAAAATCTCTCTAACACATCATCAAAGATCTACAACCTATTCTAGAAGACGATCCCACACTCTCTCAAGCCCTGGGAGGTGGCCTATCCTTGCTCACTGACAGCCCCCCAACCTGAAGCAAATACTCACCAACAACCAACCACCATACAACAAGAACACTAATCCAGGAACTTATCCTTGCAACAAACCCCATTGCCAACTCTGCCCGCACATCGACTCCAGTGATACTATCACCGGCCCCAACCACATCAGCCACACCATCAGGGGCTCATTCACCTGCACATCCACTGATGTGGTTTATGCTATCATGTGCCAGCAATGTCCCTCTGCCATGTACATCGGCCAAACCAGACTGTCCTTGCGCAAAAAGGATAAATGGACACAAATCCGACATAAAAAATGGCAACACCCATAAACCTGTAGGAGAACACTTCAATCACCATGGACACTCAGTAGCTGACCTGAAAGTTGCCGTACTTCAACAAAGAAACTACAAAAACAGACTTCAGCGTGAAACTGCAGAGCTGGAGCTGATTTGCAAGCTTGACACCATCAGACTGGGTCTGGACAGGGACTTGGAATGGTTATCACACTACAAAAAGTGATTCTTCTGTGCACACATTTATCAACAGGTGTGAACAGGCCCCATCTGCTCTTTGAACTGACTTCGCTACCACTTGCCTTCTTCCATCCTGACATGTGTATATATACTTCTCCTCTGTGATTTCCACTTCACGCATCTGACAAAGTGGGTTATAGCCCACGAAAGCTTATGCCGAAGAAAATCTGTTAGTTTATAAAGGTGCCACAGGACTCTCATTTTTTGCTGTACACAGACAAACACAGCTACCCCTCTGGAAATTTCTACTCGTCAGTCAGACACCCAAGAAAGAATTCTCTGTAATAACTCAGAACCTACCCAATCAATCATCCCATCGTCCACCAGGAGCCAAAGATCAGTCAATTGTCAAACTAGGCTGCCCCATTATGCCATCCCCTACATGAATTTATCAAGCTCAGTTTGAAACCAGCTAGATATTTTGCCCTTACTGCTCCCTTTGGAAGGCTATTCCAGAACTTCACTCTTCTGATGATTAGAAACCTGCATGAAATTTCAAGTCTAAGTTTCCTGATGGCCAATTTATATTCATTTGTTCTTGTGTCCACATTGGCACTGAACTTAAATAATTCCTAACCCACCCTGGAATTTATTCCTCTGAGGTATTTATACAGAGCAATCATATCTCCCCTTGGACTTCTTTTGGTTAAGCTAAAACAAGCCAAGCTCTTTGACTCTCCTTTCATAAGGCAAGTTTTTCATTCCTTGGGTCATCCTCATAGCCCTTCTCTGCACCCCTTCCAGTTTGAATTCACCTCTTATCATACTGCTCCTTCAGTTGGCCAGACAGCTGACTCAGAAGCACTCCATCCAAGCTACTGTTTGTTCTTGCTGACTCCAGGAATGCAAGTGTCAAGCACAACATACACCCAATGCATCCCCTTTCCTTCAAAGCTTCTCCTCTTCCATGGCAGTGTAGGATGATGCTGGCACAGGCAGATGAATGAAATGGACAAGGATTGTGCAGCGATAATCCGTTCCATGCTGCTCCTGCCAGCAGCCCAAGGAGAACTTTGTGTGGGAGTGCAAGCACAAAGATCAGCTGCTGTGTGATTCCCCCATTGTGGAGACTGAAGATTAGAAGGGAAAAGCAGCAGGATATCCACTGCACGACACCCTATTTAACCACAGAGAAGAAGTGGACTGAGAGTCACTCTAGGAATTTAGAACCTGATTCTGCAAGGTATGGAACTCCCCTGACTCCCATTCAACTGAGTGGAAATTGAAGATACTCGACATCCTACAGGAGTTGCTCAGCAGCTAAACAGGGCCAGGTTCTCTAGGCAAGCTTTCCAGTGAAGGAAGGGACAATCGGTATTTTGCCCCCAGGCCTTGGATAACAGTGCAGCAAAGCAGAGACACCTACTCCCTCCACCCCCAAAGCAGTTCAGTGAAGTTTCTCACCTCTGTGTGTTTCCTGATGGGGAGTTCCTCACTTTGGGGTTACTGGAATGCATTGACAGAAATCCTGAGCTCTCACACACACACAGATGGGCTCTCGTCAGGTTCCTCTGAGGGGCCTGCTGCCGCTGGCAGCTTTGAAGCACTTTCTGCCACACACTTCTCTCACCGCTGTCCGTCTGCTTGTCTTTTTTCTCTTTGTCTCTCTCTGCTGTTGCACTGGGCCCTTCCCTCCTGCAGCTCCAGCATTCTCTGAATGTGTGCCTCCTACTGCTGAGGGGAAGTCTCGCATCTCCAGGGCACACTGTGCCGCGCCACCCCCGAAGGAAGAACAGAACATAGGTGAGGTACATTCCAAACTCTGGAATTCACTGAATGAAACAGACCAGTGAATGGTAATCCTTTCCCTTTACTAACAGAATTTTCAGCTGGCTGGAAGATGGTTGGAATGTACTGCTAGGCGGAAGCTCTGGGCAGGCATTAAACTCACAAGTGATGAAGTCAGTCTCCCTTCACCCAAAAGAAGTTACACTGGATTCAAAAGAGCAGGGAAGAAAGAGGCCGGGAAGCTCTTTGTACCTAGACTCTTTAATCCAAGAAATAGAGTATCTGTGAATTTGCATGGCTTATTTAAGCACACTGATGACAAATCACTAGGAACACAGGACTAGACAGACCAGGCCACTGGCCTAGACAGTCCAGAATTCCCACTATGGATGACCATTACTTGATGTCTCAGGGGAATATAAACACTCCACCCCACCCCCCTCAATATAATTAGCCATTTGTGCAATGTTTTGTGGTGGAAGGTAAACAAGAGGGAAGGAAAATGCCTTCCTGACCACTGGTAAGCAGCCAGCTTATGCCATGAAGCATGAGACTTGATTACACTGAGAACACAAAGGAGAACTTACAGTCAATTATTGTTTCTAACTGAGAAGCTGATAGATCATTAGAGAGTTGCCCATCCTAATTTGCTCAGCAACATCACACAACCTATTTAAACTTTTTTTTTTTTAAATTTAACATGAGCACTTTTCCGCTTGTTTCCAAAGAGAAGTGACATGCACAATGCTAGCTGTACAGAACATAACACTGTTTCTTCTATGTTACTGGAGGAGGAAAATATCAAACATTTATGTTTCTTATGTTCTTTGGACTAAGAAATTTTAGAACAAATTTCCATCTTGTTTATATTTCAACAGAAGATCTTTTGTTCATCTTACCTACCGAGATGTAAATCCACATGATTTAGAATAAAAATATTTTGTTAATGTATTAAATATTACCAGTTAAATATTATTCAAATGTAAATATTCCCAATATTCCTTCACTGTACTGAAGCAGTTCCTTGTTGTGTAAATCAACTGAAACAAAGTAAGTCTAATCAGGCAGGCAGGGTCTTGCCTGTTCTGAAGGACCTAGTGTTTTAAAGGGTATTCTGAGGACACAAATTGGTTCAATGATACATCGCTATTGGAGGTTTAAAAAAATACCTGACACTGTAAGATCACAACAGAGTCCTGTGGCACTTTTAAAGACTAACAGATTTATTTATTGCATGAGCTTTTGTGGGAGAAAATCCCACTTCGTCAGACGCTTT
>ML685767.1:20632918-20849987 GCA_007922175.1 Pelusios castaneus | reverse complement strand
TGGGAGAAAATCCCACTTCGTCAGACGCTTTGAAAGCGTCTGACGAAGTGGGATTTTCTCCCACAAAAGCTCATGCAATAAATAAATCTGTTAGTCTTTAAAAGTGCCACAGGACTCTGTTGTCTTTCTACAATAGACTAACACGGCTACCCCTTTGGAATTTGTAAGATCACAGTGACAGAATGGCTAGTAAGGCCATAAAGGTATGGAGCTTTGTGGCTTTCCAGCTCCTCAGAGTGATTTTTGGCATGATGTCACACTTGTATCATTACACTATACCAGTCTATTCTGATGCAATGTCAATCCAGCATGAGGACACCAAAAACATTATTTTGTGATTTCTGCAACTCCAGATCTTCTCCCCTCCACCAGTTCCCCAGCAGCTTGGAGACACAAAGAGGGATCCTGGTGACACCAGTAAGTTTGCTCAATATTCTTGCCTTCTATGCCCTGCTTAAGTCCACTACCACAGTGAGCATCCCTGCATTAAGAGCTTCATTTGTTCTGCCTGATATCTGGTAAAGCGAGAGGAGTTCCAATCAGACCTACACATTCCACACGCATCTCTAGAGACACAGGCAGAGGATCTCATTGGTTTGGAGAACAATGCAGTGTTGTCGTGTTACTGTTCATTTCTATCATGCCATAGGTATGCATAGTGCTTTACAGGCACACATGAAGAGTTAATTTTCAGAAATGCCTAAATTCCACTGACTCAATGTGTCTTAGGCTCCTATGTCCCTCCTGAAAAAACAACTTGAAATTTTCAAAAGTCCCTCAGTCCCATTTTCAAAGAAAACACAAGGAGCCTGTCACATCGAAAGTCAGCGGCACTTCGGCACTTTGAAAATTACTCATGGCCCCGCTCTTAAAACTGAAGTTAGACCAAAAGCACAACACATCATGGCAGGGGAGGCAAAAATAATGGCATAATAAGAAGCAAAATTTGCTGCAAAAAGCAGACTATAGACGTCCGTATTGAGTACTTCTTGTTATTTATATAGGTTTTTTTTCCTTTATATGTTTTTCACATATCAATAATGCTGTAATTTTACCATGTTATGTGTTTGCATTATGTTATATGAACACACACTATTTTTTCCACAGAACCCAAGTATCAGTCAGTGCACAGGACAGACACACAAGGCAACAGAATTAAGATTTGCATTTACAGATGCCTGCACACATTTCCTAATTTTGAAATCCTTCACTTGGCTACCTGGATACTGTGTATTATATACAAAGACAATGTTAAAAGAACAAGACACATGCTACCTTGCAATGGATTAATATTGATAGGCTTTGCAGGAGTGAATTATAAGGAGAGATTTGAATGAAGGAATAAATATTAAATGAGGTTTTAATTTTATCTAAGTTTGCACTTTACTTGTTAATGACAAAATGACAACTCTTATTTCTCTCTTTTTGCTTCCCCTTTCTGTACAATGGAACTGTGCAATATTTGAGACTCAAAATGGAAAGCATCATGTTTGGGGTTTTTTTGTGGGAGTTCAGCGCACAATAAGCTAAAACTCCTCTTCACTTAACCAAAGTTAGCATGTTAGTCCTACATTTATATGATTCTTCCTTTGCTCTCATTTAGGTTTCAGGGAAAGGGGGTCCAGTCCACATAGTTGAAATCCCTCTGCCTTGCAGAGCCACCCATCTACCAGCAGAATAGTTCTTGTACTAGTTTCAGAGACTGGCACCACTGGGGGTGGTCAAACCATGTTCTAAAAACTTTCAGCAAAGTGACCTATGTAGATTGTACCTAAGATTTTGTAAATCTTATAGCACTCAGCACTCTTCCTTGTACACAAACTCACCAAGACCCCGGGTGTCACGACACTGCAGTGTTCATTGTAGAGGTGATGAGTTCAGGAGCCCTTCTCACACAAGGGAAGATCACCTGAAAAAGAAGAGGGAAGATCACCATCAGAAGGAACTTACAGCAAGCCCTTAGACCCCTCCCTCCAAAGCATTATCCCATACCACAGAAAGGAAACCAAAACTTGCTGTGAACAGCTGACAACGGAACTGTTGCTCAACACAGCAAGATCTGTTAGTGCTAAGAAAGCTTTTACCAGGAGAGAGCCACAATTGCTGTGACTACACTGGCAAGTTAGTTCGAATTAAGGAGGCTTAATTCGAACTAACTAAAGTCATGGCTACACTAGGCTTTAGTTAGTTCGAATTAAGGGCTTCCTGAATTCGAACTAATAAGTTTGAATACCCTATTCAAACTAAAGGGTGAATTTGAACTAGTTCGAATTAACCAATGTGACCATGTTAATTCGAACTAATTTCTTAGTTCGAACTAACCAGCCATTGAAATGAATGGGGATCACTAATTCGAACTAAGCAAGTGCCATGAATGGCACTTGCTTAGTTTGAACTAAGTTTTCCTAGTTCGAATTAAGCTAATTCAAACTAACTAAAATTAGTTCGAATTAGTTGGTTCAAACTAACTAATTTGAACTAATTTTAGCAAGGGTAGACATAGCCAATGAGATTTAACTGCTCAAGTATGTTTGCTGTAAACAAACACAGCAAGGGACAGTTTAGATCCGATTTGGCACATCCCCAGTTCAGCTAGATGGATCCCTGTGAGCCCATCTATACTCCTGAGGGTGAACACAGTGTCCACACAAGCATATCCTCACTTCATGAGCCCGCTATCTGTGCTAACTCCTGGTCTTCACAATCATGCCTCCAAGGCCCGATCGTCTGCCAGCCCACATGTGAGTGAAAACGCAAAAGTCAGGTAAAGCTTCGTACTTTCTACTTGATCAGTCAGGGGCAATACCAGGCCTATGGCAGAAAAGGAGACAGTAAAGCAGCTTCTTTTCCCGGCCACCATTCCACTGCAAGACGCCACCCTACATGTGGACATTTATCTATCTGGAAGTCTTTCCAGCATAGTTTGCTGCAGTTTTGGTGGTATTTTTGAGCATCATATGCTGCCAGTTATTCCTCATATAGCCGAAGAGGCCATTGCTGAATAATTGATCAGTTGCACTCTTCCTGCTAACAGCACTGAAGAAAACATTACACTAGTTAATGTTCAGTTCACAGATAAGGACCATCTTCAGCCATAAGATCCCGAAAGTTTTACTGTTATAAAATGAAAACATAAGATTCTGGAGCACAATTCATCAGCAAATATTGGACTTCATGGTAAATTCTGTGTCAAGGAAGAAAAAAAAAAATACAAAACTCCTGTTACAGATTTATTTCTTCTACCCACTCAATCCATTGTGACCAACACGATACACCACTCTAAGTTCAGTTGGACAATACAACGGGCCTCATACTATTTACACAGGAAGGATGATATTGTGGTTAAAAACCAAGTCTCTTGATTCCCAACTGTGTTTTATTCCCAGCTCTACCAGAGACTTCCTGTCTGACCCTAATCAACTCAGTTAACACATCTGTAAAACAGGGAATACAGGTTGTGCTTTAAGGTTAAATTTATTAAGAGTGATGAAAATTTGTGCTTCTGTAATCTCTTCCTCCAACTGTCTCAAAGCAACATCCATTCCATCTTTAACAAAACAGCATAGCAATATCTAGACCAATGATAACAAAATTACACTCTGTGTAGTAACAACGGTTCTTCAAGATGTGTCCCCGTATGTGTGTCCAACTGTAGGTGTCTCTACACTCCCTTGCTGCAGATTGGAGAACTTTAGTAGCAGTCCATCCTGCCCATCCCTGCCATGAGGGCAGGGCATTCCCTCCTCGCTTCCCTCTCTACTGTAGAAGTCTAATATTTGACTCTAAAGTAGAAGGTAAGAGGGCAGATCATGGAGCACCTATAGGGACACATCTTAGAGAATCATCATTCCTGAATGTAGATCGCTGTCTCTTGACTGGGTGGGGCAGGGCACGGAGGGGGGCGGGAGCAGGAAATTAGCCAATAGGCTGCGAGCCGAGCTCCAGCACTTGGGCTGGGCAGAGCAGCTACACAGTTCCTTGGGCAGTTATCTAGTCCCAGGTGCTGCAGAACATGGCAAGGCAGTCTTCAAAAGGACGAGCAAGGTCTTCCACCATGAGTTTGCAAGGAGAGTGTTCTACCAATACCCTGACCACCCTGTCAAACCTGACACTTCGAGGTAGAAGACTGAGATGCAGTCGATTGGGGTTCCAATCGCTTTCGCGCAGGGTATTTTGGTTTCTTCCTCTACAGCTCATAAGCTCTTGTGATCAGTACTGAGATGTGCATCGTGATGATTGGTGCCTAAATGGTGACTGAGGGCAGTATTTTCTCTTGTAGGCTCAGGTGTATATCCCGAAGGATCACAAAGTCACCCACGAGTCCTTTAACATGAAAAAAGACGTCAGTCTTCTCAGCAAAAACTTCAAGCCCTCAAAAGGAAGGCCCTCCAACATGGTTTGGACCCCTTTATGGAAGCCAGATGAATGCAGCCACAAAGCCCATCTCCTAACAATGGCCATGGAAAGCAAACGTACTGCTGTGTCAGCCACATCTAATCCAGACTGAAGAGACATTTTAGCCACGAACTGGCCCTCACTGATTATGACCTTGTATTGGTCTTTATGGAAACCCAAAAGCTGTTTAATACAGGATAGTCATATTTTGCCAGCAAGGTCTGGTAATTTCCTACACAAAAATGGAGGGTGGCTGATGAATATGCCTTCCTGACAAGCAGATCTAGGCATTCCTCTTGCTATGCAATGTGGAATTAACCTTGTGCTAGGGGCCCCTAGAATTAACCACATCCACAATGGATGGAATTGGGAGGTGGGTTCAAAAACAGAAATTTTGCGTCCTTTGTTGGCACAGTAGTACTTTTTGTCCATTTGCTCGCATGTTGGCAGGATGAATGCAGGGTCTAAAGGTGCCTCATTAACCAGGAGGGCCATTCTAGTAGAGGTGGAAGAGCGTACTACGTCCCCCAGTTTGTGGTGAGGCTCAGTCACTTCTTGAAGAAGTATTTGCAGGGCTTCTGCCACCCTCTGAGGTAGGTCCTGGAATTATTTAAAATCATCAGCCATGGATAGCAGAGGGGGCATCATTGCCTCGTCTCATGAGGATGACGAGACGAGAAGAGCTTGAGGAGCATCTTCCTCCTCTGCCGCTGCACCAACTTCTCATAGCTATTCAGGTGGTTCCCAAGCTGCAAGTGAAGGAGAGTGACATACCCGTAGGTATGCCATTCTAGGGGGCTGGGAAGTTTGTCGCCCCTGAGCCTGCTACAGGTCCTACTACGACCTCTGAGGAAGGGAGCTGGTGGCTGGTATTGTGGTTGGCTGAACCATGGAAGCTGAGGGTTGGGTGGACAATACACCTGGTGCCCATAGTGAGATTGGGTCCCATATGGCTGGTAAGAAAAGCAGGGGGAACCCAAGTCCTCTCACTCATTTTCCAATTCTGATTATGAGAAAAGCAGTACACAGCAGGGAGATGTCAGCAGTTGCAACACTCTGGGAAAGCTCTGTACAGAGGTGCCAGTACTCAGTAGGGGTGAGTTCAATGCATCAGGCAGAGAGCTCCATTTTGCACCAGAAATTCAGCAGTGCGGACAGTGTTGATACCAAGTGGCTTGCACCAATGAAGTCTGAGCTGTGGACCTGGATGTATGATCTGTCAGTGCCATGGACACCGGATATAGTGCTGGTGCTGATGTCCATGCTGACGTACCCTTCCTTGAGGTGGATCTTCTCTGCCTTTCATGCCCCTATAGTACTGGTACTTCTGATGGGCAGAGGTTTTTGGGCAGACCAACCTGCCCTGTTGGCTCTGTACTCTGCCATGCTCTTGGTACTCGCATTAGGAGGCTTTGGTGCCATCGATATCAATGGGGTGGGAGATCATTTCCGACTTGATTGGGACTTGCTGCAGGGACTCACAGACCTTTACTTAGTGGTCTTAAGTGAGTCTCTTTGCGACCACCTGCCTTTGAAGAAGCAGAAAGTTGTGGTGAGTTCTCACCAAAACTCTGGAGGTTGGAGGGTCAAGTCCATGAGCAGGAGTTTGAGCTTTAAACTCTGCCATTCCTGGACCTAGGTTTTAGTTGTTGGCACTTATCACACCTTTGTGTAGTGCGCTATTCTCCAGACAGTGAACGCACTGTGAGTATTTATCAGTCATTGGGATAGATTTCATGCAACTGAGGCACTTTCTTAAGCCTGGAGAGCCAGGCATACACTTGGTTGGTAAATCCTCTCTTTCCTTTTTTTTTGGGACCATCAACAAGGTAACAAAAAAAGAAGCTTGAAGGGAAGCTAAAATTTAGAAAACTAAATGAAATTAACAATCAGTGAACAGAAAGCTCTGTGCTCCATCTCGAGCAAAGGACAGCTGAGAAGGAACTGAGGACAGCTAGCCTCGTGGCAGGACAGCGGTGCATGCGTGGGCAGAACGGACTGCTCCCAAAGTTCTCCAAATCAGCAACATGGGGCGCTGAGACACCTACAGTGTAGACACATAGGAGCTCTACTGGAAGAAGCAGTCACCATTCTAGCCAACCAGCCCCAAGCAACAATGGAGTTGCGTCCTCCATCCAATCAATGAATGAAACTTAAAACATGATAGACTGTCCTTATGTAAGTAAATCACACATACAAACAGCAGCTGACAAGACAGCTACAGCCCCAAACTATTTAATTCAGCAAAAATACAGCCATTGCAACACCAATACCTCTCAGCACAACCAATTACAATCCCCACTGGGCCAAGCCAGAACCAGTGCAATGACACCTCTATACCTAACCTAGCCCAAGCAGCTGAGTGTGGGAGAACCCTGAAGGGAAAAAGGTCAGAGCTCTACTGATGCCTAAGACATTCAAGCCTTTACCTTACAGGAGTCTGGAAAAACGTAGCGTGGGGAATGTAATCTGCAGATGGCAGGGGTTAGAGGAAAGAAGAGTAGATGTGACCCACGTCTAACATCTATGAATTAGCCAGCCATGTTACTACAGCCCAGATTTGGATGGAGGAACAGCTGGGCTGCTTTACTTCCTCACCAATCTTAGAACAATGCAAGTGTACTTATAAACCTTTAATGGTGATGGATACCCAGGCAGTTTCAGAGAGAGAGAGAGAGAGAGAGAGAGAGAGAGAGAGAAATAAAATGAGAGAGAAACAACAGCATATATATATAAAAAATGAGAGAGAAACAACAGCAGGAAGAGCCGTGGTTATCACTGATTAACCATTCTCCTTCCTCCGGCTTTGAAAATGCAAACATGACGAGATGAAATGAAGACACACCAAGTACCAACTTCCAGCCTTGCTGGGGTGCAGCACATTAAAAAGGAAGGAAAAAATTCACTCTTTCTATTGGCAAAAAAAAAAAAAAAAAAAAAAAAAAAAAAAAAAAAAAAAAAAAAAAAGATACCCACAAACCAACCCCACAATGTGCTTTTTCATTGTCTTTGACTCTGCTGGACTGAGGTAGCCATCGAGAAGCTTTGGGGCATAGACCCTGAACCAGCAGTGGAAAAGAAAAAGGCTAGGAAACTGCCTGCTGCACGAAATGCATCATGACTCTGGACACAGGTGACTTCAGCACCTTAGATTTCAGAAGCAGCAATTGGGGGAGGGAAGAGAGAAGTGTGCAGAGAGGGAGGAGACAGGTGGCAGAGTACAGTACTTCGAGCATAACAGGGCAATGAGGGAGCAGAACAGATAAGAGCAAAAGCTATTTGGGCAGATGCTTAGACTATAGCCAGCAGGCTACAGACCCCTGTGCCATCACCACTAGTGGACTCTCCTCCATCCTACATATCCCAGAACCAATGCAGCCAATAAACAATTCTGGTGTGGGGTGTGCACTGGAAGATGTGCCCTGTTCACTCTACCCTCATGAAACCCCAGTGGAAGAGCAGGTATGTTAGCGACATGCACTTCAGTTACCGCGGTGTGAGATGGTACTGATTGACATTCTCTGCTGGTCTTCATCACATATTGCACTTTTCACTTATTAAGTTCTGCACTCTTTACATAATGGCAGCTGGACAACCTGCTTCGTTTTTAATAAATGGTTTTTAAACACACTATCAGTCGTTTTCAAACCATGGGTCAGGATCCAGTACTGGGTCACAGAGCCTCAGTTACTGGGTTGTGCTGCCATTACCAAAAGACGGGTACGCATTGCTGAAAGACGTAAACAATGATTTTTTAAAAAATGGGTCCCAAGGAGAAAAGCTTGAAAACAGCATTGTGAGAGTTTGGGGAAACAAGGAAATTGTTTCCTGTCTTTTGCTTGTTTGGGAAAACAAGGAAAAGGCAGGACTTTTTTTTTTAAAATCACATAAAAACACAGTAAATAAACTGATATGTATGGAACATTACATGGCATCACAATTCCCCATCCAATGTGAGCACACAGGGCATCCCATACTTCCCCTGCTCTCCTGGACTAAGACTCTGATGAGAAGTGCATCTTCTGGTTGCCAGGAGAGGCAATAAATAGCATCTTGAACCCACTCCTAACAAAAGCTCTCTTCACTTATCTTCACATATGTTGTGCTGTCTCCTGCAGTCTCCAGTAGTACAAAGGCCACTGGGCACACTGGCATCTGAAGGGGTTTCAGACAGCAGCATCTTACCTTCCATCAGCCAAATGCACATTCTTTCTACCACCATCCTGCAACTGCTCAGTGTTTCATTAAAACTTCTATCCCATGTGCTAAAATCAGGGAATGCATTCATGAGCCAGGGCAGTAGAGAATAGGCCAAGTCCCCTAAAATAACAGTGAACACAGGCGTCTGTCAATCTGTCAAACAGATTAACGCCAGATCTCCTGAGCACCGTGACATCCTACATTGGTGATCCAGAATGTCCTTTCATGATCGACTAAGGCCTACGTAGCAATAGAGTAGTGTCTGGTTGCCATTAGATCATGGAAATTTAGGGCTGGAAGGAAACTTGAGAGGGTCTCTCATCCATCCCCTTTGCACTGAGATGAGACAGAGTATACAGAGACCATCAGTGACCGGCATTTGTCTAACCTGTTCTTAAAAAGTTCCCATGACAAGGATTCCAAAACCCCACTTGGAAGCCAATGCCAATGTTTAACAATCCTTATAGATGAAAAAATTTTCCTTATTATCTAACCTAAATCTCCCTTGTGGCACATTACACCATTTACTTTTGGTCCTCCCTTCATCGGACATGGAGAACAACTGATCACTGTCATTTTCATAACAAGCCCTTAACATGCTTACAAACTTATGCTCCCCACCGTCTTTTTTTCCTTAAGACTCAATATTCATACTATTTTTAACTTTTCTTCATAGATCAGCTTTTCTAAACATTAATCATTTTGTTGCTCGATTTCCTCCACATTTCAAACTGTGATGCCCAAAACTGGCCATCGTACTCCAGGTGAAGTCTCACCAGTGCCAAGGTAAAATGGAAAATTTACCTTCCATGTCTCTCCTATGACATACCTGTTAGTACATCCCAGAATGATATTGGCCTTTTTGGTAGCTATATCATATTCAATTTGTGATCTATCACAACCCCAGATACTTTTCTGCTGTACTACTGCCTACCTACTTATTCCCCATTTTGTGTTGTGCATTTGATTTTTCCTAAATGAAGTACTTTGCACTTACCTTTAATGATTTTTATCTTGATGATTTTGGCCCAATCCTCTAATTTAATCAAAGTCATTTTGAATTCTAATCCTATCCTCCAAAATGTCAGCAATCCCTCCTAGCCTGGCTTCATAAGAAAATTTTATAAGCATATCCTTCACTCTTTCATTCAATTAAATGAAAATACTGATTAGTACCTGACCCAGGACAGACTGCTGTGGAATACCACTAAATATACCCATCCACTTTGACAGCGAATCCTTGATAACTACTCTTTAAGTACAGTTTTTCAAGCATTTGTGCACCTGCCTTATAGTCATTTCATCTAGACCAATTTCCCTAGTTTCTTTATGAGAATGTAATGTGTGACTGCATCAAAAGCCTTATTGTAACTAAGATATTACATTTATTGTTTCTCTCCTATCCATTAGGCTAGTAACCCTGTCAAAGAAGGCAATTGCTTTGGTTTGGCATGATTTGTTCTTAACAAGTCTAAGGTGGCTATTACTCTTCCCCTGTTAACCATAGAGGCTTACAAATTGATTGTTTAACCATTTACTCCAGTATCTTTCCCGGTAACGAATTTAGGCTGACTAGTCTATAACTTCCCACTACATTTGCCCTGCTCCAGTCCACTAGGACTTCCTGTCCTCCATGAGTTTTTGAAGATAATTGCTAATGGTTCTGGGACTGCTTCCGCTGGTTCCTTAAGTACATTAGGATGAATTTTGTCAAGCCCTGCTGATTTGAACACATCTAACTTTTCTAAACATTCTTTGACCTGTTATTTCCCTATTCTAGCTTGTATTCCTTCCCCCTTGTTGCTAATATTAATTGTATTAAGCATTCATTCACAGTTAACTTTAGTCAACACTGAAGCAAAATAGACAAACACCTCAGCCTTCTTGGTGTTGTCCATTCTTAGCTCTCCTGACTCACTAGGTAGAGTTGATCTACACCAGGGGTTCTTCAAACTGAAAGTCATGACTCTCATGTGGTCATGAGGTTATTGCTGGGGGGGGGGGGGAAGAAGGGGGAGTTGCAAGCTGTTGACCCTAGCGCAAGCCAGTAAGGATGGCATGGCATGAGGAGGGTCATCACTTTTTGGTGGCAGTCATCACAATCTGAAATATTTTCAAAGTGGGTCCCAGCAAAATTAGTTTGAAAACCCCTGACACACATTTCTTTGTCTTTCTCCTATTGTATTTATAGAACCTATTTTTACGTTTTTTTATTACCCTTGCTAGGCTCATTCTGTGCTGTAGCCTTTTTGTATTTTGTCTCTACATGTCTGTGCTACTCTTTTGTATTCCTCCTTAGTAATTTGTCCATGTTCCCACATTTTGTAGGAGTCCCCTTTGATGCTCAGGTCCATTAAAGAGCTCCTGATTCAGCCATATTGGCCTCTTCCTATTCTTCCTTCATGCCGGGATAGTTTGCTATTGTGCCTTAAATACAGTCTTTGAGAAATTGCCACCTCTCCTAAATTCCTTAGATTTCCTTTCCATAGGACCTTGCATACCCATTCTCTGAGTTTCGTAAAATCTACTTTTTGATAAAAACTGCCATATTCATTTGTCCCTTGTGGTGGGAAGACAATGACCATGTCTACTATATGGATGGGCCCCAATGAAGTTCAGGAACCTGATTCTCACAAATTGGATATTTTAGGGATGTTAGCAATGTATATGCCCCAGGGTAAAATGCAGCAATGATTGCTCTCAAATCACAACAGCACCAACAGTCAATTTACCAGCATCAAACTAGTAAACCACAGACATGTAGCAGTCTGCAGTAGACAGCTTCCAGATGAACTGGTAGGGCCTTCCTCACCTGACCCTCTTGGCCAAGGCAAGCTTTTTCACACTGCTCAGTGACGCAGCTCTGTTCATGAGGAAATTCTAGAGTCATTCCAGATCTGCATGACAATGTAGTCTGTCCGTCTCCATCCCTGTTCCCACCTACCCTGCCACATGCTTGTGGTCTTACAAAGAAATGCCAGTTCATGTAAGGAAACAGTTCATGTAAGGAAACCCCACAACTACTGCAACTCACATCAGCTGTCTTCAACACCATGCTGGCATGAAGACTTTCATGATCTCTTCCCCATGACCCACAACAACCTTCTCAGGGCCAAAAGTCATTGCCAAAATGCTTTCTATCTTAAATCATGACCTCCAGGTACATTCTAATCCATTAACAGTGCCGAAAACAAGAAAAGATCTTCCCATAAGCTGGCTCCACGTCTTGGTATCAGACAGAGGTGAGGAGCCGCTGAAACCAGAAGTACTGTAGATATCGAAGTACTTCCAATATGAGGCTAAGAACACTTCCACACAGAGGGCTTGGAATCCATTTTCTCACAAGACATTGTGAAAGAATTTCTAGAGCAGCTTGACTCAGTGCTGTTCTAAGAAACATGGGATATATCCCCAGAAATATTAGCACCTAAGCTGGGCACCGGAGCACCATTGTGGACACAGCTAAATGGATATGACCCATGTATGGTCATACTTGCAGGTGGGCTTGGATTACCCAGGTAAACTCTGCAGTGAAAAAATAGTTGATGCATTTCTCCTAATTCTTCTTTCATGCTCTCACCCCTTCCCTGTTGCTTTTCCTGCATTGGGGCATTAATCAGAGGACCAATCTTTTCTCATTCCTGCAATCCAGAGCAGATGTGATGGCTAGGATTTCCATAGCTACCCTGCTCCCTGAGTGAAGCGCAGTCATCTTAGTTACTCATGCCACATAATGCAAACCAGAAAAGTACTGATATGGTATCTTAAAGTAACAAATCCCTTCCCCAAGAAGCATGTCTTCTTTACTGCCTGTTCTCTCATCTCCTCGAGCCATTTGCCCGAGGTATCCCACCATACACCATCATGCAGACACTCCATGTTTTCCCTTTCAAGGCACACCTTAGAGAACACAGTCCTGGATTTAACCAGCCCCCATCTTCAGCTGTCCATGGCAGTGGAGTGGTAAGGTTTGGATGGAACAGAAAACCCAGCACAATAATCATGGCACTGAAAACTTGGTTTGTTATTGTACTGTTAAGATGTGAGCTAGGTGCTTTGGGGTATAGGAAGAATACTAGATCCCTGCCAAAAAGAGTCTACAATTCAAAGAACCCATGCTACAGCTTCATACATGTGGAGCCTTATTTACTTCAGTAAGACTTCTCACAAGCACAGGCATCTCCTCATATGCAATTATAGATGCAACAAAACAGATGGAGGTAACAAACAGTAGTGAGGATATGGCATAAGGAAGAAGTAAGGAGAGGGCAACAAGATCATACATTCACTAATCTCAAGTATCATACTGTATACATACCTCAGAAGAGCTTGTTCCATTTTAGTTTGTGTATTGATTATTTTCTGCATGTTTTCCTCTAACCTAATCACAACAATATCAGGCAAGAGCAAGAGCAGGTAGGGTTTTTCAAAATGATTTTTTTTTTTTAAACTGTACATCAGACAACACTTTAACCATTCAAGACAAAGAGTGACAGTTTAGACTGTTTCCCATTTGCATGAATTTTCCCCCACACAAGACCTAAAAATACCACAAAAATTGGCGAGAGATTCAGGGCAGGTATAATGTCTACAGTTCCTTTTAATTCCTTTTGAAGTTACTAGATTTTGAGGTAAAACTATCCCTTTTAATATACTGTACCATTATTACATGAACAGTATGCTCACACTATCTCCCAGCAACCACTGATGGAGTTCAGCTGCTCCAGACGCCACCTCAGGCACCTCTACGCAGAAAAAGAAAGAAAACCCATACACCACTGGCAGCAAGTTTCAGAGCCCAGATCAACTGACTCCCGCTCATGCTGCAGGGCTAAAAGCAGGACACAGGCTGGGGCCTGGGCTCTGAGATCCAGCAAGGGGGATCATGTCTCAGAGCCTGGACCGCAGTCTGAGCCTGAATATCTACACTGCTACTTTTAGCCCCACATCATGACCCAGAAAGACAACAGAGTCCTGTGGCACTTTTAAAGACTAACCGATTTATTAATCGCATGAGCTTTCGTGGGAGAAAATCCCACTTCGTCAGACGCTTTGAAGATGGGAAAGTTTCCATCTGACAAAGTGGGATTTTCTCCCACGAAAGCTCATGCGATAAATAAATCGGTTAGTCTTTAAAAGTGCCACAGGACTCTGTTGTCTTTCTACAATAGACTAACACGGCTACCCCTTTGGAATCATGAACCAGAGTCACTGACCCAGGTTCTGGGACACTCAGCCATGAGGTTTTTTTTCCCTTTTTTGCAGTGCAGAAGTGCTGTGTGCATTTATGAGCCGGGCTACGACAGATGCACATCAGCCAGGTCTGTACCAAAGAAGTTTCGCAAATGCTACCCCTTGTTGCTAGCACCGTTTCAGCCCTGCTGCTGTTAGCAATGTTGGACATCCTGGAGCAGACAGGCAGCTGCTAGCATTTTTAGGCCCAGTGTTACCGAACCACCCTTAGCACACCAGCCTTAATGACCTTTAACAGTGCTGCCAATACTGCTAGGATCAGTGGAGCCAAAGTGGTGATAGCAACAAATGGGAAAATGTTTTGCTTAGTGCTTTGTCTCTTTAAAAAAAAAAATGGTGCCAGTACGATGGCAGGAGTGATGAGGAAGGGGGGTGTCAGGACTCTCCACCACCACCGCCCCCCTGGTGCTTCTCCAAACCCCGGCTCCCCTCCACTGGCTCCCCGACCCCCCCTTTCCCGCTCCTCCCCTCCCCGCCTGCCAGGTCCCCCCGAGGTCCCTTCCCCACCCCTCTCAGCCCCCTCCCTGCTCCTCACAGCCCCCTTCTCCAACCCCCCCACTGCTCCATGACCCTCCCGGCCCCCTCCCCTTTACCTGGCTGGATCTGCAGGGGCAGCCAGGCACTCCCTGGCCAGGCTGCTCCCGCCCTGAGCCACGCATCTGAGCATGCTCAGGGCTGGGGATCTGAAAAAGCTCCAAGCGTCCACAGGCCGGATTCTGGCCTGCGGCTGCCGCTCCTGGCCCTTGATGGCCCTGCTGCTCAGCTGGGGGTCAGGGTCAGCAGGAGAAAGGAGACCCGCTCTTTTCCCTGTCCTGCTGACCCCGGCCCCCAGCTGAGCAGTAGGGCCAGCCAGGGAAAAATAGGTGCTGGTACGTGGTACCGGCTCAAAAAAACACCCTGGCTTTACTGCATTTCCCTACTATAGAAAGGGCCTCTGTGCTCAATAAATTAGGTCTGCAGCTCACAGTTAATCCCAGCCAACAGGTGTACAGCCAGTAATCCTGGTCTCTGAAGATTAGCTCTTCAAGAGGTAGAAACTGTACAGATAGGATAGGTTGCCTACACACATCTTTGCATCCAAATTCTATCTCCTCCTTCACAACGCGACAAGAAACAAGCCTGAAGATAGTGGTGACCTCTTTCCCCCCAAAAAGGAAGTCACTCACCAGGCTAAAAGATATTTAATATTTCAGCTCAAACTACAGGATGGGTCAGAACTACATGAAAAGGAAAAGAAACCAATCAGCTCAAACATGAAACACTGTTCAGAACCTAGAGCCAATGAAACAGAATGGGGATGTGAGGGTGGGAACTGATTGAAGTCCGATTCACTTGTTCCTCGATATATACCACCACCACTGAATTGTTTAAACAAACAAAAGGAATGGGAGAGATGAGGCACATATCAGCCAGGTATGGAAGGTTGCAAATGCCTTTTCCATTAGTTTTGGCAGCCCATCTCTATGTTTCCAGAAGGGAAGATTTGAGCACATCCGACTGTGATCTTGTCATCCCATAAGCCACGCAGGGATGGGATAGGTCAGCTTGGGGACAGACCTCCTCATCCAAGGAAAGCCAAGGTGTTGCAGGAAGCGGTGGGGGCACTTAATTACTGAATCAGTGTCCCAGTATGATGCAAGGGTAACTGTATGATACCTTTCAGAAATGCTGGGTGGCTGTTCCCTCCTCTCATAGCAGCCTCTGGTTAGTAGAGAGCCAGTCAACATTTCTAGGCCCATTTTATTTTACCCAAGTGAATGGAGTTCTTTTAGGACTTCCCTAGTGGCAGCTGCATTCCAGTGATATAAGACAGTGATTTGTACATATTCAGTAAATAAAAAAAAAATTACATATTGATAACATTGGGGTTGCAAGTGTTCAACGTTTACCAAGCCCTGTGTACATATAAATGAGAGTCTTTCATGATCCCACACTTTCTCAAATACACAAAAATATTGTATTTTGTGTCACTTACTCTATATTTAACAAAACAAAGTAAGGAAGTGAAAAGTTAAGGATGCTAATAGTACATAACCTGTACCCTTCTCTCCTCCTTTGGCCCCCTCTCGCCTCCATCTACAGATACATACACCTCTCTAGAAATGCAGTCACCACACCAGAATTTTAAACAATAGGGACGCCAGCCTCCCAGCACTGACTCCCACAAATTTCACCCACCTTCATCACAAACAGACCAGACTTATCCCCCACCCCTCACACTTAAAGAACCCTTCTGCACAATTCTGTAGTTACTCATACTCTGATTTGGGGAACACAGTGCAGGAAAGCTGGTATCCCGATCCGAGGTAGTTAAAGCTATGCTGCACCCTTTGTGGTGTACGATGGTTTTACTGCTGGTCAGGTGTGTGTAATGGGAAAGAGCTTTCCTGCTTAACTTAACACCTTGTTTCCCGATTTTTAGGTTTTGTTAAGTATTACATATAGAGCAACCTTAATTGACGCAAAGCAGTGTTACTGTGTATTAGTGTCCCAGCTATTTTTAAGACAGGAGTCACTGCTGTGTTGAAGATGCTTTAAAGGAAGATAATTTTTAAAAATTCAACTGGCAAACAGAACTACAAGATGCTGCATGAGTGTATCCCACGTTGAATGGTGGAGTGGAGAGTGTGGGAGGGAATGGAATGTTACTATCATGTAATTTTAAAAGCTCATGAAGTACCATGTACGAAGTTTAATTATTTAATTTCAAAAATCAGGAATATAGGGCTTGATATCAAAACTCCCTAACTCATATTTTAAAAGGTGTTGAGGTGTACAGTAAACAAAGCTCCAGTTGCTGTGAAGCCGAGCATGATTCAGTGAGCACAACATCAAATGTGCATGTTCAGTATTTCTCTAAGAAGTTACGGGCACTTGCACAGCAAAACTTGAAGTACGTAAAAAGTTATCAACTCTATTGCATACATAGTACCATTTTCAAAAGACTCATAACTGTCCAACCAAAACTAGTTCTGCTGGAATATTTGGAGGCATTTCTGCTCAATTATGGCACTATTTCAACTTTATATGCCCAATCACAAAAAGGTCCTAAGATTTTGTTTAAAAAAAATTCTCCTCAAAATCATTTTAACCATTTTGTTTAACCAAATTCTCCACCATCCGCTGGTCCTCCAACATAAAAACAAAGAAACCTAGAAAATTTCAGCTCAGAAGGTGAAATTTTGAAGAGTACTGAGCTACTCAAAATAAGGTTGCCTAAATTTTCCATTATTACAGCCCTAACTACAGAAATTTTTACTACTTCACCTCTGAAACAAAGAGGTCTCTTTTCAATTAACTGTGCAAACACTCCTGATTAATCCTCACACACACAGTTATGTATGTAGATAAATATTAATCACTGTTCAAGACAAACAGATATCAAAACAATTGCTGGAGATCCTACAACAAATCTTGTCAGTACCAGCATAACCCACGATGGCACTATCTGTAAAATGGGCCTCAACTCATATTTACTGCTTTTCACTTCCAAGTGGTATAAAAAAATAGAAATCATTAAAGTAATTAATGCTTTGGCACTGGGATTTTCTCATCTGTAGAATTCCAAGCACTTGGTAAAACGAGAAAAGTACTAGTTGCTTCATTTTACAGACAGCATATTGAAGCACACATAAATCTCTTAGTCTTTAAAAGTGCCACAGGACTCTGTTGTTCTGCAACAGACTAACACAGCTACCCCTCTGGAACATAATTTAAGGTATTCTTTTTGGGAGCACTCTGGTCTAGTAGATAAAATACAACCACAACCTGCCAGGGATAGCCTAGGTATAGGTGTCTAGCCACAGAACAGTGGGAATGAATTAGAAGTCCTCTCAAGGTCCCACTTCCAGCTCGACATTTTGAGATTCTGTGATTCTATATTACACAAGAATTCTGGGATCTCTTCCTAGCATTGCTACTACCTTCCTATGTAACACTGGCTAAGTAAGTCGCTGGACCTCACTGGGGGAACAACAGCTGGTAAGGATCCGATTCTGTCACGGGAGTGACCGATTCTGTGACTTTCCAGGACCTCTGACACTTCTGGGGCACAGCTGGAGCAGCAGCAGCAGCCAGCCCAGCTGGGGCCCAAATAGCTGACTGGTGGCCAGCCTGCTGGAGCAGATGAAGCTGTGCTCAGTCCATGGTGCAGGAGAAGCAGTGAGGCTGGAGAAGTTGCTAGCCCCAGCAGCTCTTTGTCTCCTGTCCCCCAAGGCACTTTGGGGCAGGATATTTGTTTATTGCCTAAGACCTGTCCCTGGCTTTTACTAAAAATATGCATGATAGAAGCTTAACCCTAAAAGTTGGACAAGCATGTGAGTCATGAAGTACAGAGAAGACCAGTCACATGAAAAGATGGGCCAAGAATTTAGGACGTGCTAGCTCGAGATCCTATGCGCATTCCCTCAAGCAGGTTAAGATGACATTTTAGGGACAATCAAGAAGTCTAGTGGCACTTTTAAAAACTAAAATTCATCACATGAGGAAAATAATGTTCTCCATCTTCAAGTGTCTGACGAAGTGGGATTTTTTCCCACAAAAGCTCATACGATAAATAAATTTGTTAGTATTTAAAAAGTGCCAAAGGACTCCTCCGCTGTTTTGCTGATCTAGACTAAGACAGCTAGCCCTTTGGAACTTGTCATTTTGGGGACACAATCAGAAACTTTTTCATTAGACCTATAGCTCCCTGAAACATATAGAAATGGAACAAAGCCAGTTCAGAGTATTCCAAAGTTTTAAGAAAAGTTAAGCGCATAACTAATTTAGCTACATCTGCACTGCAGCTGCTCTGAACTTCACAGGGATTGAGGCAAGGGCTTTATTCATATGCTGTTAAGTTACAGCATATCTAGTGACATCGTTCTGTAGTCCTACAGAACACTGGCGAGAAGTGCTTTAAAAAAAGTATTATTTTCAAACTCAAGTAAGGATGCAATTTTTACTGAATACTTAAAGGCAATGCTTAAAGTCTTTTGCATTTCTTTGCCAAATTTCAGTCCCTTTTTTTGCAATAAGTTGCCAGAGGTCCAGTGTATTTTTTCCATTCTCAGAAACAGTTGATTGTTTCTACTCAAGCTTACAAAAAACCAAAAACACCCCGCTCAAACAAACCCCTCCACTCCCTCACCACCTCCCAGACAGAAAGCAAGCCTGAAAAATTTCAGTTAGAGAATATTTGTTTAAAAACAGAGGCTTAGAACAGAAACATTTACCTATCTTAACTATAGATGTCACTCGCTCTCCAGCTTGTTTATAAATTTTCGGACAAAAATAATTTTGAGAACCTTCTGCAGTGGAACAAACAAGGAGTCTTGTGGCACTTTTAAAGACTAACAAATTTATTTATGGCATGAGCTTCCGTGGGAGAAAATCCCACTTCGCCAGATGCTTGAAGATGGAGAAGTACAAAATGGGAGGAAAATAATGTTCTCCATCTTCAAGTGTCCCACAAAAGCTCATGCGATAAATAAATGTGTTAGTCTTTAAAAGTGCCACAAGACTCCTTGTTTGTTTTGCTGAACTAGGCTAACAACTCCTCCTTTGAAACTTCTGCAGTAAGAGATCTGCTCATTTGATCCTAATCTTTATACCGTAATTAGGATTTCAAGAGCAGACAGAATGTGCCACAAAGGTACGCAGGAAGCAAATTCAAAATACACATGAAAACAAACTTCTGCTCTTGGGGAGACATAAAAGACACCAAGGTGAAAATAATAATTACCACTTGGGTCAGGCCAGGGGTCCGGTATCATCTCCAACTGTTGCAGCACCAGCTGCTTCAGAGGACGATATAAGAACCATGCAGCTGCAAATGTGGGATAAACTGTCCCCCATTTAGGTCTCATTCCAACTTCTAAAAGACATTGGCATGGCTGAAGCACCAGGTTTAATATCCCTTCAAAAATACTTATTATACATATTGTCATTAACTATAACAACTCTGGGTATTTTTGATATCCATATAAATATCCAATCTCATTTCTAATCTTAAATTCTTAGTCTCAACAATTTTGTGATACTGACTTCACCACTTAATTACAATCGCACTAAATATTCCACCACATTACATTAGCTACAAGTTCTGTAATCAGTCATTCAGTCAGCCCTAGGATGATAAAAGCTTTTCACTAGTTAAGCTGTAACATTTCTTATTACAAGTCCTATTTTTCCCCTCCTTAAAAAAAAAAAAAACCAAAACAACCTTGCCCTCTTTAAGTTGTGTGTGTGCATTGTGTGACCAAAGGATAACTTTTAGCAAAATCAGATGTAAATTGAAAAAGCTGTGTGAGCTAATGAAGTTGGAAAATTTAAGTGAAAATATTTGGCAAATTCTTAGAACAGAGCAAAAGGTGTTTTGTCTACAAATTACTGAGGTTATAAACTTAAAACATGTAATCCTACTTCTCCAACATAGGAATAACCCTAACTTTAAGTTATTCATTGCCACTTTAGGAACATCATAATTCTTAATCAGGACTCAGCTTCATGAAGCCCATCCTAAATTTTGCTAACTTTCATGAAGTCAGCCGATGCTCTTGAGAACTTTGCATGGTCTATAAATACACAGGACTTCAGAAGTGTCTCAAAAGCCGTAACATGTTTTTTTTTGTTTTACTGAGGCATTTTTACATGGCCCTGATACCACTGCTTTGTGCAAAGATTCGGTCCACACAGTTCCTTCCTCTTATCGCACACAACTTGGCCCCAGAACCTGGGTTAACACACTCCTCTCTCTAACAGAACTCATACTCAACAGGGACTCACACAGAGCTCAAAAGGACAAAGTACTTAGCAAGACTGCTTGGGTTAAAAGATTTCATATCAATAGAAATACATCACAGATCTCATGAAGTCTGTGCTTCAGTGAAAGTCCAAGCCCAAGTCAACTAGGCTGAAGGATTTTATGCCTCTGACGAAGCGCTAATACAGTTTTAGCAAGCAAAACACTAAAGCTATGTCTACACTACAGACTTCTGACCAGTTTAGCTCTGCTAGCAGGGATGTGAAGAGGTGTGATCTCTGACTGACACAGCTCTGCCAGCACAAGCCTCTAGTGAAAGTGCAAACTGTGCTTTTGCCACTATAGCTTGCTTTCTTTGGGGATGGGAATAGGATAAGCTAATACTGGTAAAAGCATGGCTTTGCTGGTATAAACTGCATTGTCACTAGGAATGCTTTGCCGGGAGAACACAGCATAGTAAAGCACTCCTACTGTAGACATGGCTCAAGGCATGTTGGTTAATATAGCTGTTAAGACTATGGCCAGGTCTACACTAAAAGGTAAGTCAACCCAGCTACGTTGCTCAGGGGTCTGAAAAATCCACACCCTTGATCTACGTAATTAAGACAACCTAACCCCTGGTGTAGACAACACTAGATCTACAGAAAACTGTTCCATTGACCTAGCTACAGCTTCTTGGGGAGATGGATTAACTATACAGATGGGAGAACCCCTCCCTCCATTGCAGTCAGTGTCTATATTTGAAGTACTACTATAGCACAGCGGCTGCATTGCAGGTGTGCCATTGTAGCATTTCAAGGATAGACAATTCCTAAATAGTTGCATATAAAGAGGGTGCCAACATTTTCCCCTTGACTCAGTGAAAAAAAACAAAACCAAACCCAAAACCCTAAAATTCCAAAGGGGTAGCCGTGTTAGTCTATTGTAGAAAGACAACAGAGTCCTGTGGCACTTTTAAAGACCAACAGATTTATTTATCGCATGAGCTTTCGTGGGAGAAAATCCCACTTCGTCAGACACTTGGAAGATGGGAAACTTACAGAATGGAAGGAAATTAAATGCAGAGGAGTGTATGACATAGGATCAGGTCAGGCTGTAACAGCAAATCAAAATAGGTGTTAGGATTTAAACACTGGGGAACAGCACATGGAGGAGGGTGAGGTCAAATCACTTGTTGTAATGAGAGAAAAATCCATAGTCCCTGATTTTCTCCCACGAAAGCTCATGCGATAAATAAATCTGTTAGTCTTTAAAAGTGCCACAGGACTCTGTTGTCCCAAAACCCTAAAGAAATTCCTACATCCCTCCCAACCCACCCCCTATAAAAGAGACCCTGAAAGACTTTAGAATTGAAAACATGTATCAATACTTCAAGAGGAAAGCTTTAAAGAAACATTTACAAAGGCAAGTAGGAAAAATCCAGGAAGGTAGAGAATAAGACAGACACAGTTTGGAAATGCCAATTTAATCCAATACAGGTCTGGTATTTCTATGAATATGAATCCCACAAGCAGTTGGGATTCCACACTTTACTTTAAAAATCCATATTCCTTAGTAGTTCAGTCACAAACTCTGTTGCTTTGGCTATGGAATTAACCCTAATCTGAACTGACTGGAACATAGAGAGTTTAAAAGTGATTTGCAAAGAGAAAAATGGAGTTTGTTTACTTTGTTTCTTTATGATATATAAAGGAGGCCTAGAAGGAATTTTTTTTAAAATAATGCATTTTTGCATTAGAGAAATCAAGTCCTGCCAAGACCATGAAATTATGAGCTTGCAAGAAGTGGGGCTGAAATGCTAGGTCTACACTAGAAAAGATTTGCCAGAATAGCCATACTGGCAAATGCTCCTAATGCAGAAACAGCTTACATAAAAAAAAAAAAAGTGATTTTGCCAGACTAGTTTATACCATTTCCAACTTAGCTTTACTATCCTATCAAAACCACTTATCCTAGAAAAGTCACCCAAAAAACCCATATCGCTAAATTATGATGCTATCCCAGCAAATGTAGACCTGGCCAAAGAAGAACAGTTGAGAGGGAGGAACTGTTTAAAAAGCCTGAGGGTTTTTTGGTTGTTTTTTTTATTTTTTCCCACACTTGTTAATTGTAATATTTAACATTTTGGTTAAAGGAGATCTTTGTCAAACATTCAGCTTCTCCACCCTTTTGTTTAAGGTTTTAAGAGTTAACAATAATGCTGAGAACCCAACTCAACCCCACCCCAGAACTCCAATCCTCCACCAAAGTCTCAGAAACTCCGACATTCCTGATAGTTTCCAGTTTAAAAACAAGCAGGTTTTTTTGCCTGGTTTTGTATTGATGGCAAAGTGGGGTCATACACAGGAGAAAGTGTGACCCTTTAAACCATAAAGCAGAAAACAGTACACGAGCTCAGTTTAAAATCTCTAGAGACCAACCACCTTTAAAACAACAGGCATCAGACATAGCTAGCAAGGTAAACATAGAACAACATAATTGTTATAGATCACCAAACCAACAGTGTTTCCAGGAGAAAGCAGATCTACCTATTACAGGCAATGGATGCAAGTGAACTGGGATTGAACACAATTTAGCTGCAGTTGGAAACAAAAAGCACAAATTCCCCTATACCAATTACCAACACCTGTTGTCAGCTATCAGTAGTTTTTTTCCTAGCATTGATGGGACCTAACTATATGAATACTACCATTAAGTAAAAGTAAGTTGCAGGTGAATGGAATTCAGAATTGAGGATGTTTAGGGGATGTTAACGCTACATTTCCACACCTTTCTATGTGTTTTTTGATTAACTTAAGTGTTCTCTGGCTTTTCAATGTTTGTTTTCACAATATTTTAAGATACACCTACAGTCACTGTTTACACACACAAAAAAAGATCATTTTCTCCCCCTCTCCCCCCCCCCCCAGCTCTTTTGAATTATGTATGTTTAAAGTGCTTTGCATATAGTCAGTTTTCTGGGATGTTTGCGTGGGTCTTTCACATCAACTTGGAAGAGAACCACTTTTTTTAGAACAGGAAAGTACAATTGTAAATGCCTCCACCCCCAAATTACTAGGATGGAGCTTGAGGCAGGCATAGTACTTGCCTCCGCCCCCTAAAACTAATACTCAGAGAATTTAAGGTGAAAAGCCCTATTCGAGCATGACCCTTTTCTCCCTCCTCTCTCTAAACCAGTTTGGACACTTATTAATGTCACCTAGGAGTGGCAGTTTCTTCCCAAAATAGAGCCACAGGAATGAGTCCTTCTCTTTCACAAGAAAGGCCCTGGAATAGGTTAGGTTCCAGGACAATGGATTAATCTGGGGAATCCAAGTGATGGACACTTACTTTGAAAACACGAAGCTTTCTCTACAATGTAGAACTTCCCCATCTGATGGACTTCTAATTGTTCCATGATCAACTCCTTGGCCTAGCATACATCTCTATCACCACCACCACCTGCAAACAATTTTCTGACCATAACCCACTGGCTACCTAATCTGAAAACAAGAATGCTTTTTTGGGGGGAGGGGGGAGGAAGAGGAGAGGAAATCCCCTCTCACCTTAACCACTTATTCACACACTCTCTCTTTCAAGCCCCAATTACCCCAGGATTCATCCCCTATCCTTTCCCATCTACACCCACAACCTCAATACGTGACTCTTCCCACCTGTGTCCTCATGTCATCTACCCCATGCGGGGACACTGACCCACCAAAATCAGCCTCTTCCTCCTTCCAAACACCTTCATCTACGGACACATGTCTACCCAGCACAGGATGCGACCCCATCACCTCCAGCTGGCCCATAGGTGGAGAACCAGGGCCACCTAGAGAGAGGGGATTTCCCTATCACCTCCCCCTCCCCCCCAACTAGAAAGCCTTCCTTCCAAATTCCCAATTCAATACGCGGGGGGTCCCCCCGATTTTCCCTGCTCCAGCCTCATGAACCCCTCACCTCCTGGGCCCCGGCATGCAACACCTGCTCCCCCTGCACAAGTACCCGGGGAGAGCGCACCCACCCCGCCCCGAGGGACCCACACTCGGGGCCTCCCTCCCTCCCCCGACAGCCCCCCTCCGGCCCCGCCCAGCCCCCAACTCGGAAACTTTCCCCGGGGGCGGGGGCGGTGTAGCCCCCACCGCAGCACGCGGACCCTCGCCCTCCAACACACCCAGCGCAGCGCAGCGCCACTTACCGAACAGCGCGCGGGGCGTGAGGGGGAGGTGGCGCCACTCAGCTCCGGGCGGGAGGGGGTGGCGTAGCGTCTCCCCACGGCGACGGCGGATCCATTACCCTCCCGCAAACACACACAGGATCCATTGTCCGCCAGCGCCTCTCCCCCTCCCGCCCGCACACATGGTACCGCCCGCCGCTCCCCCCTTCTTTTAGGCGAATGGTACCGCCCGTCGCCCCCTCTGCCCCGCCCCGGGGAACCGTATTGTCCCCTACTTACTCAGGGGCTGGTACCGCCTCTCTCAACCCCGCTCCGGGAATGGTACTGCCCCAGAGCAGGGGAATGTAATCCTCTTTCCCCCTCCTCAATGGTATCAACCAGTTTTTTAAAGAGGCAGGCCTGAATCCATAAGCCCTTTCCGCGCCTGCACGAAGCACCGCCCATTCCTCCCCCTATTCATCTTGGTACCTCCCCCTCAATTAACATAGCTCGTCCCTCACCTCACGGTGGCACCACCCCCACCTTTCTCCTTTAAAGAGACAGTTCTGCGCCTTAAAGGGACACTCGCCCATTTCCTTCCACCCTCTCTCTCCCCTTTCCCAGCGCCCGGGGACGAGCGAGCGAGCGGGCCGCCCCTTCGGGTGCAAGCTCGGTCCCCTCCTCCCGCCCCCTGCAAAGCCCCAGTGGACCCGGCTGCTCCCCGCCCCGGGAGCCGCTGCTGGGCAGAGCAGACGAGAAGCAACAAGCGCCGCCGCAGGGGGCAGGAGGCGGCGGCCAAAATCCGAGCGCGGCAGGAATCGCCCCCGCCCCTTTCCCGTGTGCAGCGCAGGCTCGCCCCGCGCTGGCAACGACGGGGCCGAGAGGGGGCAGCGGAGTCGGGCTCACCTGGCCGTGCCCTTGTTTGGCTGCGCTGAGCTCCCACCGCCGGTCATTGCAAGGGGCACCTAAGCCTGCAAGAACCCGGGCGCGGGGCAGAAGCAGCCCTGGCCGCCGCAGCGGAGACTGCGCTGCCGCGGAGTTTCCCCACCACTCGCCAGAACTTCCCCCGCCAGGATGGTCCTCGGTGCCCGAGATTACAGGCTGTGCTCGCCCTTATTGGAAGGGAAAGGACAGGGTCCTCCTCCCCGAGACAGGCTGTGAACACCGAGATAGGGGGCTCTGCTCTGCCGGGAACAAGGGGGTGAATGTTCATTCTTGGCTTAGGCCAGTGGGTCTCAACCTTTTGCAGGTCGCGACAGACTCGGTGGCATTTCGCGACCATACAGGGCACAGCAGATCACCCCTCCCAGGCCAAATCCAGCCACCTCCCCACGACACACTTACCACGGTGTGGCAACACAATAATGTGTCCCGACACAGTGGTCGAGAACCACTGGCTTAGGCTGCTGTCGTCTTCTGAGTTTATTTATGAAAGCCCCATTCCATAGGCTGTGTCCAGACCAGACTAGATCTGCTACCCTGAAAGGAGGAGTGCTTCAAGAGCTCGACAAATCACTGTGTTCCAGCCAGCAGATGGATCTCTTTTTGGTACCTAGTCCCTGGCTTGAATCAGATCCTGAAGGAGCCCTCTCCATCATTCCCTGCTAGCTTCTGCCATGGGAACCACCCTGCCTGGTTAAATAATGGATGGAGCCCCTCCAAATAAATCTGATTCTCTGTTTGCCAATTGGGGGAATGGACAATAGATAACATGAACTTGACCTCTGCAACAGATGTGTTAGAGGGTGAGATTCACAGGAGATTACTGGGAGTAGGATGCACATGAGGCAGACATTGTTTCATACATGAGATCAGCATTCTCAGTAGGTTACCCTAAAAACTGGATTTTTTTTTCCGTGACAAGGTAAGCAGGGGAACCAAACTGAATATTAGCTACCCTGCTGCATCCAAGAAGGTGAGAATACAAACTAAGTGCCAATTCACTTATTTATATTTCTCCTTTGGATGTTTGCCCTAAGATCATATTTCAGTGCAGGGAATGAAACTGATTTCAGTCTTTACTCCCAAAACATTTCAGGTGGCTTTAGCGATCATTCTGCCCTCAGAGGTTGGGTTTATTATTTGGTCACCTCAATGGGCTCACAGAGGTTCTAGTTCTCTTTTCTGTATGGGGTCTACATGGTCTGTGTTTCTTCTGGAGGCCTCAGCAGAGGATGTGAGTAGGGAATTCCTGGGGAAGGGAGATGGGAAGCTGGACCCAAAGTCTATTACCTAACTGCCTGGCATTGCCAATGTCCATGCTGCATCCGGTACCCTCCATTCTCGACTCACAGGGAAGGAGGAGATGGCTGAGTTCTGCAATCAGAGGTTTGGCTGCAGGTATGGAATATTGGGACTCAGGCATGATCTTCAAACTGGCATACTGCCTTTCTGGCATCATGCCCATCATGGAGATGAGGGAACTGCCATTCTCCCAGCCTCCCCCCGCCCATCCTGCCTGTCTCGTTACTGGGAGGAGAAAGGATCAAGGTGACCATACCTGGCCTGGGCTGTATCCTGCCCAGCAGAGCTGCCCTCTCCAATTCTTCCTGGCTCTGTCTTTTCCTGCCCAAGGAAGTGGAATTGGAGGCAATCCCCCACTCTGGCTAACTTGTGAGAGGAAAACTGTTCTCTGCTCACACAGAGCTGGCCAAGCTTCCCAAAGAGATGCTTGATAAAGTGGGGGGAGGGGGGAGAGCAGGCGACAGCCCCTTCCTTTATCCTCTAGGGCTTTCTCAGACCAGCTTGTTCCTTGAAGTCTAAAGAGGAACAAGCTGCTGCAAATACCTCAGTAGGGAAACAGAGCTAAGGGGACATTCACTCCAAAAGGCAAATGAAGGCCTGAGACATGACTGGGAATTAGACACACACCCAATTGAACCAAATTGTTAGTCAGTAATATACATTTCATGATTTCCCTCAGGCAAGCTCTGCAGCAAAGAGACAGAGAAAACTTGAGGGGGCATTCCGATGTAGCCAGTGACTGGCAGATCTGCATCTGGGTCTGCTCTCACTAGGCAGAAGTACCCATTGCAATGGATCCCTAGACCTTAGCATGAGGAAGAAAGCACTAGGTTGTGCAATAGTTCACAACTAGTTTAGGAGGAATGGACAAGAATGACAAGCACAACCTATCAACTTCAAATGTGCTGAAAATATGAGCAAATCCTTGATGTTTGGGGGATTAAATGCTAATGCAACTTGAAACCCTCTTATGGCCAGTGTTTTGAAGGTTTGCAATGGTTTCCCACCCCTTCTATTTTGTGGATCACTTTGAGAAAGACACAGATCCTCTCAAAGACCCACCTCTCCTCCTAGTACACTAGTTTCCCTTCCCAGCTCCCCACAAACAAGTTCTCAAAATATTTAATCCTGTGGACCATGAGAAGAGCAGTGACCACAGTGGGTGTATTGCATCTGTCACTGAGAGAAATCCAAATTTTGGCATTTCTCATGCTGTTGCAACATTTGGATAGACTGTCCTGCTGATAAAGTGTATTGAAATTTAGCGTTTTCTCTTCCTTCCTCACTCTTCAAATGACACCATCCGTTTTCCTCTCTAATCCCCACACTTAAAATAAATCCCTGCTCTTCAGAAACAGGGTAATTATGCTGGAATAAAACATTTATTCTGGAACAGAGTGTCCACGTGGAGAGATATAGCTACAATAGTATTATTCCACTTGAGCTATACCAGTCAATTTCCCCATGCAGACAAGTGCTAGTTCTATCTATCCTTTTCCCTCGCCAGACTATTCTTAAAATGTCTCCTCCCTGTTCCCTCCCACACAATCAGCTATTGGGAATTTCTTCTCCCTCACTTACCCATCCCCCACATCATGAGAGAACTGAAAGGAGGCCCTACATTAAACTCTTTGCCCTGACTCAGAGGGATAGCTTTTTGTATCTAGTGTCCCATTTTGACTACTGGCAAAGCAGCTCCATTGATGGTAACAGCAGTGGGACAAAACCTTCCTTCTCCTGAACTAGTCTCTGATTCTTTAACCACCCAACCCCATCCCAATCTGTACCAATTTTTAACTCTTACCTACTTCTGCATTTATCATAGTTGGGTGGTTTTATTTAAACTAACATCCACAATTCCCTACTCTGGACATACCACTATTTTCTGCCCCGGAGACCACACCATAAATTGAAAGCTTTTTGTCAGCAAGGACTATCTCAGTAACATGGAGTCCCATAGTGGTTGGGGCTTCCAGAGCTATTGTAGCAAATATAGTAATAAAGAATGGACAGATGTTCATCATGGATGATTCACCTGTAAGGCCAATCCTGCTCCCAGTGACATTATGAACCCAATCGTGGTCTCCTTGAGGGACCAAGCAGTTTAGGCTGGAATTTTAAAAGGTGCCAGAGGGAGTTAGGCCACCCGTTGCTATTACATTTAGGTGCCTTTGAAAATCCCAGTTTTACAGCTTAATCCTGACAAACATAAATTTAGCAGCAGGTGATACCAGGTGCACCTCCCCTTTCTATACCTAGTTCTCCATTGCCTTGCCCCTCGTGCAATCAGAAAGGTACCATGTCAAATCGTTCCTTCCGTCTCAAATAACTCCACCATGCCATTCTTTCTTTCTTCTCCCCTCATCTCCACTTGTGTCTATTCCTTCCTCTCTTTGGCAGGCTCTTGAAATCAGTTATCAGAACACTTTACTCTTCGAGTTAAGTTGGTACTCTGACCTATCCCCTCTGGGAATTTCTACAGTAAAACGCCAAGGGAAGTGAAGTCCCAAGGCAGGAATTCTCAACTGAGAAATCCCTACTACTGGCCTTGAACAGTTTTACCGTGGGAACTGACAACAAAAGCCACCCTGCTGATTTTAACAACTCTGACAGGTTGTAAGGTGGAAAGGCGGTATCTCAGGTGGTCAAATCCCAGACCATTCAGAGCTTTAGAGATTGTCAGCAACTACACTACACTCAAGGAGGCCTTCCCCTCCACATCTAAGTTCTTACAAGCCGTTGCAAAGAACACCACTCTCCTGGTCCTTTACAGTATTACAATAAATCCTAGAACACCCACATCACAGCTGTCACCACACGTCATATCATGGTCTTAGAACTTCATGGTGGCAGCAGGCATACAACCTTAATCTTCCTGCTCAAAAGCACAGTCCCCTACAACTGGAGTGAGGAACCCCAATTCTATCCACTTAACAATAGTGGTTCACATACCTACCAACTCAATGCATTTACATTCTACTTTCTGTGGTTCAGGACCTTGCATGCCATGATTGCTGCTTTCATCCTTTTAGTCCACAGTCCTGAAAAAATTTAAATGGGTGCTTATTTTACACACATGAGTTTAGACCCACTGAATTCAATGGGGCTACTCAGGCGAATAAAATCAACAGCATAAGTCATTGTCAGCACATGGGCTTTATTCTCTTCTAAAATTATATATTAGCCCTTGACCATCTGTCATTAATTCCAGTCAAACCTCCTCCCTCAGTGTAGACACACATGGCTGTTCCAAATAAAACAAGTCCTGTGCTTGAGAATAAGTGGATCAGGTCCTTCGGACCATTAGGAGTCCTGCTGCTTCTGTCCTAAAATTATTCTGTTTCCTTTTCTTCTTTACCGTGGACTAGCCATTTTTCCCGTATCTGAGACAGGGCAGTCACCCTTAAAAAAAAAATCAGTATTTACCAACAGTTATCATACAGACCACCACCGGTCTCCCTTACAGGTAGCAGACGCAATTATTGCATCACTAGCCCTTTGGGTCCCAATCCCACTCCTATTAAAGTCAAAGGACACCTTATCATTGACTTCAACAGGAGTAGAACTGGGGCATACAAAACACTTCCTTCCCTTTTCAGATTCTAAACCATTTTGCCTCTAGCAGCTTTCTGTTAAAATTGTGCCACATCTGTTCTATCTGTTGAAGTAAGATTTCCTTCTTTCAAAACAGTTATGCACTTAAGCTGTGTCTACACAACAATTAAATACCCGCAACTGGCACGTGCCAGTTGTCTCAGGCCTACAGGGCTCAGACTGAGAGGCAGTAAAACAGCCATGTAGATGTTCAGGCTTGGACTGGATTCCAATCTCAAGGACTCTGTGAGGGGGAAGGATTCCAGAACCTGACCTCCAGCCTGAGCACAAATGTCCGCCCCTCAATTAAATGACCCAACAGCCAGAGCCGCAAGCCCAAATCAGTAGGCATGGGACAGTGGCAGGTGTTCAATTGCTGTGTAGCTGCACCCTTATGACACTGAAGCACCACACCCTTCTTAAGAACCTAACTCTCTGCTTGCACCATGAGCACACTTGTGCAAAGTGGGTGTAAAATGCTCCCACTGTTCTGAATGGACAATTCTGAAATATAGGAAGCTTTTTTGGGTGTTCCCTCTACTGCCGCCCCACCATCACCACCTCTCTGCTCAAGTGTAAATTATTACACAACACCATACAGACTCAGGCCTTGTACACACGATCAGATTATCGCGCATTAAAGCTCATTACCGCGCGATAGCAACAACGGCGTACACACGTGCAACAGGGCTCTTGCGCGTTAAGTGCCTTGTTGTCGCGCAATCCAACAACCACTCCGACGAGAGTGGTAACAGCTGTTGCGGATCATATATTGCGCGTTTGAGCTCGTGTGTACGCTTACCGCGCATTGACTGGAGTCCGGAACTGTCCCAGCATTCCCAAGTCGTCCTCTCTGGTCTTCCCCCCACCCGCTCTGTGGCCGTGACGAAACTGTCCCCGCCCTGCCCCGAACTTATTCCCGGGATTTTCAAATTTCAAGTCTGTTTCACTTCCTGCTCTCTTCCTCGTGGAGTGTGTTTGTGCTCCGATCATCATTAGCAATGGCGGCCCGCCGTGGAAGACGCGCACCCCTTTGGAGCACGGCAGAGGTACTGGACCTGATCAGCATCTGGGGAGAGTCCGCCGTGCAGGCGCAGCTACGCGGCAGCAGGAGGAATTATGACACATTTGGCATAATTTCTCGGGCCATGTCAGAGAGAGGGCATGATAGAGACACAGTGCAGTGCAGATCAAAGGTGAAGGAGCTCAGAATTACCTATCACCGAGCGAAGGAGGGAAACCGCCGTTCTGGATCAGCGCCTGCAACATGCAGGTACTATAAGGAGATAGAAGCCATCCTCAGCGGGGACCCCACAACCACTGCCAAAAGTCCCGTGGACACTTCAGCCCCTCCTCGTCCGGTGATTGCCAGAGCCGAGCAGGATGAGGACGTTGTTGAGGAGGAGGAGGAGGAGGAGATGGAGGATGACACGGAGGAAAGCGCAACCGCGTGTAGCCAGGAGCTCTTCAGCAGCCCCGCTGAGACGTCCACCCAAGGCTTGAACTGCAGCTTGTTCTCTGAGGCAGCAGAGGGGGGTTCAGGTAAGTTTCTCCTTCATTCAGCTCTGCTCCTGCTAAAATATCATTGTCTGGGGTGGGGGTGCTTGCGGGTCCCCGCTGTGCACGCTATTTACTCTGCATTCATTAGCAGGGCATCAATACAAGCAGTGATTGTAAAATAATCATCTGCATTTAGGTCAGAAAAGGTTTCCTCGATGTACCTCCAGAGCCTAATACTCAGGTTAGATGGGAGAGCGTTTGTGTCTGCGCTCCCAAAGACGGACACTCTGCCTCTCCAGCTGCAAAGCACAGCCCTGGGAACCATGGCAGCACACAGTGCAGCAGCATACGGTCCCGGCCTGCTACCGGCGGCATGTAGGAGATGTATTCTAGATGGAAGGGGCACTCTGAGGAGAGGGATATTGGGTTCCATCTGTGTGCCCTCTTCCGATTCTTAGCCCCCGGTAAGCCGTCTATTAGAATGTACCTTGTCTGCTTCAGCGCAGCGTAGTGTGTTGACCGCCCTGTACCTTCCAGTGGAATGTGCTACTGGAAGGTTACATTGGCTATCTATGCTATGTGTTAACAATGTCTATATTGTTATTTTTGTATTAGAATTGAGCTTCACAAGGCCGGTGTCTACCCCAGCTGACCGAATGAGAAACATTAGGCGGCGTTCTCGAAGAAACAGGGAGGATATGTTTAATGACCTGCTGAAAGCAACACAAGAATCCGCAAGGGAGAATAGAGCCTGGAGAGAGGAATCCCAGCAGAGGAGGCAGAAACACAGGGACGAACTGATAAGCGTCATGAAGGAGCAAACAGAACTGCTAAAGAACATGATAGCTTTGCAGTCCCAGGCGATAAATGTCCGGGCTCCACTCCAGACAGTTCAGCCGTGTATGCCTCCCACACACCGCAGTCCCTCAAAGCATTTCTTTGAAGGCCACCCTCCACCCCGGTACAGGACAACATCCAGCCCCCCCCCCCCCCCAAGCTACTTTTACGAGACCCGGAGCTACACCAACCTGTAACCCCACCCCCATCTTTCAGGTTTCAATAAAAACAGTAACAAATACTTTGAAGAATGCATTTATTTATACACATTATTGAAATGATCCTAAGGTGCACCTCATGCGTCATGGAACTTAACTAGGGAAGGGCATCATTGAAATGCTCCCTGAGTGCCTCCCTTATGCGAGCAGCTTCTCCTTGTGCCACCCTAATACTCCTAGTGGCTGGCTGCTCGAATGCTTCCTCGAGGCGCTGTGCCTCCGTAGCCCACGTAGGGGAAAACTTTTCTCCCCTACTTTCACAAATGTTATGAAGGACACAACATGACGCAATCACGGCAGGGATGTTGTCCTCCGCCAAGTCCAGCCTCCCATACAAACAGCGCCAGCGCCCTTTTAAACGGCCGAAGGCACACTCCACAGTCATTCTGCAGCGGCTCAATCGGTAATTGAACCGCTCCTTGCTGCGATCAAGGTTCCCAGTGTAGGGTTTCATGAGCCATGGCATCAGTGGGTATGCTGGGTCTCCGAGGATGACTATGGGCATCTCCACCTCCCCCACTGTTATTTTTTGATCAGGGAAAAAGGTGCCCCCTTGCAGCTTCCGGTACAGACCAGTGTTCCTGAAAATGCGGGCATCATGCACCTTTCCCGACCACCCAGCATTGATGTCCGTGAAACGCCCCTTGTGATCCACGAGTGCTTGCAGCACCATGGAGAAGTAGCCCTTCCTGTTTATGTACTCCGTCGCGAGATGGTCTGGAGCCAAAATAGGGATGTGTGTGCCGTCTATGGCTCCCCCGCAGTTAGGGAATCCCATGGCAGCAAAGCCGTCCACAATCTCTCGAACATTGCCCAATGTCACTGTCCTCCGTAGCAGGATGCGATTGATGGCTTGGCACACTTGTGAGAGGGCTAATCCGACGGTGGTCCTCCCGACTCCAAACTGGTTTGCAACGGACCGATAGCAGTCGGGAGTCGCCATCTTCCATACAGCAATCGCAACACGCTTCTCCACAGTTAGGGCTGACCTCATGTTGGTGTCTTTCCGTCGCAGGGCAGGGGCCAACTCTGAGCACAGTTCCAGAAAGGTTGCTTTCCGCATTCGAAAGTTCTGTACCCACTGCTCGTCATCCCACAGCTGCATAACAATGCGATCCCACCACTCGGTGCTCGTCTCTCGCGACCAGAAACGGCGTTGCACCGTGTGCAGATGATCGGTGAAGGAGCTGAGCAACGCGGTGCTGTTGCTCTGCATGGCATCGATCAGCCCCTGCTCCTCGGTGTCCTCATCTGACTCGGAGCTCATTGCGTACTGAGCAACAAGCCGAGATGTATTCAGAATGTTGAAGGCGACAATGGAGATCATAGCAGGATCCATGCTGTCGCTGTAGCGATTGATTGCAAGTGGTGCGTTGCGTCACTGCAATGTTGAAAATAGGCGCGAGTTGCTATTGGCAACGAGGAAGACGCTAGGGGAACACAAAGCACCATGGGAAACTGAGAGTTTACCCATGGCGCTTTGCGTTCCTTTCCTTCATCCCATGATTCATAGCGCCGATTCAGGGAAAATGGAACGATGGGATAGGTGCCCAGAAGTCATTGCGCTCAACCGCGATAATGCGTGTAATTTTGTTGCGTTGCAGGGAGCAACGTGTGTACGCGTTGTCCCGCAATAAAGGTCACGTGAGTTTTGTAGCGCGATTGCCTTGTTGCGCTTTAATCTGATCGTGTGTACATAGCCTCAGACACCATGACTTTTTCTCCTCCAAGGCTGGCATTTTATATATGTTATAAAGGGCCTCCCAGAAAGGCAATACTAAATTCTGTAAGGAACCAAGGTGATTAAAGCTATAATACTGCAGTGAGCTCTCTGTGGGAGCGTCTACACTTAGAGGCTTAAGGAGGCTTAAGTCGACTTAATTTACTCCACGTCCACACTGGACTTTCCTTAAATCGACTGAAGCTGTTCCTTAAATCGAATTAAGGAAAACTTAATTCGACCTAATAAAACTTTGATTTAGGTCGAATTAAGGCTTAAATTGACTTAAGCCAGTGTGGGTGCCCTAAATTGACTTATGCCGTAGGTCGACTTAGGACAGAGGGACAAGGGAGCCCCTGCACCCTTCTCCCCAGACCCGCGGCTTCTCTGCAAGAGAAGCCGCGGTCCTGGGGAGAAGGGCTCCCCAGCCAGGGTGCCAGCCAGAGGGAATTCCCCGCTGGAACCCTGGCTGGAGAGCCCCAGGGGGGCTCCCTTCTCCCCAGGAAGCCACTAGGTTGACTTAATAAGGTCATCTTTAAGTCAACTTTAGAGTCTTGTGTAGACTCTAAGTCGACTTAATACGGTCGACTTAATAAAATCGACCTAAGTTTCTAAGTGTAGACATAGCCTGTGGGCACAGGATGCTTCCGACATGAAGCTTGCTGCAGGATGAGAGTCGAAGTGTGAAAGAGGCTGGTAAGGTCCACTGCTAATTTGAAGACCACTCTTCTCTCTGAAAAAATAAATGTTTCAACTATTTCTGCAACAAGTTATTCCTAAGATTACTATAACTGGTTATAAGTTCCAGAAGGGTAGCCGTGTTAGTCTATGTACAGCAAAAACAACAAGAGTCCGGTGGCACCTTAAAAAAAAAATTCTTCAGGCATAAGCTTTCATGGGGTACAACTCACTTCGTCAGATGCAACTGATGAATATAACTGGTTGTGTTTTTTGCTGTTTTTTCCAGTTTGGCTACTTTCTGAATTTGATAGCGTTGTGTGTTCAGTCAGTGTCTCCAGCAAAATGAGGTAGGCCCTATTCCTGCAAACGTTTAAGGCTTAAAGCATATGCTTAACTTTAACCCATGTGAGTAAGCCCAATGAGTTTCTCTTATTTGTGTGGAACTTCATATGGCCACAGGAGAGAGAGATACATTTTCTTAATATTAAAACATTATTGTAAAGCCACACAAATTGGCAGAGGAACTCTGAGGCAGTTTTAGTACCTGAAACTATTTAAAAGTTATTTCGTGAAACTGATCAGATCTTCAATACTGCAAACTTCTCTACAATTCTGGGGTGGCCTGTGCCTCCAAGGAATGCCACTGAAGTAAATGGCGTTCTGTGACAGAGCGGCAGCCTGACCTCATGGAGCAATTAGCAGGATTGGCACCTACATTTCTAATTCATCGATTCCAAGGCCAGAAGGGACCACTGTGATCATCTCCTGCATAACAAAGGCCTGATCTGCCCCCTTCAAGACATTAATCCACAAACCAAAGTGACAAATCAAACCTGATTTTAGGAAACCCTCATTTCACAAAGAAAGCAGCCCCTGCAGTTACTAAGCAGGTACATTGCAAACTTTATCTAGCAATACAGAGAAAAATTCAACAACGTTAAAAAAAAGATTACATTAAGCCAGAACGAAAATCAGATAAACATAATCTGGAAAAATATATGCTCATGCAACACATGGAATAGCATACATTCGTGCAAAATTAAGGTTGAGAATTTTAATATACAAAAGTTAGAATATTCAAAAGTTAAAGTCTGCACAGGAAAGTTAACTCAGCTACACTGGAGAGAAGAGTTTTCAGTAGTAATGTCTTTCCCCTTATGTGGCATCTCCATTACCGTACGGTGCAACACAGTCTATTCTGTGCAATTCTCTCGAAATCTTTTTATGGATGAATGAGTACCTACTCACTACTACTAACTATAGAAGGCTGAATTCTGTCCTCAAATAGAAAGACAAGAAAAACCATCCCAGCACTAATACAGCACACACTCCTTGGGCTGCCAGAGGTCCTCTGGCCTCTGGTGCTGCCCTAACTTGCACCTGGCTATCCCAGGCTCCTTGGGTTCTGGAATTGTACCCTACGTGTAACCCTGCATCTTGGCCCAAAGGGGCCAGAGAGCACTGTGAATCTAGCCCACAGATTGCAATTCCCTCTGAAGTCAATGGGAGTTGTGCACAAGCCTCTGAGGTCAGAATTTGGCTCAACATCTCTACTGCAATGCTATAATAGAATAAAAAAAACTTGAGCATGATTTCCTCTTTAGATTGCACATGGAGGAGAAACCAATCTTTCACTGTAGCCCAGGCTAGGCTGGTCCATTAAAGTGAATGGGAGTCACATGGTTAAATGCCTGCCATGAAAACGTAGGCGTTGTTGTCTGTTTTGTGAGGCAGAAATCAATATTCCCGCCTCCTCTCCTTCTGTTATTTCACCTTGAGATACTCACACTCAGATAGATGAGGTCTGAATCTTATTCACTGTTACTGCAACTTTTTTCTTTCCAACATTTCACAGGGTTGCAGACATTCTTAGAGCACTAACCTGACTGCAATTTGTCATTCAGCTCCCTAAAAGGAGTACCATTGGTGCTTGGAAGTACTTATTTTCCTTACAAATCACATATCCATGACTATTTCTACATATGTTCCTCTACCTTCTAATAATTCTGTTCCTCGTGTGTTTCAACAGCAACCTTCTTTATAGCACAGTCTCTATTCTTCCCCCATCCCTATAATTCAATGCTAGCCTCTTGCATAAAGCAACCACCCCAGTCCTTGCTTCATTATGTAATACATTCAATACTCCCTCTCTCTCTCTTTAATCTATCGATTGGCAGTTGCTTGGTTGAGACTGGGACATGTATGAGAGCTAGCTGGCTGGTGTTCAATTCAGACAAGTCTGAAGCAATGCTGGTTGTAGGAAACTACCATACGATGTAGTGAGTATGATACAGTTGAAGATAACATCAGCTCTTGTGACAGCGAGTTGGGGAGAGGTGTTTGGCTTTTGTTCAGAGTTAGGGATCTGGTTAGATCCCCAGATGTTACTAAAGTATCAGGTAGCAACAACCACAGGACAGCTGATTTAAAAAAATTTACATCTGGCCAAAAAGTAGCGACAGTCCCTGACCGATACAAATCTGACTGCTGTCATTTGTGCCTCTGTCATATAAGGATTAGTATCTTGCAGGGATTAGAATCATGGCCCTGTCCTTTAAACCCGTTCATAAACTGAAGCTCATGCACAATTCAGCACCCCACTCGGTAAGCCATTTATCCTACCATGAGCATTTTTATACAGATGTTCCATGATCTGCACTGGATGACTGTGGCTTCCAGACAGATTTTAACATGTTTACTTGACATATAAGCCTTAAGTGGCCCAGGACGTGCCTATTAGACAGATCACATTTCTCACCTTTCCCACATTGCTGCAGTTGCAATCAACAGAAACATTTACACTGGAGCCCTCCCTCTTGGTACAAGAGAATGGCAGATCCTTCTAGGTGAAGTTCCTGTGATTTCAGAACTTGCTCCCCCAGCTTGATCCAAATTAGCTTGAATCTGACTGTTGTCATGGCACATGGGAAAGTCCAGTCTTCTTCTCCATATTATGAAGAGGGGAAAGTGGCTAGGAGTGAAAGGAGGAGGATGGCTGAACCTTTAATTTGTGTGGGTTTGCTGGGTGAGGGGTCTAATGGAGTTGCTGAAATTATAATTAAGCAATTTTTACTATCTGTAAATTAAATGTTCAGGGAGTCTAGAGTGAATGGACAGCTGCTTTTTTAAAATTTATTTTGTATGTATTTAAATCAATTACTTATCTTTCAAAAGCACAAATCACTGTGATATTTAGATGCTGTATACGAGCTACATAAAACAAAGGAAAGGGCACATTTCCCTCCTGCTCTTTGTTTCATTCACTGGCTTATGTTTCAGAGCACACTACAACATTTCTTCTGCTGTAGAATACCAGATCCAATCTTTGTTCTTATCTGCAAGGTCCTAGATGGGATAAGTGCATACCATCTCAAGGTCTGCTTCCCTTTCTGACATGAGTAAGACCTAAACTGCCTCCCCAAAGTAGATCAGGAGCAGTCCTCTTGTCAGAGGAAAAGGCAGTCCTTGAGATGGGTACATTCCAGTTCCATCTGGGATCTCACAGATCAGAACAACCAGTTAGGGCTAGAACTGATAATGCACATGGGTCCATGGAGCACTGAGGTGATATGCTTTCTTTGGCTTGTCTGGGGTTAGGAGACAGGCTGCTGCGTTGCACATCAGCTGCAGCTTTTCTGTATCCATTCAGTCTAGACTCTCTAGATCCAAGCCAAGTGAATGATGATAGTCCAGCCTAGAGGTAAGGAATACTGGGGTGTTGTGGGTTAAGACATCTTCTCAGCTGAACAGACTGAGTCATTTTGCTCGCTGGAGGCAGAGGAAGGTACTTTGGTGACTGCTCTTCTTTTTGTACATCAGCAAGGAGGCCAGCATGACCCCACAGCTGCAAACAATATTTAATTACCAGTGTGCAGATGCTTTCAGCTGAGGGTAAAGTGGTGGATGGAGGTGGCTGTTGTCCCCTCCATTTAATGCAACTTCAGCCTTTCTTGGTTTAGTTTAAGCCAGTTTTTCCTTATTCAAGTAATGATTTCCTTCATGCACTGAGATATTTGGAAGACTACACACACTGTGCTGCATGCATATTGCTGGCATCATAATATGTGGCATCTTATAATGTTCCCTAAAGATTTTCTGTAGAACGATGTTAAACAGGAGTGGAGACAGGACTGAGCCCTTCTGTGGGGCTCTGTATTTCAGAGTTGTAGGGAAGGAAGAACAGTGGATTATTATGACTCTCTGGGAGCTGGTAATTTCTGCTTTTAGCTGGTCTTATATCTTCCCCTCCATTAAAACCTATGTTTTGCAAAGTGTTATTTGAACCGTCCCTACAAAGTATTCTCCAAAGAGAAGGATTGCTGTTTCTTTCATCGACTCCTTGTTTTGCATATAGTGTGGCTGAAAAAGCATATGACATATCTTGGACGAAGTCTCTTCTGCATCTTGGAAGAATTACAGGGCGCAGTCAAAGGTCCAACTTCATCACTGGCACAGGCAGGCACAACTCCACTGACTTCAATGGACATGCACTTTCTGGGTCCCAAAATTAAGTCAATTACCATAGTCCAAGTACTTTGGCTTCTTGAACTGAATCTAGGACTTCAATATACTATACACATGACCTACCAATGGGAGGTGGAACTCCAGTCTGTAGTTCGCTAACCAAGAACACTTTCAGCTATCGATGGAACTCAGTCCCCAGTCTTCTGAGGAATAAATGAATGCTAACCCTGGAATTGGTGTCCAAAAGTCCTCCATGATGAAGGCGAGGATCCCGGCATCCTAGAATCTGTCCAGTATCACAGTCTGGTAGCTTGTGTTTTGACCCATAGGCTCAGGTATTACTTAACAGAAACTCTCAAATCCTCTACCCTATGAAGAGCAGCATCTCTTAACTGTCCAGTGTCCATGACTGTGGGGTCAAAGATGACTTGCTGGTACCAAGATCTCTTATTCTGAGCTTCAGCCAGTTATTAACAGACAAAAACTGTATGTTAGTGCTTTAAACACTCCTTGCCTTTCAGAGAAACATTGTTAATTGTCATTATAGGCACATGCTGAGATTGCTTCTCTCACTCCAGGAGAAAGAAGGATCTACCCAGCTCAGATTTTGGGTCCATTGGCAGACTTCACAAGATGACAAGTCATCTTTTGGAGTGAAAACGGAGTAACGCTGGAGAAAGCTCTCCGAGTTCTTTCATTCCTAACAGTCTTTTCAGCCTCAAAAGTGGTCCTTAGAGACCTAGTGAGATATCCTGGCTTAACAGTATAGGCTGGGTTTGGAATTGTACACAAATCCAGTGGACAATATTGAAAATCCATAGGCAAAGGAAAAGTTTTAAAAACAGGGTGGGAGCCATCCTCTTTAAATCAATATTGTGAAGGTCTCTTAAAGGAAACACACTGCAAAAAAAGGGGGGGAGGAGGGAGGAGACACATTTGCCACACATAAATCTTTAATATCTTGTACTTCCAACAAAGCCATTTTTAAAACACTTGATAATGTAACACACCTGATAGAGCAATAATCCCCACATGGCAAAATCTGATTTCACACCTGGTAAGTGAAATGTCTCTGCTGCGTCCCAAGGTCAGGGTTAGGTGTTAGAGTGAGCTGTTAATGGAAGGTTAGGGACTACATAACACATAATGGCTCTTCAGGGAATATCTTTCAAATGCTCTTTTCTTGTACAATAATGCAGTATCATCAGAAAGCACAGGTTGCACAAACTAAAGTCACTGTCACTGACAGTGGTAAACTATGCCGGAATCAGTTGATAGCTTGGGTAAAGGGGCCTGGATTTCAGTGGTGGGGGGACGGCTGCTCAGTGTTACTTCCCTCTTAGTTGACTATTCTACATTCTTTCATCTGCCTCTTGCTATGTCTTCTGCAGCACACCAGGTTCAATCAGCCACACCGTTCTAACAATCTAACTCACTAGGACTGCAAGCAAAGCTACAGAAATCTGAGACCTGATATTGATAGAACAAACATTTCGGCCACATGCAACTATGGTCTCTGATCCATAAACAAAACAACCAACACAGTGAAAAACAAAGAGAAACATCAGTACAGGAACCCAAATTCATTCAGAATCTGCCCTAAATCAACAAATAAATCAGCCAGACACAGCTGGGATGGATGCAGCGGCTGTCAATCACCCACAAAACAACCCAGCAGCTGAAATCCACACAGAATCTGCAGTAGCAGACAGGTCGGCTAGGTGAAATTTGAAATCAAAATACAGGCAGAACCAGCACTGAATTAGCAAATAAATTAGTGTTAAATCTAGCATCAGGATAAAGATATGACTCAATAACAATGAAAGGAAAGGTGGAAGGAATAACCCAAAGCCAAGATAAGAGTGGTCAGAATTAAGGGATATGAAAAATTTTAACACAATTTGTACACTAAACTTCAGGACAAATTTGTTGTTAACTTGACTCCAGGAAAGACTCTTGATTTCCAGACATGGCCCTTGAAGTTCTTGCAAAGAGATGCTGATTATAAGTCAGCAGGAATGAAAGGAATAAGGAAAACTAGTTCCTGAATGCTGCTGTGCCAGACACTATATATGCTTTAAATGGGGAGGGTTGATTTAAATCAGCAAGCAAGCAGGAAACCTGGATTTTAATAACCAATTTTAATCCTGGTTTGCTTTGGTAATTTAGTTAGTTACTTTCCTAAAGAAAATGTTGCTTCTCATTGGCTGGTAACCATTAAAACATGCTGATTTCTAAATAAATATTTTCTGAAATTTAGTACTGACCAGAAGGATACACTGTGTCTATGCACATTTATTTAAGCAATTACAGGGCTTAACATACATGTATTATTTTTAGAGTGTTTATAGTGTTAGATGGTGAATGATGCATTTATTATTTGTGATATGTATCAACCTATATTTGGATGGAAATTGGAGTTCAATTAAAAATGCACCAAAACACTATTTTAAAAATGTTTTTGATGGGTTAAATATAACTACCTAAAATGTGCTGGGTACATAAGGGGGAAATAAAATTTATCAAAACATGCTTTGCATGTAAAGTAATTGATTTATTAAACAAAGGAAGTATTATCTGCAGAGAGTGAACTGAACTGATTGTTTTCTGGTTATCATGTCCTTCAAGATTTTAGAACTAGTAGATCTCCTTCTCTCACACCTAGTTTTTATTCACAGTTTGGAAGAGGAACACAAACCTTTCCTATTTCTTCAAATTCCAGTTGGTATCTTACTGTGAATTAACTAGTCACTGAACTATACTAACCGAATAGACTGCAATTAAAAATTTCTCTTTGCACCGGAAGAAACATTCAGAAGCAGATTTAGACCTTCAACAAACTCTGATGCTTACCCAGGTGACTTCCAGGTATTTACCCAGTGATTTCCACCTGTCCTGGGGTTTGACTTTTTAAAAAACTTGGGCAGCAAATATATATAACTTACTATTTAATTTAATTTAAATGATTGTAATAGACTGTAGTAAGTTTAGGCCTTCGTATAGGTTGTCATAATTTCAAATTTAACTGTAAATAGGTTGATTTAAAAAAATTTTTTTATTTATTGAGTTATACAATTATAAGAAAGATTAAAAATTTTTAAAATGACAACGTCTTAAAGAAAGGAACATTGTTTTTTATTCCTCCTGTCTTTAAAAATAAACTTTTAAAATATCTGAGGCTGTAAACTAAACCCTAAACTGAGAGGGCCTGAGAACTAACTCACAGTTCCCATTGACTTCACTAGACATTGCAGATGTTCAACACCTGGCAAGACCCAACCACAAGTCTTCTCTTGAAGCCGTATAATGATGAATATGTGCCTAGAGGAAGAATGAGCTGCAGCAAGGCCTTCAGATAAGCAAGAGTGGAACCATCTACCCACAGACAGGAAAGTGGTAACCTCCTTCACTTCCTTTGTGGCTTTAACCTAAACCACAACTCCTCCCGTTGGGTTAGAAGTCTTTTCTATGCATTCAGATATTTTTGTCAGCTTTTCTCTATCTAATCCACAACACCATTCAGTGCTTTATTGAAAAATCTCTTCCTCTTTTCCTCTCTTCCACACCCCTGCACTGTTTCTCTCTCATACAAGAATGACTTTCAGCAGGCAGCAGAACAAGTCTATTCTATAGGTCTTCACTTCCTGTGAAGGACAACATTCTTTAAGCACTTTGGAATAAAGGCTGCGTAAATATCCAGAGCCTGTTATGACAGAGAAGGAAACCATGTTGTCCTTCAAAAGAAATGACCATGAACCAAATCCTGAGGATCTTACTCAGAAAAACAGTTAATAAAAGCCCAGTGCCAGTATGACCTGAATAAAGACTGAGTAGGACCCTCAAGATTTGACCTTGTACCATGGATTGCTAGCTTTTCCTGTGGCAGAAGATGAATAAGGAAAATTCAAACCAAAAAAATTAATATATCTTTAAGATTTATGTGCCAAATCTGGAAGGTTTTGCTCAGTTTTCATTAGTCAAAACCATCATTGGTGACAATGGCGCTTTCTTGAAGTAGGGACTCAATAAAAACAAATAAGGAATTTAGAATTTGACTTTAAAAATTCAGAAGTATTATAACAGCTGAAGAAAAGTACAAGTTAAGGATCAGATCTGCCTGACCCTTTCCATGGACAGTGCCAGGTGCTGCTTCATGTTTCCAACACAGAAAGTGAGCACAACTGCAGTCCATGCACTACTGTCTTTTTCCCACAGAAAATATCAATTTTACAGAAACTGCATTTTCTATCAGAAAATCATTCTGACAAATTCCCAACCAGAGCTAGCTGTGCCTGCCTGAGGCACAGTTTATTCCACAGATCCTGCTGGGGCAATGCAGTTCTGCTTCCTGCTAAGACAGGACAGAGCTGTGCCTTCCAGGTACAACTTTAAAGTCCATGGCAACCTTAATTTAAACATATTGAAAATATATATTAAACCATCCATTTGATACCATAAACTGTATTTCAAAACTGCATATATGCAATATAGCCAAGTTAATATTGCTGTGGAAACCTTAACTTTTGAATATCCTGATACTGGAACATTTAAATTCTCACCCTTACAATTGCATTAACCTACTATTGTACATTTAATTTCCTTCTTTAAAAAGAGAAAGTGGGAAAAAAAAAAAAAAAAAGGCTGGGAGGAGGGCGGGAAGGAAAGGGAAGAAAAACCTGTCAACACATTACACTGAGTTTGCCCTCTCGTGTTACAAGTGTCATCCAAAGAGCAACCTGGCAAAGGAGCATTGATGTAAGCTACACTTAAGTCACACGGGTTGTCTTTAGAAATTGTTTAAAATTATGGTCACAAGCCTTAGATATAAGTTAAGTCAACTCTATCTTCCCTTCTTCTTCCCCTCCTCTCACTTGAGTAAAAATATGATCTTGTGGTTAAAGTTCAAGATCTCAGTTCTGTTTCCAGCTCTGCTCAACACTTGCTATCAAAGTTCGTACACGACACTGAACCACTCTGTGTCTCAACTTCCCCATCTGTGAAATGGAATCGTATACCAGGGTGTTACTGTGAGTCTTCACTGTACCTCAACTTCCCTATCTGTGAAACAGAATCATATAACAGGGTGTTACTGTGAATCTTAATTTTTCGGTGATTGTAAAGCACTTTGAGATCCTTGGATGAAGGCTGATTTCGAAATCCAACGTCATTATTACTTATTGTTTCCTGCAGGTACTGAAGAGTAGTAGGGTCCCTCCATGTCTGTGATTACAATCTCTATGGTACATCAAAGATGCAAAACAAAGTGCACTCACCCATTCCATAATTTAGTGCCTAACAAAAAAGAATAAAATGAAGCAGTGCATTTCCAGAGTTCCAATGAAGTTGTTTCTTAAAGTCATAGACAACTCGAAAGCTTTGAAACTAACTAATTTCAGACAATTACCATTTCTGATTTTTTTTTTTAATTTAAAAATGTATGAGTTTTTCTGCTTCTCTGATGTTTACAAGGGTGTTTACAGCAAGGGAAAAACAGACCAACTATACACAAAATAACAATGCTAACAGAAAAGAGAACAATTTTGGCTGCTGATTCCTTAATTTTTTTCAGTAGTATTCACTTCAGGTGTTACTTGTAACTAGAATAGGTACATTTCCCAAGAGAAACTTGTTGGTGAACCCTTTTAAGCACCCTGTGACACACCAAGCAACATCTATTTAAAAGTTTGCAGAGTTCTGAGGGGCAAAGTGCATTCTGGGATGCATGGCGCTGCAGCATGCAAACTTTGAATAGAATGCGCAGTCTAATGATCACACAGCAATCAAATAAACTCACACCTGCAATACAGCGATCACAAATGTAGATTATGTCACTTGCATTTATCTGCATTTGTAATTACCAGAGTGCACATTCCAATGAGTGTTTAACTGGGTGTTATATAGATATAGATTACACACTCCAGGCCAAATTCATCCCTTTTACAATTTCATTAATTTCAGTTGTGTTACACCAGGAATTATTTGGCCCATGGTGTTTTACAGTATATATGATTCATTGTTTCTTTCCTATGACAAGGGGTAATGCACTATCTCAGTCAGTGCTGACGACCTGGCCTTCTTGAGGCTGCTGGACTCCCTGTTTAATCAGACATAAAACAAATCATTTGCTGAGGCAGAGGCGTATAAGCATGCTTTAATTACAATATTGTAACACCAATTAGAGATCTAGCTAATCGAGGACTCAGTACTTCCTACTCGGTATTACTCCCATGTTGGGATAATTACTGCTAATTAAGCTTGGAACTAATTAGGCCAAATGATCTAATTTATACCAATGTAGATGACTTCTAGGAGTTCACAAGAAAAAATGGGGGTGATTTTATCATTCATGGACTATTCAGAATTTTGCTTTTTAAATGGAATGTCTCTTCTGAAGGGATAAACCTGTCTCAAATTCAAACTCCATTTCTCCAATAACCCCCAAATTCTTCTGCTGTAGGGAAACTCACTCCCAAAGAATTCTGCCCAATCAGTCCATTTCATCTTCTGCTATATAACAATCACAATGGCCTAGCAAAGTGGAACCTAACCACAGTCAAACACATGTAGCCCCTCCCCCTGCCCCAAGATGGATTTCTCATTGAGGTTAATTTTTACTACCTGAGTGAGCTTATGAAAATCTGGGGATTCTTACTACTGCTATTGTAACATGGGACTATAAGCACTGTGATACAGAATGCAGGTGTCAAAGGGATGCCTTTTAATATCTTGTCCTTTTTTAGGGCTGGTAATAATTTTAAACAATTTTCAAATACAGTTATAGACATATATGGCTCTAATATGGTTTGCATTAATGTTGAATATACATTACAGCTGAACTTACATCCTAATCAGTGCTTTTTTTTTTTTTTTTTTTAAGTGACGGTACTCAGCCAGGGACCTGGGCCACCAGTGATGGTGGCAGGAGCCGGGGCTGCATCACTGGGAAAAAAAGATGCCGGTACTCAGTACCCCTGAGTACCATCACAAAAAAAGCCCTGATCCTAATTATATTTAGTAACAGTGTCTGAACCTTGCTACGTACAATGGGTGGGAGAAAAGGCTGGTTTTGGCTAACACATTTGTTTGTATTGCTCTTCCTGTGCTACCAAACTAACTCTTTGTGGCCTAACTGTGTTAGCATACACGTTTACTGTGGACTGTTCTACTGTGGGTAGAAATAAAATAAATGTATAACCCTACTAGACCGTGTATATTTTCCCTTTAAGGTGTTGAACCAGTTCAGGGGTGAGAGAACTATTGTGGATAAGGCATGAGTTGCCTTAAGTACTGTGTTACTTAGATCTACTCTGAGCAGGGTTGGATAAACCAATGACAGACACCAATTAATTGCCTACATTGGCATTCCTACTGTTCCTAGCATCAGCACAATTAAACTGGTTGGGGGACAAAATCCTAGAAACAAAACTATCCTAGTTTGGTAGTGACTAGAAGAAGAATCCAACGTACTGAAACAGCAATATCCCTTTCTGCAGCAACTGGATTTTTATTTTGCAGAGAAGGACTCACATCCAACTGCTGACTGGAGCCATCTGTTTATCATAATATAAGTTCCCCATCACTGGGAACTTCGGAATCATGTGCTTCACTTGTCATACCAGATAATATCAGCATAGACAAGTAAACATTGCTAAGAAAAATCTTAACTTTTGGATTTCCTGACTCTTCTTTGTGAACTACCTGTGTGAATCCACTCTATTGGGATGAGCGTGCCCAAATTCCTTTAACATGTCACTCCTTTCTTCAGATCCCTTCTCTGGCTTCCACCCACCATCTGCACCAAATTCAAGCTCCTCAGGAGTCTTAACTTCAAACTTCTGCACATAATAAAATACATTTTTTCTTTTCTTCTTGCTCTCCTTCTGGCTCCTTAGGCTCCCTCTTGAACTGCTCACTTTTTTGCTTTCTCCCACTTCAGGGTGAAAAACTGGAGCCACCAGAGCCAGGATTTCACCCATGATCTTCACACCTTCTTCTACATTGACCTCTGTCCTTGGAATGGTCACCATTTTCTCATGAGTCACATATCCCGTGTCTCCTTCACATGTCTCGACATTCTGCTCTTCTACAAAGCCTGCTAAAATAAGCCCTGCAAAATTCCAACTCCAACTTGAACAGATACCAGTGCTGAGGTACTGATCTTTTAGAGGTGTGTGAAATAACAGAGTGTAAGTTCCTTGGGGCTCAGGCTCCATTTCTTCTTTTTTGTCAGGATAGTACTGTCCATGTGTAATTAATAAACAACACACAATAATAATGTAATTAATGGTAAATAAATTAGTGTACGATGCAGTCCTTTCTTCTTAAGCATGTAACATGGGTTCTAAATGTGATACCCCATTCCAGTTGCTAAACACACTCAATCCCCTTCCATCCATGATGCTCTCTCCACCCCATCCCAAGCTACCAAACTCTCTCCCACCCTCTGGCCAACCTGTCTCTCTCCTTTCCAGATGCTAAATGCTTAATGCTTCCACTCCCTTGCCCCCTCCCTCCCTCCCTCCAAGGCCAACTGCCCTCACAGACACTAATGCATCCACATATATCTATTGGATTCCATCTTCAGAATGCACACACTTTCATACACTGGAGGAACTATCCAATCGCAAACTGAAACATATGCATTTGCTTATATTAGGGCACTAACAGGACAAGTGGAAGAGGGAGGATTTCTGTAGATGGGAGTGAAATCAGAGGACTTAAAATCAGAGTTATCATAATAGCAGAGGTGTGATTTGGGTGGCACCCAGGAGATCACAGCACTAGACTGTTGGGCCTCTTTTGACAGCATCTTTAAGTTTAAAGGAAAGAAATTCAGGAGTTTCGATGGAGAATGAGTCTTGGCTGGATGTAGGAGGCTGAAATCCATGAGTACGCTGAAATTGATAAGTCAATCATAAATAACATATTTGTACATCACCTATGTCCCAAAGTACTTCACAAGCTCTGAGGATAGAATTCACTATGGGAAGTGAAGGACAAGGGCCAGGCAAAGAAGCCACCTATGCAAAAAGGAAAATGTTGAAGAACACCAAGGCAAAACCCTTAATCTTACATAAAGCTCTTTCATTTTAGACTGCAATCGCCACGGGCAGGAATTGTCTCTTTTCTGCATTTTTACCATGCCCAGAACAATGGGGCTCCAGTCCGGGTTGAGGTCGTTAGGCACCCATAGTATAAATATTTGCTACTGTGCATGCACAGTGAACAAAGCTTTGTTTTTATGTTCTTCTCCAAAAAATCAACTCACAGCCAAGTGTCCAGAGTTCAGCTGTCTCGTGCAGAAGGATAAAGGATTGGGCTGACCCTGCTGAGACACAATTCTGTTGTCCTAGGGAGCTTTATAAGAGTTACAGTTCACTACATCACCACTCCAGCCAGGCTCATAATGTCCTTTCTGAACATCCCATGACTTAGTTGTTTGAAACACAGGACGTTTTTCAAACTTAGCAAGGCCCATACTCCTCACCCCGGACAATCTATGGATGTAGCTCCAGACTGTGGTCATGCCTACAAGGGTGTGCAAAAGAGAGGAAGATTGTGCATGGAACCCAATGAAAAGCTGGTCAGGGGAATGAAACAATTCTAGTACTTGATCTTCCTGAGGACAAGAGCTGCCCGAGCCATTCCAGTCTGATGAGGTAGGCGGCAAAGCCATTGGCCTTGTTCCCCTTCCATACTGGCCTGAGGAGGTGGACTGACATAGACTTTATCTCCAGAAAGAAAGTGTCCTAGGAACTGCTATGAATTGCCTGCTGCCTCCTGGGACTGACGCTGTTGACTTGCATCCCCCTCCCACAGCCCAGCCCAGGCTTTTATTGTATATAGCTAGAACAGAGTTCTAAGTTTGTGGTTTAAAACAAGGTCTTTTTTGAGTATTCTGAGTGCAATAAAGGTCAGGACAATTAGTTTCTGGGTTTGGTTTCTATTCATGCTCAAATGACTCATGAACATCTGAAAGAATTTTATGCAAGCTTTCTGGAAAAAGCTCACCTATTGGGCTGAGATCAGACATAAAACATGTTGGCCCCCAAAGATCATTTTGAGAAAATTAGGACCCACTGAAATGGAGAGGTGTATGGATGAGTGGGAGTTACAAATGGTGAGAGCTCAGCCATCTCCAGCTTCCACTTCCGGGCTGCTGAGAAACAGGAATGAGGGAGGAATGACTGCCATCGTTGTCACAAGTTGATCATGGGGATGAGTAATGATACTGGGCACTGAGTTCTAGGTGACAAAGGCCAAGGACGCTATTGCACATACTGTGGGTTTGTGTTACACAATCCCCAAGATTAATGTATACAAAATACTAGAAAATACTTTCCCCTTTGCAATGAATACTTCTATTAGCCTTTTAGAAACTGGTTACTATTGAGGTGGAGGCCACCTGGAAAACAATAGGGTTCTAAGGATGCACATGTAGATGGTCAGAGAGGCATGGTGAATTGAGTCACCTGCCTGGAGTGAATCCCAACCTGCCCTACCTCTCTGCTTTCACAAACCCTCAATGATCTCTGGCCTGTGTTTTCATTGTCATCCACGTTCTGGCTGGTGGTTCTCAGCTCAACCATCCATCTGGGAAGGATAGCCGGCCAGGCACGAGAACCTGATGGCACAGAGCCAGGCACAAGAACCTCCAGTATGGAGCCAGAATGGGACTGAATGAGCAGGGGACACAGGTATGAAGAGGGAGAGAAATGGCCACAAGAGAAGGGACATGACAGGGTGAGAGCAGTAGGTTGTGAGAGGTACAAGGAAGGGTCAGTTTGGTTGCAGGGACAGAGAAGGAGGGATCAGGAGTGGTTTGGATGGGAGAATGAAGGCTGAGAAGCTGAAAGACTGTCCTTTTATAAACCTCCTAGCACTAAATATTCTCTGGCAGGGATGGTGCAGAAATATCCAGAGGTGGGACAAGACCAGAGGCAGAGAAATCACACCAGCACTTCCTTCAAAATGGCTGGTGAGTTTTAATAACGCCATCCTCCAGCACATCACCGTGGAGAAACCCTTGTGTCCTACCCAATTGACCAATCCCCTTTTGGCTGACCACTGGAGTAGTGTCAGTGGCTGTGGAGGGAGCAGCATCTTGCCAGGGACAAGCACCTCAATACTCAGCACTTTGAAGAAGGCAGAAGAGTTAGAGGGTCAAGGAAGGAGGACTAAGCTAGGCAAGAAGTACAATCCCTCACCAGCTGTTTCTGACCAATCTTCCTTCAACAAAAAATTCCTGTTACTCCAAAGAAGTGAAGGGAACAGGTTTTATACATGTAGCCTTTCTTGAAGGAAAATGGGCCATGTGTCAGGGACGGGATGTTCCTGAAGTTGTATCAAGTGGCTCTCGCTCGCTTGCTATAGCTGTCTAAGGCAAAAGGCAGCTCTCTTCCCCCAGTGCTGGTGGATCTCTTAGGGACAGTGTAGTTCTCCCTCTTGCATGTGGTTCTGGCAGGATCTAACTGTCCAATGGTCACAGAGGAGAGGACAGTTCAATAACCCAATGCTGCTGCTTCTCTGCTTGGTTGGGAGTTGATGTCCCTAAAAAAGAGAGCAGGTTCCTGACCCACTGACTGTTGGTCTCGCTGAGAGGGAGCGCTGCTTTGTGTCCCTGCTGGCTTTCTTTCAAACTGCATCTCTTAGGCTACGTACACACGGCAGACTTGTCCCGCAATGAGTTGTTGCGGGACCAGCAAAGTGCTATAAATATAACGCTTTACCGTGTCCACACATCACTCCTCGTAGCGAAAAGGAGCATTCACATGCTCCTTTGAATATTCGTTACAAGGAGCAGTGCATGGTGGGCACCTGTCCCACCATGCACTGCTGCAGCCAGCCTTTGGGCTGGCAGCGGGGCTGTTTCCCCGGCTAGCTGCCCCAGGGATTCCCCCACAGGGCTGGAGCCCATGGCCTGGGGTTCCCTGGAGCCAGTCCACGCTGAAGTGGCAGCCCCAGAGCCCAGTCACGCAGTTGGGGCAGATCCCGCTGCCCTCCCAAGCCGGGTGCCTGGGCTCTGGCACTGCTGGCTTTGGGGCGGCAGCCCCCGCCACCCTGGGAAGCAGAGCAGCTGGGCACCGGTGCTGCCCAGCAGCTGCCACCCCAGAACCAGCAAGCCGGGTGGCTTCAGCCCTGGTCCCGCCCAGCTTGCCAGCACCCTGGGTGGCGGCAGGAACTGGCAAGCTGAGTGGCTTGAGCCCCGTGCCCAGGGCTCAGCTACCGCCACGGCTGGGGATCAAGCCGCCAGCAGCAGCTGAGCCCCAGCACAGCAGCAGGGCTCCAGCTGGCAGCTGAGCCCCGGCTGCAGGACTGGGGCTCAAGCCGCCTGCAGCAGTGGGGCTTCAGCCATCAGGGCTCCTGGCAGCTAGAGCCCCGCTACTTGTCAATTTCACTGCTCTGTTAGAGCAGTGAAATTGACAAGTTTGACAGCTCCGGTGTCCCAGAGTGGCCTCGATTGCCACTCTGGGACATTTCTGGAGACTGTCAAAATTGCAAAGACTGTACACACGGGCTCTATCGCGGAACAGCTGTTCTGCAGTAAGCCTAACCACCCTCGTTTTGGGTAGTTTAATCTGTTGCGCAGCAAGAGGGCTGTTGCCGTGCAACAGGCAACATGTACATGTGTACGCTTGAAGACTTATCGCGCGTTAAGGCTGTAGTGTGTACATGGTCTTATTAATGTGGTTTTTTTGGGGTGACTGGGGCATCTATTTCTAAATGGTTAACTAAGTACCAGAAGAGTTCATCATCCAGAGAGGCTAATAATCTGTGTTTTTAAGCATGGAGTTGCAGATAAACTGAAAGAGACAAGTGGAAGATGTGGCAATAGGAAAGGGTGGAGATGAAGTGCTAATAGAAGCAGGAAAGCTCTGTGGCTGTGTCCCAGGAGGCAGGGACCCTACTAGTAGGTAAGGTGAGGTTAGGAGGCAAGACTTGGGACTGAATCAGGCACTCGAAAGGAAATTCGGGCCTCAGATTGCAGTAAATGATGAGTGCAGTAAAAAAACCCTATATATAAGAGAAGAGAAAGGGATCACAGGAAGCAGAGTCAGAAACAGCCACCTCATATGCAGAGAGGGTCTCACCCTGTTTTGTCAGAGGGAAAGCTCTGCCTACACTTGCTCGAGGCCTGGATTGTAGCCTCTACTGGGGTTTGGGCATCTGATTCTCTTTTTATGGGTAAAGTCTTTGTTTCTTTAAAACTCAAGAGTAAAGCACTGGACAGAACTATGCTTTGTTTGGTTGCTAGGCCAAAGGCTGCTTGCTAGCCATCCTGGGCTTTTAAATTCAGTCCTGGATGTTTTCAGTCCCAGAAAGATAACCAAGTGTAACAAAAAAATGCAAAAACTATACAGGTGGACTCCTGAAACCAGGCAGCAGGCTGAGGGCTGCCCCACCTCACCTGTTCTGTGCACAGCAGAACACCAGTGGAAGAACTGGCTGAGGTAGGGAAAGCACTGGGGGCCAGGAAGAGCTTCCTATCTGCTTTCTACAGTGGAGGGAGTGTTGTCCTTACCTCAAACTGATCACCAGCCAGTCCTGCAAAAGCAGCTGACATCTCCCATGTTGTGGGGGTAGAAGGGGGTGGAGGGAAGGAGGAAGACGTATAGAAACAGGGAAAACAAAAGGGGGCCAAAATGGAGAAACACAGTTGGGGGCATTTTGGAGGGGATGGGGACAAACAAAAGAGAGGAGACAGGAGAAGAGCGTGACACAGAGTAATGGGGGCATGCAGAAAGAGAGGAAAATGACAGCAAAAGGAGGGGAAGTGCAAATGAAAGGGGACAAGGAAAGGATAGAGTTAAAAGAATTGTAATAGAAATTGAGGAGATCTAACGGGGCAGAAGATAAGGTAAGGACCCAGAAGGAGAAACACTTGACCCCTTCATGGAGAAAGGAGAAGATGTATGCTCTTCCTGAGAAGAGTTGGGAGGTAATAATAAATTACCACAATTAACAGTTATCACTTTGCATCCATGGATCTCAAAGTACTTCACAAATGATGGGTAAACTATTGTCCCCATTTTAAAGATGGGGGGAACCGAGGCACAGACTGAGTGGCACAGTGAGCCTGTGACAGAGCCGGAAATAGACCCCCAACCTTCTAATCCCTAGTGTAGTGCCCTCTCAAGGTCCTGGAGGAAGAAAAGGCCTGACACTCTCCCTCTGAACACATCTGAGGGCCACTCCCCAGCAATACTGTAAGGAGAAAAGCCTGTTAGGAGGGAGAGAGATTGTGGGGATGGAGAAACCCAGGTCATCTTAGGGGCCTCCACAGGTCTGGATATGGAGCTGTATGTTTTCTGATATATAACCAAACCCTGAATCTTTGTCGATTCTGATTTCGGGACACTCATACTAAATTAATCTAAAAACCACCAAAATAAACAACATCTGGCTGCTTAGGGTGCTTGCTCAGAGAATTCTCTGGGATGGTGGAAGTGTTCACAGTATTGGTACCTCTACTGGCCCACTCCACCAGTTTCAATACTGGTTGCTAGAAAAACAGGGAAAGACTCCGTGCAAGCAGAAACTTGTGCTATGAGAATCTCTAAGTTAACGTATCTACTAACAGATATGATTTTAAGAAAAATGTTTATGTATGTACACTATAAGTGTGTGTGTATATACACACACATATATACACATAACTGTATATATTTAACTTAATTTCTACATGCTTTTTTGTGCCTATAAATATCAACTCCCTAAATCATACACACTCGAGTCACATGTCCACTGTAAGGCCCCCACATAAAGCAAACACCTATTGCCTGTTTGCTGAACACACACACACATAAACACACACTGATGTTCCCAATTACTCACCAAATACACAAACCTACAGGAATTACACCAAATCTGGTGCACTCCCAACCTCAGACAGTGCTACTTTAAGACTCGCTAGCACAGAAATTGCCAAGCACTCCCTCCCAGTTCAGGAACAACGATCTAGCTGCTATAAATCTATATTAATGAAAAGTTACATACCTTGTTTGTTTATTGTTGAGGAGGAATGTTTGTCACAGCTACCAGGATTAGACAAATATTTCTGTGACTTCAGATAGCTTGGTATTTTTACATGCAGCTGAGAGAGTGCATAAGTGTACAGGTGAAAAATCAAAGAAACTTTATTAAGAGGCTAAAGAGAATATCCCACAGGACGGTTGAGGAGGCTACAAAGGTCAGGGTCAGAGACAACACTCTGCACTTCTATAGTGCCTTTTAGCCATGGGCCTCAAAAAAGCCCACAGTAAATTAAGCTTTACAACACTTCTCTGAGGCAGAGAACGGTTAAGTGACTTGCCCATAGTAAGTAAGTGGCAGGGATGAGAAGAAAACCCAACAATCCTAACTCCCAGTATCCTGCTTTAGCCACAAGACTGAAATCCAAGTCAAAAGACCAGAGCAAAGGGAACTAGTGGTGTTGGTTTTCAAGCATGAGACTGAGAGAACAGACCAGAGCAAAAAAAGGAAGAGAAGTGAAATGAAGGCATCCACTGTAACTTAAAAAACATTTGTGAAAACATGACAAAGAACGCTGAGACCCATTGCCTAGATTTGCTAATACTGGCTGCATTAAATGTAAATTGATAGATTTGATCTGATTTGATTAGAAGGAAAGGCATGTAAGGAGGAAATGGTAGTAGCCAGGTACCCAAGAAGTATCCACAAATATTTTTAAAATTCTAGTTAAGAGAATTTGAATAGATAAGGGGCCTTGCATGGCATATACAGCTTTTCACTTCCAGGTTGTCGTATTCAAAGCCAGCCCAGATAGTTAGATACAAAAACTGCCCCTCTCTGATAGCTGCAGCGAGGCATAGGTGAAATGAGTTTGGTGGCCTCCTTTTGGCTGAGAGATCCCTATCACCTAGTACTGACTGGCCCTTTGTTAGCAATGTCACCATAGAAGTTGAAGAATGAATACTCAGGGAAACTGGACTATTCTCTCTCCTCAGAGTCCCACTAGGCAGGGTTAAGGCCCATTAACAGGGAAATGTGAAGGAAGCTTGCTCTGTGGCAGCCTATGTCTAATATCTTCAGATCGCATGGTTGTCAGTCCATCACCAGCGATCAGCGCTGTGTCCAAACACAAAAACATATTCTTTATATTTATCCAAAAGTGCAGTTGTTTATAGAAGTCAGAGCCCTGCTTCTCTAACCATTGAAATCAATGGCAAAAGAAAAGTCCTTCTGACTTCAGGTGGAGCACTAACCCAATCCCCATCTGTTTTCATAGTTTTCCCCATGATTTGTGAAATTCTCACCATAACCCCCTGTAACTTTCCCCTCCAGTTACCATGAGAAACAAACACCAAATCACCACTAATGACTTAATTAGCCCTTTGTTCCTGGAGTGAAAATATGAATGACAACACAGCAAAATGCCCAAGCAAACAAGTGTTCCACTGAAAAATATAGATGAGTGCAATTAAACTGAGAGATGCTCATAATCTTCATTCATTTTTGCACATGGCAAGCCAGATTATCAATATTTTGCATGCAGTTGTACGCCTGCCTGTGCAGTTACATTTGCACATTCATTTATGGCAAGTGTACAGGCAAATGGGCAGTGACATGCCAAAGGACCCTTTGCAAATACAATTATAACTCAGCATATAAATTAGGCACACAACTGCACATGCAGAATACTGAAAATCTGGCCCATATTCTTCTGTTGCAGAAAGATGAGTATTCATTAAGTACCTTCCCATAATGTAAATGGCACTGCATCCTATCTTCTTGCATATATGCTTGCAAATGGATTTGCACATTCATTTGAACCACAGAATGATCTCAAATTTATATAGATCATTGCAGCCAGAGGTATCTCCAAAATGCTTTACAACAAATTGTGGCCATCTAACGTGGAATGAAGCAACTGTTTAGAGCTGCAGAGAAACACTGTATAACAGTTTAGCACAGTCAGTGAAGAATGCTTTATTCAATTAAACCATAGGGGAATCTTACCTAGATGGAATGCAATTTCCTGAGTTTGAATTTGGCCAAGAGCCCAGGGCTAAGACCACTCCCGTTTTCAAAAATTGCTATGGAATCTTTAATGGTCATAAGTAGTCAGGATTTTGATATTACATCTCACCTGAAAGACACAGACAGAATTATTGTGGGAATAAGGAGATGTGAATCCCAATGACTTCTATGGAGTCGTGGCTGTTTAGTCCAAGGATAAAACTGGTCTGTCATATCCTTAAGCACTGCGTCCTCTGAGTCTAACACCATATTGAGAAATTGATTCAGTATTGCCTCAGAGGGAAGTGTACAGAACCACAATCACCAATCCCTGCCAACGCCAGCACACCATTGTTCAGAGTTTATAACCCAGATACTGACCAGGCCTTGGTTAGTTTGAGAGATGACAGTCTGAGCTAACATAGCTTCAGGCACTTGTTCTTTGCTAATCAATTTCTCGCTGTGCATGGGAATGTGGACAGAAGTTGTTATATCTAGTGTATGATAGGTGTATAGTACTCTCATTGGATATATATATACACAAACATCACTGAAAAGTTGTTTTGTTCTTGCTAAAAGAATTATTGAGTACTCAAGATAGCAATGAGTGCACACATAGATTATATTAGAATTTATCAGGTGTTTCACACATTGTATTGTGTAAAAATGCTTTGTGTCTTGTACAATATTGCATTATTTATTAATAATATTGCATAACCCCAAAAAGCACTGAGCACTTTACAAATTTTTATCCTAGCAACTTAAAATACACTTTAGGAGGTAGGTAAGTATTAGCTCCATTTTACAGACTGGGACTGAGACACAAAGAGGTTAATGCTAGCTTTACCACTGATTTGCCTACGGCTACACAACAAATCAGTGTCAAGATCTCAAATGTTCTTAGCTTCCAGTCCCTTTGCTCCGACCACTAGAACATACCATCTCTCAAATGGGCCCAATGAAGCAGAAAGTAAGAACACTGTTACTTCAGATGCCTATATGCATAGGTCTATGCTATGTAGCAAAAATGTTTGTCTCTCCAGAGTGCAGAGATGGCATTTATGATTATAATTTTGTTTCGAGTAGAAGAAAAATATGTGTGCACACGTGCATGTTTGTGAATGTCCAGAGTGTTAAAAAAAGAAGTTTGTGGTTTTTACCTTCCTAGTATATAAAGAGCATTTGGGGTGTGCAAGACTTCCGTGCATAGGGATAATGTTTATGGCTTGAGTGTCACTGTTATATAGAAACAACACTGCTGGAGCAGGCTAGGAAACATCCTTGTTTGGCAGCCTTAAACAACCAAAAATCTAGTCTGGAGAAGTAAAAAAATAATTGTTTATTGCCAATCCCACAGATCCTACACTGCACATGAAAAACGTGCATGTGCCAACTGATCTGTGAAATTCACATAAGGTTCAAAATGAAAATTAAATTGCTACTTCGGCCTCATTTTTAGCATCACCAAACAGCAAAAGAAATGACTGACTTGTCCCCATGTCCTCCTGACACATTGCCATGTCTTGACTCTGTCTCCCTCCAGCTAATTGCATCCCGGGTTGTACTTCATGAGGGGCGCGCATGGTTTGTTCTGCATGTATTCTCACGGCAATGCAGGATAGGGTTCAACTGATGTTCACAAGGCAACCGAGGCAGGAGGCCACTGTTGATTACTGGCTCCAGGTCACACTTACTAATCAATGCATCTAGGATTTTGAAGTGCAGAGCAGATCAGATCAGCAGTTTGTCCTGGAAGGAGGAAAGTGACATAAAATATGCACAAGCTTTCCTTCTGTGCTGACAGCAGATTGAGTCATCAGATGGTAAGAGGAAGCAGCATCCTGCTCTCCTCAGCCCTAGTGTAGCCTGCTCTGACACCAGTAATGCAGTGCTGGTTTCAATCTCCCATTTAATGTTCACTATTTGTGCATGTTCTCGCCTTTGCTCAGTGAGTTCACCATCCGTTTGCATGCCCCTTCCGTCCTTAGCCCTCTTACTAAGATTGCCACCCAGGGGCCAATTAGTGCTCACTATTGTTGGCTTTTGTGACTAGACCTTTGTCCACCAGGAACTAAACGGAGACCACACAGGGCACAAAACTGCCATCAGGAGATAAGTTTAACTCACTGCCAGCCTGGACTGAATTCATACAGGTGCAAGGCTGAATTTGTGCATTCCTCATGTGTGAGAACAGGATGCCATGCCCACCTCCAATGAGCAGCAACTGCCTTTCCTCCTATTTTGCATCTTAAGGAGAACAAGTGATATCTTTGATTTCCTAAAAAAGGGGGTGGGTGTGTGCGTAGTGTCAAAGATTTATGGCAGGGGTTTGCGTGTGGTGCGTGTCACACATCTGTAAGAATAGCAGCTGTGGTGTGTGTCTTTTCAGTGCAGAGGGCCACTGTAATGTACATATACCCTGCAAAATAGAACATGATTCTCAAGTGCCCCACACCTCATGTAGACAATACAAAGTGGGTGTAAATGGCTATCACTCTGATATGACAGCATTTTGCATTCACTCTGCAGTGGTGTAAACTACTATGTGAGTTGCTGGGTAACAGAGAATCAGACTCTACCTGTGTATGAACCATGTGCTTTGTCCCTTATGCAGGAATAATATTCAGTGTAGATACATGAACAATTTGTGGTTATGCACGTGGTGTCTCTGTTTACATATATCTGCAGAAAGGCAGTGTTCAGGGGCATGTACATGAAAAATTTAATAAATACACATTTATTTGGGGATGGGCAGTGCAAGATGATCATTTTTTGTTGCCAGATTCCAGTACAGAAAATAGAAATTCAGCAACAAATCACCCAAGTGAGAGGCAGAGCTTGAGGCACTCCATTTACCCAGGTACTTGATTTGGCCTCTGCTAAAAACCCCATTCACGTCTTCATCTCCCCCTGCCTCAACTATAGTGACCCTTTACTCTATGGCCTGCCTAAATCCCACCACATGCAGAATTCAGCCGTCTCCCTTTTTTCTATGCTCAATGAAGTACGGCTACATCACACTTGCCCTCAAACAACTCCACTGGCTCCCCACTCATGTCAGGATCTACTTCAAAATTCCCTCTCCTTTTTAAAACCCTCCATGGAGCTGGTCCAGCCTCTCTCTTGGACCTCCTCTCTCACTGCTCCCTCTGTTCATCTAGCACTGGGCTCTTCTCCATCTCATTATTCAGTCTCAATGCCATAAGTGCCAGAGCTTTCTTCCCTGCAGGGCAGGCTACCTGAAACATGCTTCCTTGATCCCCCTGCCTCATTTAAAATCTGACCTGACTTTTTTTTTTCCTCCTATGCCTAAACAACTTAGTTCCTCACTCTGCTATTATTTATCTTCACTATGTTCTTTAACAGTGTCGGGTGCATGAGATACACTAGCGTGTGGCACATATTATATCAAATACTGGTTTTGAGTTGGTCGGGATTTTTTTAATTTTATGTTTTGTTTTTGGAACTGGATGAAATTTCTCCTTCACATTTTCTAAGCACTACAAAGCCTCCATCTTCCTTGCTAGACTGAGGAGGGTCTCAGGCCAATTTAGTCTCCCTCCCCCATCTCTCATTCTGCTCAGATTCTTTAACACACGATGCTTTCCTCCAGGCCTTGATTGGGAAAGCATGAATCCTCTCTCCCTCTCTCAGCTCATATATATGATGTAGTAGGTTGTATCAGGAAATTAGGCTGAACAACGTTTGTACAGCTCAGACTCGTGTAAATTACTTTTTAACAAATGGTCAAAATCAGGGAAGCCCTAGAACTACGGTAGGTGATAAAGTTAAAAGACCTCCAGAGGATTTAGCTAGAGTCACAGTAAAATCTCGTCCATATTTATCTCAAAAGAAGAAAATCTAGATAATCAAGAGCAATTTTTGATTTTCATTTTGAAAAGATGGGGAGGTCAGTATCCAGGCTTCACCCCCTTTTCCTTTTTTGCTCTTTCACAGCAGCAGTAGGTTACAGCCGCAAAACCACCAGTGAGAAAACAGACCTCACACTGTTACCCTCACACACAGCCAGATATTTACTCTCTGATAAGCAGCAATTGTAAATACATCTCATTTAATCTCCAAAATCCACACTAAAAATCTTCCATCCCTGTGGCAGAGTTTACAGATCTGCCTTGTTTCAGCTGGATCCAGAAAACTGAAGATCTGGCATACCCAGTGACAAAAGAGCCAGGGTTTTCCTCTGCCTGGCATCTCACTATTTTTCTTTACCAGATATACAAGGGGCGAGGGGGAAGAAAGCCGCCCCCCACACATCCCTCCTCCCACCTCATTCTCCCTACTAATCGGCCAATGTATCTTCCAAAAAGACACAAGGACAGAAGCCAACAGGTGGAAAAGGCTTTTTTGTTCCCTTCGACATGCCGAGACACTGGATCCGATTCAGACACTCCAGTCTGGTTCTACCAGGGTCTCTTGGGTAGCAAACCGTACTATTACTACTTCGCCCCTCTCCACCACCCTCCACCTGAGGCAGGCATTAAGGAATCCGCTCCTTTGGGGTAGATCACAACGTCCTGTTCGCAGGTGGGGAAACTGAGGCACGGCGCGGGAGCGATCAAACTCTCCGCACAGCCCCCCGCAGTGGAAAAGTTTCTGGCTGCTCCCCAGCCGCCTGCCATGCCCCGGTAGTCCAGGGGCGGAGAGCGCCCAGCTCGGGTGCATCTCCTCCTCCCCAGCCCTCCGGGAAGCAGCAGGGCTGCGCCGGCGCGGCAGGCAATCGCGGCCGTGGCCGGAGCAGCAGGAGGCCTGCGGGAGCCGGCTGTGTGCCCCGCTTCCTCTGGCCGCCCAGCCCCCGAGGGCGCCGCGCGCCTTTCGGCGGCTCTCCAGCCAGCCCTGCTGCGGGGCTGCGAGGGAGGGAGTGGGGGGCAGCGCTGCAGCCGGAGGGGGCTCTGGCAGCTGTGGAATGAGCCCGCCCGCTCCCAGCCCGGAGCGCTCCGGCGCCGCCGCCGAGCAGCCGCCCGCCGCGGCCGGGAGCAGGGCGCAGCAGTCTGGCTCTGCACTGCAGGCTCCGCTCTTACCTGGCTAGGAGCGGGCTTGCTGGGGAATCATTCCGCCGAGCCAGGGGGGACCGCGGCTGCCAAACAAAACGCGACCCTGCGCCTGCAATCCCCGGCCTCCTGCTACCCAGCCACTAGGACAACATCAAAGCAACTTAGGGGGAACACTTTAGGGGCCTATTGTCTGCTCCGGCCTGAGCTGTTTTCCTTCTGCCTCCCCCTCTCGCCGCCGTGACACTTGGTACAGCCCAGGCATTCATGCCAAGTAGCTTTCACACATGGAAGCTTGTCTCAAGCAATTGCTGACAAGCCACAAACAAGACATTCCCCCTCCCTCCGCCCTCCCCCGCCTCCTTTCTTCAGGATGCAAACTAAAACTCCAGTGACAGCAGCAGGCCTAGCTCCACACACACACACACGCACACAGGCAGCTCAGCTCAGCTCGCTGCTGTACTGGGGGAGCTCAGACAGAGACAGGAAAGAGCCCAGGCTGAGTTGGGGGCAGGGAGAAAGCTGTCTGCTGTGTCCCAGTAAAATGGCAGAGGGAGAAGCTGTGCAGACAGCGCTGTGCAATCAAAAGCTTTTCTTCCTTGGGAAGGATCCCGGTGCGGGGAGGAATTATTCAAATCAGCAGTGGGGGAGAATTTTTTTTTTTTTTAAATCAGATTCCTTACTCTCGTAGGGAGGGATTTGATCCAATCCAATTTGTGTCTCCACCTCAATCTGTTGTGATTTTAGTTTAAAAACAAGTCATTCCAAGAGTTAAATAATACCCTGAGTTGCATTTTCCACCCAAGGATTGTAAAGTTCCTATTCGTGTTAATTAATTAAGCCTCCCTCTACCATGATAGGGAAGTATCACTCTCTACCTTTTACAGATGGGGGAGCTGATAAACACTTTACCTGACTTGTCCAAGGTCAGACACAGAGTCCATAGTGAGAGCTGGGGCTAGATCTGAGGACTCCTGAGTTTCAATTTTCTAACCAAAAGTTCTCTCACAGGGCTGGAAGAGGACAGGTATGCAAGCACTGGGAGGAGGTGGTTTTCACATCAACCTGGAGGATGACAGAGATCAAGCACTTTGAGACTTGCAAAAACAGAGAGTTACAAGACTAGGAAGTACAGCTAAGCTTACAATGGCTCTCATCGGCCACATCCAGTCCTCTATAGCCAGGAGGGAACCAGAGATAATTGCATAGTGTACTTAGGACAGGAGCTGAGCGTAACTTGGTTGTGGTTCACATGGGTTTGGACAAATCATTTTGTTGGCTTCAGTTCACAGGGCTCCTCACCCCTTGAAATTCAAGTTCATGAAACTCAGTTCAGCAAAGGCAAACCAAAACGTAAATGGTGTGATTCATTAAAACTCTGCATTGTGTATTGATTCATGAAGGTTCATTCACCCCAGAACAAAGACCACATGACCAACTGTCATGAGTTTCATAACAAAACCACAACACTCAGAGACAACGAAAGATTTTGCTTCAAGTCTCAATGGAAAAGCTTTGTGAGGCCCAGAAAAGTTTTGCACATGACTCAGTGGGTTTATTCCATGATTTTATTTAACAACAATAATAATAATACTCCCCACTTGGATAGCACTTTTCATCTAAGGATATCAAAGTGATTTTATAACAGAGGTTCAGTAGTATTATACAAATTTAGCAGGCAAAGAAAGACACAAAGAGATCAAATGACTTGTCCAGCATCATGTAGTGCTTGAGTGGCAGAAGGGAGAGTCAAGATCCAAAGGGGTAGCCGTGTTAGTGTATTGCAGAGAAACGAACAGAGTCCTGTGGCACTTTTAAAGACTAACAGATTTATTTATTGCATGAGCTTTCGTGGGAGAAAAATCCCACTTTGTCAGACGCTTTGAAGATGGGAAACTTACAGAATGGGAGGAAATTAAATGTAGGAAAGTGTATGAAGGGAGAGTGTAACTCTCCTGATTTAGAGCCGACTCCACCAGTGCTTAGCCCATAAATTCTCTATATTTTAAACTCCAAACCAGGGGTTTGCAGGGTTTGAGGTTTCACTGAGCAAATTTTATCCAGCTCCAATGTGAAGTTTGGAGACTTGGACAGTATGTAAATCAAGTACTTGCCATTAAGAATGAAGGATAGAGAACAAGAAAGGAAGGGAGAGTGAAACAGGAAGAACTAAGGATTTCAAAAAGAGAGATTGGGGGGGGGGTAAGAAAGGGGGAAAGTCAGAGACATCTGATATATAATACTGGCTCATAAGTATAATTGTGCAAATATTCTATTCTGTTCTCTTTTATATAGTTTTATACCACTCTCATCACTGTAGTATCTGAACACCTTCCAATCATGCATTAAGCAATTTCCTGATGGCATGTAACTGAAAGGGTATGTGGGTAATACCAAAGAGGAGAGGGAATGGATTCAAAGCAACTTCAGGGGGGAAAAATGGGCTTGGGTAGCAGGTAGGCTGGAACTTCAAGGTGGGAGAAAACAAAAACAAATCTGTTGTTAATCAGGCATTTTGTAATCTATTTAGCATCCTGTTGCTAACAATCCAGGGTTAAAGTGTTGGTCAGGCTTAAGATGTTTTGAAATTCGTTGGTTACAAGAGATGCCAATAGAAGCGAGATTAGATCTGAATCCCCTAATTCAGGGATGTATTTGCACAGGGAGTAGGATAACAGAGGACCCAGCCTCCAAAAAAAGTCAGAAAAAGATAGTAATAATAATCATGTGTGTGTGTGTGTGTGTGTGTGTGTGTGAGAGAGAGAGAGAGAGAGAGAGAGAGAGAGAGAGAGAGAGAGAGAGACCAATAAAGCCCAATTCAGATTGGAAAGCATTCCAATATGATAACCTATTAATCTATAAATAAAACCGCAAACAACCCAGATAAAACTAAGCAGAGAACAGAAACTGTCTTAAGCTATGGTTAAAAGAATGCTGCATCTACAGGCTCTGATTCAGCAAAAAGCTTAAGCACATGCATGGCTTTCTGGTATAGGAGCCCTTAAGACTAGCACCTATCAATGGACAGAGTATTCCAGAGTCACATACCCTCGACAGAGAAGGACCTAGAAACTACAGCTAAATTACAGCTCAGGATGATTATCAATTCCAGCTTCATCTATTTCAGTTGCTTCAATGGTACGTGAGGGCAGCAGACTTCAAGGAGAACGGTCCTATATTATTTGATGCTTTCAGTAGTAATGGTCCGACTTTGATGTGCACTGGCTAATGTGCCTAATGTACAAGCAGTCCAGGTTGCGCACATGGGCATTGCTGACTTGCAGATAAAGGCCATCGTATAGTTAGTCCTGATGGTATGTTCTCTGACAACTACAGCCTACAAATCATTTTCAAGGATAACCCCCAAGTAAAGTATGTTATAATAATCTTGTCCAGCTGTCACAAAGGCATGGATCATTGTGATGCAATCCACATCCCTCCTACCCCAGTTCCACCCCTCACAAAAAGCTCAGGGTTTTAGAATATTTTGGAGATGAAAGGAACCCTCTTGATCATCATTGGCTAAAGCTTAACTAGTGTGAGTACCTATGTTCAGTTTGTGGGGAAAAATAACCCTAGGGTTAAACATAGTCTGTTTGGGCCATATTCCATCTAACAAGTAACAGGAACACCTTTCCCTCTCTGCTTCCCCTGTATCTTTTTTATTTTATTTTCAGCTTTCTCCACTATCATTTTTCTTACCTTGGAGCAAATGACTTTGTCTTCCTTTATCACTCCTCAACTTCCCAATGCTTGAATTGGCTCATCTTGAGGCAGTACCTTCAAACAGTGACTGACTGCTCCTGGTCAGGTAGATTTCCTCTCTTCGTCTTCTCTGTAATTTTTTCTCTTCTGTTTTCTTGTCTGTTGTTTTTCTCCTGATGACCCCGATTCAGGACACCACTTAAGTAAAAGCTTCCTAAATCTCACTGATGTCAAATCTTTCCTTTCCCTTGCTGCTTTCTGTACTTTCCTTCTACCTACTATCCTCCTCTGACACTTTTTCCTCCTTGTGTTTTAACCATTTCCCCCATTCCTTTTAGCACTTGTTACTTTTTTCCACTTGGTTTCTCTCCTGTCGGCCTGTGTTGTCTCAGTGCCACACCAAAGTAGCTTGGATGGATGCAGCAACTCCTATCAATCAATGAAAAGACAGGGGTTATTGATGTCAGGGGAGCATTTCTTCACCCTGTAGGAGGTGCTGCATCCAATCTACTGCTTCTGTACTGTATACATCAGGGCTGAGTAACACCTAGATGGTGATTTGTAAGGGGAGTGGGATCCCATGCACCTCTTCTCAGCATGTGCCAGTGTGGAGACACCGGGATAACGGGACTTATGGAAGTGATCATGGTGAAAGTATGAAGTAACAAAAACTAGGTCAAAACACTGACCAAAAGGGGTGGATAGATAATGTTCACTAGCCTGCAGCTGGGCAACAGTTCCAGCTCTGTTCCTGAGTAATGCTATTCTATGCTTCAGTGTTTCAGATGCATTCCTAAGTGAATTTCTGTGGTTTGCAGGAAATCAGACCGAATGGTCAACAGGGTTCCTTCTGGCCTTAAAATCTTATCAAATAAAAGTCCTGGTCACTTGTGTCTTTTAAAGATCCCATGATATGTTGCTTAAGCATATGGCCATTAGTTCCCATAACTCACAAGATTTCAGTATGAGCTTCAGTGTGTGCCTATCCCGTGTAAATTCCCCTGTTGCTTTAACTAGTTGGCATATTCATTTCCTGTCCCTAAAACATTATAATGGTTGCTTCTATAGTATGTTTCTTCAGTGTAGCATCCTTGGAGTTTTTATCTCTTAAAGTGAAATTCAAAATTTGTTAACTTGCAGTAGGTTTCTCCCCCATCCTCCCCTTTACTGATGTGGATAAAAGAGGTTCATAGTGTTTAAGACCAGGAATGACCATTATGATCATCTAGTCTGACCTTTTGCACAATACATGCTATACAAGTACACTCAGTGATTGCTTCATCAAGCCCATAACTGGGCTGAATATAACTCAGCTGGTAATATATGGGGATTCTGAAAGTACCAGACCAGTTAAAAAGATTTAATTTGCTGCTGTGAGCACTCCTATGTCTTCATAGTGGAGGCACATCTTTTCTGCAGAAGAATCTTATCACGAACCACAGCTGCATCTGGGACTGGTGCAATGAGGCCAGGCTGGTTTGTGTACCTACTCAACATATAGCTGGACATCTAGTGGTACAATGGATGGAGTAGCATCCACTAGTCTTGGTGGACACGTTTGTCAGGCTCTGGGAATAACTACAAAGTGGTCACTGGATAAAAGGTTTCCCACACTGTAATCTTAGCCCTTTGTCAAATTAACACAGAATTTCTAGTCCACAAAGTTCAGGAAGGACTCGTCCAGCTCCTGAGTTTCTTGTCAATGAATAAAGCTAAATTTCTGCTCTCAGCTACATTCACACTCTCCATTAATGCGGTTTACGTGGGTACATCTGAAGGCAGAATTTGAAGCTTGAACTGTAGTTAACACATTACAATGGGAAGGGAGCCAGAGGCTTGGCAATTACACTTCTATATGTAGTAGATACTCTAGAGAGAAAAGATGGTAGTGTGAGTTGGGTACTGGGCTGTAACTCAGGAGATATGGTTTTTCTACAAAGGCTCTTCCTTTGTGATGTTGGGCTAGTCACTTAACTTCTCTGTCCTCAGTTCCTTATTGATAAAATGGGAGGAATAATGTTCCTTTCTCACACCTGCTGTCTGTCTGGTCTGTTTAGATGTAACCTTTGTGGGCAGGAACTCTTTTTTACTACATGTTTTTACAGTGTCTGATCCCAGTTGGAATTTCTCAGTTTGTTCTGTACAGCACTTCGTACAGTAAGATCCTGAATTATGTCTGGGGCTCCTTGTCCCTACAGTAACACAAATAATAGGTAAAACTGTAGCATAATAATGTGTACATATTATAGTTTGGTCTTCATATATATGAATATACCCAACTATCCATTTCCAACAGCAGTGGAGCATCTAGCAGGCCCATTGTTTCCATATACAATGAGAAACACCAAAAACAGAGGGCGTGATTCATCCTTACCTGTTTACCATTCACAATTCTGCTCATCACAGATGCTTGTCAATTTTTTCCCTTTGCTGGGTGGTTGCTCTGAGTTAAGCTGAGAGTTATGTTTAGAAAGTTACTCTTGACTTGGAAGGCTTTGCCTTCATGGACCTCTTGGGATTAGTTGATATGTATATTCCTTCCTATAACATGCAGACACTCTGTTTCTGACTTCTCTCTCCCCTTGCGTCCCTTGTGGCAGTGGTGATCCTGCACATTTGGAAGCACTCACAGCTTCACTCAGCGGTCACCAATGTAGTCCACATTGCTCCTTACATGCATCACATTCATGGTTAGACTCACTAGTTACTTACAAACCCTTACAACTCAAGGAGTCTCCATGTTGCCATCGCTTGTGATATGAGATATTTTTCTTAAAGCCCCAGCTCCTGAATGCATGGGATTTTGTGAGAATCTCAGCTTTCACTTTTAAAAAAAGTACATTTCTAGCCCTCCAGGTGGTGTAGAAAACATTGAATAATGTGAGCCAGCTTCACCCAAATGCTTAAAACACTGGCATACAAATAAAAATAACCTGAAGTGTGCTTTGGGAAATAATCTTATGGTTTTTAAGAAAATTTCTTGGTTTTGGGGATCCTGAATCATGATTTTTGAACACTTCAGGGTTGACAAAAGTGCAGATTAGATGCTGTGTAAGCCAAGTTATTGTACTGCTTAAAATGTGGTTATAGGTAGAAAAGGGACTATTAAAAATGGCAGTTTCTTAGCCAGTACAGTATAAAGGTACCCTTAAGTCCATTCAAACTGAGGGGGGAACATTTATGTTGCAGTTTCTCTGTTTTATGGCAGTGTAATGAAATGGTGCAGTTTGCAGTTGTAACCAAGCGGTGGAGCTGAACTGAAAAAACAGCAGAGCTAGCTAAGCATACACATTATGAGGGCAGAGCTCTCCTCTCCTAGCAACGCAATCTGCACAAGGGGAAGTGAAAGAGAGCTGTGACAAACTGGTGAGGACATGTTGCTCTAAAATGTTGCCAGTCCTCTCCAGGTGCTTCTGATTCGGTTTTCTGTGAAATTTCTGGAGACTTACTTCCTATCTATCTCAGTGAGTCAGACAAAAAGCCCCTTTTTGATCAAAGCACTGTGCTTGTGAGATTTCAAGGAGAGTGCATTTTCTGGAATTCCTTAAGAAAGGAAAGGAAAGATGAAGTTTGTAATGTGTGAAAAGCCACCCTACAGCACATGCTGTAGTGGTTGGAAGCCCAGGGGAGAGTGAGGAGCTGGTCATCCACTCATCTATAGCCACCTGTGCATCCGATTACAGGCAGTATGAAATTCCCAGAAACTGTTGGACACTGCTCCTGCGTATCAACTCCTTGTCCATGTTTCCTCCCCTAAGAGCCGGTGGTGTAGGTGTGCACAGGGATGCCCAGACTTGTAAAAAGAGGTGTAATTTGCCAATGCAGTTACTGTAGTTCTGGAGGAAAATCACAGTCATGGCAATTGCTGGTGCAAATTAGGGGTGCAATGATTCATGTGTGTTCATGAAGTTAGGACACTTAACAGTTTTTAAAAATAAGCATGTAGCACCAGTGGTCCAACAAGTGGCCCAAACATCTGTTGTGATGGTCTTTCAACAAATAACTTTCCCAGTAAATTAAGTATCAGCTTGACATTAAAAAACTGTCTTTCAAAAATAAGGAGTGTGAATGACAGAGGGGCACCCAGGCCCAGTTTGAGTGGCATTGAGATCCTGTGCTCCTCTTTGGCCCAGCCACATCTCTGTTAGCAGCACCATTCAAATTTGGCCCGGCTGCCCTTTCATCAGCATTCAAACTCAATACTGGAAGCTGGGACCCCGAACCTTTGTAATGCCAACTGCAGAGGGCTCCAAGGACGTGCATAGGGGTTACACAGATCTCCTTCATCTGGTATGTACATTCTAGTTCACCACAGTGTCACATGGGGCCTCATGGCCCCCACCAGTCATTAATATCATTGCAAACCGCATAATAATATGGTGACTGCCACCTAACCACCCTCTTGTGGCCAGGACTGCCTCTATTTTGTTCCATCCCTGTTTTCGTGTTCTTCAGGGCTCCTTAACAAACCCTACACAGTCTTTCATTCAGTCATAGCCCTTTCTGGGGTCTGATTTCCTTATTTACAATGTTCCAAATAAAGCAAACACAAAAAGACAACTCCACTCAGCCATAAACTGGACACAGCCCCTTCTCCCTGCAGTTCTGTCTCAGCTGGGTCTTCTTCCCAGCCCCAACATCCTTCTTCAGGGATTAGTGCAAGAGACCCCTCTCCCTCCAGTTTCACTCAATAGTTTCCCTTTCCAGCCTCATCCTCCCTCAATGGCCAAAGTCCTCTGACCATTTATAGCCCAGCTGCAGCCCTGCCCACCTAATTGGCTCAACTGAGAACCCCTACTCAGGCACTAGAGCACTGGACCTGTTTCAGTAACAGGGAAGCAGTCACCCACTGACACGCGTGTATGGATGTTATGCAAGGTGTTATACACATTCACTGAAAGTTATGTTCTTAAGGTCTGTGTCGAGGGACTGGTCACCAGCAAAGGTAAAAAACCACATTTTTCAGAGAAGAGATGTTTATCCTTCTGTCTGTTTACAATTGTGTGACTCACAATGGGCCACCACTCACCAGTTTGAACTGAACCCTAAGGAAGGATTGTAAAAAAAGGCAAAGAGAAAAAAGTAACAGGAAGAGGTAAGCAGCAGCGGTGGAAGCCTGTCATGAGATGTTTTGGTATATCTAGGGGGGCAAAGAAGACACCCTGTCAACTCTCATCTAGGAAGCAACCGCAGAGTGAGTTTGCATCATGAAATAGGAGTCTTAGCAAGACTAGGTTGAAAATGCTGGTGAAAACTTTGGGTGAGATAAGCTTCTTTAGACAGGAGGAGAAATTGTCAGCTAAGTTTGGTCTCTAGACAGCATGTTATGCTTTTGTTTTATATATAACCTTTTGTTTCCAGTATTCATCCTCACTATCACTTGGATCTCTGTTCCTTGATAAATGTATTCTACCACATATCTAAGTGCTGTGTGTTTAGCAGAGCTGTGTTGTGTTCTTAGATGTAACTCATAAGCTGTGGTGGTGTAGTGTTTGGGAATAGCAGGCCTGCCAGTTCTGGGAGTGTTCAGTGGACCAGGGGTTGGACACTACAGGGAATGCCTGGAGGACTTGGGGGTTGGTGTGTGTCTACTGCTACCTGTACAGAAAGAGCTAGGTATGCAGAGGGCAGAAGGCAGTGCTTTGGGCTGCCAGAGGATGGTGGTTTCAGAGTCCTGATCTGCAGCAGCCACAGACAAGACTTCCACATGCTAAGAACAAGTAGTAATGAGGTGTCTCCCAACCCTAGCTACCCTTGGGGAGCATCACAGATGCTTTTTATCCTGCATTTCAGCTAAGGGAGTAGCAGTCTGGACTCTGGACCACTCCGGTAGCCCAGCCTCCCTGGTTGAAATACAGGTTAAAAAAGTCCAGAGGGGTAGCCGTGTTAGTCTGTTGTACAGCAAAAAACAACGAGAGCCCTGTGGCACCTTATAGACTAACAGATTTTCTTCGGCATAAGCTTTCGTGGACCATAACCCACTTCGTCAGATGTGTCTGACGAAGTGGGTTATAGTCCACGAAAGCCGAAGAAAATCTGTTAGTGTATAAGGTGCCACAGGACTCTCGTAAGTTAAAAAAGGCAACCCATGATGATTTAAACTGGTGCAGACAATATTTATTTAAATAATGGACTTCCCTTATCATTTTGGAGTGTTGGCACCTTAGTCGCAGGGCTGGGCACCACAGAATTTAGGCCAGGTAATCAGGCAAGACACAGGTCATTCAGCAGCTCCCTGCAGCAAATACCACCAGCAGCAGGTTGACAAGAGCAGTTAAAGTTGAAAAGATGAGGTACAGGCACAGAAGATAGGCAGTAGAATCCATTACCCTGTTGACAAAAGCATTACTTAATTTAGTTGCAACGGGGTAGCCGTGTTCGTCTAGTTCAGCAAAACAAACAAGGAGTCCTGTGTCACTTTTAAAGACTAACACATTTATTTATCGCATGAGCTTTCATGGGAGAAAATCAAGCATTTTCAAGCATCGGATGAAGTGAGATTTTCTCCCATGAAAGCTCATACGATAAATAAATGTGTTAATTTTTAAAAGGGCCACTACACTTTTTGTTTGTTTTATTTAATGTAATGTAAATCTTCTACTGCCTGCACACCTGCAGTCAAAGCATTGAAGACACATGCCTGCTATTCCCACACTGCTCCTGATTTATATTATGATATAACCTTCAAACCATGCCTATGTGGGATACCAATAATCAGTGTGTCAAAAATTATCCCAGTGTGGAACTCTTGTATTATTGTTGCATGCTGCACCATATTTGACAGATTTGTTAGAAAGTTTTAGTTTTAAAGGATGTTCTCAATGTGTGAATTTAATAAGCCCTTAAAAAAAAAACTGGAAAAACAAGTGTGTATGCAAATATAAGGTCCACCTCAATGAGTCACTGGAAAAGATTGAATCCTGGCTGTTAAGATTCCTTGTAAAGCACTCTACCAGAAGAATAATTGTTGTTGGTATGGAGTTCAGCTACTAGAGAGTGATTTGACTTGCTATTTGCCAAATAGTTACAAACTGTCTGTCAGATAGCAGCAGGATATTGGAAATCAAGGAATCCTGGGTTCTGTCCTCTGGCCTGCGAAGGGAATGCGAGCTAGAGATCAGAGCAATAGCTAGAGGTAGGTTCATTAAATAACATAAGATTAGACCTCGGGCCTGAAAAGTAGTGTTGTTGACAGACTAAAATCCATTTCCCATAATAGTTGTGGGATCTAATCTTAGCATTACCAGATATGACCATGCGAAAATTTACCATTACTTTATTTGTAAAACTTATTTGTAAATACTTGTCTGGAAGGGGCGGGTATGAAGTCTTGGTCAGTCATTAGAGCTATGAAATACAAATGGTAGTCAGTAGAGGACAGACCAGAGTTCATGATTTTATGGCTCCTACATCAGTGCACCTTCCCCTAGACTGCAAGAAACAGGAAGCCAAGCTCTCATCTAGTTTAGCTAACATCATCTTTCAGCTGCAATTTCAGAATGTTCTGTAAAATCTGGTATGCTTGAGAGCTCTGGACAGATGCAGTGATTAAACAGTAGAGAGCAAAGAGAGTGACATTTGGATTATGGCATATATTTACTTATTTATAGTTAAATAATAAAAAGATTCCAAGAAAAGATTCTAAGTATCCTACCACATATTTAATATGATAACAAAAGCACAGCAGCATTTAATAGTTATTTAAAAACTAGCACTGAAAGGCAAAGAAAAAGAGCTCTTTTCCACCCATTCATTCTCCAAAAAACCCAGAGGTCTTTTGGAACATACCCAGAGAAGGTTCTTGAGTCCTGGAACAGTCACAGAAAATGCCCTGTCAGCTGCCCTCTCTCTTTTATCATGAGGGGGGTCCCACTCAAGTGCCCTTGTTGACCACAGATGTGATAGTGTAGCACAGGGACAGAAGGTATAATGCTGCTGTTCCCTTCTGACAATGTGAGAGAGAGGGTAGGTGACTAGTTGAACTTTACAAAATATTGGCTCATCTGAGTTCCACTGGCATTAAAAATATTGGCGTCCCCAGTACAAGTATCTGGAATACTTCATGTCCCTACAAAGGGAGATTTCCTAATGTTTCATAAGCATCCCCGGCACAGTTACAATTGCACAAGTCTCAAGCAAATCTTTTTAAGTGTCCCCACCCATAGCATTTCAGGGTGAGCTGTTTCTATTTCCTGTTAACAGAGGTGGTGAGATGTTGCATCTGCACAGATGATTTGGTCCACCCAGCACAGTCACACCATACTACTGCCTGCCTCCCAGTAACATGCTGAGTAATGGTCCCTCTGCTCCCTGCCCAGGGATTCTGTGATGCAACAGTCCAGGAAGACTCTTACCAGAAAACAATGGCTTGCATTACATCAGTTAACTCTAGCCCTCACCTTATTGCCAACATCCACTTCTCTGTGATGGCCGTGTTCTTGTTGCATTCGTTACTTTTGGATTTTGAAATAAGCCCTACATTCTGTTGCCTTCTCAACTTTAGTTTTCTCCTCACTATGGATCATTTCCTTTTTGCTGTAAGAAAACAAATACGCACAATACAGCAGGTTGAAATTATAGGAGCAGAGGAGCAAGAAGAGAGATTTTCAATAGTAGGGATTGTCAGAAGACACCTCCCTTTTGCCTTCAGCCTTTCAAATGCTTCACACTAACCCACCATGGGCCCCTGCCTCAGGGCAGATCGATACTGATGACGGTAAAGTTGCCGCTGTCAGCGCGATCTTCAGTTTTCGATTGAGGCATCTGTGTAGACACCTTCAATCGATAACCGAACCAGAACTGGAATACCAGCTCTGTTACCACACTTGCAGTATGCCAACTGGATGCCATTTCTGGTCGGCTTACTGAAGTGTGTAGGCAGGGATTTAAGAAGTCAGAGGGAGATACGCAAGGTATTTTACGTACCTTGCATATCTCCTGTCAACTGCCGCCAAAAATGGTGGTAAGTGTAGACTACGGCTCAAATGAAGTGATGCTGATAAAATCATCCTTGGGTTTCGTAAGCTGAAGGCAGAGGTAGGTATGAGGCCTTTGAGAATCACAATGCGATTACGGCTCCACCCAGATGTCAAGGGGAGGTGTGTGAAGAGTATGTCATTCTCCACATAGTTCTTGACAAGGAAGACAACATGCAGGTTACCAGACCAATTTAGTATTTAGGAACCAACTGCAGGAATCTATTAGTGATTGTGTCATTGGGGAGCAGTATTCTTTTCAGAGGACACCTTGTGCTGGCTCGCATGAGAGAGTACACACAGAAATGACTGCCCTCAGTAGCCTTGTTTCTGTTTGGGAATCCCAGTTTGTAATACCCCACAATGATCTGTTTTGTGTGTTCGTCGCATGCCCCTGCAGTAGTTTACATATTGCCATACATAACTTCAGCACAGCAGCCCCTCCAGAGCATTTCTTCACTCCAAATGGATGTCCCACCAATCAGGGATCAGCTGCGGTTGCCAGCTTCCACAGGACAACTGCCTTGTCCCTGGTGACCTGAACTTTCTCAGCAAGCATTCTTGTGGCAGGATAAGCTGCTCACTCCAGGGAGAGGAAAAAGTCTCTTGGCACAATCAGCAACTCTGCACTTATCCCTCTGCACTCTAGGGATCTTCATGTTGATCCTCATCTACCAGCCACAGGATGCGATCCTGGCCACAAGAGCCGTGTTCAGTTCTGACTGAAGCTGAGACGGAATGAGACTGTCGTGTTGACATCCCATCTGTTTCAACTCCTGGATAGCATCGGCAGTTGCAGCCTATGTCCAGAGAGAGTCCACTGGTTCTGGTAGCCCTCATTCACAGCTGCCATCTTTAGGCTGTGGAGGCCATTGCTCAGCAAGCCCCCCTTCTAACTGAATCCACAACAAGGAGATGATGATGCATCAGATTGTGTTGTATGGTTCAGGATGGAGATAAAACAGAAAAAGGTGGTAATCTCAAGTGAGGCCTGGGCTCTTCTTCCAATCTCTCAGAAGGCCACTGTAGTGCTACAGTATTCTGTAGTTTATCCTAGAAACCCCTTTCAAAGAATGCAAGGAAATACAGGATATTTACTTGGGACACCTATAGTGCACTAGAACAGCAAGAATTGGAGGGAGCAATGGGTATGCTGAATTGGTTTGCACAAGCCAGACTGGTCAGTGTGGACACCCTGCAGGAACATGCACAACTAAAAACCAGTTATCTGTAACATTTAGTTTTTAAATGGTTCAATCATACAATGTGGATGGTTTTAGAGAGCCTTTTATTGCATTTGAAACACTGCATATTCTGATGCTAAAGCTACCATTCTTTTACTATAGTAGGACCTGATCCAACTACCACTGGCATTTTTCCATTGCCTTCAGTGAGAGCTGGATTGGTACCTAACAGGAGAGGAAAAACACCTCATATGTGATCCTGCCACAATTTAGACTAACCCTCCTTCAATCAAACCATTTTCCATCAATACTGCCATCAGTTCTGAGACAACAACTGACAAACAATTCAAAGAAAACAAAGAGGGAGAAATTAGAGCTACTAAACCAATTACAGACACAAGCTAGGCAATTTACACCTACAGCTGCAAGAAAAACCTCTAAACCCACAATCCCTATACATTAGTCTAGAGATAAAACAGAAAATAGTCACAGCAAATGGCAAGAGATTCATGAAACAAAGCAAGGGGAGGGAGAGATGGAAGTACTAGAAGTTCTATGGAACTTTGAAAGAGTGTTTATGGTTCAAAAATATCCCATTATCTACATGGTCCAAGATACACCACCACACACTTGTTTTGGTACAATGAGGTGACTACAATGGTGCTCAGGGTTACATGAAGGCAGTTTTCTTGGTTATTTAAATTTAGGTACATTAGTCTCACACCTTTGCACTAATTAGGAAATAAATAATTTTCCCAATAGTCTCATTGTTCATTTTGCCATACATTTAGGAAGGCTCATGTGGTGTTTTCATCACAACAGAGACAATAGGCCCCGGAGTAGAGATGCTGAGGCTTTAGGCCCCTGAGGTGGGATGAGGGAGGGAAGAGTAAAGCAGGCCTCCAGCCCTTAGGAATAGATGGAGGAAAGATAAAGAATCCAAGGGGATAACGGTTAACATGGACAAACAGAGCAGACTAGGGAAGGGAGGTGCAGAGAGCAGTCAGTGGGTTGATGTGGACAACTAATAGAAGTTTCCAGATCACAGGCCCTGGTTCTCATGGGGGGCTTCAATTATCCTGACATCTGCTGGGAGGGCAATACAGCAGTGCACAGGCTATCCAGGAAGTTTTTGGAGACTGTTGAGGACAACTTCCTGGTACAAATGCTGGAGGAACCAACTAGGCGCCTTGCACCTCTAGATCTGCTGCTCACAAACAGAGAAGAATTGATAGGGGAAGTAGAAGTGAATGGCAACCTGGGCAGCAGTGACCATGAGATGGTAGAGTTCAGGATCCTGATCAATGGAAGGAAGGAAAGAAGCAGAACACACACCCTGGACTTCAGAAAAGCAGATTTTGGCTCCCTTAGGGAACTGATGGGCAGGATCCCTTGGGAGGCTGATCGGAAGTGGAAAGGCGTCCAAGAGAGCTGGCTGTATTTTAAAGAAAGTCTGTTAAAGGCACAGGAATATAACATTCCGATGTGCAGAAAGAACAGCAAATGTGGAAGGCACCCAGCGTGGCTTAGCAGAAAACTCTGCGGAGAGCTGAATCATAAAAGGGAAGCTTACAAGAAGTGGAAGCTTGGACAGATGACAAGGGAGGCATATAAAGATATTGCTCAGGACTGCAGGGATAAAATCAGAAAGGCCAAAGGGCAATTGGAGTTGCAGCTATCAAGGGATGTGAAGGATAACAGAAAGGGGTTCCACAAGTATGTCAGTAACAAGAAAAGGATCAGAGGTGGTGTGGGTCCCTTACTGAATGGGGCAGGTATCCTCGTGGTGGATGATGCGGAAAAGGCTGAAGTACTCAATGCTTTTTTTACTTCAGTCTTCACAGGGAGGGCCAGGTCCCAGGTTACTACACCGGGTAACGCAGAATGGAAGAAAGAAGAGCGGCCCTCGGTGATGGAAGGTCAGGTTAGGGATTACTTAAAGAAGTTGGATGTGCACAAGTCTATGTGGCTGGATGAACTGCATCTGAGGGTGCTGAGGGAGTTGGCCGAAGTGATTGCAGAGCCGCTGGCCATTATCTTTGAAAACTTGTGGCGAACCGGGGAGGACCCGGAGGATTGGAAAAAGGCAAATATAGTACCTATCTTCAAGAAAGGGAAAAAGGAGGATCCGGGGAACTACAGACTGGTCAGCCTCACCTCAACCCCTGGAAAAATCATGGAGCAGGTCCTCAAAGAATCCATCCTGAAACACTTGGAGGAAAATAGAGTGATCAGGAACAGTCAACATGGATTCACCAAGGGCAAATCGTGTCTGACCAACCTGATTGCCTTCTATGATGAGATGACTGGATTTGTGGATGTGGGAAGAGCCGTTGATGTGGTATACCTTGACTTTAGCAAGGCTTTTGATACGGTTTCCCACAGCATTCTCGTCAGCAATTTAAGGAAATATAGGTTGGATGAGTGGACCGTAAGATCGATAGAAAACTGACTAGATCACCGGGCTCAGCGGGTAGGAATCAATGGCTTGATGTCTAGTTGGCAACCAGTAACGACTGGAGTGCCCCGGGGCTGGTCCTGGGGCCGGTTCTGTTCAACATCTTCATTAATGATCTCGATGATGGGATAGATTGCGTGCTTAGTAAATTCGCAGATGACACCAAGCTGGGGGGAATGGTAGACATGCTGGAGGGCAGGGACAGGATCCAGGGAGACTTAGACAAATTGGAAAACTGGACCAAAAGAAACCTCACGAGGTTCAGCAAGGACAAGTGCAAAGTCCTGCACTTAGGACGGAAAAATCCCATGCACTGCTACAGGCTGGGGACCGATCAGCTAAGTAGCAGCACTGTAGAAAAGGACCTGGGGGTTATGGTGGATGGGAAGCTGGATATGAGCCAACAGTGTGCCCTTGTTGCCAAAAAGGCCAATGGCGTATTGGGCTGCATCAGTAGGAGTGTTGCCAGCAAATCGAGGGATGTGATAATTCCCCTGTATTCGATACTGGTGAGGCCGCATCTGGAATACTGTTTTCCATCCTTCCACTACAGAAAGGATGTGGACAAATTAGAAAGAGTCCAGCGGAGGGCAACAAAAATTATTAGGGGGCTGGGCATATGACTTACGAGGAGAGACTGAAGGAACTAGGCTTATTTAGTCTGCAGAAGAGAAGACTGAGGGGGGATTTGATAGCAACTTTCAACTACTTGAAGGGGTGCTCCAAAGAGGAGGGAGCTAGGCTGTTCTCTGGTAACAGAGGACAGAACAAGGAGCAATGGTTTCAAATTACAGCTGGAGAGGTCGAGGTTGGATATTAGGAAAAACTTTCTGACTAGGAGGGTGGTGAAGCATTGGAATGGGCTACCTAGGGAGCTGGTGGAATCTCTGTCTTTGAAGATATTTAAGGTCCGGTTAGACAAAACCTTGGCTGGGATGATTTAGGGGGAGTGGTTCTGCTTTTAGCGGGGAGTTGGACTAGATGACCTCATGAGGTCCCTTCCAACCCTAAGATTCTATGATTCTATGATGTCTGAATAGGGGTCAGCGGTTTGTGGTTTGTGGGAGTGTAGACCAGCCACGAATGAGTGCATGCATGGGTGAATGTTATAGGGCAGTGAGTGAATGGAAGAAGCAATAAATAGGTGCTGAGGGGGTTGTGCAACATTGAGTAGGTGACAGACATATGCAGCCATTGGAAAGATTGGAAGGTGGATGGCTTAGAAAAGAAAGTAAGGGAGAGACTAGGGATGGGGAAGAAGAAAGATTGATAGGGCTGTAGAAGGAAGGGAAGTAGAGGTTCTCATAAAAGATGGGGGAGAAGAACAAAACACAGGAAAAGAGGAAAAGACAAGAAGGAGAAATCAGACTGAAGGGAACAACAGAAAATAATGAGGAGGAAAAAAGTTATCCTGGGATTCTAGCTTGAAAAGAGTGAAAGAACAGAGGAAAGGTTAAAAAGCAAGAGAGTCAAAGTCAAGTGAATAGCTTTATCACTTAATAAAGGTCGATGCTAACATGTCACAACACAGTGACTGAAAATCACATACAGAATGTGTAAATATAAGTGACTGGTCAGCCACAGCTGCCTTCTGTTTATTTGTATGATTGTGCCTAATACAGACAGAAAGAGGTCTGGGAAATTGAAGGATGTTATGTTAAATTGTGATAGGTGCAAAAGATATTGTCCAAGTAGCTAATGCCCTCCACTCTAGCCCAAGGCATGGGGCGGGAGACATTTGAATTGGAGTGGCACAGACAGAATTCCTTTTCCATATGCTCATTGGGGAGGTGGTTCTGCTGCTCGATCAGGGTCCAGTCCAGGCCGAGGAGAAAGAGGCTGCAGCTGAAATGATAGTTTTCAGGAGCAAAGCCAACAGTGGCTAGCTCGACCCCAAGATTGCTCAGCTTTCTGGAAAGATCTTGTTCAGTTTAGGCATGCTTATGCAGGCATTTGCCTGACACTAAAATATCGGTGTGCTTGACCACCTCGTCAGTGTCACCTCATGGTTACCCCATGTTTCCCCTGGCTGCTCGCTGGCTTCACTTGTTGTCATTCATATTGTAGTCCTACTGCAAGCTCTTTAGGGCAGGGATATCTCTCTTTATATGTGTGCAGAGGCTAGTGTGGCGGGCTCTCCATCCTGATTGCGACATCTAAGAGTGACCACAATAGAAACAACGATTTATATAGCACAGGCCCTTCCAGATTTGTCACTTGGCACATCCCTAGGTCCCATCTGAGCTATTTTAGCCCCTCAAAAATGCACCACTATGACATAAAACAGCACAGGACAGGTCAATAAGATTTGAAATACTTTTCAGACTCTCTTCGATAGACAATTATATACTGAAAATAGACTAATGAACCAACTGCTTCTTCCGGGGACGTCATGGATTTAAAGGTTAAGCAGATTTCCAGTCCTGCTCAGGTTTAGTGGTTCCCTCTGGTTAGCGGCTCCTCCCTCAGCTATGTGAAACTGAGAGATAAGGAGGTGGAGATAGTCCTTGCTGCAGGGCAGGTGACCTAATCAGGAGCTTCTGGGTGGGGTAGTGACAAGAATGCATTTTGATTTGGATGCAAGATGCCTGTGTGACCTTGGACAAGTCCCTAAGGCTATGTCTACACTTGCTAAAATTAGTTCGAATTAGTTAGTTCGAACTAACTAATTCAAGCTAAGTTTAGTTAGTTTGAATTAGCTTAATTCGAACTAGAAAAAGTTAGTTCGAACTAAGCAAGTGCCATTCATGGCACTTGCTTAGTTCGAATTAGCGATCCCCATTCATTTCAATGGCCGGTTAGTTCGAACTAAGAAATTAGTTCGAATTAACATGGCCACATTGGCTAATTCAAACTAGTTAGTTCGAATTAAAGCCTTACTTCTGAAGCCCTATTCAAACTTATTAGTTCGAATTAAGGAAGCCCTTAATTCGAACTAACTAAAGCCTAGTGTAGCCATGACTTTAGTTAGTTCGAATTAAGCCTCCTTAATTCGAACTAACTTGTCAGTGTAGACATAACCTAAATGTTTGCAAAACGGGGATAACACTGCCTTAGCTCACTGGAATATTGGGGGGGGTTGAAGTTCACGAATGCTTGCAAATCCTCAGATATTATGATGATTACTGCAGAAAAGCAAAGTGTCCTAGCTATGTTCCAAATGGGGAGCCGTGTCAGTCTAGGTCAGCAGAACAAACAAGGAGTTCTGTGGCACTTTTAAAGACTAACAAATTGATTTATTGCATGAGCTTTTGTGAGAGAAAAATCCCACTTCGTCAGATGCTTGAACATGTGGAACTTACAGAGTGGGCCTGCAGGGGGAAATTAAATGCAGGGGAGTGTATGACACAGGATCAGGTCAGGCTGTAACAGCAAATCAAAACAGATGTTAGGATTCAAACACTGGGGAACAGCGTAGAGAGGAAGGTGGGGTCAAATCAACTGCTGTAATGAGAAAAAAAATCCGTAGTCACTTTTTAACCCTGAGGCAATGGAGTCAAATTTACACATAAATTCCAATTCTGCAGTTTCTCTTTGAAATGCGATCTATTATTCATGTGTTTGAGCACCACTATTAACAAGTTGTCAATGGAGTGAGCAGGGAGATTGAAGTGTTCCCCTATTGGTTTTTGAATGTTGCGATTTCTGGTGTCAGATTTGTGTCCATTTATTCTTTTGCGTAAGACTGGCCTGTCTGTCCAATATATAAGACAAGGGGGCATTTCCAGCACATGATGGCATAAATCATATTGGTGAACGAGCAGGTGAATGACCCCTTGATGGAGTAGGTGGCTTGATTAGGTCCTGTGATGGTGTCATCAGTGTAGATATGTGGACAAAGTTGGCAGCGTGGTCTGTTGCAGGGATATGTTCCTGCTTTAATGTTTCTGTTGTTTGGTCTATAGTTGCTGGTGAGTATCTGTTTAAGGTTAGGGGGCTGTCTGTAAGTGAGGAGAGGTCTGTCTCCCAAGGCTTGAGAGAGTGAGGGATCGTTGTGTAGAATAGGTTGTAGATCCTTGATGATGTGCTGTAGAAGTCTGACTTGGGGGTTGTAGGTGATTTTCCCACACTCTGTAGGTTCCCCATCTTCAAAGCGTCTGACGAAGTGGGATTTTCTCCCACGAAAGCTCATGCGATAGATAAATTTGTTAGTCTTTAAAAGTGCCACAGGACACCTTGTTTGTTCTGCTGTCCTGGCTATGTACACTGTAATATTCACTGTTCTGACATAGCTAGAGGGGATGGCTGAGTAGTCAAAATATCTCCCATTCCAATATCAATTGGAAATGGAAAGGTGGTGGTGCCACAAATGGTAGAGATGAAGGACTATGAGAAGGTGCCATTGTTTGTGCCATGTCAGATTTGAATTGCAGCATTTATCTGCCTGGACCTCGGTCCCATTCATTGGGTGTAGGGATAGCTGTATTGAATAGTGGCTGGTTAGCTGGAGCACGCTGGAAGAGTTTGTTGCCATGGCACAAGGAGAGTCATGGATGTGCCCAATGGGTCAAGCGTGCCTCAATGCAGCACCGAGTTCTGTAGTTTATGTCAAGAACAGCGCACATGGTTGTCTTGTTATGGCAATTGGCGTGCATAACTGGGGTCCCGAGGCTTAGTGGCAAGTAAGTGAAGGCAATGTCACAGAAGGAAATTTCAGGGCAATGGGGAAGGGGTGCTAACATTTTGCATGTCTGGGGTGGGTTGTGTGTATAGGCTCAGTGTTGGAGCATAGACCAGCTGCAGTTCGCTCCTGTTCACTATGCCTGATCTAAATGATTCTGTGTTAAACTAGATAGACAACAGAGTCCTGTGGCACTTTTAAAGAGTAACAGATTTATTTATCGCATGAGCTTTCATGGGAGAAGATCCCACTTCGTCAGACGCTTTGAAGATAGGAAAGTTACAGAGTGGGAGGAAGTTAAATGCAGGGGAGTGTATGACATAGCATCAGGTCAGGCTGTAACAGCAAATCAAAATAGATGTTAGGATTCAAAACACTGGGGAACAGCACATAGAGGAGGGGGAGGTCAAATCAGTAGTTGTAATGCGAGAAAAATCCATAGTCCCTGTTTAACCCCAAGCCAACTGAGTCAAATTTGCATATAAGTTCGAGTTCTGCAGACTCTCTTTGAAGCTGTGATTTGTTATTCATCTGTTTCAACACAGCTATTAACAAGTCGTCAAGGGAGTGAGCAGGGAGATTGAAGTGTTCCCCTACAGGTTTTGCAGTGTTGCAATTTCTGATGTCAGATTTGTGTCCATTGATTCTTTGGCGCAGAGACTGTCCTGTCTGTCCAATATATAAGGCAGAGGGGCATTTCCGGCACATGATGGCATAAATCACATTGGTGGATGAGCAGGTGAACGAGCCCTTGATGGAGTAGGTGGCTTGATTAGGCCCTGTGATGGTGTCATCAGTATAGATATGAGGGCAAAGTTGGCAGCGTGGTCTGCTGCAGGGCTGTGTTCCTGCTTTAGTGTTTCTGTTCTGTGATCTGTAGTTGCTGGTAAGCATCCTTTTAAGGTTAGGGGGCTGTCTGAAAGCAAGGAGAGGTCTGTCTCCTAAGGCTTGAGAGAGTGAGGGATCATCTTGTAAAATAGGCTGTAGATTTTTGATGATGTGTTGAAGAGGTCTGGCTTGGGGATTGTAGGTGGTGATCAGTGGCGTTCTGTTGTTGTTTTTCATGGGCTTCTCCTGCAGTAGTTGACTTCTGGGTACCCGTCTGGCTCTGTCAATTTGTTTCTTCACTTCTGCGGGTTTGTACTGTGGTTTTAAGAATGCCTGGTAGAGATCCTGAAGGTGTCTGTCTCTGTCTAAAGGGTCAGAGCAAATGCGGTTATATCTTAGGGCTTGACTGTACACAATGGATCGTGTGGTGTGTCGAGGATGAAAGCTCGAGGGATGTAGGTAACTATACCGATCAGTAGGTTTGCGGTGTAGGGAGGTCTTTATGTGCCCATCGCTAATTTGCACTGTAGTGTCCAGAAAGTGGATCTCTTGTGTGGAGTGTTCCAGGCTAAGTTTGATTGTGTTGTGGAAATTGTTGAAATCTCTATGGAAATCTTCAAGGGCATCTTTACCATGGGTCCAGATGATGAAGACGTCATCAATATAGCGTAGGTAAAGTAGGGGTGCTTTGGGACTAACACGGCTACCCCTTTGGAATTTGTTAAACTAGATGTTAGACTAGACCAGGGTCGGATTATCGCAGGGGCTTTAGGGGCTTAAGCCCTGGTCCCCAGCCAAAAAGGGGGCCCCAGGCTCAAGCCCCTAAAACCCCTGCAATAATCTGTCCCTGCCCGGCTCAGCAATGGCAGGGCAGTAGCGCTGAGAGCACTCCTGCCCTGCAGGCACGATGAGGGAGGAAGGGGGGGCAGAGCCAGAGGCCAGGCTCTGTGCTGCACCCCACCCCTGGGCCCCGCTGACCTGCCAGCTGGCCCTCCAGAGCAGGGCCAGGGCAGGAGTGCCCTCTGGCCCCAGGGCTCCCCCACAGCGACGGGGGCCCCTGCGGTTGGGGGTGGGGGCAGATGAGGGAGCCCGCAGTCGGGGGCAGCCTGGGACCCCCAGGCTGGTTAATCCATCTCTGGACTAGACATTGTCCTGCAGTGACTGTGCTCTGTTTCCACCCAGAACTTTCTGTGGCATCTGTAAGGGGCACAGGGTTAGTCTGCCATCACATGTTCAGCCATCGCTCACGATGGGAAAAGTTAAGGGAGTGCATTGCGGGGGTGGCAGGACCTCACCTCTTGGTTTTCAGAGGCTGGAGTGCAGCTGAACTCTATGTTCTTGAAGGATGAAAGGCATCGCTGTGCACCCTTCCTTCTGCATTAAATGGTGTTTTTTGCATAGCTAATTTCTTTGTTTCAAAATAATTTCTCAGCACATATGTTCCACAGTCCAGATTTCCCCCTCCACTGCCTTTAGCTCCTTGGGGATGGTTAAAATGGCTTCAGATTGCTTTGGCTACAGTTAGCCACTTCACTGCCCTTGCATCAGCTCTTCCTCTCTCATCTCCCTGACTATCCAGGGCGGCCTGGTCCTCCCTCCTTCCCATGTAGGAGTGGGAATCTGCATGGTCCCCTCAGGTTGAGGAGCTGGGAAAAGGATACAGGAACAGAGCACTGACATAGTGTCAGTGAGGTATGTTTTGAAAGCGGGAGACAGAAATGAGGGGGGCATGAATGTCAGGATATTGGGGGGCAGCGCTGAAGCCCTCCCTACATCCACCACTGCACTGACTTCCCCTTTTCCTCGAAAAGCAGCAGTAGGGAGAAGGGTGAGCCTGGTGTGCTTTACCCATTGCTGGAGGCAGCATGGGAAAGAGAGGCGTGCTGGGTTCCTTTCCTTGATCCAGGAGCAGTGAAGGGAAGCAGAGCTTTTGAATTCCCTCCGTTAGCCTCCTGGAGCAATTCTGGAGGGTATTTTTAGTGTGTATGGGAGGGGCACAGATGAATCCACTTCCCTTCCCTCCCAGCACCCAATATATGTCTTGGGAAGGGAAAATGCCCAACTTTCTTCCAGTATGGCTCTCCTCTGTCAGTGCTTTTGAGCTCCCAGAGAACAAAGGCTCCTTTCAGGATGATCCCTTATTCACTGAGGGATCACAGAAAAACGACAGTTTTGGAAACCCTCTTCTTTGCTCTGAACTGGGTTTTCAAAAACCACATCAGAATAATTCCTTACACTAGCAAGGATCATTATCTAGGGGGTGATGGCCCTCAGTAGCTCTGCCAGACACAGTCATAAGGTTGGCAAAAGGACAGTATCCACCTGACATCTTTGCACCCCCAAGACCCAGTGCACTGTACCAGCACTCCCCAATACTGCTCCAATCCCTCTGTTGGCCTAGCTCTGCACCCCAAAAAATTACAAGAATTTGCAATTCTTATGAGCAGCTTATGCTAGGGTGGCTGTGTATCAGGAACTGCTTGACTAAATGACCCAGTGATTTGCTTTCCTTCATTCACACTCAGTCCTATTGTTTAGAAAATGGGTGAAGAGCATGATCATTATTCTATTCTTCTTAACTGCTCACTAGTCTTTCATCTTTCCTCTATTTAATGAATGTTAATTTCCTTGACAATATTTGTGAAGGTAAATCAGAGTCTGTTTGTAATCACATGATTTTTTTGAGGGAGTTGTACCACAGGAACGCCTGGTTCAAATTAACTCTCATGTGGACTACTAGCCCTATCCCACGTGCCCATGAGGCATGGCAAATTTCAAGACTATCTGAGATTACACAAAAATTTTAAAGTCTTTAGAACAGTCATCTTTTAAAAAGTCATATTCAGACTTAGTGGTAGCAGAGCTATGACTGCTTGCAGAATTAGGCACTTAGGTTATGTCTACACTTGGAAATTTAAGTCGACTTAGTGAGTCTACACTTAAATTTTAAGTTGGCTTTGGGGGGAACTTACAAGGTCGACCTAGAGCGTCCACACTGGATGCCTAGGTCGACTTCTAGGGGCTAGAGGGACCTAAGGAAGGTCCACGGGGGCAGGAGGGGCACCCCTTGCCCAGTGCCAGGGGGCTCAGCCTTTGCCCCATTGTACATAGGTACAATGGGGCAAAGGGGGACAGGGACCCTGGCAGGGCTCCCCCTGTGCCCACCCCCTGGCAGGGAGGGTATTGGTGCAGTCCTGGAGAGCCCTAAGTCGACTTAGGGCTACACCACATCTGCACTGGCTTAAGTCGACTCTAGGGAGTCGATTTAAGCCCTAAGTCAAATTAAATTGAGGTTTAATAAAGTCGACTTAATTTTCATTAAGTCGACTTTATTTTCCTTAAGTCGACTTAAGGAAACTGTAGTGTAGACACAGGGTAAATTAAGTTGACTTAAGCAAGCTTAAGTCGACTTAATTTACAAGCGTAGACGCAGCCTTACAGTCTATGCAGCAGTCACAATGCAAGCCTTTTTTTCTCCACCACAGCATCAGTAAGAGCGTTCCTACTAGGTGGCCAAATGATTAACCCAGGTTTACTTAGACTGTAAATGCCATGGAGCAGGGTCCGCCTCTTTGGGGATGTTGTCATAACAAAAGCTGTGCACAGGCTACCTAAGCTAGCTTGAATCCAGCTAGTGCAGGCAATAATAGCAGAGAAGATGGCAGAGCACAGCATGGACTTCAGAGTGAGCCAAGTACAAATCCAGGGGATGAGTCCATGCTGGCTTATACTACCTGTGCTTACGTCCACACTATGCTGTATTGTGCTAGGTGGATTGCAGCTATGTCAGGTAGACTAGCCCTTGCACAGCTTTTGCTGTGTAGACTTACCTTCTGTTATGCATTTGTACTGTGTTTAGCACAAAGAGGCCCTGATCCATGACTGTATTGAAATAGCACCCACGGGCTATAAATAACAACTTTTACCCAGTCTCAGTCATAGCTGAATACTTCTCTTTGTTTTGCAGACAAGACTGATCAGAGTCAGGAGTGTTGCTCTGGAACCCAGAAAGCAATGCCAAATGAAGAAAAGCAAATGCACTACACTCCCTGCCATGTACATCGGCCAAACCGGACTGTCCTTACGCAAAAGGATAAATGGACACAAATCTGACATTAAAAATGGCAACATCCATAAACCTGTAGGAGAACACTTCAACCTCCATGGACACTCAGTAGCTGACCTGAAAGTTGCCATACTTCAACAAAGAAACTACAAAAACAGACTTCAGCGTGAAACTGCAGAGCTGGAGCTGATTTGCAAGCTTGACACAATCAGACTGCGCCTGAATAGGGACTTGGAATGGTTATCACACTACAAAAAGTGATTCTTCTGTGCACACATTTATCAACAGATATGAATAGGCCCCATCTGCTTTCTGAACTGACTTTGCTACCACTTGCCCTCCTCCATCCTGACGTGTATATATACACCTCTCCTCTGTGATTTCCACTTCATGCATCTGACAAAGTGGGTTATAGCCCACGAAAGCTTATGCCGAAGAAAATCTGTTAGTCTATAAGGCGCCACAGGACTCTCGTTGTTTTTTACTCCCTGCCTGATTCTCATTCAGAGATTGTGAGGGCCACCGGGAGAAATCTGTACCAGTGAACCTATGCATCTCTGGCGGGTAAGAGTCAGTGGGTGGTACCCCGCACTGTTGCTGATGAGGATTATTAATGCCTTCCTATTGGTACAATATTAATTAATAATCTGCCAGCCAATACTCAGTGATAACCAATCCTTCCTCAGGAAATTTTAGGAAGAAGGCAACAGTGGATATTTCTCCAGCTTTCTTATGTTCTGTCAGTGGCAGAAAGGATGGAGTATGTAGCAAACAATACAGGATTGCAGATGGCACTGCTGGGAGTATCAGCAAGGAGTGAGATACGATCCAAAATTACCTGGAAAACTAGAGAGGCACAAGTGGCTACTCAGTATTCAAAAATGTAAACTAGTAAGAACAGGGTTTGAAAAAATAGCCAAAGGGATAATAGTTGGGTTAATGTCTGATAAGGGTTTGGAAGATAAAGAGTACTGATTAATCCTGTGAGAGTTTTATGATTTCCCCTTTCCCATCTGTACAAGTTAGACATTGGTGCTATTGCAAATCCTACTGTATGTGATTTGGGAGCATGACTCTCACTGAAAACCAATGACTTAAAGCAGGGGTTCCCAACCCTGGCCCGTGTGGGCCAAAAGTGGCCTGCGCTCCCGTCGGCTGGGAGCCGGCAGCCGGTCTGCAACTGCCTGCCTCCTGCCCGGAGTCCTGCCTCCGACTTAGCTGTGTTCGATGGCACCTATGGCCAGGCCACTCCACACTCCCTGCCCTGCTGGAGGGACTGCCAAAGAGGAGCCAACCGCCACCTGGTAGCTGCACCATTCCCTGGAGCCCCGGCCTGCAGCAGCAGGGGAGTGTAGCAGGTCAGGTGGCCAGAGGGGGGCCGAAGGGGAGTGGGCAGACAGCGCCTGGGACTGGGACAGAGCTCAGGTGTGTTGGCTCTAAGGAGTGGGACCTGGGGGTGTGTGGAGGGTCATGGGGGCCCTGTTCTGGGGGAACTCCATGGGATCCCCCTGGGGGGCTCGGTGCTGTGGGGGTCTCCGCCCGGCCCACCTTCCGCTTGGTCTGGCGTGCAGCTGGGAGCCAGGCTGCAGCTGCTTGCCACCCCTCAGGGCTTGGCTATACATGCAGCCCTTAAAAAACTCCCATACCGACCGACCAACCAACCAAAAACAAAAAACCCCCACACGTTTTTAAAAAAATTAATTTTAGTTACAAATCTTTTAAATCATTTTTAAAACTTTCTAAAAATTTAATTTCAATTAAAAACTAATTCAATTTTAATTAATTAATTTTAATAAAAATTAATTAATTCAATCTTAATTTAATTTTAAGTAAATAAACTATTGGCCCTTTGGGGTTTTAAAAATTATATTTTTGGCCCTCGAGCCAAAAAGGTTGGGAACGACTGACTTAAAGCGTCTAAGTAACTTAGGTGCTTTAAAAAAAACCTACTCAAGGTCACACTTAGAAGTTAAGAGTCAGAGCAGGGATTAGTTTTCAGGAGTTCCTCGTCCTACCATTGAAAAACATAGGATAAGAACACAGGGAATGCCATCCATACTAGATCAAACCAACAGTCTATCTAATTCGGCACCCTCTCCTCAACCATAGCTAGTACCAGATGCTTCCAAGGACATCCAAGAAACTTTGTAATAAGTACATTTTTAGTAGTGTGAGGGAGGACATAGGAACTTTCTTCCTAGCTTATTGTGGTTAGTGATTTCCTTATACAGGACGGTGTACAGCCTTTATAACTTTTTATCACATTTAATGATTGTGGATGTTTTCGTTATCCTCACCTACTCCTGTTAAAAGTTTAACAGGTGTCTGAGTCTCCATGATTAGTCACAAAGGCTATGTCTACACTAGCAATTTAGGTCGATTTAAGAATGCTTAAGTCGACCTAAATTATTCCATGTCCACACCGGGCTTTCATTAAGTTGACTTAAGGGCGTTCTTAAGTCGACTTAATAACTACCGCCTGTTAGGTCGACTTAAGCTCTAAATCGACCTTATTAAGTTGACCTAACAGCGGTGTGTACGCCCTAGGTCGACTTAATTACTTACTCAAAGGGCTCTATCCAATAAAGAATTTCTTTTTACCAGTTATAAATGTTGCCTTTTAATTTTGTTGGGTCTTATTCTTGTTTCTTGAGAAATCAAATAGGAACTCCCAATCTACCCTCTCTACATTGTTCATTTTCTCTCTGATTTTTCCAGTCCCCTACCTATGCAGTCCCAATCTTTTTAATCTCTCCTCATACTGAATCCTTCCAATGAGCACTTTATTTACATTTACTTTAATCTGTCCTAATGCTGCCAGTCCCCGTGTATTTCTGTAGTTCCTGGTGGTTTTGCCTAATCTAACTTGTGTCATCTGCAGCTTTACCACATTACTGTTCTCCCTCTTCTTCAAATAATAAATAAATCAAGTTCAAGACCATCAGTGCTTGTTTGCAACACAATGGCATCTTACTATTGACTTCATTGGGAAACTGATGATTTATTCCTTGTCTTTGTTCTAACTGAAAATCATGGAAGTTGACAACATTTGTTGTGTCTCACAATATCTTCAGTGTCTTAAATCCCGAGCTCTTGGGATCATTGTATTTTGTGAGATTGATTTTTCTGTTTAAGTGAAAGTTTCTAGCCTTCATGTTGGGAGAAAAGCTTATAGTGGCCCAAATGAACTCCAAAGGTTAAAAACAGTAGAAGGCAAATAAATTGAACTGAAAGTTCAGAAATGATAATTCTCATGATTTTGGGGGTCTGCCTCATGATTTTGATTGCTTAGGGTTTGCAGTACTATAATCAGTTTGTGTCTTTCCCTGTGATTGTTGCATTTCCTTAATAGCCTCTTACAAATTATTTTATGAAAGGTTTCTTGAAAGTCCAAATACATATTCTTAAAAATAGTGAATAAATGGTAACTGGAATTCCAATAGACTCAAGAGACTGTGCTGGTTTGTCCCTCTGATATCATTTTCACTAAGGTGTTTTATTTTATTGTTTGCAGCCAATTCAGCTGCTAGCAAACCAAACTTCACCAAAGTCAGAGTTGCTGGTCCATAGTACCCAAGATAACTCCTAATGCCTTAAAAAAAAAAAAGATGTATAAGATTAGCTTCCTTTCTGGTCTCAGCTGAATTAGCTTGTTTCAATGACAAATGTCACTAGCCCATGATCAAACTAGCTAAAAACTGCAAGACACTGATCAGGAATATATCATTCCAAAGAGAGGATCATGCTCAAGTCTGTTCAAGAGAGCAAAAGATATGAACACAACAGCAAAAACTGATGTCAAGAATTTTGGCTGGTAATTATTTTGTAGAATGGCTCTCCCTATGATGTCTTGGGTCTTGAATGCAGGTTTCAATGAGGCAGGTTTTGGAGTCCCCAAACAGCTGCTTCATCCTGGCCTCTACTCTATCTACTGAAACCTGCTGGATCAAGGAGCTGCAGCCTCAGTCACGGCACTACCCATGGGAGTCCCGACTGAAGGATGGCTCAGTGCTCCTGATTTGTCCAGCCATGCCATTTAAGCCAGAAGGAGGCATGGGAGGTTTGTTCCAGCAACAAGGTGATTTCCTGTTGCAGGTGCATTGTACCCTGCTTGTGCTTGCTCCTGGACCCAACCCAATTTCTGAATCCTGCTCTGCTTTTGCCTGGCTCCTGCCTTCACACCTGTCTCCACTGTGCTCCAGCACTGAGCTTGATCCTTGCTTCATGTCTAGTTCCTGCCTGTATACCTTGCCTCCAATCATCAGTTACCATGCTGGTTCCAACCCCGGCCTCCGGCATCTGAACTGAAATCTGCTTTGACCCCTGGATCCAGTAATTGGCACTTGACTCTGGTGCTGACCCTTGGCTACATTCCCCAATCTAGATGTCTGCTGGGACCACTAGGCCAGACTGCCTATACCCTGGTCCATAACACTTCCACAGAAAGCAGTAGAACATGCATCTGGGAACAAATGCAAAAAGATAGCCATACATAGAGACAAAACATTGACTAAATAATATAACGTTACTGAATATGAGCCTATATCCTATGACACATTAGTCAAGCCCCACGATAGCTGTGTGAGATAGGCATTATTCCTTTTGCAGATATGGAAACTGAAGCAGGGAGATTGTGTGACTTTGAGCATGTCTCTCAGTGAGTCAGTACAGAATAGAGGTGAAAGGCCCAGCAATTGAACCTCTGCTTTTAACCAGATCCAATCCTCTGACTTTATTACAGGCAGGGCAGGATTTATAGGTTACATGTCCTTAGGCAAGCATCTTCAGAAGCCCCACCCTTGTCTACAGCAGGTCTTCTACATGAGGGGGACAATGAGGAAGAGTGTGGCTGGCCAGGCCAGCTCCACATGAGAGAGTGGTGGTGAGGGCGGAGTGGCTGGGCTGATATGCTCGGCCAGCTCTGGATGGGGGAAATATGCACATCTCTGGGTTCTGGCTTCCAGGTGGGCCAGGGGCTGGGGCCTCAGGGGGAAGAGGAGGAGCAGGGCAGTGGAGCCCCAGCAGAGAGGAGGAGAAGGTGACAGGTCCAGAGTTCCGATGCTTGAGTAGGGCTCCCAAAATGGCCAGGGCCCCATTGACCTGTGTGGTAAATTAATCTGCCATTCTTTAGGTGCCCCTCAGCACATGCCTACTGTGTCTAATTGGAAATCCATCCCTGGTTACAGGGCGGATTTGATGAGTGGAGAGAGAAAGTTTGGTTGTATACTACCCAGCTCTGTTTGCAAGCCAACCTCCACACACATGAAATGCCAGAATGAAACCATTCACTGCAGATTGGGCACTTATTCAAAACATAGTCCCATTGGCTGTGCTGGCATCCTCAGGCTGGGCTCCCATTAAGAGGAGTTCCGATATACGCATGGGTAGGCCCAATTGACACATGCTGATAGCCTCAGCTCTGGAAAGAGTCATGAGATGACACTGAAGTCATCTGTCATAATTTTTTCTAGCCCTTGTGGCTTGAAAATGTGACCCAAGCGTAACTGCTGCAGTGGTCTCTTGCCTGAGTCTGCAGGCTGCTTCCTACAGAGGAAGGAGCAGCAGCCACTAGTGCCACGGAAGAAGCTGTCTTGTCCTACACCCACCACCGGAGCAGAGCAGGCCACCATTGCTCCAGAGTTTGGATGTGCTGCTGGCCTCCTGGATTGGCTTCCTTTTTATGGGGCTCAGATTTACTTCTAGGGCTTCGATTAATCCCTCTAATCTTTTGTCTCTGGGGCTCAGCTAAGGAAAAATTGGTGGTATCTCCCAAGAACCACCCACTTATGCCATTAAAATGAGACTGCTCATGGTGGGTTGCGCAGATTTCTGACCCTCCCGCTTTCTGGACCCATTTTGACAGCAGTGAAAAAGTTAATAGTGCTGGCAGTTGAGCGGTACCGGGGGTCACATGGGAGAACATACCATTGAGAGGACTGGGATAGCTCATGGGCCAGGCCTCTCAGAGCCATCGTCATATCAGGCTCCCTGCAAATACAGGCAGGCATTACACGCTGCACCAATTCAGCTCAGTGTCACCTTTCCACAGATGCTGTCAACTATAAGAGCTAGAGATTTAGCTTATTTATTTATTTATATATTAAGGATAGATTCTGCAGAAGATGGAAGCCTAATAAAAGGGGGCAGAGGCAGGTCGATGATCTGGTGTGACCCAGCCCAATTCAATCTTTGCTCACTGGTAGCACATGGATGGATTACTGTGTTACTTTCAGCACAGTGCATCTTGGCTGGGTCCGAGCAGGATCCGCCTAAATTTGACTCAGGTTGACAAAATATTTATGCAACCAAATATCAGGTTTTATTATTATTCAGTCTCTCATTCCATTCTGATCCATAGAAGAACTGGCAGAAACACCACAATGCTGCCATTGTCAGAATGTTTCCAGCATGAATGAGTTCAACATACCATAAGAGAAGTGGTATCTCGGCATATGGCATTAAAAAAAGAAGAAGAAGAAGAAGAAGAAGAAGAAAAAAAAAAAAGCTGCTCTTGTGGAATTGTTCAGCTCCATTTCATGGAGGGAGCTGCACAGAGGGAGGGCTGCCTGGCTGTGAGAAAAACATGCTCTGATACAGACATATGACAGAGGGAGACAGAAGGAACCTGACAGGCGGGCACAGGATAGCAAGAATAGAATAAAGGCAAAAATGGGAGAGGAAAGAAATTAAGAAAATAGACATGAGGCAATAAGAAAACATAGCTTAATATAGTCAGTTTCCGTGGGCTTGATTTGTACTTGAATAGAAATATGGGCTCAAAATATGAGTAAGCCTCACTCTCCAATGCCCAGTCACACTGGTACTATGAAAATAGCCATTTAGGTATTCAGCTCATAAGCTGTTTTTCTATCAGCTTCCTTATAACTAGCTTGTACTACCCTCTAGTGGAAATAAAAAGAACTTCCAAAATAAATGTAATAAATAATTTCCATGTTATGATGGGTTGCTTCCCTTAAAAATAAATAAAGAAATAGCCCCTCACCCCCGCAACCCTCTCCTTTTGTCACCCTAATCCTGTTCCTAACTCTGCCATACTTCCTTGGCAGGTAACACTGCCTCTGGTTTTTCCATGCCTATAGTGATGGGTGCCATTGAAATGCCAATTTTCAAAATACATTTTCATTGTTAAATATTATAAAACAAATAATAATTATAAAACAAATTATAAAACTTTCTCACTAGGAGGGTGGTGAAGCATTGGAATGGGTTACTTAGGGAGGTGGTGGAATCTCCATCTTTGGAGATATTTAAGGTCCGGTTAGACAAAACCCTGGCTGGGACTATTTAGTGGGAGTGGTCCCGCTTTTAGCAGGGGGTTGGATTAGATGACCTCACGAGGTCCCTTCCAGCCCTATGATTCTATGATTCTATGAACCATTCTGCAGTGATGCCAGCCTCATTGACCAGTTCTCCCGGAAGTGTTTTTCTCCCATGCCACCAGTTACAAGTAGGAAATGCTCCCGGTCAGTGTTTGGAGAGCCACCACCTTGTGCTCCAAATCCTTCCTCAAACTCACCTCTTCCATGATGCAGACAGTGAGCTGCAGCCTGATCATAGCTAGGCAGATGATGGTTAAGAAATGATCTGTGAAACTCTGGAGGTGGTAATGGAAACTGTATAAACTCTCCACAAAACCTACCCTGTCCCAAGGGCTGTGCTGTGGAAACTGGAAAGTCCCTTTTGCTATGTAAGTGAGGAGGCACATCACATGGAGTGAGATAGGGAAGAAAGATAGTCTCATGCCAGGACACTGGAAAGGGACTCAGAAGACCTGAGTTAATTTCCAAACCTCGTGGCGGACTTCCAGCGTGACTTTGGACATGTCACTTGGCCTCAGTTCCCCCGTTCTGTGAAATGGGGATAATGCCTTCCAGCTTTAAGATAAGGTCCATGAATGATTGCAAGGTGCTCAGATACTACAGTGATGAGGGCCATATGTACCTAGATAAAGCTTAGCAATGCTTTCCTATACTATGATGGTGGCGGGGTCCCTTCACCTGCAGAGGTGAGGAGCCTAAGCAATCTCTTGACTCATTAAGGGAATGGCAGAAAATGAGCAGGTTCTCTTCTGCTCTCCAGGCAATGGGAACTGGAGGAATCCTTTCTGAAGTAGTTCATTGGACATAAAGGAATCTAGATTGTGGACAGGGTAAAAATTCTGATGTTTTTAGTCCTCCTATCTAAGGATCTCCATGTATTTTTCATGCAACACCCCCCAATTAAGTATTATCTCTATATTTCAGGTTGGGAAATTGAGGCAGTAGAATGAGATTAGGTGATTTATGAAGGTCACGTAACAAGACTATAGCAGAGCCAGGAAGAATAGCTGGATCTCCCATCCCCTGTTCAAATACTTTAATCCCCAAGCCATCAAAACATTTGCCTGTCCATACTAAGAACCTCTTCTCTGTCAGACAGCATAGGTGATTCAAGAGGTCCTTTCATCTTTGGAGTCCAGAGACTGAAAGGCAAGAATTCAAGTTTCTTCCTAAAGGTCCTGAATCCTGTGAACGCTTATGCACGTGCTTAACTCTCTGCTCAGAAGTAGCCATGTTAACTCCAATCACTTGTCTATGAAGCACACGTTAAGTGTTTGGAAAAATTAGCCTTCTGGAAAAGAAGCTCCATTGCTGCTCAGATAGGGAAGACCGCCCCAGGAGCATAAATGGTTGTCATTTATGACTGGGGAGAGATGAAGACTGACAGTTTGGGGAAATGGTCTACTACATACAGCTTGTGAGTTCTGATAAATGTTATGAAGACTGTGTGTAATGCTAGTCTTCAGTGTGAACTGGCACAGTCCCTGTCAGAAAATGGCTGATTCATGCATCACGCTCTGTCTGGAAGTAGCTACAGGGCAATCACAAGAATAGTTAACATGGGTTGACTGAGCTGGTGGAACAATGAATATGTTAGTTAGAGAAAACAGGTTCCCCCGCCAGGTTGACTGCAGGGAGAGGAGTTGGAGCAATGACAATACCTCATCAGAAGAGACAAAGGAAGAGGCATTAGAAACTGCTGTTTAAAAGGGACATACTTTCTGCGCTAGGGGAACCTGTTGAATGCCAGAGCTGAACAAACCAAGGAGAGCTTGTTTCAGGGGCAGGGAGGACCTGAAGGCTGAACCAAAGAAGGGAAGGATGGTCCAAAAGCCTGAAGGCCTTCAGAACAATGAGCACCCCTCAGGCAGTGTTTTTATGTTTAGGTTTTATGATTCTGGCATAGAGCTGTAAGTCCCCATGTTCTCTCTAGGAGTAAGGTGTGTGGGTTTAAGTTACTTTCCAAAACCTCAGAGTTCATTGTAAAAGTCATGCAACCCCAAACAGACAAATTGTACACCAGGGTTGTCGAAGGGAGGACTCTTTGGGAAAGGGTGTGGTGTGGTAAACTACTGGGGTGAGGGGAGACTGGAGGGGGTCAGCCCTAGCCTTGGGAGGTAGGGCAGCTGGACTGCAGGCTCCCACTTCTGAGAAGAGATACCAGACAAGGAGTCTACGCCATAGGAGTGAGCCTGAAAGGCTAGAAACAGCTTGGCTGCTGCTCAGACGCAATGGGCTGAAATGCATCATTCAAACACAGCTGCCTGGTGAGTGTCCAGCAGGACAACCTCATGCACATCTGTGACAAAGACCAAGGATAGTCTGATATTACTCATTTGGGTTCTTTTGAATGGATGATGGATCATGTGTGTACACTGGTTCACTTCTAGTATTCCACCTGCGTCCCTCTTGACCTCTGCACATATTAACACAACTGTCAAAAAATCAATTACTTTCTAGACTGCAGCATTTATCATCCGGATGTTTTTATTTTGTTATGAGAACAGAGTCTGGAGCACAGTTTGCAGCTAACGAAAAGATCTGTGCCCATGTGCATGGCTGAATGGTGGCATTATACATAGGCCGTGTACGCACCATATAGCAGAGAGAGAATGGCTCTTCCATACAGCAGGAGCTACAGAGCTGGACCCAGCATTCAACACAAGCAAAGCATGGTGCCTTTTGAGGGCAGGTGGGGAACTGTTTTCTGTACAAGCGCCATCTCCCTCCCATGAAAACTGGATGGGGAGCACAGCTTGTTGCTTGAACCCTTTGCTCTCCCGGCAGCTTGGGGCTTCAACAGGATTGAATCTCCAGGGCTGTCAAGCAGGGATCTTTTGCCAACACAAAATTCAAGTGAATTGTAGCCTGGACTGTGAAGGCTATACTAGAACCAGAGCCGCCAGGAGCACTAGTACATAGATCAAAAGATCAGTATTGAGAGGAGAAAGGGCTGCTTCCTTTCCCCATACCACATGCAGCATGTAGGGGATGTAAGCTATGAGCCCTTCCAAACACACCACGCCTTTATCACAAGTCATTATTCACAGAGGCCCATTTACACCCCTCTGGCAGTGTGAGAGCAGCCAGAGTGTAAATGCAGACCTGGCCCTTGTGCTTACAGTTCGTTCCTCTGCGTGTGGTGCATCATGTGATGAGAGGTGTCAGACACAGCCTGAGGACAGGTTCTTGACAAGACTCTGTTTGGAAAACCATGGGAATGCCTGGGTGCTCCTTCTTGTCCAGGCAACTCCTCGATATCTATAGCTGAGCCACTGTTTTGGATTCCAGTGCCTTCTATGCTAGGGAATCATCACCTTGCTGCTTAGCTGTCTGTGTCTACCTGATCTGAGCACTGGGGATCCTTCCTTCCCACCCTGGCCATAGCTACACACTCCCCATGAAATATCCAGCTCTGCAAAGAGTGGTAATGACAAAGGCCCTAGGAGTAGGCATGTGGGGGAAGCGGACTGAGATAGAAACTAAAATGCAGGGTGGGGGAGTTAAGAAGAGGCAGAAAAGCAGGGTAAGCTTGTTACGAAGTTTGGGGAAAGAATTAATTGCATTAATGTTTGAGAAATGAGAAGCCATTCCACTCGCACTGGAAGATGTGCTGCCAACCTGAGCCTTTCCCTCACTTTGTCCACCTCTGGCTGGTTGAGACATCAGACGGTCTGGTCCTTGAGTAGCAGGAAGACATTGTTTTAAGGTGAGGGGAGAGAGTTCTCCTGTGACCCATGCGCCCACTGCTGGATTGCACAAATACTTCCTTAGCTTCTGTTCTCCTAGATTAGAGTAAAAGCAGAGATCAGGGCAGGCAGTATTCTGATGAGAGACCTTCTTTACGACTGTTAGTGCATTGGGTCAATATCCCAGCCTGGCAGAGCAGGCTGACACCAGCTGATCCAAGGGGCAAGTACGACAGTGTGGAATCAGTGAGGCAAAAATCATCTCTTGGGTTGGCAGCAGTGAGGAAGGCTGGGACGGGAGTCACCATCCTGGCACCACACTGCCCAAGGATCCTGCTACGTTGGGGCAACACTCTCAGAGCTGCTTATGTTAGCTTCAGAGCTTCAGGACACTGGCATTGCAACTATCCCACAATGCAAAATCTAGGCTGTGGAATTTCCACGGGGCTCTAGTCTCTCTATGTGTATCCAGCCCACACGTGTGCAAGACAGCATCCATATCTAGTGCAGTAACCTAAGTTTCAGGACATGGCCAGATCTTACTGTTCATTTGCCAAGAAACATTTTCGCCCATCTGCTTTATGGGCAGATCTTGCCCACCAACACTCAGTTTATTGTACAAGCAGTAGGCTACTGGGCACCTGGGAAGAAGAATCAGATTGCCCTTCTCAAATAGAGCCATCCAGCTTCCAGGAGAGCAGTCAGATTTCCCAGCCCCCAAACCTGCTCCTCAGGCTTCCTCTGTTCTCAGCACTTGATACATTTGGGTAGACCGGAACCAAGTTCACAAGCTTAATTTCCTCACTTGCGATCCTAGATTGAGAAGCGAGGAGCCCTTACAATTCTCACTAACTTCAGTAGAAGATGACAGAGCTCAGCACCATTCTGGATTCACAGCTACAGGCAGATGCTGTCTTTTGAGGAAACACAGCTTTTAACATAGGGTGGAAGCCTGTAGGAAGGCTAAAGGCATCTATCTACTCTATTTTGAAGATATACTTAGATCGTTAGCGTACTGTCTGGCCAGTAACCATTGCCATTTGGATAGTCTTTGCAACTGCACCAATTGCTCTTTGATGCCTTTGAGACTTTAGCACACTCTGTCTTAACCACTGTACAAAGACATTGGGGCCCTTATCTCAGTCAAGGGCCCCAGGGGTAATAAGAATTAGTAGGAAACTCAAATCTGTTTGATTGTTAACCCTTGCTCCCACAAAATGGTTTGCAAGTCAGAAAAATCCTTCAGCTCCACAAAGTTAAAAAAACTAATCATGATGCCCTGATACTTGTTTTATACAGGGACTACACTTCTTTGCTAAAGTTATTGATGTGCCCACTCCCTTCCTCTGGACTTGGACACTGAAGCAAAATATTTTCTGCCCATTTTTTTCAAAGCATCCTTTACCTCTTTATTCCTTAGACTATAGATAACCGGGTTTAACATGGGGGTCACAATACAATACAGCGATGAAACCAAGGTGTCTATGTCCAGAGAGTAGCCTGAGCTGGGCCGATTATAGTTGAAATTGGAGGTGCCGTAGAATATGATGACCACAATCAGGTGTGAGGTGCAGGTGGAGAAAGCCTTGAATCTACCCTGTGCTGAGCGGATCTTCAGGATAGCACAGATGATGTGGCCATAGGAGACCACAGTGAACAGACAAGGGCTCAGTCCGATCACGGCACTAGCCAAATGAAGCACAGCTTCATTAACATAGGTGTCTGAGCAAGAGAGCTTCAGCAACAACGGGACATCACAGAAGAAGTGGGCGAGTTGATTGGACTTGCATATGACTATGACTGATGTAAGGAGAGTGTGCACCAGGGAATTCACCAAGCCACACCCCCATGAAAACCCTGCCAGTTGCACACAAAGTCTCTTGCTCATAATGCTTGAGTAGTTCAACGGGCTGCAGATAGCCACATATCGGTCATAAGCCATGACGGCCAACAGGACGCACTCTGTGCCGGCGCAAGTAATGAGGAAAAACAGCTGTGCAATGCACCCGGCGTACGAGATGGTTTTCCTGCTCTGGAAGAAGTTTATCAGCATGATTGGCACTGTGGCAGAGCTGTAGCAGATATCTAAGAAGGACAGATTACTAAGGAAAAAATACATAGGTGTATGAAGAGTTGGATCAGATCTTGTCAGGGTTAAAATCAGTGTGTTCCCCAGGAGGGTTATTGTGTAGATGACTAAGAACACCAGGAAGAATAAAACCTGAAGGTTGGGGTGGTTTGAAAAGCCCAGGAAAATGAATTCCATTATCATTGTTTGGTTTCCCATTTACACAGTGTTTTGGTTGGTTTTTATATCTGCCAAGGAAAAGGATGTGAAAAATAGTCAGTGTGCAAACAGTAAGAATAGTCTATGAACACCACCTTGCCTTTCTAAAGAACCTTCCAGGTTAGGAGTCAGAACTTCTGCAGGATGAAACTGACATTTGCTCTATTGTAATCAATGGAGCCACACACATTTACATCAGCTGAGGATCTGGCCCCGTTGAGCTATTTTCATGTTATTAATACATTAGCTAGAGCGTACAGATCTAGAGATGTGGTCCCTGTTCTCTAGAGCTTACAGTCTAAGCATGGGCAAAACTCTACAAATTCAGACAGCCAATAGGAGGGTGAGAGGAAGAGAATTGTGGTCGCTATGGTTAGTAATGCACACTTATTTCCCAGACAACAGATGAATTCTGATAACAAGGAGTTAAAGTTGACAGCACATATCAGTAAATTTAGGATAAAATGTATTTGAGAGGTGTCTATTTATCCTAAAAGCAACCAGTATAAACCCACAAAATTCAGAGTTAAGGTTAAACTTAAATCCAGACATGCAAAGGTCTAAATATGTAGTTAGGGCACCCAAAGAACTTTAACTCTGTCCTGTGGTGACACCAAGCAATAACTATATTATTACAACATTTTAGTATGTGAAGTCTAATACTAACTGAACAATTTAAAAAAAGATACATAAAGGGTTTTATCCAACTAAAAGAGCTAGCAGTGATTTACACTTCTGTAAAGGGAAAGTCATCTAATGCGACGTGGATGCAATTAAATAGCATGCGTTTCATTCTATTTCCTTGAAGTCAATGGCAAGAACCTTCAGTGACTTGAACAGGTGCAGGATGAGTAAGGGAAGGATAATTTCTCTTGTGAGGAAGAAAATGAGAGAGGTGGAGGGTATGGAGAAGCCAGCAATGGATGTACAGTAAATCTGAATCATGCACAATCTTCTGCTTCAGTATTTCAATCCTTTTGCGCTTTACTGGGAGAGCAGGGAATAAATGGAAAATACCTGCCCTTATGGCTCATAAAAGATCTGGCCTGAGAAGTGGGAATGTTCTGTGTTATATTACAATACCTAGAAGCATAAGTAAGCAACTATTTTTACTGTTAGGACAGGTCTACTCTATAAACGTGCACATCGGTATAAATGTAGCACTTGTGGTCCGAAAAATTCACACCCCTGAGCACTACAGTTAAACTGACCTAACCCTCAGGACAGGTAGTGCTGAGTCAAGGGGTTAGCTTCTCGCATCAACATAGCTACTGCCTCTCATAGAGGTGGATTAACTACTCTGGAGAAACTCACCCTTTGGCATTGTTGTGTTTTCACTGATCACTACAGCGACACAGCTGCAGTGTTGTAAGTGTAGACCTGCCCTAAGTTAACCTGTAATAAGAGAGGTCTCTTTTTTCAGTGCAGGAGGGTGTAACATACATAACTATCCAGTGAAGGGAGGATACATTCTAAGGTGCTCTGATTAGGTTAAAGGAACCTGAGAAAAATTCACCTGAAATTAGTGCTGGTGCAAAGAGCCAGACTGATATCCTTGCAGACACAACTCCTCAATTTAGTCTCTGAGTACAGCAGGTGTCACATCAGCATCACACGAGCAATGTGCCGGAGCATAGACTTTACAAGACGTTATTTCTTTGTAGGTGTTTATTTGGGATTTGCCAGCTGCAGAGCTGAGAGAGGAGGCAGCATTGCCAGTGTGGACTGGACAATTTGTCAAGTGCACAACACATTTGTGGGTGATACCAAGAGCCAGCTACCATTCCATCCTGGTGCTGAAACTGCCCACAGAATGGCCGGTTAGTACCAAGTGATGGCATTTTACATAGGAATCACATGGGAACAGCCTAGAGTCAGGATTAGTATTCTCTTTTTATCCAGGTCACCATCTGACAACGAAGTCAGTTAAAAACTTTTAAGTGGCTTCAGATTTACTGACAGAATGCCAGATTCTGCTGCCCTTATTCACAGGGAGTGACAATGTGCTCCTCAGTTGGTCACATTGATTTCCAGTCAGCCCAGTCACCGATTACATTACTAGACGTGAATTAGAGTGACAGCACCCAACCCATACATTGTTTTGTGTACAGAGACAGTAGAAAGAAAAGTAGTGTGGAAATGCTTACCAGGCTTCACTTATTGATCAAAACACCCTTTCTGACGTTTGCTTTGGATTGCAGTTTTCCTGCCCCCCAAATAAGATGTATGCTGTAGTCATATAAGAACAATTACAGGACTAAACACAAGCATAACCCAAAACATTATCATTTGCACACAATCCAGTAAATGAAAGGAATTCTAGCTTGTACCAACATTTAACACTGCATGACTTACCAGTAAACAAAAGAATGGTTTCTTCTTGGACTCCTACGGTTTCCCTCCGAAAGCAGTATTTAACCATGTGTCCGGGACCTCTGGGACATAGTCTGTTCACAGCAATAACTCAGGGATGTATGCCGTGACTAGACAATTATTATTTTTGATGTTGTGATAAATAATAAGGAATGTATAAAATGAAGGGTTTTCTTCATTTAGAAAAAAAGCCCCTACCAGGAAAGTTTTAGCAGATCTGTGCTTGCTATAAGAGAAGCAAAATATACGAAGGATTGTGTCCCTGGTTCTATGTGTGAAGATTTGTCTTTGGGTGGGGGCTCATAATTACTCTTTCAGCACATGCAGGTCAGTACTGTGCTCACATATGGGACTCTCCTTAAAGCATTTGGGGCATGCGTCAAACCTTGTGCCTTTGTATAGTCATGTATGGAAAGGCTGGAGTGGGGACAAAATTCTGCTATTCTGAGTTCTCATTTTACTCAGATGCAGTTCACTCTACAAGGTGCAAGGTAGCAGAGATGTAGGTGCCCTTTTTCAGTGCTCAAGTCATGACAGAAATTTCCCTTTTGGACTTCCATAGGAATTGTCACCCTGGGTCAGGTTAGTGATCCTTCTAATCCAGTTCCCTGGCCCTGACAGTGGATGTTTCAGAGGAAGGTGCGAGAAACCACTGTGAGTATAGGTGGAATAAGGCAAAATGAAGGCATTATTCTAATCCCTACTAATTGGAGATTGATTTGAGACTTGAAGTATGAAGCTTTATATGCATTCCAAAATGTTTATCCTTGCCTATAACTCTAGATATTTGTGCTGTTCATATATAAATCTAATCCCTCTTTGAACCTTGCCATGTTCATGGCTCAATGACTTCCTGTGGCAATGAGTTCTGCAATCTAATTACACACTGAGTAGGGGGGAAGATTCTTTTGTCAGTTTTGAATTTTCCACCTTTTAGCATCACTGAATTTCCTTTTGTTCCCATGTTACAGGAGAGAGAGAACAAACCTTCCTGATCTATGTTCTCCAGACCATTCATTGTTTAGTTTACTTTTATCATCTTCTCCCCTATATGGATTTCTTTATTAAGGTAAAAATTCCCAGTCTTTACAGCATGTCTGTATTTTATAGCTTGTATAGCTTTTCAAGGCCCCTAATCATACTCACATTTCTCTGGACCCCCTTGAATTCTGCCCACTGCTGAAAATTTGAACAAGATCCCATTAGTAATATTTAAGCTATAGTGAGAATGAAGAAAAGATATTTTGAATTTTAAAAAAAGAAAGTTAATTTTTTAATGCAAAGCTCAAAAAGCTGAAATTTCAAGTTGCCCAGTACCAGGGCGCTCAGCCTTTGCCCCATTGTACCTAGGTACAATGGGGCAAAGGGGGACAGGGACCCTGGCAGGGCATAGGGGCAGGGTGGGCAGGGCTCTGCCCTGCCCTGTGGGGGGGCATGCCAGGCTCCCCCTGTACCCCCCCCAGCAGGGAGGGCATTGGTGTAGCCCTGGGGTAGCCCTAAGTTGACATAGAGCTACCCCATGTCTACACTGGCTTAAGTCGACTCTAGGGAGTCGACTTAAGCCTTAGGTCTAATTGAAAGGTGGTGTTATAAAGTCGACTTAATTTTAATTAAGTCAACTTTATTTTCCTTAAGTCGACTTAAGCAAGCTTAAGTCGACTTCATTTACCAGTGTAGACACAGCCATTAATATTCTTGCATGGGGGTTGTACAGTAAACACCCAAGGGATCCTACAAATATGAAGATAAGATGGAACTGAAATGTGTTTATCGGACATGTCTGGAGAGAAGGTAAATGTGTTTCTCCCAGACAAAGGATAAGCCAATGTCTCCAGCCAGGAATCATCAGAGTCATTTGGCAATCATATGTCAAATGGCCATTCATTTGCATTGGAGGGGGCAGAAACAGACCAATCTGCAAGACAACAAACACCAGCTGAGAAAGAAACCAGCACGGAACTTCCTTTACCACCAGCCTCCATGTCTCTTTCCTCACAGCTTGAGTGAACTTTATTTTTTTGGTGGGGGCTAACCTTCAAAAGTATTCATTTAAAAGGATTCCTGGACTATAAAAAGAAGGGACAAAAAACCCTAAGTTATCTTTCTCCCGAAGACAAGGGGAACAGCACCCTGTATTTATGAAGGAGGTCTTGACTTAGGCTATGTCTACACTTGTAAAGTTAAATTGACTCTGTTAAGTCAACTTAACAAGGTCGACTTTAAGTTGACTTAAAGTCAACCTTGTTAAGTCAACTTAACAGAGTGGCTACATTTGAAGTCAACTTAAGTCGACCTTGTTAAGTCGACTTAACTGTAGACATAGTTGTCCACACTGGTTTTAAGTCGACATAATAAGGTCAACTTAGTGCTATTCCCCCATCCACACTGGCTTTAAGTCGACTTAAGGAAGTGCTTAAGTTGACTTAATAAAAGCCCAGTGTGGACATGGCTTTGTGTAGGTTGACTTAAGCATCCTTAAGTTGACATAAGTAGCCAGTGTAGATGCACCCTTACAGACAGTCAGCCATGCTGGACAAAGACTGATTGGTGAGAGAAACCATCTTAAACAAAGACTGTGCCTTGCTAGATTAAGTCTTGCATCTACACTGGCAACTTAGGGTGACTTAAAGATGCTTAAGTCAACCAACACAAAGCTGTGTCCACATTTTTATTAAGTCGACTTAAGTGCTTCCTTAAGTCGACTTAATTACAGCTTAAGTCAACTTAATAACACCACCTCTGAAGGTCAATTTAAGCCTTAAGTCAACTTCTTAAGTCGATTTAAAGCCGGTGTGGATGGCTATGTCTACTGTTAAGTCAACTTAACAAGGTTGACTGAAGTCGACTTAAAAGTGTAGCCACTCTGTTAAGCTGATTTAACAAGGTTGACTTTGTCAACTTAAAGTCAGCCTTGTTAAGTCGACTTAACAGAGTCGACTTAACTTTACAAGTGCAGACATAGCCTTAGATTCATGTTTTTCACTTTTATTTCTTTATAACCATCTCTACTTTTAATTCTTTTACTTGGCATTACTTAGCTTATGTCCTTTTCTGAATAATCTTGGTTTATTTTAACCTAAACCAGCCTGATGCTGTAATTGAATTGAAGTGATTGCTAACTCCAGTTAATTTAGCAAACTGCCACATTACAGTCATATATGTCATACTGTGGCATTGCCACATCACAATACAATAATGTGGTATTATCTCTTTAAAGGACCAAAAGAACTTCATTATTTCTCTGAGTGATTCAGGAGAGGACATTTCAAAGCAGATGGTTTTGGAGAAATTCAAGACTAGGCATATGTGGGATCATTTGGCTAGTAGTAACCAAAGCTGGTGGAGACCAGGGTCTGGCTGGTGTAACAAGCAGGCTGCTGGAGTCAGAGATGCTGATCCAGGCTGCTTATCACACAAATACTCAGTGCATGCTCATCTGCTGGCTGAAGCAACCAAGAAAGGGAGCTACAACAGCAGAGCATGTTAAGGCACCCAGTATTAAAGGGCAGGCAGTGACACAGTCTCTCACTGGCCCTGAGTGACACCCCAAAACTTGACCATGGAACAATGAGCTCAATTGCATTCATCACACAACTTATCTTCATTCTTCCTACTGGGCTTTCTCCATCCTCTCAAACGCTATGTCTACACTTGTAAAGTTAAGTCAACTTAACAGAGTGGTTACAGTTTAAGTCAACCTTGTTAAGTCAACTTAACAGTAGACATAACCATCCACACTGGCTTTAAGTCGACTTAATAAGGTTAACTTAGTGCTATTCCCCGTCCACACTAGCTTTAAGTTGACTTAAGAAGTTGACTAAAGGCTTAAGTCAACCTTCAGAAGTGGTGTTACTAAGTCGACTTAAGAAAGCGCGTAAGTTGACTTAGTAAAAGCCCAGTGTGGATGCGGCTTTGTGTAGGTGTGTCCTTAAGTCGACCTAAGTTGCCAGTGTAGATGCATCCAAAGAGCTTCAAACTTTCTGAAACCCAGAGTGAGTTCACACTTGACAAAATCAAACCAATAGTATGCCAGAGGAATGTTTTCCACATTCTTCTCAGTAGTAAGTTTCCCCTCAAAATTACCCTAGGCCAGGGCAAGTATTATTTAGTATTGAACTAGTGGCAAATTGAAGGTCAGAGATCCGTAACCCATCAGGTCTAAAACTGGGAGATTGCTCAGTGGGGAAATGCCAGTGCCACTGGGTTCCAAAACTTGTTTCCAGCCGTGGAAGCTCCCAGCATCAGAGCTTGATATTCTGAGGTTTTTTTAATGTCTGTGACTTTAAATTATTTGACTTTTTTCTAAATTTTCCTTTCTGTACTTTGGACATCTGGTCTCGTACCTAAGGCACTTTGTTTCATGGTCCGAGGATAATAATCCAAGTGAAATATTAAAATCTTAAGCATTTAAGACTCGTCTGACGAAGTGGGATTTTCTCCCACGAAAGCTCATGTGATTAATAAATCTGTTAGTCTTTAAAAGTGCCACAGGACTCTGTTGTCTTTCTACAATAGACTAACACGGCTACCCCTTTGGAATTTGTATATTGAGGATACATTTCTGAAACATTAATAAGTGATTAATAGGTGTTATTATCATGTTACATGCATCATCAGTAGCTGTTATAGATGGTTATATGCAGCCATGGGACTGTAGATGGGTTGATTATCAAACATCTTTTATGAACATGTTTATAATTATCTTCTCCTCATATCATGTATTAACATCTGTCACTTATTAACCCTTTATAAACTATAGGATTACTCTTAGTCTAAAAGGTGTCTGAGTAGTTTTTGTACAGTGTGTGGCAGTGAAGTAGAAGTGTTATCAATATAAGTGCCCTATGCTGCCAGCTTGGGGTGTGACCCAAGGTTCATTAAAGGGAAAACACCCATTTTCTTCAAAGAATTTTAGATTAGGCCACAAAGGAAACAGTAGGCTACCTCCAAATCTCTAGCTCTACTCGCCATCCTGACAGCACATTAATGAGTTAGGAGGAGGGCTCTGGATATGTGGCATTTGATATCCATAGGGAATGCACACTTATTTGTGATCAACTATTGTCCAAAACTTACCAATGGAAAAAAACAATAAAGATATATTGTCTTCAGTACAAATGGGTGATACTGAGCTTCAAGTCTTAGGTTTGGACAAACCCCAACTTTTTAGTGTCTCCCCTCTTCACTTCACATTGTTCACCGTTGCCCATATCTCACTGTTTCTGCTTCCTAATATCAAGAAACCTTCCTCCCACCACTCATCCCACATACATTCTCCCTTTTAATAGTTCATTGAGGACCACTACCCTTTCCCACATGTTCTACTCTCTGCTGTGTCTTGATCAGGTCCTTGGATTATAAAAATCTATGTAGTACTCATTTACATCTGTGCAAAGTGGGTACAAACTTTTAGTGGAGAAGCAAGCTCTGCCAAATTCATCCCTGTTGTAACCCTATTGATGTCGATGAAGCTGTGGTAGAGATTAATCTACTCCAAATTCTTTCACTTGGGCTAGGGTAAATTAGTCTCAGAATTCAGATTGCATCATCCTCAGATTTCATGGAGGGTGCGTCTACACTGGCAATTTACGTCGACTTAAAGACACTTAAGTCGACCTACACAAAGCCGCATCCACACTGGGCTTTTATTAAGTCAACCAAGCACTTCCTTAAGTCGACTTATTAACACCACCTCTGAAGGTCGCCTTAAGCCTTAAGTTGACTTCTTAAGTCGATTTAAAGTCAGTGTGGACGGGGAAATAGCACTAAGTCAACCTTATTAAGTAGACTTAAAGCCAGTGTGGACGGCTATGTCTACTGTTAAGTCGGCTTAACAAGGTCAACTTAGGCCAACTTAAACGTGTAGCCACTCTGTTAAGTCGACTTAACAGAATCGACTTAACTTAACAAGTGTAGACATAGCCGGAGAGCTTTGGACTCACAAATCTGAGGACACAAGCTATCTCAGAGATCAAAAGGCTTGCTATGCCACCAGGATGGATTTCAGTGAAGACAAGAGACCCACACTTAAAAGAGGTTCTGATCCAGTTTAGGGTTTATGAGCTGGTTCATCCATTCCTAAGATAAACCTGAAGTTTAAGTTTGAACTGAACTACAGTGAACATTCTACTAGAAGTTTAAATAAGAGAAATTTTAATGTAAAGGGAAATCCTGTCCTACGAAGGAGGGATGAGCTACATGACCCACAGGAGTCCCTTTCATCCCACTTTGAAATGAGAAATTGTCCATCTTACTGCCACTAGAGACCTTACTCTTGCAAAGTTTAATTTCCTCAGACTAATCACCTTTAGAAAACAAGTGCCAATAATGGATAATTAAGTTGCATGGGGCTCTATTAAAAGACTTTAGAAGTCAATGTTTACTCTTTGTAGTTGCAAATTAGCTGCAAGGGGCATTGTTAAGGAACCAGTATGCTCACAAGACAAGCAGTAAGGAGGGATGAGTACACATTAAAAGAGTTCTCCAATGACTGAAAGTGACATCATAACTCATTTTATCCCATCCCTAAATTAGAAACTCAGAGTCCTGAGGCTTCATTAAGGAAGGAAATTCTACTGCTTACAAGCAAGTGAAAAACACAGGCAAGCAGACCTACTTTCCAACTCTGATATACAAGAAAGAGTTGGAACATAATACCGTTGTAATTACATTGCAACTCCTGATTGGATAAATTTAATGGGAAGTGCCATGAAGTCACAAGCACCTTGTTTATTATTACCTTAATAAGAAGCTTTGGGTGAGATCCACTGTCTCTTGCAGTTTTCAATAACTAATCCTTTAATTATTTGGCACTTTTGATATCAGAGAATCGTGTCTCACTTTATATATGGTGGCTTTCCATATTGCCAAGGGCTAAGTAGTACTTGCTATTATGAAGGTGGTACAACAGTTTCTATTATATTATCCCCCTGTTTTTATAGCTTTCTGTAACATTCATCTTTGTGGTTGGGATTTTCCCTGGTTGAAAGTGCAACTTGTTTTTAAGTTTGATTTGAGCAGAATCTTTTCAGGCACTTCAGAGCTAAGGGAAAATAAAAGACAGACACTTTCTTTGGTAAAAATTTTACCACCATTTTTTGAACAGCGCTTCAGAGAAGGTGGCTGATGTTTGAAACTTGTAGTACACCCTGGACAGTCTTTGGGGTGTAATTAATAATGAGTTTGAGAGAGAGAAGGAAACAAAAGCACAGCAATTGGAAAGTGCATGCTCAGAAGCTAGGAATTTTTTAGAAGAGCTAAATGGAGCCCTGACCCTTTTGTGACATTTCAACCTAACAATCAGATTTGTGTCAAGTTTTGCAAGTAGGATGCTTCCTGAAAAGCATCTTATTCAGTAGGATTTAGGGAAAGTAAGAGCTGCTCTGAAGTTTTTAAAAGCCAAAATAAGAAATAAATAAATAAATACCATTTTAATATTGGTGAACTTTGCTTAATTATTTACCAGGAGAAAATCAGGGACAATGTGATTGGCACAGAACAGGATAGCTTTCCTACCCCCAGCTTTAAAACAAGGCTATTATCAATGGTAATCATAAGGACTCCTTTGCCATAGTATCAGAGAATCTCACATTCTTTAGCACACTCCTGTGAAGTAGGCCATCATTTCATAGATGGGGAACTGATGTACAGAGTCTAAGGCTATGTCTATATTAGAAAAGTTAAGTCGACTTTATTAAGTTGACTTAAAAAGGTCAATTTTAAGTCGACTTAAAGTCAACCTTATTAAGTCAACGTAACAAATGTCGACTTAACTTTTCTAGTGTGGACATACCCCTTTTCAACCTTATTAAGTCAACTTAACACTTTAAGTCGACTTCATAAGGTGAACTTAGGCGCTAATAAGGTCGACTTAAGAATTAAGTTGACTTAAAATGAGGTGTTATTAAGCCAACTTAACTTTTCCTTAAGTCAACTTAAGGAAATGCTTAAGTCGTCTTAAGGAAAGCCAAGTGTGGACGCAAAGTAGTTTAGGTCAACTTAAGCCTCCTTAAGTCGACCTAACTTGTAAGTGTAGATGCACCCTAAGAGACTTGCCCAAGAGCACCAAGGTAGTCTACAGAAGAAAAGAGGATTGAACCCAGCTCCCCCTCGGCTCAGAGCACTGAACCATCCTTCTGCTATAGGTTAGCATACGTCACTTATGGGCTGGTTGAGTGGAGCAGTACCCTGCCTCAAACCTTGTGCTGAGATGGCTGGAGTATGAGAAGGCTTCAAAAGAGAATTCCCCATTCTGACAGAGAGAAATTCTCAAACTGGTAGCTGCAGCCTGTTCCTAGACCCTTTGCACCATTACAAAGTAGCTGGAGCTGACATGCTGAGAACGTGGAAGCAAAGCCATGTTTTGAAGTATTATTTCCTGTTGATGAGGCAACCATCTATTCTTTGTCCTCAGCACACTAACAGTACTTTTGGGGAATAAAGTGTTTTATTACATGAATCAGATGAAAGACATACCTGTGAGTCTGTAGTGGACTAGATCTTTTCCCTATTGTTTTTCCTTTAACAGGAAGTCTGTTAGCTCATTGAGAATTTTAAATCTCTATGCTGGAGCAAGGAAGTTCAAGAATTCAGAGAAGATTAGTTGTCAGAGACATGTGTTAGTCTATGGGACAGTGAATTAAGTAGCTGAGGTAGTCATTTACAGGATATGTCAGCAGTTGCTTTTGGCAAAATTGTTGCTGGAAATGATAGCTTAGAAGTTCTGAATGTCATTTGGGCGTTTCAGTACCATGTAGAGGGCCCAGCTGAGGCTGGGCTCCGTTATCCACACAGAGACAGGCCCTGTTCTGAAGAGTGTCATTCTTAATAGATATGAATAGTGGGTGGAAGTTAATAGAGGTGAAGCAATTCTCTCACGATCACACAGCAGGCTAGTGATGGAGCTGGAAATAAAATGCACATCTGCAGGGGCGCAGTCCAATGCATTAGTCCCTGGGCCGCTGCTTCCATGTCATGCATGTGCAGACTCTATAGTGCTCCGACTTGATTTGTGAGTATATTATGCCCAGTAAAATAGCTAAATATTTAGATTTACTCAAATGGAATAACAAATACATCTCAGGAATCAGTATGACTCCTGGACGACTGTGTTCTCTAGAGCCTGATTCCATGTCTTGACACTTTCACCATGGATTCCACACAATATTTGAATGCCTTATTTGTGACTAAAAGTATTTAGCCAGTGTAAGCGTTAAAGCTGGAATGGCGAAGTCCAGGCTCTCCCCAACTTTTAACTGTTTTTCTTGGCTTAACGGGCTCCATGGCTTGAGAAAGTGAGGAGCATTTTAGTACTGAACAACTAAATGATAATGGTTTCAGCCTAAAAATTGGAAAAATGCAACATTCCATGAACTGGTATGTTTATGTCTGAGACGGATGCCACGAGCTGGCTGGGAAATTGTACTGAGTGTTGTGTCTGTTGTCAGTTTGGTCTTAAAGACAGTGAGCGCTTCAAATAAAGTAAATGATATGTTTCTGTAACTTGACACGTTAGATCAGTCTCTGGGTGAAAGTGCTGTGTCACATAAAAATGGTACCTATTAAAGATAACAGTGCTTCCATTTTACTGGCAGCGCTGTCTAATAGAGATGTTTATGTTGTAACAGACAGCCCACTTAGTTGTGTTACTTCCTTCTTCCATAAGCATGGTAAGTGTGCGGCGCAGGATGTCATTTCTTCAGGCTGAAGGCTAGCAGTGGAGCATCGCAACTGATGTGCACTGGGAGAGAGTGGTGTCTAGGAAGGTGCCAGCCAGATTTCAGGAACAAGCCTGACACTTTTCTTTGTACTGTCTTTCATGTCTCAAACTTCAGAACAGAACAGATCTCTGCCATTGAGAAAGTATGTACAATTATGAAGAAGCGGATACATTTATACTAGCATACATGCTACAAAGTAAAAGCAGCATCTCTGATAGTAGAAATCTGACTAAACAGTTGGAGGTTCCACCTTGCTTTGAATAGACGATATCCACATACACACAGGGCAACAGAAAAATACCTCTGCCTCTCTACGCAGAGTTCAATCCCTGGGTATGAGGAAGTCTCGACAGAAGAGCCCGCATGCCCAAAGAGCATCTGAGAGTCTGCCACGTTATTACCAATATTCAGGTACCTCCTTTGAAAATGGCTGAGTGGAGGCAGGTCTTCTAACAAAAGCAATGAAAACCATGTACAAAATGTCCCACTGATACATTGTGACCTTACATCTGTGAGAGTGAATGAAAGCCAAATAATTGCAGATGGCACATAAGGAGAAGAGATATTGGCCATGCAGTTATTCATATCCATATTAAGACATAAGTAGGAACATCATCTCTATAACAGAAAGGGAACAAGTTCACAGCTCAGACTAATTAGAATTATGCTGCAGGGCTGACTTCCTCTTTGCAAGTGAACCCCAGGTAATCTCTGGCCCAAAGATGTGCATGACCAGATTATAGAATTCTCCAGTATCATTGGTGGTCCAAAATTGGGTCAGTGACATTTCAAATTACAATAAAATAATAATAAAAAAATTATAGAAACTTCATTAGAAACTATGGGGAAATTGCGATATCTCTGGAACAACCCAGTGTCAGAACCTTCTTGTCTTTCCTCAGCAATTTGTAAAGGTACCTGGGCATTATACATTTCTTAGTTCCTCTCTTTCTGTTTTTATAACAGATAAAACATACAAATACACCTTTAAAACACAGAAAAAGAAATCAGATCATACAGATATGCCATAGATCAGGCTGATAAAACATACCAGATTATTTGCTCCATGTTTGATTGTATGATAACTTTTAGCCTAGTGATGTCTAACTTGTTGATGGGATCACACATAGTTTGGAATCTTTACCATGGCACAGGTATTTGTGATGATAAACCTTTACCTCTGTGTGTTAACAGTCCAACGGGCCCACTGGTCTGTGGATTTGTTTGCCAGAAGATGCTTACAAGTGGTTATAGCACTGCCTGTATCAGGGAGCTCATCTGCCGGGTCTCTGAAAAAGCATCCACTACAGTATTATCCTGCTTTTAACTCCTTTCTCATCAAGCATGTTTCAGAATAAGACTTCCGAGGAATTTTCTGCCAGCTGGCCAGAGACAGATAACCAGGCACTGGCAGCCATCTGGCATGACAAGAAGTGCCAGTCGGAGCCACATGCTGGTATTTCAGGACAACCCAGTGCACAACTGGATGTTCCAAACATGGCCTCACTCAGTCCAACAAACAGTGCCAGTAAAAGATGATGGTTAATATCCTTGCAATGGGTGTTATCAACTCCCACTATGTATTTCCAGCCACAGGATTTTGGCCATTTCTGCAGGCCAAATGAGAGAGAGAGAAAGAAGTTCTTTGCTTATGTGATTTTTCAGACCTACCAAGAGGGAAGGCTCTCCTACTATCTGCCTTGCTTACTTCCTTGGTTCCTGGAGAAGCACAGCTAATCTGAGCGGCTGCCTTTGGCAGGTACAGCTCCCAGGACAAAAAAATGTTTTGGTAGGGGTAGGGAGCAACCAATACCATTTTCACAAGAGGGAAGGAGGAGGAAGAGGAAACTGAAAGGCTATGTCTACACTGGCAATTTAGGTTGACTTAAGTAGCCTTAAGTTGACCTAAATTATTCCCCGTCCACACTGGGCTTTCATTAAGTCAACTTAAGAAATTCCTTAAATTGACTTAATGAAAACTTAGGTTGACTTAGTAAGAACCACTGGTTAGGTCGACCTAACCCTTAAGTCGACTCCTTAGGTCAACTTAAGCACAGTGTGGACATGGATTAACCCTTAAGTCGAGTTCATTAAGTCTACTTAAGGGCAGTTAGGTCGACTTACTACGCCCACGTTCAGGATAACCACTTTGTTAAGTCGACTTAACAAAGTCGATCTAACTTTTTCTAGTGTAAACATAGTCAAAGAGCCCAGCAGCTCAGGATAGTCTCTCCATCTTCCTTTCTTGTGAGAAAAGGAAAAAAAAGAAGAGGGGATGGGTAGCTCTTCTGTCTGTATACAGACCTAGGAGTGAGGGCTGATGAACTTCTGAAGGTGTCCTACATGCCGCCCCAGGGAGAAAGGGGAGGTTAAGAGCTTCCACAGCAGCAGGAGGAGAAAACATGCTAGAGACCAAGTGGCAGACATGGGGCTAGGAGGGCAAAGAAGTAATTGGCAATCTAGGATTGGAAGACCTCGACACTATCAGGCAATATTTGATGCAAGTTTTTAATTTTATCTCAGTTGGATCATATATCCAGAGCTCCTGCAGTGGCCTTCCTCCCAGCCCCCTACTGTAAATTGACAGCTGACAACACAATATGTCATTCCCCCCTCTCCTCGACAAGAGTCAGAAAACAAACCAAGAATTACAATGGTTGGTTGGTTGGTTGGTTTAAAAAAAACACACAAAAAACTCACAATTTTGGGTGGAATCTGAATTATGAATTCTGCACTTTGGGAGTTGGCAATTAAACCCCAAGGCCCATGACAATAATAGAAGGCGTAGGGCTGAGGGGAAGGCCCGCATATTCTTAACCAAATCCCTAAAGCTTGTTGCTTAATACAACCCAACATGATAAAGGACAAAGAGAGAGGGGAGCACCAGCGTTGTTGGACAACAGACATCAGTGAGGAGGAGTGAATCCAGAATCTCAGAATTTGAAAGAAATTCAAGATCTGGTTTTGGCTGCAGGGCACTGCCTATAGCTTTTTCCTCTATTGGGTCCCGAGGTCTCTGAATTCTTCCCCAAGCACCTGTCTTCTGTGCCATAATGTCTATATGGGCGAGACATTGCATGTTGCAGGTTTACAGCCAACTGCTTTTCTGCTTCAGGCAGATGGAGCATAATGAAAGTGGGTTTCTGCTGGTACTTGTCCTGGCAGAAAAACTGAGGGACGAATGATGTTTAAAACAAGGCATTGAGGATTACAGCCATATGTTCCTTCCACAAAGCTCCAGACTTTAGAAGGAAATTGGGCAGAGGAAGGAAGGGGAAGGTGTGGCAAGATTGATGTCTGAAATGAGAATTAAGGGGTTCCACTGAGGTTCACAGCCAGCCAGCTCACTTTGGGAAGGCTCCAAGCTTAAGAAAAACTGCATATTCCAAAAACAAACAACAATGGCCTGTGGTACTTTCATTATATAAAGCCAGGGCAAGCATGTATCTGTAGCTTCATAACAGTTTCATCTAGAACTTCGCCATGAAGGGAGATTTACTTCAAATGAGTTGGATCCTGGAAAGACTTAGTGGCTATTGAACACCTCTGGCTACAGCTCCTGAGGCCTGCTTAAAAGAGCACACTGCAAATGACAACCTTCTGCTGCAGAGCCGTTTGCTACAGTCCTACTGGCTGCATGACAGGTTGGCCGCAGCCTATGAGAGGTAACCACAATCAGAGCAATGAGACAGGACATGGATGCCACAAGGAGGGATCAGAGGCGACAATGGGGAAATATGCTCTGGAACTTGAAATGGGAGGCAAGCAGAGAACACCACTACTAATAGTAATGCAGCCGTTGACTCAGGTGTGTAGGAAGGCCCAGCAGGAGGCAGGGGTCTAGAGCAACTATATAGGCGACAAAGATCTAAGGCATTCATGTTCTGCTCGCCTGCTCAGGCTTTTGTAAGATTTATAAGGCTAGCCACTACAATTTGTAGGCAGCAGGTTTAAAACAAACCAAAGGAAGTATTTCTTCAAGCCACAATGCACTGCAAATGCATGGAACTCGTAGCCAGGGGATGCTGTAAAAGCCAAAACTAGAACTGGATTCAAAAAAGAATTAGATAAGTTCATGGAGAATAAGTACATCCATGGCTATTATTCAAGATTGTCAGGAATGCTGCCCCCCTCAGAGGTGGCTTTTGGGGTAGGCGAGGCAGGCGGCCGCCTAAGGCCCCGAGCAGTAAGGGGCCCCGTCAGGGACGGTCGCCTGCTTCCCTAACAGGGGTCAGCAACCCCCGGCACGCATGCCAAATTTGGCACGCGTGCTAATCCTGAGTGGCAGCAGTGCTGCTCAGGCTTCCCTCTGCTGGCCCCGGCCCCCAGCGTGGCCTGAGGGCTGGGGCCACAAGAGCCTCCTGCCGTGGCTCCAGGCTCCCTCCTGCTGACCGTGATTCCCCGCTCCACCCTGTCCCTGCCTCCACAGTAAGGTAAGTGCTGTGTGGGGAGCTGGTTTGGGGGCCGGGGACTGGATCAGGGCCTGGGGACCTGGGAGCCGGCGTGGCCCTGTTCGGGGGCCCAAGGGCCACCTTGGGAGCCCAGGGACCAGCACAGGGGCTGGCTCAGGGCCCGGGAGCTGGCGCACGGCAGCTGGGGGGCCAGCTCAGGGCGCAGGGCGGCTTGGGAGCCCGGGAGCCAGCGCGGGGGTGATCTCAGGGCCCAAGGTTGTGTGGGGGCCTGGGAGCTAGTGCGGCCCTCTTCAAGGGCCCAGGGGCTGGCTCAGGAGCCCGGGAGCTGGCGTGGGGGCACAGGAGCCAGCTTGGGGACCGGCTTGGGGACATGGGGGCCGGTGTGGCCCTGTTCGGGCACCTGGGGGCTGGCGCAGGAGCTGGCTTGGGGTTCGGGAGTGGGCGCGGGGCGGCTCAGGGGCCAGCTCAGGGAGCGGGGCAGGAAGCTGGCCCGGCCCTGGTTGGGGTCCTGGAACCTGGCGTGGGGGCCCGGGGTCCGGCATGAGGGCTGGCTCTGGGTGCGGGGGCCAGGGGCAGGTGTGGCCTGCCTCAGGGACCGGCTTGGGGCTTAGGCCTTGTAGGGGGCCCCACAATGGGCCTTCACCTAGGGCCCCAGATAGCCTACGGCCGCCTCTGCCCCCCTTTTCCGGGTGTCCCTCGGGCCTCTGACTGCCAGATGCTGACATTGCGTCACTTGACAGTTGCCTTGTTCTGTTCATTCCCTTCGCAGCATCAGGCCCTTTTCACTATCAGAAGACAGGATACTGGGCTAGATGGATGATTGATCTGACCCAACGTGGCCATTCTTATGTTTTTAATTGTAGGACTGGACACATCACTTGCACAGCTGCAGCATTAACAGCTTAGAGGAGGAATAGAAAAATTGATTCTGTTTAAGCAAAAAGCAAGAAGACTGCTTTTGACAACCACCATTGGGATGAGTTATTTTCCTGACCTAATGGATTCATGGGGGGGGGGAGGCTCATATTGCAAAAAGAATTTGGAATCAGTGTACGAGGAACGCTGGAGATTTCCCAGTTTCTCACTCTGTTTTGTTACCACTTTTGGTCCAAGTTGCCAGTCTAAGTTTGGGGCCCTGAAGATTGTTCCAGTTAGAAGGAGAAATTAATGATTGTATCAGGAACCTTTTATGCAATGTTGTTCCATTTATAGAGAACAATACAACATTCTGTTTCCCTGAACACAGCAGTAAACCAAACAACAGGAGACAGTTTACTTGCTCACAGTCACAAATCCCACATCCCAACCTTTCTTAGCCAGCACCTGGCCCCAAAGTTCTCTTTCTCTAGCTTTTCCAGGATCACACACTGACTAAGTGCTTGTCCAGGGCATGTCTGATGCTTTCTTGCTGCCTTCTCTTTCAGATTCTCTGGCCTTTCCTAGAAATCAGGTGAGACCAGTGTCAGAGATACCTGCATTTAAGAAAAAAAAAAATTACAAAGCAAAAGGAAAAACAAAGAAAAAGCTTGTATGTACCTATAACTTTCAGGCAAGTACAGCTTACCTCCTTCCAGATTTTTGCACTTAGGCCTTTGTTGCTCTTAAATGTTAGATCAATATAGCTACAGCACACAGAGGTGTAAAAAATTCACATCCCTGAGTGCCGTAGTCAAGCCAATCTAACCTCCAGTGTAAACACAGCTAGGTCATTCTCAAAAATACGTCAATATTGTACCGCCAGTCAGTGAGGTGGATTATCTACATTGATGGAAAAGCTACTTCTATCACTGTGAAAGCATCTACACTATGGGGCTGTAGCACTTTAGCACTGGTAATTTAGACATGCCCTGAGAAAGGACAGGATTTATCTATACATTGCCCAAACCCTGGTGCAGGGCCGGATCAATGCAGGGGCTATCTAGGGGCTGCAGCCCTAGGCCCCAGCCTGAAGGGAGACCCCAGACTGCAACCCCTTAAGCCCCTGATGATCTGGGCTTGTTGGCACAGTGCTGGTGGGGCTGGCACATGGGTGCTGGGGGAAGGGGCCTCTAGGGTCAGCAGCTGCGGCAGTCCGTAGTACTCCTGCCTTGTACCTGGGGCCAGATGGTCTGTCTCCGGGAGTACGGCAGAGTGGGCCTGTGTGTGCCCACTGCACTGTGGGTGTGGGGCTGCCCCACACACTAGTCAGCCCTCCTACCAGCCGTGGAGCACAGTGCCCATGCGCCACCCCCAGGGGCAGACCAGCCAGTCCAGGGTTGGGAGCACTGTGGCCTCTGGCTCAATGACCACAGCCTACCCCACCCCCAGGCCACTGTGGTGGAGGGCTTGGGCCCCAGGGGAAGCCCACGGGGGGCTAGGGCCCCAGGCCATGGGCCCCACAAAAGTGGGCAGCCCAGGGCCTCAGATCCCCTTAATCCGGTCCTGTGTGGGTGTTGACAGTGCTATGTTGATGGGAGAGGTTCTCCCATCGACATAGCTACCACTTTTCGGGGAAGTGGATTAATGCCACCAACGCTCTCCCATCGGCATAATGGCATCTTCAATAAAGTGCTATAGAGGTGCAGCTGAGCCATAGCTGCACTATACATCAAGACAAGCCCTGAGACCAGAAGGTCCACTGTGATCATCTAGTCTAACCTGCTGAGAGAGAGAACATCTCTGAATTCATTCCTGTTTGATCTAGAAAAAGGTCTAATCTTGATTTTAAAATTGCCTGTGATAGATAATCCACCACAACTCTAGTTGAGTTTTTCCAATGATTAATTAGCCTTCACTATTATAAATGTGCACCTTATTTCAAGTCTAAATTTGTTGATTTCAACCTCCAGCCACTAGATCTTGTTAGACCTTTGTTTGCTAGATTGAAGAGCCCAATTACCATGTAGGTACTTATAAATCAGTTCACTTCTTAATCTTCTCTTTGTTAAGCTAAATTGATTAAGCTGCTGGAGTCTTTGACTATAAGACATGTTTTCCAATCCTTTACACATTCCTGTAGCTCTTTTCTGAACTCTTTCCAATTTATCAACTTCCTTCTTGAATTGTTGGCACCAGAAGTATCCACAGTATTCCAGCAGTGATTGCACTAGTGCCAAATACACATATAAATATTCCTGGCTCCATATTACACCTTTATATAGCCTAGAATCACATTAGCCCTTTTGGCCACAACGTCATACAGAGTTCATGTTTGGCTGCTTATCCACCATGACCCTCAAGTCCTTTTAGGAGTCACTGATTCCCAGGATAGAGTCACCTAAGTATGGAGGTATGTCTTCATTGCTGCAGCGAGCAGTGGCATTGATTGAACGTTTTTGTGTAGTAGACCCACTCAGTTGATCAGAGAGTGCTCTCCAGTTGAATCCATTAATCCAGCTCCTCAAAAGGAGTAAGGCTGGTACACTACATAAGTATGTCAATGGGAGATATCATGTAATCAACTGCCAACCACCACTGCCAGTGGAGACCAGCCCTAACCAACATTCTCTGGTCCTACATGTATAATATTACCTTTGGCCATACTAAAACACATTATTTACTTGCACCCGGCTTACAGAATGATTTGGATCACTTGGCAACCACTCCCCCAATCTTTGTGTCATCTGCACACATGATCATGGATGATTTTATGTTTTCTTCAAGGGAATTGATAAAAATGTTAAATAGTATAGGGCCAGGAACTGATCCCTGCAGGACCCCATTAAAAAATACACCCGCTTATTGGTGATTCCCTATGCACAATTATATTTTGACACCCGCTCAGTTAGTAAGTTTTTAAATCAATATAATGTGTGCCATGTTGATTTTGTACTGTCATGAGATACCAAGTCAAATGCTTCATAGTTTTAATAATCTCATCAAAGAAAGATAGCATGTTAGTTTGGCAGAATCTCTTTTCTTCAAACCTTTACTGAGTCACGTTAATTATATGACCCTTCTTTAATTCTTTTTTAAAAAGTCTCACATCAGCCACTTCATTATTTTGCCCAGAATCAAAGCCAGGCCTACAGGCCTATATTACCCTGGTGGTCCCCATTTACCCTTTTAAAATATCTGAACAACATTAGCTTAGTACCAGTCTTCTGTTACTTGTCTGGAAGTGACAAATGCTCTGCCTATGCTGGGAAAGTTTTCCAAAGAGTGTCCAGTGTAAATTAGATGTTTCCAGATGCCAAAGCAGGGTCAGGCTGAGCTGAGTGCTTGTACAATAAGATTTCCAGGCCTTTGCTCTAGTATGCCTACTAGCAATGACTCTAACAGGTACTCTGAAAACAATGTGTTAGGTGCAGTGAGTTTGTCAGACCTGAAAGGAGTTGCTGTTATAGAACAGTAACCTCTTTACCAGTTGGCATTGAGGGCTTCTTAGGGTCACACATCCCCAGCAGAAAAGGCAGCTAGAAGCACGTGACCATGGCTTCTATATGCCTTACCTGCATGGCCCCTGGGCACCTCCCACTGACAGAGGTTCTGTATGAAGAGAGCCTGCCCAATTCCTAGAGGCACACTCACCTCCCTCTGCCTGAGTGCTATGGCACAGACCATTTCTGAGTATGGGAAGGGGTGCAAAGAGTCACAGTGAATCAAGGCTATGGACCTCAGTAACACTATCCTACTCAGCTAGAAGGCACCCAGCTGCAGCAGAGGCTAGATTCCTGGGTGCAGCAGGGACTGGATGCCTACCCCCCCTCCCCCCACCTTGCTGGAAGCTTTGATGCACCACAGCTTTGATGCACTACAGCACCACAGCTGCAGCATTTTCAGTGTAGATAAGCCCTGAGCTAAATGCAGATTTAACAGGAAGAAGGGAACAGCAGAGTGCGCTGCTAGGTGTATTTGGACTATAACTAGAGGACAGGAATTATCCTGCACTTAAGCAAGTAATCTGGCAGTGCATGTGGTTGTATTGATGGAAATGGGATTCCAGCCTGTTCTGGTTGGAAACCCTGCAAGGAGGCTTTAGTTCAGAAACTGTGTTAGAGAAGGATTTTAGCCTGTTAAAGTGTAGACTCTTAGGAGCAGTGCTTAATTTATGCCAGGGCTTGCCAGTTCATACCCTTGCAACTCTGGATTTGTCATATAAATTATTTAAATTTACAAATTGCTTGAGCTCTAGCACCATTTTCCTTACAAATTAAGTGCTGACAAGGAAGCATTATACCATTTATTTAAATGTAACCATTTCTACTTGTATTATTCTTTTTTGCTTTCTCTTAAATCTTCTTTGACAATAAACTCACTATAAATGCATCTCTGTGCTGTGGTGTTATAAAGGAACTGACTCTAAGTTGTACCAACATGCTGTGGGAACTGCTAACCTGATAATTACTATGAGCATCAAGTAACAGGGCCTGGACTCTGCAGGAAGATGCTATAGAGGAGCTGGGGAAGGATACACAAAGTATTAACTAGCAAGGATGATTTAGTGGGAGTAGTCCTGCTTTTAGCAGGGGGTTGGACTAGATGACCTCATTAAGTCCCTTCCAACCCTATGATTCTATGGCAAACTAGGGGCTAGTGGAATCCTGAAGAGGTTTGAGTAGCTGACAGACTGTGGGTGTCAGGGAGCTGTCAATCACCCAGATTAGCACGAGCGAGTCTGTTTCTCTTTTGCTGAGATGAAAAGGCTAACTCCCAGAGTCCCATCCCAGTGTCCCACTCCTTATTATAGGAGGTGAAACTGATGAGATCAGTGTGACAGGCACCCTCCCCGGACGGCCCTGTTCAGGCATAGCTGTGATCTAGCTTCGAAATCCCTCAGCTCCAGCACTCGCCCCACTTTTTTGTCCTTTGCAGAGACCTATGGGTTGGGTAGGGCAATTCCCACCCTCCAGGCGGCATCCACCCCATTGCACACAGCCAATCCCGCAAAGCTGGTGAGGGGCGCAGGTCTGCCGGACTGGGAAGGACCCACGCCGCACGCACCGCTGCGCGGGGAAAGGCTGTGGTGGGTTCTCGGGGCGCCCCCTTGCGCTGCGCTGAGATAGGGGCACAGGCCGGGCAGCGCTGTGGGATGGGGCCGGCACCCGAATCACCTCCCTGAGATGTAGGGTGCAGGCGTCAGGCATTAGCTGCGCCCGAGACCGGCTCCGCGCTCGGGGACAATGAGCGAGGAAGGGACCACTACTGGGCACGGGCCGAAATGCACCACTAAGAAACTACAACTCCCATAAACCAAAGCGAGTCTTTCCCGGGCGCGTGGAAGTAACTGTCGCACGGCAACGGCGGCCATCTTTGTGCGGAGCGCATCCGCCGCCTTCTCCGCTGCGGCGGCCATCTTTGTGCGGGGCGGTTCCCTTCCGCTGTCATTTCCCCCCATCGAACACGCCGGCTAGGCTGATGGAACTTGGATCTGCGCAGGCGCGGTGAGCGGGACTGCTGCCCGCCGCGCTGCGCTGCACAATGGGGCTGCTGGTGGCCTGGGCGCTGCGGGCAGCGGCCGTGTCCCAGCTGGTTCTTCTCAGCCCGGGCAGCCGCGTGGCAGGTGAGGGCCTGCGGCGTTTGATGGTGGCGGGGGAAGCAGCTCGTACAGCGCCGAGCGCAGGCTGCTCTCGCCGGGGAGGGAGGGAGCGAGCGCGGTGTCTCCCATCATCCCAGCGTAGCAACATCAATCCCGTTCCCGCATTGGGGAGGGGGGTGTCTCCTTCTCCCAGAGCCCTGTGGGTACCCTGTTCCGTGCCCCCGCCCTGCTTCGCCTGCAACTTCTGGCTCCCGCTCATTCAGCTGCCCGCTTGCTCCTTGCCCGGCGCTGCGATCCTGTCCCCGCCACGCTAGCCTCTCCGCTGCGCCCTAGTGCTAGCTGCCTCCTGCAGGGAGCGGGAGGATGCGGGCTTGTCCGGCCCTCACGCCTCCTGCTCCCCTGTGGGCTTCTCTGCACGCCGCTCAGCTTCGGTGCCGCCTTGCATGATTAACCCCCACGGGACAGGGCTGGGAGTCAGTGGCCTTTGGTGAGGCTAGCTGGGTGTGTGCAGCACCCTCAGGCAGGGGAGCTGCGACAGGTGTCCCCGTGGTGAAGTACGACAAAGAAGGTGCCCAGTGCCACACGAGACAGTGGATAGGAGGCCCCGGACACAGCCTTGTTTCTGTAGCTCCCCCGGAGTCAGGTTTCGCATCCCTAGTTTTCCTGCACCTCTCATACCTGCCTGGGCTTTTTCCTATCAAGTACTCCCTGACCATGTAAAAAAAACCCAAACAACCCAGGATCTTGCTCAAACCAACTGGTCCTAGAGAAGAATTGAAGTTTGGGCTCCTAGATGCAGTTCTTTTGCTAGTGGGATGAGGGGGCTGGCATTATTTAATTGGAATGTAAGCTCTTTGGGAGTGGGATAGTCATTTGCTGTCTAGAACCTGTCATGATTGGGTCTCAGGGTCTTTTGGTGGTACAATATAAAGTGTGATCTATGGAGCCTCTGCAGAGCACCTGAAGTCTGTCAAGATACTTATGCAAATTGTATATGTCAGTCCCTTCACCCACTGCTGAAGTGGAATCACCTGAAATGCAATGTGGAAGTCGTTCAGCAGCGCACTGTAACAACAGTAATGGAGATCTTTCGACAGGGAATGAATGCTATTCTATCTAAATGAAACTAGAGTAGAACTGAAGTAAAGGTGGATATTAAATCATATAAAATGCCCTTTATCCGAGACATAGACTTAACTCTTTGTAAGCATAGACAACGTATCCTAGGATTCTTACAGGCCACAAATTGTTAGGAACTTTTTCTCCCTCTACCCCTCAGTGAAATCGTTGGATGTGACATGGTGTTGTGTAGCACCATGCTTGGGGATTGCTTTTATGCTCACTTTGAAGGCTGACAACCATTGAGTTGGCAATAAGCTTCTGGACAAGAAACTTCCAAGGAAAATCAAAGTGCTAACCACTCAACTTTGGTTAGTCTGAAAGAGCAGACAGACTAGAGATGGCTAGACTAGAGATGTATATTGCATATTTGGTTGAGTAAGAACAATATCATGACAAGAATCCAAGGTTTGGTACTTGGGAGAGTATGGGGTAGATGTCACAGAGCTTTCTCTCGGTTCCTCTCAGATGTGATGAAGAATCAAATGAGAATTGATTCATAGATTCCAAGGCTGGAAGGGACCATTGTGATCCTCTAGTCTGATCTGCTGTATAACACAGAGCATAGAACTTCCCCAATATAATTCTTAGAACAGATCTTTTAGAAAAACATCCCATCTCAATTTAAAAATTTTCAGTGATGAAGAATTCACCACAACCCTTGATAAATTGTTCCAGTGGTTAATTTCTTTGACTGTTAAAAAGTTATGTCTTATCTGCAGTCTGACTTTGTCTTTCTTCAGCTTCCAGCCATTGGATTATTAGGTAGCACGTGCAAGTAAAATACTTTCCTTTGAGCTACAGGTTCAAATCCAGCTTGCTCTCGCAGTGACTAGAGTCATTGCTACCTAATACCTGTTCAGTGGCTTCTGTGAATTGAGTCTCTTCTGTCAGTCTAGATTGAAAAATCCACATTAAAAGAATCACTGTCACATCTCTTGCTGACTGTTTCAGTGGCAAAGTCACAGATTGAAAAAAACATAAAGATTCAGCTCCCACTCACATCTAGAGACGGCACCGTCATGTAATGTGTTAGACACAAGGATAAGGGTAGTACAGAAGTGGGCTGTGGGATTTGACATACACCATTGCTTTCATCATAGCGGCTGGCTTTCATGGACTGGAAGACCCATTCATCTCCTGGTAGCTGCTCTGATAACATAATGGACATATTATATTGTCATTTTCTTCCTTCCAGGTGCAAAATGGATACATATCATTGACCAGATTGACAGAGCAGTGGAGGGCTACGGCCCATGTATTAGAGAGAATTGCAGCTGCCACCAAAGGTGAGGGTATGCTTTACTGTTGCTTGATGAGCCCTCTGGCACTACTGGGAATTCTCTTGCTGTGCACTGATGGGTGAGCATATCTGTGAAATGGTTGAGAGCTACGCTATCATGCCTTGAACCCAAGGAGGGAAAACTAGTGTTAAAAAAGGGAATAGCACTGAGCGATCTTCCAGAAGAATTAGTTATTGGTTCATGCTGTTTCCTAGAGGAGGGATGTCCCCGCACACAAGCTACCCTCCTTGTCAGTGACAGCAGTAAAGCAGATGACTGCCTGGGCCATAGTCTTAACTCTGAGCTCTGCTTTTGCCCCCTGCTGATGGCCGCTCAAGAGGAGGGTTGCAGCACTGGGAAACAGGCCCTGCTGTTTCCTGTGCTATAACAGTCCGGTGGATAACGACTTTCGTCTCTGGTGATGTTTATCTGATACCTCTAAACAGTACCATGCTTTTAAATGAAGACAGTGGGAGGAGAAGGAAGAGTCAAAATGTGCAGCTCAAGTACGTGGAAGAAAAGAAAGCCATAAGAGTAAAGCTAGGAAACATGAGAACTGGGAGTGTAATATCTTCCCTTATGTGTCTAATGGTAGATGGTGTCTTCTCTTTTTCAGTGTTAGGGAGCAGGACTTGACTCCCTTTCAAGGAGGTATCTCCAAGGAGCTGCTGTCCGATGTGGTTAGCCGAAAGCTTGGGACGCATTACCAGATCATCAAGAACAAGTTATACCGTGAGCATGACTGCATGTTCCCTGCTAGGTGAGAGCAATGGAAAATCTTATCCACCCCAGAGGGAAATCAAAATTACTCCAGAACCAGCTGGATGATCATTATTGGGCAGAAAGATGTCTGACAGGCCTTAATCCCACTGTGAGGAAAGGGCCTGATGAAGCATGTTCTGGATTGAAATCTGTGCCCTGCAATTAGTCGGACAAAGAAATAAATGTTAAAATTGCATTTCCTTGCACAAGGAGTTAATATAGGTTGCAGAGTCCCAGAGAAGGCTGACTTACATTTTTGCGGGGAGAAAGGTTGGTTGTAGGAGATAATTTACATTGTTGTCTGGATTCAGGTTGGGTTGAGGGTCTGAGAAGACTAGTTAACTGTACTCTACTTACCGGTATATTTACAGTATGGGAAGGTTCTCATCCATTCATACCCTCTATTGTAGTGATGTTCCTTTACTGGAGAGGGCTGTATGAAGAGGCATTCACAGTCCCTCAGTGCTACCCCTCAGTTAATGAGGAGGGCTTACTGCAAAACAGGATGAGTGAAAATCCTGGTTTAAAAAAAGAAATTCAAAAATGCATTTTTTTGGATTTTCAATCATGTTTTTTTAAAAAATTGTCTCTGTAATGCATTGCTAGTTTTTACTTTCTTCCCATTTAATAGTCTAATCACTAAAACAGATTTGTTTTGTAATTTTTAAATTAAATTTCTTAACTGCTAATCAAATTTTACACACACACATATATTTCTGCTAGAGAGGTTCCATGATTAAAATTCTCATCTAAGTCTGGGGCCGCAGTAATGTCCCCTCAATTTTTGGATAGATTTCATTTCTATAAGCCTAGAAAGCTTGAAATGCTTTGACCAAACTGTGTGTCTGTTAAGGGTTTGCCATTTGAAGTTACTGGAACTTGTGCACTCCAGCTCCCTTAGGTACTTTGAAAACCCCATCATAAATCTGGGTTTAGGAACCTAACTTTTAGGCTCCGACTTTTGAAATTTTTCACTTAAAAAATGCACAATAACTTTGTTAGTGGACTGAAAGTAAAATAGTGCAACTTTTCCTTGTCAACATAGTCTCAAAATCTTTGTCACATCAATATAAAACTGCTTCTAAGGGAAAAGGTTTTAATGAAAATACAGTCTGCATCCAACCGTCTCTGCTAAAGGACCGTCACTACGATAGAGCAAACTTCTGTGTGTGTTCTAAATTTCAAGCCTATGAGTAATGGAAGTCAGTGCATCTATTTATGAGACTAGAGTTACACACCTGCGTAAGTTTTTGCAGATAAGAGTCTTAATTTTCAATATTTAGGGGGTTTTTGCATATGGCAATTTTGTACAATGAAAAATGGTGCCCTAGCAGTTGCAGCATTTTAAAAAACCCAGCCTTTATTATCTATTTTATTGTACATATTAATGTAAAGTTGCAATAGCATGAATTTTCAAATTAGTTTTACAATTTGAATAAAGTTTAGTTTAGTGCAAAGTGACCTGAGATGCTTACTTCTGGCCTTTGCCAACCTAAAAAGTAACAGATGAAGAGTCCTTCCCTGCTTAGGTGCTTGCGAGTAAAGAATTGGCCCCAGGAATTGAACTGGAGTTGTCTTCTAGTGTGCAGCCTACTGGCCGATTCTTTCCACTTGGGAGAAATCCTTAGCGTCACTATATGTGTTTGTTCTCTTCTGATATTTTGCATTATGTTTGTGGCTTTCACAATTACTCATTGGATGAAGTACTCTTCTGCGATGAGCTTGAATGTTAAATAAGAGCTATGTCATTACATTTCCTGAGAAAGGAATGATCACTTCAGGAAATATATGTATATTCAGGACCTGTATGGGGTGCTTTCATGAAGAGTTGTCCTTTTATCTATCTTCCTCTCCACTCCCCACCCCACCCCCCCACCAAAGGCAGCAAGGAGAAACTTTCAAACTAGCAAGTCCTAAATCTCCTTAACATGTACATTTTTCTAATATCCAAGTTTTCTGATCTACAAATGTTGAACTGTCCTCTCAGACACCAAAGGTGGTTGGGTTAGGTCAGTCCTTGGATGGGAGATTCTTGTAAAAGCCCAAGTTCTTCAGGAAGTGGCATTGATGATTCGGTTGGTGCCACTCTACTTTGGAGTCTCCATAGAGCCTGCTCCAATCTGATGTCCTGCTTGGGATGGTTGCTTTCAAATGAGACCTAAAGCTAAGATATTGACCACTTATCATAAACAATCTCAAGGCATATTTTTCCGCAGGAGTAGGATTGTTCTCTTTGGGTGCTTACAATTATGTTCTGCGTCCCTATCTTCCCCAGTCAGTTTCATTTGGAGGCTGTAGTCTTGATTTCCTGTCCTGAGTAGCTGGGTAGTGATATGCACTCTGAAACAGTTATTATGTTGCCTCTCTGAATTTCAGTGCTGGATGGAGTGATTTCTGTATCTACAGATTGTACACTTTGTTGAGAGCTGCTGGGGAGTTGGGATGAAAGATATTATGTAAATTATTACACATATAGAAAAACCCAGCCTGTAGGCAGTAGTATCACTGGACAGAGGAGTCTCAGTGGTTCATAGAAAAGATAAAGCACTAATTACCTCACTGTCTTTTTTTCTATCTAGCCCCCAGCCTGGCCATTTCATACCTCAGTATTTGTGTCCTCCAGCATTGTTCCCCCTTGTAGCTTTTCTTTTCCATCTTCTTCAGCTCTACCCTTTCAGAACATTAACTGGTGGGGAAAGCAAAAGTCTGCTGACACCACAGTTCTGCCTTTTGCTCATGGCTTTTCGTTGCATGTCAATTCTCTACAGATGTAATGGGGTCGAGCATTTCATTTTGGAGATCATTGACCGCCTCCCAGACATGGAGCTGGTGATCAATGTACGAGATTACCCCCAGGTTCCCAAGTGGATGAAGCCAGTCATCCCAGTGTTCTCCTTCAGTAAGGTGAGAGACAACAGGCATGTTGGTGACACTGCATGACGCTGTGACCTGCATTTCATCCTTAATTCATTGCAGCCACAAGAGTAAGGTGCTATACGTTCCTTTACTGATGGGACACAGGAACTTTAAGAGGGTGAAAGTGGATTTACCACAGTCTACTTTTTTTTTTTTTTGAAGCCCAAAGGCTCTGAGTCAAAATTACTCTTTTCTTCCAGGTACAAAACCTGTTTTTTTTTTTTTTACTCTTCATATTTATGGACTTTCTCCTTCTAGCTCTCCAGTGCAAGGAATTATCATGTTCCCTCATGAGCGCATATTCCAGAGAAGCGTCTCATCTGGCTGACAATGGGCTGAGGCATACCATCTCTGGCTTACATGTCAGTGTCCCTGTGGCTCATGACCAGCTTTAGATCTTTGATAAAGTTATGGTTTGGTTTTTAAGAACACTGTTAAGAGAGGGGGCTTAGGGCCTCACTTAAAACCCAGCCAATCAACATACAGTTGCTTCGAGTTAATTTTTATATTATAGTTCTCTTGGTTAGTCTGGAAAAGAAACTGGCTTTTTCTCATAGCTATGAGCCAGTAAATTGTAGCCTCATTATTACATCACACCTGTGAAAACTTATGGGCGTTCATTGAAGTTCCTTCTTTATTTCAAGTAGAGTGTGGCAGATGGACCCAGCTGCTCAGAAACCGGGGGAAGTGCAGTATAAATGCCAGTATAGAACCATTGGGGAAGTGCTGATAGACTGTTGGATGATCAATTCTGATAGGGATCATTTTGCTAGTGAAGTTAAGTGACATCACTTAAGGGATCGTCCTAATGATGAATTGTAGGATGATCCCTAGGAAGTCTGAATTGTATTAAAGAGAAGACATGAGTAGCCTAGATGGAAAAGTGTTGCAGAAAATGTATAAGCAATAATAACTATTTTATAACCAATAACAACATTTGTAGCTATACGTACCTTTTTAAAAGGTATCCAAAGCCATACTTCAGGTTATTAACTGATCACTAGTGGTTACATAAAGAAAAATATTCTTCTTAAAGCATTGCACAACTAATCAAGTGCATTATGAATCTCTCTTCTCCTTCCTCTAAAGCATCTGGTATTAATCCTGGCTGGACGGAGGATGCTTGGTTTGATTGTCCAGCAAATCATACGTCATCTCTTTCCTACTTGCATATGTTCACATACAAAGCCAGGCTCCTCATTTGTTGGGCATATAGCCTCTCAGTATGATGAGGACAGTGCTTCTAGATTGCCAGTGGGATGGGGGATAAATGAGGGCAACACACTGAGAAACAAAATCAAAGCTTGGTTCTTCTTCCATGGATAACAAAACTGCAGTCCGGGCCACACGAGTGTGAGGGCATTTGATTGAAATATTTCCCCCAAAGTAAAATAGTAGAGATTGTTGGAAACTAGAAAAAGGCCAGACAAGAATGGCTTGTTCAACACCAGCAGGGCAGGAAGTTGATGCCCAAGATAGTTACAAGGAATAGTCCTTACCATGTGGACAGGCTAAATACCTTTTTGTATTTATTTTGTTTTTTTAAAACAAAACCCAACTGCTTGTTAATAGTGAGGGTGAAACTTTGTGAAATGCATGGTCACTTTTGTAGCCAGCAGGATTTGTGTGACAGTGTTTACAACATTTCTGAAAATGAGCCCTCTGTATTTGGACAGAGTTTGAACTTCTGAGACATCCCAAAATAGCTCTACTCCTATCGTTCCTTGGAAGATTCTGAATGTGATTTTCTTGTTTTTAAGACTTCCGAATACCATGATATCATGTATCCTGCCTGGACGTTTTGGGAAGGGGGACCTGCTGTTTGGCCAATTTACCCCACAGGCCTGGGGCGCTGGGACCTAATGAGAGAGGATCTCCGAAGGTATGGCTCAAGAGAGAGGAGCGTTTTTTTAATAGAAAAGAAACAGCTCAATGTTACTATGCAAGAGCACCTCCTGGCATTGATGCAGAATGGTGACAATCTTCTAAGCCTGTTAGATCTATTTTCCTGAAGCCATATCATCTTGTGTGCTGGTCTACTGCTCTCGGAAGCTAAATGAGTTGAGCTGTTGGATGGGAGACCGCCAAGGAAGCCCCATGTGCTGCAGCAATAGGAAATAAGAGGCTTCCTTGTCTTCAGCACCTCAGTGAGGAATGTTAAGGACCAAATGCACTCATTCTTCATGTGTGAGGGGCCCAGTCCTGCACTATCAAAGTCAGTGTCAGAACTGCCATCAGAGTCAGTGGTGCAGGAGAGGCCAATTAGGCAGCAGTTCTTAGGCTTGGTCTGCTGAGATCTAGCGTGAGTCTGACACGTGGTGCTGGTTCTTGTTTCTAGCTGTGTTTGCCGGAACCCCAGGCTCTTTCACTGCAGGAATTATCATGTATCCATGGAGAAAAGGAAGAGGAGCCATTGTATCTGCCTCCACTAGGGGGCTGTGTTACACAAGAGAAGGGACAACTGATCTAAGGGTATGTCTACGCTGCAATTAAAAGCCCCTGGCTGGCCTATGCCAGCTGGCTCCAGCTCCTGGGACTCAGGCTGTATAATTGCAATGGAGATGTCCGGGTTTGATGTGGAGCCCAGCTCTAAGATTTTGCGAGGTTCCCAGCACTTGGGCTGCACCCTAAGGTGGAAAGTCTACCTTGCAATTAAACAGCCTTACAGCACCGTTGGCCTAAGTCAGCTGGCACGGGTCTGATTGCAGTATAGATGTACCTTAAGGGATCTGAGTCACCGCTGGACTAAGGCTGACTAGTAAGACAGGATATGTGAGAGGATATTTTTCGTTTGCCCATGATATCCCTTTGTCAGTCTAGGGGTTGGTCTCCTTCCGAGAGCAGCACTTTGGGGCTGGTGCGTACTACAGAGTTAGGTTGCCGTAAGGTTCTGTAAGCGTCTACACTAAAGTAGAGCTCCCGCTGTTGTAACTCACCCAGTACAGTGACTGAACGCCGCCTCCACAAGAGGTGTGGCACTGAGGCCAATGTTGTTAGGCTGATGCTGTGTCACTGTAGACACTGTTGCTTACATTAGCTATTTCAGAAATCATCCCATGATGCCCCATTGACATTTAAATCACCGTGAACACTCCTGGTGAGGACGTGTACCGCCAGCTCATGGAGCTGTGTGGACATGCAGAAGTGATTTAATTACTGCAGTGGCTGTATATCAACGTAACTTAAGTCAACTTAATTTTGTAGTGTAGACTTGCTCTTAGGTTATTGGAAGGTGAGCAAATACAGGAATGCTATAGGAAGCAAAGAGCTGTTAGCACCAGACTACACAGTTCAGTGACTGCTTGAATTCCGAAGACAGTAGAGGCCTAAAACACAGGTTTAAAAAAAAAGCGTGGAGGAGCATTTTAAAAAAAAATATTTTTTGAGCACAGAACTACACCAGAACAAACAAGGAGTCTGGTGGCATTTTTAAAAACTAAAAAATTTATTTATCGCATGAGCTTTCGTGGGAGAAGATCCCACTTTGTCAGATGCTTTGAAGATGGGGATCTTACAGAACGGGAGGAAAATAAATGCAGGAAAGTGTAAGACATAGGCTAAATAAATGTTAGTCTTTAAAAGTGCCACAGGACTCCTTGTTTGTTTTGCTGAACTAGGCTAACATGGCTACCCCTCTGGAACTTGTCAATATGCAAAGAACTACACCAGGTATCTCATGACATGAGTTTTTAAAAAATGGCTTTCCACCTTAAAAAACTGTACAATCTGAGCTAGGCAGGCAGATCCTCCTACCACTATGGAGCCACTGTGACTTCAAAGGGGCTCCCTGTGTGTGCTAAGGTCTGCCTCCAGGAGCTGACTGCAGGATGGGGGCCTTTGTTTTAGACAAGGCACAACAAGCTGGAAGAGAGGGCAAGGATCACAAAAATGACTCCTGGGGAATAACAATTCTGTCATGCACGTTTTGGTGGGCGTGTGATCGTGTACACAGATGCACACGTGCATTATGTGTAAACTTTTAAATTTGGTTTTCTCACAGTTCAGTGATTCATTTAAATTTAAAGTTTATGATGTGAACATTAGTCTGCAGTGTTGGAACTTACCAGTGTTTTGCATGTATAAGAGAAATAGGAAGTGAAATTGCCTAGAAACTACCCAGCTGATTTGCATGATCTACGCTCAAGTGAAATGCAAAAAAAAAAAAGTAAAGCAGCAGCATACATAGTGAAATGTGATTTAGAGTTTTTAAATGATTGAAGTCTCAGTAATTTACAGTGTCACTGATAACACAGGCAGGTGTTTGAATTGGGGGTATAGCTTGTTACCTTGACTGTGTCCCTTTAACATCTTGGCTAGAGAGCTCCCATCTGTGGGAAAGACCTATCTTGTTGGGTTTAGTTCTGATGAAAGAATAATGAAATGAGCCTGTGCTGCAGAAACTGAGAACATTTTTTCATGCTTGTGTTCAATTATTTATCATCATATATTTTTAAAAAACACTGTTTCCAGGTCTGCAGAAAAATGGCCATGGAAGAAAAAAATCTCTAAAGGATATTTTCGAGGATCCAGGTGAGCGCATTTTCCAAGTCTGGGATAGTCTAGCAATATAGGTGTGAAATGTGCCTGTTTAATTAAACACCAAAATAAGGCTGAGGAAAAGATGCACCACTTTTTTTATTTCTGGGGACCTTTAAATATTTCTTGACACAGCAATTGCTATTTAAAAATCAGTATTTGTGGGGCCATGACATTTTCTGTGCTAAGTACAGGTGATATTGCAAATACCGTGCAATATAGTGCTTCACAGCAAATATTGCTTTGTTCCACCCCAGCTCCTCCCCACTGTATGGCCACTGCTATTGCTGTCCATTTCAGAAGAAAAGTACCTGTCAGAGTCTGGCACAGTTACTAAGTTTTGCTTCAGCTGCCCACCTAGCGGCTCTCTTACACGAATTCCCGCCCAGCGTTTTTCTTACTTATGAGTGCAGAAACTCAGGACAGTCCACCCTCCATCATTTCTCATCCCTGAAAAATTTGGAGTAAACACTAAGTGATTACCGTTCTTCAATTTGCGATTCTTTAGAGAATCGGGGGTTTACTGGTTTCCAACTAATTGTTTCAAGAAATACATAGAACGGTAGTGGTGATGAGAATTCAGCTGCTCGAATTCTTAATTAATAAGCTGGTTTGAATAAAGGACTCTTTGTGTTCTGTATTTTGTTTCTTTTGCAATGGGAATTACAGGTATTTTGGTATGCCTTGGAGGGTTTGCGATAAATAAATGTATTTATCTTGAGATAAGTGAATGTGTTAGTCTTTAAAAGTGCCACCAGACTCCTTGTTTGTTTTTCTGAACTAGACTAATACGGCTACCCCTAGGAACTCACGGTGTTACAATGGCTCTCTAGTTCTCTCTATCCTATTGTTTAGGTTGGGCAGTTAAGAATACAGACCTGATAATGTGTGACTATCAATGATGTATTCAGGAGGCAAAGAGAACGAAGATTTCATTCAAGTCACACTTTTGTCTATAGGTAGCATGTTAAATTGACTCCTCATAAAGGGCCTAACCCCCAAAGATGGTAAACATCTTGTAACTCTTTGATTTAAATATACATGGAGTGTAGTCAGACTCAGCACCCCTCAGGATCAGGTCCAAAGAAAATAGCTTTTTTTGCTGATTTGTTCTGAATAATGTTTAACGAATGTACCACTTAAAACTAAATGTGATACGGGAATATCACTTAAAGGCATTCCATTGCACCCTGCTCCCTCCCCTAGCTTTCTCCCCCAGCTGTGTCCTCTTACTGATATTGTGAGCAGACACTTAGCAATGTTGCCATCAGGTGACACAAGAGCCAGTCTGACAGAGACCAGGAGGTGTTTGTCTTGAATCTCATCGCAGGTTGGCTGTCATTCAGACATGCATCGTTAGAGACGTGCGGAATGGCACTGACTGATTTAAATGTTTCTGTTGCAGAACAAGCCCTGAGAGGGATCCCCTCATTCTTCTGTCTCGAGAGAACCCAGACCTCGTTGACGCCGAGTACACTAAAAACCAGGCCTGGAAATCTGAAAAAGTAACCACTAATTAGCCAACTGGAGAAGCAGCCTTGGAAACAATAGTTTAAAAAGAGCAATTTCAAGTTCTTTATGTAAAAGTTGCTGCTTAGGAGACTGGTGATAATATTAGGGAGGCTATGTCACTAGTTAAGCCACTTCTAGGTCATGAGTTCAGATTGCTTCCATCTGCTGGGTGTATCTGTCTAATGTAGGTACTTGCATGGCCCCGTCATTTCAGTCTCTGAGCATCTCACCAGTATTTAAACATAAATAATAAGCCTCCTTTTTTCCCAGTCTGTAGGGTAAATAATTAAATGAGCTTTTATTGTTTGTGCGTGTGCATGCACACTTTCGAGAGACAGTGAAGAGGTTATTAAGAGGAAGTGGCATCAAAGAAGTAAGTTTTCCATGTAGTTCCGAATTCAGTAAGAGCCAGGGTCATTCCTGTTTCTTTGAGGCATCAGTTCCATCGTGTAACATGAGTCCTGAGGAGTTCTGTCTCCTTCACTTGTGACCCTCCCATTGGCGGTCGATAGTTTCATTTTTGTGGTGGATCGAAGCAGTTGTGGGACCTCATAGTCCGAGTGGGAGAGGTGCTCCCACAGAGGGGGCTTTGACTAGCTGGGAAATGACTTTGAAGTGGATTCTGAAAGTGCTCTCTACTGACCAGAGAGAGAGAAGCATTGGAGGGATGTGTTCAAGGTGACCTGTGATGCTCCTTGGGGGGGGTGGGGGTGGGGTTCCTGTGTTTTATACCAGTAAGAGCTTTTCCAGGGTGGGGGGCTTCAATACCCAAGCCAGGGGGTCACAAATTCATGGATTGCTTTAGCCAAGTCTGTGTTTGATAGATTAGAACACAGTTAGTTATGTTAGTCTTTAAAAATGCCACCAGACTTGTTTGTTAGAGCGCAGTCATCGTCTTATCTTTTGCCCTCATGATTATCTGAGTATTTAGTAGCCGTAACCTGTCCAAATGGACCCCAAAACTAGAGACTGACTGGACAATCTGAGGTCAAGTGCCCTCTCTACTGAGGGAGGCCATAGTGGAGGCAGGTTCATTGAAGTGCTTCCCTTTTCTCCCAGCATTAGCTCATTCTTCCATGTGTTTCGCCTTAGCCAGCTGTCCTTTATCCAGGTGCTGCCTTTGGCTAGGCATGAGAATCTGGAAGACTGTACTGCTTACATCTGATGTAGAGTTGGGTGGTTATCGGGACAAGGCTGGCACTTCAGCCCAGGTTGCCTGACCGGTCCCCCAGGGTTTCATATTGGTTCTGACTATCAGTCGGAAGGGGAGGGTAGAGACTTGCAGGACGCCACACGTGTGGGCTGTGAAGAAACTGTTGTCCATAACAACCTTCTGCGTTCTGAGAGCATTTTGCCCCTGCAGTTTCTAGGAGGCTGGACTGGAGCATTTCATTGTCAGTGAGGAAAATCCTTGTCAATCTGGAAAGATAATCACTCAGATTCATACTGTGGTGGCAGAGAAGGCTTGTTAGGGGACAGAGGGCTGGGTGTTCACTGCTCGAGTTTAAGCCATTGTTGTTCTCTGAGGTTTTGGATCTGTTGGAGGAAGCAACCAGAGATAATAGCAAAGACTAATTTAGCCCCTGTGATTGAGGGTGTGTGCTGCCTGTTTGCTGAGAATGGCAGTCTGGGCATCAGACACCAACGTGGCTTCTTGCTATGTGCATGTGCTCAAGAGGTTTCTCTGTGGTGGGGAGAAACTCTCATTGCCACTGACTGTGGTACCTCTGTGTACAAATGGAGGGCTTTAGTCTTCAGGAACTGTCAGGCCAACGACACTTTCCCCCCAGGAGATTCACTTTCAAATTCCATCCAGTGCACACAGTTGAGGAAGGTGAAGTGGTAAAACATAAATCCCATAGTCATAACATAAACATAGTCATGAAGTAAGAGACTTGTATTCTTAGAATGTTTGTAACGTACAGAGAATATTTCTCAGGTAGAGATGAGAATCCCCCAAAGATGCTAAAGAAATTAGCCCATGAGCTGGGTGGGTTTTCCCATGACCAGGGAGGCTTTAGATACGTCAGCCTTATTTATGGTTTGTAGAGAAAGAAACTGGGTACAAAATGTGATCAGAAAATACATGGTATTGAATTCAATTTCCAAAATCTCTTTTTCTTGAAGGACACCCTTGGGAAACCACCTGCAAAGGAAATTCCTCTAGTCGACCACTGCAAATACAAGTGAGGTTTTGGCCAATAAAACTGTTCAGGAACTGCTGAAATTTTATCTGATTGTTAATGTTTCTAGGCTTCTTTGTTTTAGTGCATCATTTGATATTTAAGGCTCCAATCCTGCAACCGAGTCCATGCAGGAAGCCAGACCTCTGCACCTATGTGGAGTCAATTGAAGGCTTAGGAGAGTTTTGTCTGGACTCTTTGAAATGCCAGTTTCAGGAGTCTTCCAAGTCTGGAATGTAAGGAGAACTGATGGGCTCTGTGGAACCTAAATAAAAAAGCCTTTCTTAGATCCTAAACCTCTAATGAATACACCGAAAGTTCATTTATTTTTGGTTTTTAACAAAAATGTTTAAAATTAGGTTGTCCTATTTACTTCCCTGCTGAATCCTGAGTTCAGGATTCTCTACAGCTGTTGATATCACTAACCATCATGGCATAAGAAATGCAGCTCTTGGTCTGACACAGGAGTCAGTGATGCCATCAGATGTAAATAGGGAAACAAGGAACCTGAAATCTGACCTTAGCCAATGAAGTGTGTCTGTCTTCACTTTCTCACTAGTTCTTGCATCAAAGGCAAAGGGGGAAGGAAAATGCAAAATTGTTTGTTAGAGCATAGCTTCTCTACATATTTTTCAGTTGAGGTAAGGGCACTTAGCATTTCAGATTTTGAAAAGTAGCCAGTTTCAAAAAAGTGATTAAAAATACCCTTAGTTATGGGGTTAGTGGATGGGCAATGACAATACAAAATTGAAATTTCTCTTGGCCTTTTTTTCCCCTTTTACAGATACTTGTTTAATTTCCGGGGTGTAGCAGCCAGTTTCCGCTTCAAACACCTCTTCTTGTGTGGCTCATTAGTCTTTCATGTAGGGGATGAGTGGCTGGAGTTCTTCTACCCACAGCTGAAGCCTTGGGTTCACTACATCCCAGTCAAACCAGACCTGTCTGATGTCAGGTAGGAGACTACAGCTCATTTTCTAGAATGACTCAGTGACCCTGTGGGCGTTGTGCAGGGTATTCTGTGGAGTGGGCTGTGTGCTACCCATGGATTTCACGGCATGATGAGGCTTGGATTGTACTGACACATACCCACACCCTGTCTCGTAGCCAATACACCAGAGATTGAAAGAATATCATGTAATGGCTGGGCATTTAGTAATCCGTAGACCAGGGGTTCTCAACCTTTTTAGGGTCACGACACAGCTGGGAAGGTTCCCAGCCATGTGCAACACACCAAGGCTGCCCAGCCACACGTCTTCCGCCCCCTCCGCCCCAGGTCTCTTCCACCAGCAGTCCCCCAGCAGCCTCTTCCCTTCTGGCAGCCCCCAAGTCCCTTCCCCCAGCTGTCCCCAGCAACCCTTTCCCCCCAGCTGCCTGAAGCTCCTTCCCCCCAGCAGTCTGCTAGTGCGGGGGAGGCCAGCAGCGACAAGGCTCCCATGGCTTCCAGAGTCCCTGCAGCCTCTGGAGCACTTGCAGCCCTAGTGCCGGCTTCTCCCCACCCTGCTCGGTGCAGAGCGAGGCAGGGGGAGCCGAGCCAGCAGTGATCCTGAGTGCCAGCAGCTTTAGTGCCAGCTTTTCTCCACCCTGCAGGGACCCTGCAGCCTCGGGACCACTGCCAGCTCCCCCTGCCTTGCTCTGTGCTGAGCAGGGTGGGGAGAAGCCGGCACTAGGGCTGCGAGTGCTCCTGAGACTGCAGGGACCCTGGCAGCCTCTGGAGCACTGATATTTCTGGCTTCCCCTGCACTAGTGGCTGCAGGCTCCTGGAGGGGAAGAGGCTAGGGGTTGCCAGTGGGAAGGGGCTTGGGACGCCAGTTTTTGGCGACACACCTCTCTGCTCTTCATGACACACAGACAGAGGGAATGCATATAGGTTGTTTTCCTTTTTTTTGTAAAAGAAACAAAATCCTCAGTGCATATTAGTCGTACAGCTAATCACAGAAGATTAGGGTTGGAAGGGACCTCAGAAGGTTGTCTAGTCCAACCCCCTGCTCAAAGCAGGACCAACACCAACTAAATCATCCCAGCCAGGGCTTCATCAAACCGGGCCTTAAAACTTCTGAGGCTGGAGATACCACCTCCCTAGGTAGCCCATTCCAGCGCTTCACCACCCTCCTAAGTGAAAAAGTTTTTCCTAATATCCAGTGGTTTAGAGCTGTGGACATGTAGAAGAGGAACATATTATTGGGCTCCTTGGAGACACAAAATATATGTTGACATTCTTTTAACATCAGTTAGATTACTGAGGGTATTTTTGATTTTTTTGCCTTACCTTTTTAGTAATATCTGTTCTGAGATCTGTGCCGGGAGGATGTTTCCAATGTTCAGTACACCTTGGACAGGAAGGTTAGAAATGAAAATTGAACAATCCATCAATATTTCTGGCTTGCAGAATAAAAAGGAAAGCAGGCACCTTAGCCATTAATGGTCCCAAACATTTGTCAGCTACCAGAATTCAGACCCCTTTGTCCACCAGGGCTGGCGTGAAAGTTTATGCTTGGTTATGGAAGCAGGAGCAGCCCCAATCACACGTTTGGCTGTAGGATTCCCAAATCTATTTCTGCCACAACAGTCTAGCCTGGTGTGCGGTATTCTGCACTGTGCCAACACTAAGTTACATTTTTTCTTTTTCATTTTAGGGAACTGTTGCAGTTTGTGAAAGAAAATGATGATATAGCACAAGACATTTCAGAGCGGTAAATTTTGTATTCTTCCAGCTTGTCAAACACCTGTCCTCCAGGGCTTTTTCTACCATAGAGTGTTCAAAAGAGAGACCTGTCAAGAACAGCCGGGTGATAACAGCACACAGTGTGTTCAGCAGGGAGAGCAGAGCGATCAGGATAAGAGAACTAAGTGTCCATTTCACAAAAAAGCTGCCACAGCCATTGGCGGTAACTTCCAAACAGGGCTCATTGGTGGGGCAATATAGGGGAAGCTTGCAGTGCCACTCCCTAGGCCGGTAGTCCTCAATTTTGGGGGGCACTCCCCCTTAGGGAGATGCAGAAGAATGTTCGAGGGGGTGTGGCGGAGCCTGGGGGGTGTGGTAGGGAGGGAGCACCATCCAGCCCCACTCTGTCCCTGGCCCCCAGCTCAGTCTCTGGCTCTGTTCCCGGCCACAGCTCTGCTTCCTGCTCTGCTACCAGGCGAGCTCTGCCTTTATTCCCTCTTTGTCGCCATCCTCAGTTCTGTCTTAGCACTGCCTTGAGCCCACGTGCCTGTGCTGAGCCAATTGTGCAATAAGGGAAGGGGGGCAGGAAGGAAAGAGAATGGATAGATTCCATTACTGGTAAAGGGAATATGACCAAAAACATTTGGGCACCACTGTCCTGTCCCTGCGTTGTAAGTAGTCTTCAGAGCTGCTAATGGCAAGAAAAGGTGCCAGATTCATATTATTAATAAACACTAATATAGCATTGTGCATCCAAATACTCATATTTCCGCATTAAAAATAAATCTGGGATAAACTGACGTATAAGGAAAGCTAAATCCAAGGATTTTTCCTCTTATAAGAACAAAGTTTAAGGTGGGAACTCACTTTATTTTTGTTTGCCTCCAGGGGGCAGCAGTTCATCACGGACCACTTGCAGATGGAGGATGTCTCTTGTTACTGGGAAACTCTGTTGACCAAATACTCTAAAGTCCTGACTTACAAAGTTAAGAGGAGGAAAAACTACGATGAGATTGTCTCTAAACACCTGAAAACAGAACTTTAAAACCATGGTGGTTCTCTTTCCAATTGAAGGCCTAGTGGAAGTGGTGGTCATTGAAAATCCAAAGACCAGTGTAGCTTCTGTTACTCTTCTTCCCTTAGATTTATTACTTCCTCCACCAAAGCAGTGGTTCTCAACTGGGGTCTGCAGACTGTTTCTAAGGGATCCATGAAAGACTCAGACTGAAAACTGATTGAACAGAATTCGACTCTCTTTACAGACAATAGATTTCCACATCCAGTCAGAATTTCCAAAGGGCTCCGCAAATGAAAAAAGGTTGAAAACCACGGCTCTAAAGCGACAGCAAGCAGCATTATTGTTTCTTAAAACAGTCCCAAACTCCTAGAGGACATATATAGTCAGTGAGGCGGTTGAGTCTAGTGCTCAGAGCGGCGAAGAGGCACTCAAGACTCCTAGGTTCCATTATCACCTCTGTCTCTAACTCACTGTGAGCCTGATCCAAAGTCCATTACAGTAAGGGGGAGTCTTCAGCGGTCTTTGGATCAGGCCCTGAGCCCTATATGATCTCAAGCAAGTCATTTAAACTTTTTGTGCCTCCTATTTGGGGCAAATTGCCAACGTTGTGTTTGTGTGATGGCAGTTTGGGTGCAAGTTTTCCTGCCAGCAGCAGTGGTTGGGGTTTTAGGTTACCTTTATGGGTAGCTGAGGATTTGAATGGTTGTGGTGTTGTATATTTACTTGAGTCTGTAAAGCACCCACATTCGAACACTAAAACCACCTTTGAACAGCTAAACTACCTACCTCCCAGCGGGGTTGTGATGACGAATGAATGTTTTTAAAGTGCTCGTGATCCTGAGATTAGAGGTGCAGTTGTAATGCCCAGTTGTTCCCTGCCTGTGCCACCCTGAGGGGTACACCTCCACTCCATAGCATTTTCCCTAAATAATCTCAAGGCCTTTTATAAAGGCCACCTGTCTTCTGACCAAGGAGAGCTGGATGGAGGTTTTAGTTGGTGCATTCCTTTGGACATTTTTACTTTGTATTTTAAAAATCAGCTGTCTTGCCATGTAAGCTGTGAATTGTCCATCTCTGTGAGTTGACACTGTCCCCAAATACTGTACTAGAAGTACCAGCTTGCCTGATTCCCAGCAGGTTGGCTTTGGTTATGGAAGATTTGATGTCACTGAAGCACTTCTTTCTGAGCTCTTCAGCATGGCTTCTTAGTTGCCTGGTGGGCTCACTACATGTGAAGTAAAGTGCTAAAACTGTGCCCGGACAACAACATAAGGAGCTGCTGGGGTCTCACTCTTTTGAAGTTCTTGCCTCTCATATGAGCACTGCAACTCATTGGCTGCCCATGTTCTTAGATAACAAGTGTGTGATGAAAATGGGGAGACACAGCGGAGGTGGAGGCAACTGCTTACCTCCTCCATTAGCAACTGAATCAGAGGAGTAGAAAAGTCATGACCTGATTTTTCTGATTTTTGGCAGATTGGGGTGCTGCAGAGTTCTCGCATACAAATGTATCCTGACGCCAGGTTCCACTAGGGGGCAATAGGGGCTAGAAATGGCAAGCAAACACCAGTTTCTGGTGCAGGGCACCAATTACAGGACCACTAGCTGGGTTGACCCAGCATATAAAAGAATTAAATCAAGAAATAAAAATAACTTGGTCTGAACTGTGTAATATTGTGGGGGGAGGGAATGTAGTAAAAGCTTGAAAGATGAATTTTAATATGGAGACAGCATTATCTGGAATGATAACAGATTTATCTACTGTATTTTAATCCCTTTTGGTTTTTAATGAAGTGCTTTTGGATTAAAAACAAAAAAAAAATCAACAATCCTTTTTATTGGCTTAATTATTTCTCGGTCAAAAGAATGATTCTGTTGTAATAAAGGATCTGGACAGTCAACAGTTGTTCTAGCCATCAGAATGTAGCAATATGTACATACCATACCATTGATTTTCTTTGGAGAGAGATTTTTAGAAGAAATGGATAGCTCATGGGATTGAGAAATGGAGCCTTTCGCCTCTAACACTGTCTACACTTAAGGGGGCATGTAGAGTACAGGCACTACATGTGTTGCTACAGTGAAAGGCAGGGTGTGTCCACCTTTGTCCTGTAGTGTGGAGCTGCACGACTGGCACAGGCTCCAGCTGCAGGGAAAGGCTTTGGCAGAGACTTTCCCTGTGGCAGGGAAATGGTTGGAGAGCAGGGAGGCATCAGGACATTAGCCTGATAAAAACAGCAGTGTTATAGACATGGGAGGCACTGTTTGGGTGCCAGGCATGGATGGCACTCTACTTGCCTAAACTGTCTTTTGCTGCCTGCACTGCTGTTTGTACCCATGCTAGCTGGGCATACTGTCTGCACTTTACACACCACCATAAGTGTAAATGTACCTTAAGTCTCTTGTTCAGATCTTGTCCAAATTAGTATAGATTAAAAATTGTTGCCACCTGCTAAGTGTTCAGTGGCACTACGGTCATTTCCTCATAGACAGGCAGTCACATCACTATAACATGATTGACTAATTGGCCCCCTTGCTGCAAGTTTTAGCCAAAAGATAGCATTGGCAGGAGTCTGAAGTTCCATTTCTCCCTCCAGAGTAGCATCTTTACACGTTCTTGAAGCTGTGTATTAAAAGTGCCCTAGTCGGTGAGCATATCGTTTGTAGTGCAGCTCTGCTTAGGAGTCCCAGTTAAGGACGACGATCTCATTATGGTAGGTGCTGCACAAACACAATAAAAAGACAGAGCCTGTCCCATAGAGCTTACACAGTAGGTGCATACAGACAAGTCGGGGAGCCCAAGAATACTGGTAAATGATATTGGTCTTAACACTCCAGCTGGCTAACTTGTCAATTTTTTTGTGGGCATCATGGCAAAGTGGAGTTTTAAGGAGGGATTTGAAGGAGAACAAGGAGGTAGCTCTGTAGGTATTAATAGGGAGCTCCTCCCGACCTTGAAGGGCAACATGGGAGAAAGCATAAAGGTGCTTTTAAAAAAAAAGATAAGGGGTGATGAAGGTTGGCGTCATTAATTGCAAAGTCAGGAGTCAACTCGGTAGCCCATGTGATAGACTGTGCAGAGCTTTGAAAGTGAAGGTATGTAGTTTGTGCTTGATGTGATTGGAAAAAGGTGACCTGGGGAGGATTACAAAGAGAGGGATGACATATCCTAGTCAAAGCAAGGAGCCAGAAAATTATCTTTTACATCAGCATTTTGAATGAATATAAAAAGCAGGGCACAACTTCAGTCTCTAGGGTACCAGCACTAATTTTCCTTTCAGAATTGGGGGGGAGAAAAAGTATTAACTCTAAAGTACACCAGGACTAGCTCTGTGATTGTAGAGTGTGAAGTAGAGTATTTCTTCAATTTCCTATTTCTTCAATTTCTGGGTACAGTGTGGGTACGGTTTCCCTGAATTACACTTCCTTGAGTTCAGAAAGAAGTAACATAGCTTTTGTTTCATTTCTTATATATATATATATATTTTTAAATCTAATCCTACTGAACCATACAGAGACTTGTAATGTAAGGAACTGTAAGCAGAGGCAATAACAGGAATGAAACATACTTCCTTCAACCATACATTCAAATCACAATAAGGCTGATCCTGCCCTGTCTCTTTTGCAAGTAGATAAATGGAGTTCCTTGCCTTCTATAAGGGAAAGGAAGTCAATGAAACCTTACAAGCTAAGGTCCTGTCCACTATGTATGGACAATAAAGAGTCCCTAATAATTTTTTGAAAAGTAAGGGTTAATATGTTCCATTTCATGGGCTGACTACCATGTTCTACTTTGAAGGCAGCTGTATTCCAGTGGTGCTACATATTTAATAAAAGCAGGCTTGTATTACCAGAAAGTCTTCACAAACAAATGTCTTCATAGATAAAAGCTACAAGTTTGCTCCAAGGTTATTGATGACCCTTTTTATGAATCTTCCACAAATCTTTGTATGTGTAATTTTTTCCCCCCAACAACATTAATGTTGTCAAAGTGTAAATCCAAGGAAAACCTGTGCATGTGGTTCAATGGCCATCATGAAATCTTTGTTTTTCCTCCTTGATTCTAAAATTCTCACTCAGGAACTCAAAAAGCAGAAACAAGACCATACAAATTAAGTGAGCTATTCAACATCACAAACTACTGAAATGAACAGATCACAATTAACCTAGAGGCTGAAATATGGTTGCATAAAGTGTTAAATATTCCTTAAATAATGAAAAAATCAGTAGAAATCATTCTACTTTGGGATATTTTGAAAACAGAAAAAGATTAAAATGAATCAAATTATTTCCTGTGAATAAATTTCCCCCTCTAATGTACTGTGTATGTTCTATTAGTTTGGAAAGCACCCTGAGACACAAACTGATGTTTATTCTTGTGAATTCTATTAATCTGGAGTCCAGGTTTTCAGGAGATGGGGTTGTAACCTTTCGGGTGTTCCTGGATTTGAACAATCTGTGCAGCACTTATTTTCAATATTACCACCAGCCAGCATTCAACGTCATGAATCAGGTCCCTACACAATGTGATTGGCTTAAAAATAATAAACGGAGAGAGATCTTTTCATTTACCTTTGGTTTCTGAGCTCATAGGGTTAGGTTACTTGGGTGGGGTCATGTTTCCATGCTTTTCTCCACACCCCTGAGAGTTGGTGACCTTATTCTTGAGGTGTGTACTCCAGCATACTATGTTCACTGGATCTCAGGCTGCCTCGTTTTCCACTTTCTGCTGGCTAAACAAGTTCCCTCATTTGTTAGCGCTTGGCATTTGTCTTCCAAGGGGTGGAGAGAAAGAGGGAAAGTGCCCCAGTGACAATCTGCTGGTGGAAAGCTCTTTCCCTGGTTAGTGGTGGGCATGTATCTTCCAAACCATGGGGGTGAGAGGGTCGGCTAGGATAAGGACTGGCCTGGAGGGAGAATGGGGGAGAAGCTCTTAGGTCATCCTGTCTACACTGCAAACTGGATTGGACCCAAGTGAGGCTGTGGTGTGGCCGGAGTGCTGTTGGTAGGGGTGCATGCACGCTTGGCTCGCATTGGATGGCGCCAGCCCGATATTAGAGGCTTTATCTTAGCTATCCCCGCAGATCAGCGCCCGGCTTCCTCCTACTCGCGCCCGGCTGCCTCGCTCGTGCCCAGGCGGGGCAGCTCAGGCAGCTGCCTGCGTTATCCCTCCCGGGCGGCAGGGGGCGCGCGGAGCCCGGTCGGGGCCGCTCTTGCCGGGGAGGCGGGGCCGAGCCGCACGTGACGGTGACGGACGGGCCGCGGGTGCCGGGCAGCCATGGGGACTCCCGGGGCCGGCGCGGAGCCGCGCTCGCTGCCTGCATACCTCGGCCGCGCGGAGGTCCCGGACACAGGCTGGGAGCGGATCCGGGAGCTCTGGCACCGCGAGTGAGTAGGCCCGGGCCGTCCGCCTGTCTGTCCGTCCTCCTCTGTCTGTCCCCCCCGGCTGTCTGTCCGGCCTCCTGCCCGTCCTCCTGTCTGTCCCCCCCGGCTGTCTGGCCGTCGTCCTCTGTCTGTCCCCCCCGGCTGTCTGTCCGGCCGTCCTCCTTCCTGTGTCCGTCCTCCTCTGTCTGCCCGCCCGTCTCTTGTTCCCCCCCTCCTCTGGCTGTCCGTCCGCTCATGTCCCCCGCACACCCACCTGCCTGCTTCGCCATCCCTCCCTGCCCCCGCTCGTCCGTCTGTCCTTGCCCGCCTGTCCGTCCTGCGCGCGCGCACAGAGCTGTGATTGGCTGGCAGTCTGCTTGGTCCCCTCCTTCGCTCACACGCTCTGGGCTGGTTGTCTGTGGCTTGTCCATCTGTTCTGTCTGTCTGTGCACCACACACTCACACTTTCTTGTGTCTGTCCGTTAGGTGGCCTCATCCCCCCAGTACTCGCCCTTGCACAGCCATTCACACCTTCGCCTTCCATGGATCATTCACGGCCACCTGGATGTGCACGGGGCCTGACACACAAACTCACGCCTAGCAGAGAATATAACACAATTATAAGGGAAAATGGCCCTGTTCCCATCAGGCAGGGAAACAGCAACATGGGTAGCCTGGTAGTACTGATCATGGTCAAATATGTTCCTCTCTGGGGTGAGTTTGGCCTGTACAGCAGTGCCAACCCTGAGCACTAGAAAATCATGAGATTGATTTAAAAACCATTAGATTTTAATAAAACATTGGGTTCTTTAATTTAATATCTGGATTCTGAGCGTCTAGGTGTGAGAAAGCACAGTCTCCAGGATTCACTCAGTCCTTGGCCATTCTGCTGAGACTTCCTTTGAGAGACAGTTGTAGTGGTGTTGGGTTTTGTTAAATACACTGAGACGTGATGAAGCATTTCACATAGACCTCCAAACAGCCATTAAATGCAATGGATTTTTGGGCACTATTGATCTTGGCTGTACCAGAACCTGTGAAAGAGTCTGCGGCCCATTCACTTTAGCAGTCCTGTCCTGCCCAAGAAGGATTAAAAAAAGTTATGTTATTTGTTTGCTTAATATTGATGACAGATTATGAGTTTAATCTGTAAATGCAGTAATTTGAAGAGTAGTGTCTGAAAGGATGTTCCTACTTGAGGAATATGTTTTAGCAGAAATGACTCCTGTTAGTTTAGCAGTGCTCCCAAAGGCTAGATATCTGAGTAATATTCTTTCTTTGTACTAGTGAAAACCAGGAGTACCCAGAAGAAACTCTCAATATTATCAAAGCTACATGTTCAGCAGCTGTCATTGGCTTGATTTATGGAGGTGTGCCAGCTTTTCAATATGCGAAGAAACATTATATTGAGCAGAGCCAAGCGGAGATTTATCAGAACCGTATGGATGCTGTGGTATGGACCAAAATCAAGCATACTGGAACCAAAACTGCTTATTTCTTGAAAAGCCTGTTGTTTGTAGCAAAGAGCCTGTAATGAACCATATCTCCCATATGTGACCCAGTGGTCTAAGGTTAGTGAACTTTGAGGTGAGGCTGGAAGCATCTTTAAAATGATTGCCTCCCGTATGGATCACTCCAAAAACGCTTTGAAAAAAAAGCCAAGTCCACATTCCCTACACTTGGGGATTAGCCGGTTTTCCAGAGGATAATGTGTACAAAAATAATCGGGTTTTTACTTTGCATAAGATTAGTGTCTATTTCACATGCACTCACAGTCACAGAGGTAGATGTCTAATGAGGTAATTTGTAAAAGGAATACATCCTCCATGTTGTGGGGGAAAAAACTTAGAAGAGAGCAGCTGAGCATGTGAGGAGGCACCCTGGGGCCTTCCAAACCCTGTAAATATTGATGGTCTAATTAGGCCAACTTTTTCAGGAGACAGATTGACCTGCTGTACTAGACCAAAAAGTTGAGATGTGAAAGAAAAATGTACTTACTTGGAATATGAATTTTTAGATTGTAACTGCTTTTGATTTAAAATGTAACAAATTGGGCTGCTGCATCATGCACTGGGTGCTTCCATTATAAAGTTATACTGTTGTTTAGTACCTCTCATTATTAGGTCTAGTGTACAATAGAGAATTCAGTTCCCATTAGCAGTCAAACTTTCAGGGCTAGATTTTTTTAATACAGTTAAGTGTGCAAAATGTGAGTATAATTACATATGTAATTTTCATGCACAGTTATGGTAATTGCATTTGAAAAATACTAAACTCTTTGATTTATAGTCATATGTATTTAATTTGTGTAACCATCTGTGGTAATTGCTTACCTAAATTAAGTGCTGAGTTATGCTCACATTTTGCATGCTTATGTACTCTAACTTGTATTTAAATTGTTAAATTAGCCATTTTTCAATAATAGAATGTGACTTACAAAGACATTGAGTCTCTAATTTTCAATGTGTTTTAATGGCAGCTAGGTTTTCTCTTACTGTGCATCATGAGGCTGTCAGATTGGTAGCTTTCTCTTTGCTTGTCAACTCTTTTTGTTTTATTTAACACTTGAAAAATTGTAATTTTATTGTATCATTACATCCAGCTACAAAAAACAAATATTTTATATTTCACTGGACTATGCCTTTAAAAGCACTTGATTGTTTTTTAAATCTTACCTGTATTAGTAACTTGGATATTAGAATAGAAATAACTTTAAACATACTTTTAATCATTTATAGTATTTTAGTTTTGGCAGTTTGCTCAGCTTCCACAAAAAGTAGAGCAGTCTGTTTCTCTCTGTGTTTCTAGTCTGTTTCAGGCTTTCATATGTTTGCACCATTTCTACAGCATTTGGGTTGCATGCGCTGCAGAAGAAGGTGTTGGATTTAAACACTCTTAATTGGAATGTTTTAAAATTCCATGAAATATTTGTTAATATTACATCTCGTAAAACCTTGTTAATATAAAAAGGTTAAATGTTAGATCTAAACTACAGTGCTCGAAGGTCCTTCTTAATGTTTAAGCCAAGTAGTTATCATTTAGGTATTTATTGACTATTAAACCATAGTTAAAATCAGTTAGAAACTAGTTTCAAGTTTCTGTCCCGTTAGTTTCCTGCATTGGCAGTGTCATAAAAGACCTTATTTTTCTGAAAGATGGCTGCCTTCAGCACTAGGATTGGAAGTACCAGCTGGAATTAAACATTTAAATTAATTTGCACTTCTCCTCTTGAATGGCTGGGATAAATGGAGGCTGTTTCCCCTTAAAATGGGACCAACGGGTTGGGAAGGAATTTTCCCCCAGGGCTGATTGGCCTGGGCTCTGGGGGTTTTTCGCCTTCCTCTGTAGCACAGGGCATAGCTCACCTACCGGTGAATTCTCTGTATCTTAAAGTCCTTAAATCATGATTTAAGGAGGTAAATAACTCAGTCATAGGTTGGTGGCCTATTGCGGGAGTGGGTGGGTGAGGTCTTGAGGCCTGCATTTTGCAGGAGGTCAGACTAGATGATCATATTGGTCCCTTCTGACCTTAAAGTCTGTGAGTCTATAATTCCATCAGTTTGAGTTATGTCAAAATGAGTGTTCTTCATGGAATATCCCGTATCCCTAGTACGTCACTGGAAAGTACCGCAAATCCATGCTCAGTGAAATGACAGTTAGTTTAACACCCGTAACCTTCTTTCTGTCTTTCTGTCTTTCCAAAGCATTCTGCACATCGTGCTGGACTCAGGGGCTTTATCCGGTATGGCTGGCGCTGGAGCTGGAGAATGGCTACTTTTGTGACAATATTTAAGTAAGTTATTTGGTTGTGGAGAAATATGAGGATAAGAACTGCAGAGATCTGTTTGAGAGAGAATAACAGCTATAAGTGTTGAAGGGACACTTTCAGGTTGAAAAAAAATCATACGTTTTAAAAAAAAAAACCCTAGAAAAAAATCTAATTTATTTTCCACCATTAATACTCTTAGTTTTCTTTTGATAGTTCACTGAGCTTGGAAGATGAAAACAGAGTGGTTGGTTTCACTTTTGGGCATCATTCTAAAAGGAGACTTAATACCTGACTTTAGATCCTGCCACCTAGTGTAATCCACAGGTGCAAGTTAGGCCTTCAATCCCTTTACACAATTGATGCGGAGAGTTTAGTGTCTAGGAAGGATATCAACGAAAACCAGGAAGCTGAGTAAGTTGTTGTCTGAGGCAGCTAATCAGAAAATGCTGAGGAGAGAGGTGTGGACCAGTTTATTAGCTCCCAATTCTTTAATGAAATCCTCGCTATTGTTGAGCGTGCTCCTTGTTCATGTCTGACTTCTGACTCTTTCTTACTGCACTCCACCCTCGCAGCGTAGTGAGCACTGGCCTGTCCGTGTACCGCAATAAGACCACCCTCAGTCACTTTGTTATGGCAGGAGGTAAGAGTGCTTTTCTTTTCGTATTTTGTTCTTTTTGAGTGGGGAGATGATGTCTTTGATGGACTCAGTGGGAGTCCGAGCTCCTGGTCTCTATTTCCTCTGCTGTCTGCCACTGACTCGCTTTGTGACCCTGTTTAATTATTTAACCACAGTGTGCCAGTTTTTGATTTGGAATATCGGGGTGAGAAAACTCCCCAAACGTGCCAGGGAGTTGGGAGCCTTAATTCATGTTTGAAAGCTTGTTGCTGTTCTTGAGTGACAGGTGCTTGGGTAGTATAAGTGGAGAGGAGTAGTGTATAATGCCTGATTCTCATGAAATGAGCACTAGAAATCCATCCGTGTGGGGGGGAGAGGGGTTGTTTCTTCTTTCTCTTAATAAAAGCCCATTGCTGCTGCTTATAAGTGTTTCCATGGAAAAGATCATTTTAAAGTTTGTTTTAGATACAAAACAGGGTTTTTTCCTGTATGTCATTTTTATACTGGCATATGTTGCGGTTCCAGCTGGTTATGTTTTTCCTCACTTCCTCTTTTAAATTGTTAGGTAGCGTTACTGGTTGCTGTGGAACAACTGCCGTATTCCACCAGGCATAGCTCCATTTCAGTAGTGGGGTGGGGCTGGTAGTCCTCCCCAAACACTTAGTTTTTACAGCTCTTCCCTTCCCAGATGAATTGGAAATATGCAACTGTTGGGAGGGAAGAGCTGCCTTCCAGTGTCACCTGACTCCATGTTGTGACATTTACTTAATAGTGAGGGAGTACAGACTGTCTCACTTGTACAGCCCTCTGAGATTGGCTGAGCCACTGCTGGCTCAGTATTTGCTTTCTGCTCTCTTTGGTTCTGGCTCTGGGCATTCAGGAAGTGGACTGTGAAAGTGACAGATCAGCTCCTTCAGCCCGTGTGCAGTGCCAGGGCTCCTTGGAAGCCCACCTTATGCCCATGGCTTGTGTGTTTTAGCTTTTACAGGAAGCGTGTTCAGAATGCATTTGGGCCTGAGCAGAATAGCAGGTGGCAGCATCTTGGGAGCACTGTTCGGGTAAGCTGCATGCATAACAAATCAATAACCAGGGTCAGAATTACATTGTTTAACTGCTGTATGTTGGATAATGACCTCCCAAGTCAAGCCTTGAATTTTAAGGGCCACAGCAGAGTTCCCCTACCCTCAGTGCCCTGCTGGATTTTTTGCATCCCTCTGTGGCCCATGTTGATTTCTGTCTCCAAAACTCCCCACCCGTTCCTTACTTTACACCATTTTCCTTCCAGTAATGGCTGGGTCCGTGGGGATTCCCCACTCTCCTTAGAGGAGATCAGAGCTTGTTCCTTAAGTGGCCAGAGAACATGCTGATAGTTGTAGGGCCCTCTCTCTGCCTGTCCCTTCTCCCCATGTGTAGTGTATCTACTAATCACCTGTTCACTTGGATTCTCAGAACAATTAGCCAAAAGTAAAGAGGCTGAAGCAGTTTCTTGAGCAGCTGTGTTGTACGCAGGAGACTAAGACCATTCCCTTCCCAGCTTCACCACTGACTGCCTGTATAACATGGGAAAATCACTTAGCCTCTCTGTCCCTGTTTTCCCAGCTGTAAAATGTTGATAATACTGCCTTGTCTCATCTGGTCAGAGGGTTACTGAGTGTTCACAAAGCACACCAGCTGAAAGGGCTTGTAGTAGGGGTGTTGAACCTCGCATGGTGGTTCTCACAGCGTAGGGAACAGGAGGGTCTGAGTATTGGGGGAGGTTATGCATCACTGAGCCCGTGGTTGGCCTCCACACACTCCTTTCGTTACTGCCAGTAAACTGTCGCTATTAGTGTCTTCTGGTGGCTTATCTGTAACTTCCTCTGTTTTCTCCCACACCTCTTAGCATCCCTGTAGGAGGCCTGTTTATGGCAGTGCAGGCCCTTGCTGGTGAGACTTTGGAGGAGAAAGGAGCACGTAAGAGAAGACTGCTGTATGAGCAGAAGTTTGCAGAGTGGTAAGAAACAATGCTGCCCTGTCTCAGTGAGTTACTCTATATCATTGACCAGAGATGCCTGTAGTTCAGTGGTTCCAGCATTTTCATTTGGCAAAGGGATTTCTAAAATAGATCATTGGATGGTCCATTTCTGCTTCCAGCCCCATTTCCTCACTGTTTGATTCTCAGACCAGTTTGAGAACTATTGATCAGGACTTCCTAGCACTTATATTCTGCTGACTCTGGTGTTCGTTGGCTCCAAGTATGATGAGGCACTCCTCGTGGTTGTCTGCATTAAGTTTACTGAGAGGAGTAAAAGCAGCAGTTTGAAGGTTTAACATTCAAGGACCAGACTCTTTTTAGTACTAAGACTGATAAGACTCTGCATGCATTCAAAAATTTGAGATCCATGCTCAGATCATTGGACTTGTATATCCTGCCTTTAAAAAGAAACACTTTCCTCCTCAGTCTTCATTCTTTACATAAACCTAGTTGTCATCTTTGGATTTTCGCCACTAGAAGACTTCCAAGTCATTCAGAAAGAGATTCCGGTATCACAGAAAGACATCAGTTCAACTATCATTTTCCAGAACCAATGGCTCAGGTCAGGCACAGAGACATTAGGTTTGAGGCAATAGTCAAGGATCTTGGACTAATCTATAAAGATTACCCAAATGAGCATGGCATGTGCACTGCTCTTTTGGATATTCAGGATTTTTGGCAGGTTGAAATTCCGCTAACCGGACTTCACCTGTATATGGCATGATGTTAACAGGAGAAAGTGCATCCCCAAATGTGTCCCATTGAACTAACAATCTGCATGCCATTCAAAATCAGCCAGTGTGCCATCTTTGGCACAAATGCCACAGGTTCCCAGGTCCTGCCAGGTCGGTGAAGTAGTGGCACCTTTCAACCTGCTAAATTTTGGACATTGCCTTATACAGTCCACCAGAAAACATATGCCCCATGCCTTTATGGCTCAATTCAGGGTACAAAGTCCCTCAGTATTTACAAAGGGTCTTTACGAAGTGCCTCTCAGTAGCAGCAGCCCATCTGTGGAGACAAAGGCTGCACATTTGCTCTTATGTAGATGACTGGCTTGTGAAGGGGAAGTCATCAGCCCAGGTCATAGTGGCAGCAAAAAACAGATTCATTTATTTTCATCCTTGAATAAGTCAAATCTGATTCTGTCCTAGTCTGCAGCATTCATTGGAGTTCTAGACACAGTAGAAACAGGTTCTTATTGGACAGATTACAGATAATAAATCTGATTCTCCACTTCTATTCTTACCCCTGAACAACAATAAGGATGTGCCTCAGACATTTAGGCTTTATGGCTTCATGTACACTTGTAACCCCATTCACCAGAATATATTTTAGATCATTGGAGTTGTGGATCAAGTCCGCTTACAGATCAACAATCCACACTATTTCACAGAAGGTACTGATTCCAGATAAAATTTTATCCTTGATGTAATGGAGGGCGATAGAGGAAAACATATGTAAGGGAATTCCATTTGCACTTTAATTTGTGTTCAAAATTTTGACACGGTTAATGGATTCTAAGGCCAGAAGGGATCACTATGAACATCTAGTCCAACCTTCTGTATAATACAGACTATAGAACTTCCCTAAAATAATTCCTAGAACTTTTAGAAAAACATCTAATCTTGATTTTAAAATTATCAGTGATGGAGAATCCATCATAACCCTTGGTAAATTGTTCCAATTTTTAGTTACTCTCACTATTAAAAATGTACATCTTATTTCCAATCTGAATTTGTCTAGCTTCAGCTTCCAGCCATTGAATCATGTTCTGTCTTTCGCTGCTAGACTGAAGAGTGCATTATTAAATATGTTTGCTATGTAGGTACTTATGCACTGTAATCGAGTCACCCCTTAATCTTTTCTTTTGTTAAGCTAAGTAAATTTTGCTTCTGGAGTTGATCATCAAGACATCATCTTGTAGAATAAGCCCAAACCTAACTGATAAATCCTCCATACACAGTTTCTCACTTGGATAGAGTAATTATGAGACTACATCTGTCTTTTATTCCAAAAGTATGATCATATTTTCATATCAATCAATTCATTCACTTACCAGTGTTTTTCCAAAAGCTCACTCTTTATCTGCTGAATCTAAACAACATATTTTAGTTGTGAGCGTATTGCTGTTACTTTTCATATTACAGAGAACTAACTCTCTTCAGAACACTTCTCAAGACTTGTTATTGTTTATGGTAATAAATCAAAATGGTGACTATTTTATCCCAAAGACTTTCCAAATGTGTATTGGAACTGCTTATATGAAGAGCCCTCTGTCAAACATCAGAACTCACTCCACCAGGCCCCAGTTGCATCGAGTTCCAATGTTGGAAGTCTGTAGCGCTCCTACTCTGTCTTCAGCTTGCACATCTACAAAACATTATTCTTTAGTCACTTCTTCAAGAGCAGGGAAGAGCAGTTTTCAGTCTCTTTTCAGATAACTCCTAGAGCTCACCATTTAGAAAGATGACTGCTTGCTAATCACCATAAATGGGATCAACATGGAGTAACCAGATGTCCCAATTTTGTAGACACAGTTCCGATATTGGGGTTTGTCTTATATAGTTACCTATTTCCTTTCACCCCCATCCTGATTTTTCAGACTTGCTATCTGGTCACTCTAGATTAACATGTGCAGTAACTCAAAGAAGAAAGATGGTTACTTACCTTATAAATAACTATAGTTCTTCTAGATGGTCTGTATGTGTAGATCCCATGACCTGTCCTCTGTCCGTGCAACTCAGAGTCTTATAAATAAGGATTCTGGCTACCAGTGAATGGTAGCTGGGGGTCACTCTGCTCTTTACTTGCTTTGGGGTGGATGGAGGATTGAGGGCATACTGGGTGCAGATCTGACCATGGGAGTGAAAATGGCCCTAGGTGAGATCCACATGTGCAGGAGATGCCGAAAAATGACAGTTCTGGTAAGATAAGTAGTCATTCTTGCTTCATTTTCAGTTTGAGCATTCATTTGACTGTCAGCCTGGGAAAGGTATGTGTTCAAAGGGATAAACCTGGTTCTTGTCAATGACGCACTTGGTGTGACTCATTAAAACTAGACTGAGCCTAAAGATATGGGCTTTTAGGTTTTTGTTGGTGGTTTTTATCAACTAGCAGGAGGAGCTAACTAGACTACAGTGCTACAAATTATGTCTTCCCTCTGCCCCTTTAGGAACGCTAGAATTAATGTTACTGAGACACAGTTCGAAGAAATTGCCAGTGACATTGAGGAAGGAACCATGGAGAAAGATGTCAAGAAGATCCAAGAGTTGCTGAATCTTCCCCAGAACCCTCTGCCCTCAGAAGACAGGAACCATTCTGAGCTCTTGAGTTCAGACAGAGCATTGTGAAGTCTGGCATGAATCTGTTTCTGTATCCATTACATTTTTGGCAGCAGCAGTTTGATGATGATGATGTTGTGGTGGATATGCATCATGATGGAGGGAGGGTTGGAGAGCTTCAATGTGAGTAGGGCCAGTGAGCTACATTTTGGTGGGGGTGACGGCAGCTACAGATGTCATGTTTGAATGCCTCCAGGCCACATCTGAGTGCAATATATACAGAGAAGGGGGTGTTGATTAGAGGTGCATTTCCTTATGCCAGGGTACTGGAGTCTCACCTATCCACTGCCCAGACACATCGTGGATAATGCCAATGCTAGTTCCTTCCATGTGCCTCAGCCCTGCTCTGGTGGGACCTAGTGCTCAGGGTTGGAAGCGTTTGATGACTGTGGCCTAATCAGGTTTCAGGCAGCCTATGAAAATAAATGGTTCTCAGTTTTCCAAGTGAGGCTGAGAGTATCCCAAAGAACCTGCCTGCCATCTTGAGTTCCTGAAATCCACAGGGTCCTCGCTCGAGGGGGAGGTGCCACAGCATGGATGGACGGCAGCATGTTGATGGGTGAGCTGAGCAGGAGGGCCATATTTTAACCAAAAAAGAAGTTTGCTTTTTAAATTACAAATCACAGGCGCCTAGTGGAGGAAAACTATTGAAAATGCTGTTTACCAGACAACACCACTAACAGTGTCTAGAGTGTCTGCTGGGGCCTCTTCTTGCTGTGGTCATACAGTGTTGTAGCTGAGCTCACCAGGAAACTGCTGCTGGGGTGAGCAACGTTAACTCTCCCAGCCCCATTCAGGCTCTTGAGACTGATTCGCCCAATTCTCATAGCAACGGCAAAGAGCCATTATACCATGGGCATGAAAATCTGGGGCTGGCTGGCTCTCAATAACAGCCTGTGGCTAAAAGGGTTCTGTATCCATTTACCAACACAAACCGTTTTAGCAATGCTAGTAGTTGTCGCCCTCCATCAGTGGGGTCATAACTGCATGGTCCCTGTTCCATGTAATGGAAGAAAGCACCCAACCAGGTAAAGACAGGGACCCATCACAAGAGGATCAGAGTCTACATTTATAGCTCCTCTCCCAAGGGTTCAGCAAGGTGCACGTCGTTAAATTCTGCCTAAATGTATTATTTCTCCTTTTTCCAGTTGCAGTTAACATCTGCACAGCTCCTTCAGCAGAGCATATCCCACCCACCCAAACCTGGTTCCTCACACATTCTGAATAAGGCCCTGCTTCTTAGAGTTGATAAAGTGCATATTTTACCAATTACACGAGAGTTTTTCCACAGAGGGGAGGAAATGCAGGCTGAGTTGGGTTGGTCTTATTCCGACACAAACTACAAGAAGAATATGTACAGCCATGGCTCTGCTTAATCGTTGGCCTTGCTCGGCCTCCAAGCCCATGCGCACTGCAATGCTGTGGCCCACCCAACAATATTAGACCTTTCCTGGGCATGGTGTTGCAGTTCTGCTGCATTGTTTTTACACCTTACCTAGTTGTCACATTCTTTCAGGATCACTTACTTTCTTGCTTCCACATTCCTTATACGCACCCACCTCATCACAACTTTAATCATGAGCTATATGTTGCTCTGGCTCATTGCTCCCGCTTCCTCTTTCAATGGCTGCTCTGGGAGCGATGATGTACAGGACGTCATGTACAGAGGCGCACTTGTTAGAAAAAAAAAAAAATCAGAGCAAAGCTTTGGTCATGTGGATTTTTCGCTCAGAGACGAGGACAATGATGGTCAAATATTGTGGTTTAGCATTGACTGTTCTCCTTTGGTGCTGATTCACTTCATCTTTCAAAATTCAGAATTGAAACATCCTTCTTGAGGCATTTCCTGACCTTCTGTGTTTTCCTGTACTTCCTCATTTCATATCATCAGAGCCACTGCTTCAGTCACCGTGCAGAAGGGGGAGTGAAGAGGTGGTTCTGAACGATGGCTTTTTCAAAAGCAGTTTTACCAGTGGTTAGAGATGCATGGTGCGCAAAGACCACAGGCCTTTAGTTATAACAAGACCAGTAGACCCCCGATTCTCTAAAGAATCGCAAATTGAATGGGCGGGCTTATTGCCGGCTGCGTCAGCGGGCCAATCAGTGAGTCAGTAGCCAGGCAGCAACAGGTGACGCTGATCAACAGGCGACGCTGATTCGTGCTGAGAGCCGCTGGGTGGGCGGGAGGGCAGCCGTGCGTGCGAGCTATCTAATCCACAGGCTTATGCACGCCATGGACGTGGATTCAGCTGCTGCATGTGCATAGCTGTATCAGTTAAATGCACGCGCAGGAGCTGCATCCACGTCCCGCCGTGCATATATACAACTGTGGTTTAGTTATATAGATAGACACCTGGTCTGGGGGGGGGACCTGAACATACCGGGGCTCTGGCAATGGTAGGAGTTGATGGGGGTTAGGAGAAGGCACTGTAGCTTGCCCAAAGACGCCCCAGTTCCCACTGCTGGTGCCTGTGCCTACCAAGCTGAGCAACGTGCTGTGCTGAGAAAAAAGGCTTCTCACATACGGTGTGGCTCTTGCCCAGGACACTAGATGCTGACCTTGCAAGCGTGGCATACGCTCGACTTCCATTACCGGAGTGGGCTTTAACCTCAGGGGGAGAAGGGCAATAGTGTAACAAGCCAATGAACAGCCGCTCACCCAAAACCAACCTAGCTCCCACGTTACATCAAGTCCAACTAGGAGACCCCCCAGAATCCTCACTCGGCTGCTTCCGAACCCTTGAGGTGCCTATGTTCTATTGACCCCAAAGTGCCGGCCAGTAAAGGGCTGGGTGCCACCACAGAGCTTGGCAGGCTCCTCCGGCTAGCGCGAAGCATTGAGCTATTGGGAATAACCAGGGAGGGGGGGCTGGGGGCTCAGCGGTGGTGGTGCCACCACACCCAAGTTTTGCAGGAAAGGTTTGACCTGGTATAAGTGCCTAACGCCAGGAGCCAGTTCACAGCTGAGCCCAGTGAGTGAAAGGGGCACCTTCCTCTCCCCCAGGTAGCTCAGGCTTTACTCCTCCAAAGCAGTTCTCATTGGCTAGCTTAAATAGCATCCCCTCCCCCCCCCAGTATGTTGGTTTGTGGGGATCCCATTCTGAGGTGCCTAACTCTCCCTGCATTGTAGAGAGAGCCTGGGGACCTAATGCAGGGTGGTGGATTTCACTTGGCAGCATCATAGCTTTAGAACCCGGAGCTTATTCTGGCTGTGACGATATAGCTTTTAGCCAGCACAGGAGCTAATGAATGCCAGTGTAGTTCCCCAGCCCACGAAGCAGCTATGTTTATTATTAAGAAATGAAAACCAAATGCACAGTTTACCCTTTAATACAATTAATGAGAGGGAGAAAAATCCCCGTCAAATAGCCTAGCCAAAAATGAAGCTGTTAAACAAAAAGCAGCTCACCTATTAACATTGGTTCAGGCATTAAACAACCTGAAAGGTCTCATGGAAACCATGTGCATTTCACTGAAAACACCGTGAGACAGTAGAAAACATGAAATATAGGTTATAGGCCTAAAAAAAAAATAATCAAACCCTAAATTTCCTCTATATCTGTCAGTGTGAAATTCCTTGGAGGCATTATTTACAATAAGGGTGGATGGCGATTTACAAAAGCATTTACTCAACAGTAAGTAAGTCCCTGCCCCGGAGAGCTTACAGGCTTCCGTCAGGAGCACATATTAAGTGGGGAGCAGCTGGACGGAAGAGAGTTGGGAGTATCGCTTTTTTTGTTCCTTTGTTTTTAACCAGGAATGCATTGTGCAAGAGCAGCACATAGAGGGGGGGGGAAGTTACAGAACAGTATGAAAGGGGGCATGCAGCTGAGCGTGGGCCTGTGAGCACAGAGTGAGATAGCAGCCATGGGCCCAGTAGTAGGAAAAATGTGACAGTTCCCAGGAGCCCAGGCCGTACCCAGGATGCTAGTGTGTCACACGGTCTCTAGTCAGGGCGGTGCCACATTTGCTCAGCAATGACCCTTCTTGAACATTTGTGCTTACCAAGGGAGCATGGATTGGGTTGCAAAAAAAAAGCGCTCTAACCTGTTCTGCCTCCATCCTGTCAGCAGGCGTTCGTAGCCCAACCACCCCTCTCAACGCCCCCTCTCTGTATACTGAACAGCTCCCAATTTAAGAGGGGCCAAGGAGCAGGTTGTCATTTTGCCAGACCCCAAGGAGCCATGTCCTCTTTCTCACCCTTATCCTGTCCTCTCTCACCCACACCCTGAGCCTCTCTACACTGCCTTTAATCAGCTGAATGGCTTCCCTGCAGTAATTTTTCTCTTATGCCGAATTACCAGAAAGTGGACTGTAGGGTTGGGATGTTCTCCCACGACAGCTCATGTGGTAAATAAATGTGATAAAGTGCCGCAGGACTCCTTGTAGGGTTGGAGTGGTGCCATGCTGCTTTCTAGCTGTGTGCTCACTGCTGGCGTTCAGCGCATGGGTGCAGCAGGGTCAAAAAAGTGGCCAACAAGGATGCTGAGCTGAGCAATCAGTCGCCAGCACTAGTATCCATGTGGCACTGAGGTTCTGGGTTCCGCTGACCAGCGAGCACAGAAGCTGTAACATGTATAGCCTATGACCAGTTAACGCTAAAGACAGAGCAGAAGTAGAAGTAGAAGATTGCAGGCAAGCTGGGGCAGAGTTATATTAGTAAATCCCATTGTGCAAGCAGTGCCTTGGGTTTTAGTTTCCCCTCAAAATGAGAAATCACTCTTTCCTACACAGTAGGCAATAAAACCATTCAGGCCACATCTGGATAGGTCCTATCCAATGTTAGAGCCCAATCTGAGCTCTTCCTTCAGCTGCAGAATGGATATGGGGCCAGACTGAAAACAGCAGCCATGGACTACAAGCAGCAGCAGTATCCCAAGTCATATACGGCTGGTTTCCCTGCGAGAGACTCAGAGTCAGCCTACCTCAGGCATTGTGGGGCAAAGCTAAGGTAGCAGAGGTATTGTATTCACAGCCATCCACACCCCCGTAGTGGGAGCAGTCTGGTGGCTTTGGAGCTAGACATTAAGAATTGTCTCTCTCATGTTACGAGCACGTGGGTTAGCTGCTGAGCAATCTGACCACGTATAAGTGTTGAGTAGGGGAAATACATCCAAAAAGTACCAGCTGGGCGTGGCTGCATGCCCTCGGTTGGAATGTGCAGATGAGCTTTGGCCTCTCAGCTTCCTCTCTGTGGTGAACTAGGTGAGCTCTCTCTTGGGTTCCCTTGGGACAGACAGGTCATGAGTACCACAATTAGTGCTGCAGACTAGGCAGAGAGCTGTACGAACATTAGTTAGCAAATGGCTAGGGTGTCAGTATATAAATGTCATTCCAGACTACACTTAATTTGATGGCTGCTGAAAGAAGCATAAGGCACATTACCCCATCTCAGTTCTGGTCTTCTCTAAGGAGTGGATGAACTTTGCCTCCCTACTGGAGAAGGGGCCCAAGATAGGAGATGCATCCGTGATGGTCAGGTCCTCAAATACATTCTTAAGCCAAACTCTACTCAAAGGACTGCACTGGCACCATGGAAAGCCCCACACCAGAGTGGACCAGAACTACAGCTGCCCTTCGCTTTAACACGGAGGGGCAGCCTCTGCTTGGATCAAGATTGCACATGAGACCTGTAACCCCCCCAGGAGACAGCCCCTGCTTTCTAAAGATGAAGGTGGGCCAGGATTAGCTCCACAGGCCTTTTGGGTGGTGTCAAAGCCAAACGATCCCAAACTCTGAGGAGGCCAGCAGTGTACTAGAGCGTCATTTCTTCTCACAGCTCATCAGGAAAATGGAGCTTTCTTCGGAGAAGCCTGGCGGACACAGAGTTCTGGTCGTTACTGTCCCAAAGCATCAGTGGGGGTGATGGTGTTTATTCACAAAACAGAATTGTCCCAGTCCACATGAGCAGATTTCCTGACTGCTCTGTCACTCTCTTCTGGAAGAGCCAAACAGTCTCTGGAGTAAGCTTTGGCCACAGAGGACGATGGGGACTGCCGTGCAGGGCACACGAGATAAGAGATCTGAAGGGACACAATGGTTAGATCATTTTAACTACTAAAACAGCCTTGAAAGTGACAACCAGAAGAGGCAACAGAAGCCATTTGCAGACCTCATAATGGCATCTAATCTAACAAGCAATCGGTGAGGGGGCGCTTTGCCTGGGTGAGGGCAGACCCAGCAGCAAACCAGGCTATGAATTCCAACATGCTGCACAGCTACACTAAAATGCTGCGTGTTTCAGTGACTGTCCCAAGATCAGCAGCAGAGGTAGCACCAGATCTCAGGAGCTCTGACACCTGATCTCTGGGTCCACCACTAGTATTTCCAGCACTGGGGCTGGGAACAACCAAACGTTTACAGCAAAACCAGGAGGATTTTGAGAAAGAGGAATGCAGTGGAATGGATTTATTCAATAGGGAAACTCCCACCCTAAAATCTGTGCTAATAAACCCCCTCGGACTTCATGCTAACCAAGATTTCAGTATCTGTTCCAGATGGGGGCCTTCCCCGTAGTTCAGTGAGAGTAGGTGGCTGGGTTTGGAAATGAGAAAAAATGACTATGATGATTTCCCCTTCGTTCATTGTCACTGCATTTCAGTTTGTGAGCCTCTACAGACAAACAAGCAAACGACCCCGAGGGCTTCACAGCTGTCACCATGCACACACTGGCCACTGAGAGAGAACCCAGATCATTCCCCCTCCCCAAACTGTAGTAGTTATTAAGAATTATTAGCTCTTATTGCACCGACCCACTCCCACCGCACCCCTCCTCCTTCCCCTAATCTGAAGAAAAGCCTTTTTTAGGAGTATGGAAACTTACACACAGTTGAGCAGTTCCAATTTGACCTCCCCACACCCAGTCATTTGGAGCAACAGCTCAAAGACCTTTACTTCTGAGTCTTACTCCATAGCATTTATTTTTCCTCTCCTTTGGTTCCTGTTTGTCACTCTGTCCTCAAGAGAAGTCAGCTATCAAGAGTAAGGAGGACTCCCTGTGTCCAAAGGCCCTGAAGTCACTGTGGAAGTGTAACACAGGAGTTTTTCCTTGCCCTGTAATTACAGGGAGGCAACCCTCTTGTGCTTTCATTTTCTGGCACCCTTGTTTTAATGCTGACCCTTCCCCAGCAGCCTCCCCAGCAGCCTTCACTTGATCTATCAAAAATGAGCAGAATTTTCAAACATTGCCATTTGATACCTCACACACACCACTCTACTCCTAGAGGGAAACCCTCAGATAGAAAAGGCTCTGCAAGCTGTTGGAGAGGAGGACTTGGGAGGGAGATGCCTCGAGGATGCACAGGCATGTAGGTAGAGTGAACAGATGTCTCAGTTTTATAGGGGAAGTCCTGACACTTGGGCCTTTGGCTTATATAGGCACCAATTCACCCCATTTCAATTTTTCACACTTGCTCTCTGGTCATCCTCCATGTAGGGTATGTCCAAGCAAGCCTCCTAGCTGAGGTCAACAGACTCAGGTCTGCAGGGTTCACACATCCATGCTAAAAATAGCTAGGTAGATGTTGCAGCTCTGGCTCTGAATCCCAGGAAGGGGGGATGGGCTGTTTGCACAGCAAGTTTTATTGTGGTTGCGTGAGCCCCATGAGCCTGAGCCTGCCTACCTGGCTGAGTAGATGGACCTCAGGAGCTTATGATGAAAAATGAAGTTATTCACACTCAGTCGTGTGGGAGTGAACATTTCTGGCCACTGATCATTCAGCCCTCCCCTCGTCCTTGGGTCTATTTTACACAGCAGGATAGGCACCTGGTCTACATGCCGTTCCTAGGGGCCAGGGTAGCACTTGGGACTGGTGAGAGATTGATTGCTGGTGAATGGATCAACTCAGATTCAGTTTAGTACTGAATGAAAGATGTTGCCAGTGGGAGCTGTTGGTTGGCCTGTGTGTGACATGAACAAATCCACCTCTAAGGCAGTAACCGACCTCCTGGTCTGCAGTCCCCACAGAGGAACCAAGCATTAGATTTCTCAAAGAAAGAGCTCCTCTTTCTCCCCTGCTGGTGTGAGCTCCAAAGGAGGGGCTAACTGAAGAGATTGCAAGAGGACTTGTACTGCGTGCAGCACCCATTATATTGCTAGAAGGATCAGGAGCCCTGGAGAAACTTGGCATCTTTCACTATTACTAACTTCACGTTAAATCTATACCAAAAAAAAAAAAAAATCACTGCAGTTACCTGGCTGAGAGACACCTGCACTTCATGCACCATTCACATTCAACTGTGAATAGCCACAAAACCCTACAGCCTAGACCCCAGAAAACAACTGGCCATGCGCTAATGACAACCGAATAATGTGTGTGGTAATGTCACCAGTGCATAGTATACAAGCATCTATTTCGCCGTGAACAAATAGAGAACGTTACCTGCAAATATGATCTAATCAGTCAGATGCTGCTTCCAATGTCACTTCACAGAGGTCACCGCTTACATCCTTTTTCATTTTAGTTACCACTGCTGGATCTTGAGGGACAGGGTAGTGAGAACACTGCACATGTTCCCTGGCTAAGGAAAGAAGAAAATCCTTAAGTGCCTGGAATTTCAGAGCACTCAACAGTACTGGATACAAATGCTTCCTTCAGCCACGTTTTAGATATGGCTAAGGGTGTGGGTGGTATATGATCAAGGAAATCACATGGAGAACAGCTCTTAGGGCTAGGCCATCACTCACTAGGCAGGATTGTTACCTTCAGCATGTTGAAGCGATTGTCCATAACCATATTCTCATTGGCTGGTTTGGGCCTTTTAGGTGGTGACACAGATATACACCAAACCCCAATGGTGCAGAACTAGGACATTAGCGCATGCATAAAAATAACCCTACATATCCTGAGTCAAATTCAGGGGAAATGCACCAGTTATTGTAAATTACAGGCCAACAGTGCAGAAAGTGGGGTCTTAGCATAAGAAACAACACAGCTTCTTTTAAGGGTGTAGGAAGAGCAAGAAAGCAGGTTCCCCGTAGTTTTACACCCTATTAATTGGTTTTTTTCTTATAGTCAATCTGTCTCTCCTTGGCATATTACACTAAATTATGCTCACACGAACTTAACCGCATACATCTAAGTGCTATCATATAAGTGTCCTCTGTTAAGTCGACGAATGGAAGCAGAAGAAAAATGTTTTGCTTTCTTTCCTCAGAGCCTTTTTTTCTACAGGCATTTTCTAGAACAGAATTAGAGATTGTCCACTGTTAATGCTAGTTGTTAGTGGCCTCTCTGTTGCCCAGGCTGGCCTCTGTGAACTCCTCAGGGTAGACAGCATCCCTTCTCAAATGTCTGGAAAATGCCTAGCAAATTGTGGGCACCAGCGCAAACACACAACTGAAATTCATAACAGTCCAGCCCAGCCCTCTCCTCTTCTCCCTTTTGCCACTTGTTTCCACCCTGACCCTCACTTCAGCTCCTTGAAGCATAACTTTTTAAGCAAAGAAACTGTACTCAGCTCCCAAGCCAAGTTTCCACTGTAACATTGTCCTTAAGCATTTGCTGAACTCTGAGGTCCAGTGGCAAAGGGAAGAAGTAATTCCACGGACAGAGCCCTGGCCTGAAGTGTTTTTCATGCTAATGGATGTCTCCCTTCTCAGCCAGGCCATGATGTTCTGCAGCACTGAGGTGTAACTCAACCATAAACACTTGTAAGCTGGTTTGAGACTCTGTTATCAGCTTCTTGAAGTGAAGTTCTACTCTGAAAAGCAACTGTAAAATTGCACTGTCTTACTCAACAGAGTTGCTTCCTGTATGGATTTAGAGCCACATCCGCTGCCCTGACTTCAAGCTCAAAGCTGAGTTTTTCCCCTTATTAGAGTGGCAGAGCCAATGCAGCTAAGACTGTAACCTGGACTCTATTTCTTTGGGTGCAGCAACAGGATTGATCACAGGATTCCAAACACCTGTGCAACCGATTCCACATTCAGGACCTGGGCAGGTGCCACTGAGGTCATAAATTGATGATAATGGGGCTCTACAGTTGAGGTGCAATTTGCCTTATAGAAACTCTCTCACAGGGGATGAAGCCCCAGGAGAAATAGCCTAGCTTGACTTGCAGAGCCTGGCTCTACATTGATGTTGCAGGGCTGGCAGACAGAAAACAAAACCCTGGCTCATTCCTTGTAAACAATCACATTTGAAATTAGCTGCAGAAGTATCGGTCCGAAGCAAAACCAAGTTACAAATGCCCCAAGTGGTCAGGATCCTACATTCAGCTGAAACATGTAGGCCAGCAGCTCTTACTTTAAACAGGAGGTGGCTACTGACGGAGCAGACTCGGGCAGGGGTGGTTCTGGACTCTGAAGCTCACTTTCCCTGTGACCTCACAAAGCCTAAAGTCCATGACTCATAGGACACACTGTGAGGCTCATCTATTTTTCTTGGACCTGATTTACAAAGGTATTTAGATACCTAGAGATGAAGACAGGCTTCTAGGTAGATTTTCAAAAGTGCCCAAGAGAGTTAGGTGCTAACTGCTCTCTCGTAGTTAACTACTATTGACTTTTGACGGGACATGTTCTTGTAAATCCCCCTGGTGCCTCTGCATTTTCAGGTGCCTCAATAGCTGTGTAAGTCTGGGCCTTCGGCTATTCTGCGGCAAAGAAGGGGATGGTGCAAATAGGGTTTGGCGGTGCAGGGCTTGGGGACAAGCCTCATTTTGGTAGGTGGCAAAGTCTTTTTCTACGGTAAATTCTCCATTGTATTTTTGATCATTGTATAGCAGTGAGAGCCCTATAAAAGCCTTCTTTCTATTCTTCAGTACATAAAAATGGGTCTGAACCAAACCTCCCCAGATCTAAAAATCCCTCAATTTTGCAGAATTTCTCCTTTGAACCCAGATGGCCCAGCTGCTCCAAACCAATACCCCGGATCCGTATATCTGCCAACCTTTAGAAAAATCCTGGTATGAATCCTATACCCTGGAACATTGGCTGTTACCATTGATAATAAAGATCACTGGATTTTCTGGACTTCCCTATCCAATCTACTAACAGAAGAGTTTCCAAATTTACCAAATTTCCTATGTGGTATCAGCAGCCCCTGAATGTGTCTCTCACTGAAGGAACTGTACTTACCACGACACCAGACATATTTTAAAAGCAAGATGATGGCCACAAGGAAGATGCAGATGAGAACCAAACAGGCAATGATGACTCCATGAGATGGCGGTGTCAGAAGAGGAAGACACTCATTTTGTTTCCCTGAGGGGAAAGAATTGGAAAATGTAACTGAAGGGCCCTTCATCATAGTGGCACTTTCACACAAGTGTGGCTGTGAGGATTCTGTTCTCCTGGCCAAATTCTAACACAAGTAATTTCCATTCTGCCACCAATATGCTTATTTGTAATATATTATTCAGCCACTAGATGCCTCTGAACTGTATGGTGTTCTAGGCAGGGTATGCTCCCTGATAAACAAAAGAGACAAAGCTGGAATTCAAGGTGTGAGGAAGCCTCTCATTCCCCAAGAGTATTTTTGTGGTTTTAAGGTTTTTATGAGATCTATGTTTAAGTTTTAAATGCTAGTTTTCCTTTCAGAACTGGGCAGAAGCTGGGTTGTGTTTTACACGAGTTCTGCAAGGCTGGGAACATCTGAAAGCAGATAAGAAAATTTAACGTAAAAAGGTGCACTCAGAGGTAATATATAGTCACAACTAAGTATCTGATTAACAGAGCAGGCATTGCCTGCCCCAAGGAGTCTCCGTTGATCTTGGGGGTTTATGTGAGGAAGTAACAAAGCTGTTTTGGATCAGTACTTGTGAGTCTGCATTAAGAGGAATTTCCAGCCTTGGAGGCACTACTCAGGTTCTCTTGCAGCTTCAGGCACATTAACACCTAAAGCAGGGCTGAATGCATACTTCCGAGTTAATACATAAAAGAGACGTTGGATCAAATATGCCTTTTGCATTCATATCATTCTCTGTGGAGGGGGGAAGAGAGTGAGACTCTGGAATTTTATCTCAGTGGATTCAGGTGCTCATCAGATGGCGGAAGCCCTGTCACTGAGAACATGTAAAAGACTAGACATGCACTACCACTTGTACAGTAGGGAACTAACCCCCACTGGCAGGAAGCTGGACTAGATGTATGCATCCCCTAACGGGGTGTTACCATCTTAAACTTCTTTGATTGCGAGATTTGGCTAAATTAAGCAGTGTTCAGTTTCCAGGACATTAGCGTTATTCTCCCTCCAGTCTTGTCAGCTGCACATATACATTCTACTAGCCCTGAGTTAGGACTCCCAAGCATTTATTGCTTTATCAACCGTTCCCAACAAACTAAAAGTGGCTGCCCACCTTAAACATCAAAAGGTGGGTTATTCTGTCGTCACCATTGCTTCCTCCCTGCACCTTCAAAGAATTAGTCATTACCTCAAGCTATTTTTTAAATTATGGTTATTTTGCTGGGATTTTTTCCCTTCTCTTCTTTGGCACGCAGGATCCTATTGAACACTTTTCTTCACTCCTGTCTCCTTCATGGAGTTTAGACATTACATCCAGTTATTAGCAATATTCTCTAAGGGGCAGGTGTTAAGATCCTTGCTCAGTGCCAGATTTAGGCACAAGCCAAATAAGACCTGGTTTAGGGCTTCACATTATGAGTGGCCTCTAAATATGTCAGTGATAACTAAGATGATGTATTGTACTTGAAATTGCTTTGCAACTATATGCAACTATAACAATTTATCATATATTTTTCATTCCCCTTTCTGTTATAAGGTAATACATTTTTTTCCTCCTTATTTTTTATGGTATGGGGCCTCTGAATCTTGACATAACTTAGGGCCTGCATGTCTTAATCTGCCCTGTTTTTACTCAAGCTGAAAGGCACCCTCACCACAAGTCCTACTGATTTCAACAGAACTATTAATGAGTCTGGCACTATTCACCATGGGTAAGAGTGGGGGTCTCTCCTTAGCTTCCCTTGGAGATGGCCAGATCCATACAATCAGAACATTGGACATAGAAACACATTGGAAATGTTGTCAAATTCCAAAGGGGTAGCCGTGTTAGTCTATTGTACAAAGACAACAGAGTCCTGTGGCACTTTTAAAGACTAACAGATTTAAAAGTGCCACAGGACTCTGTTGTCTTTCTACAACCTATGTCATACCCTCCCCTACATTTAATTTCCTTCCATTCTGTAACTTTCCCATCTTCAAAGCGTCTGACAAAGTGGGATTTTCTCCCATGAAAGCTCATGCGATTAATAAATCTGTTAGTCTTTAAAAGTGCCACAGGACTCTGTTGTCTTGGAAATGTTGTTTTTAATAAACAATATTTAAAAAAAAATCTCTGCTTTTAGCACCGCCTTGCTAGCTCCTTTGAACTGTGAAGCATTTAGACTAGCGTCTACCCCACTCATGCCTAGGGACCCTTCCTATTACACTCATGCCTAGGGACTGTTCCCCAGCTTGAAATCAGGGCTCCATCATGCTGGGCCCTGTGCAGAGAACTCACAATCGTATACTGTTTTTCATCACCCTTTCAGTTTTCACTTATCCCTTTCCATCACAAGCCCATTTATTGAATGATTCCCTATTTTGTAGTGCACTGTCTACTATCATGGTACATTACTACTACATGTCTGCGATATGCACACAGTAAGTTCCATGCATTCAGTACACACTGCATATGATTGGCAGAAACTTACTCAGAGTGTAGTTAGAGGACACTTCAAAGTTGTCATACTCAATGATACAGGTGAGGGTACTGTCGTCAGTCACATTGAGCTGTAGTGTGGCAGTGACGTTGTAGGGGCTGGTTTTTGATATCTCAGTGCTCCATTCCACAGACTCATTATTGAGGACTCCGGAGACACGGGGCAAAGGATAGCCACCATGAGACAAGCAGGTCACCATCACCTCACTGGACCCACAAGGGGATTGGATGTCGGCTGATATGAGTGGCTTGCTGTAGTCAACTGGTGCAAAGGGAATGAGAGAGATTTAATTTGCTATTCTGTCAGCAGAGGCTTAAAATGACTATCTACGTGAACCCCTGTAATCATTAAAGAGCCATGCCACTTTGTACTCTAGTGAGTTTCTCCAAATTCCTGCTGCTGTTTCAATTGGATATCCTGGTATTCATCTTCATTTCCTGTCCTAAATTGTTGCACATTGTTTTCCCACGGTGGCTCTCTCTCTCCCACCCTCCCTCTATATATACAGTCGTCTGTCAGTCTCTTTAGCAGCCTTCTCAATGGAAGGTGCTATTGAAATATAAGGTTTGTGTTTATTAAAAGTCTAATGCACAAATGCATAGAAAAGAGAACACCCTGTGTGTGTGAAGGGCAATGGAGGGCAAATGCCCTTGTTTTTCCCTGCATCAATGGCTCCTTCTCAGCGCTTTGAAGGAAGTTGAGTTTTTAAGGAACATTCACTTTCCTCTGAGACATCCAGCAAGGGAGCCAATTAATTAATTATCTATATTACACTCATGCCTAGGGACTGTTCCCCAGCTTGAAATCAGGGCTCCATCATGCTGGGCCCTGTGCAGAGAGCTCACAATCTAAGTAGATAAGAGACAAAGGAAGGGAGAGGAAACTGAGAGACAGAGGGATGAAATCACTTGTCCAAGGCCAACACAGTGGATCAGTGGCAGAAAGAGAAAGATCCCAGGCCTCCTGAGTTCTAGTCAGCACTCAATCCACACTGCCTGGGTTAGCACATATGATAGTTTTTAAACAGTTGCTTTTAAACCAGAAATCACTAACTCCTTTCACAAAGGAGCACCGAACAGTCACCACAAGGTAACAACTTTCAGCCAATACCTTTAGTCCAAAGGACTGGTGCCTCCCACTACTGTTATATGGGCCCATTAGAACATGGGAGTGGGAGATGGTAGCCCAGATGAGCACAGAGCAGGTTTAAATGGGAAACATGACCCGCTGCTCAGTTGGTTTGTCAGCCCTAAGAATGTTCCTCTCCATTCCCAAAAAGGCGGGGGGGGAGTGTTCTGGGAATACAACGGGAGTAACCAGACAGGCCTCTCTTTTCACCTCAGGTCTCACTCACTAAAAGGGAGACATTTCCTTCCAGGAGCCTGCACATGAAGGGATGCTATATATATATATCTATGTTACTGCACCCCCAGGCAGCAGTCCAGTCCAAGGGTTTTTGGTGCCCTAGGTGAACTCCCCCACATATTATAAGAGATAACATATGTAAAAAATTCTCTTCCATCTAATTCGGCACCCTTGGTGACCACCTAGTTCACCTCTATGGTTGGGCCGGCCCTGCCAGGCAGTATAAGGCAGGGTGAGGACCTGGAGAAACCTAAGGAGAGACACGTTCAAGATGTGGGAGATTCCAGTGCTTATTGATTGGCCTAGATGAGGCTTCCCTGTGAGATCTCTGGCACTTTCTGCTGTCATACCGGTGGAAAAGAAATCAGTGTTTTTGCTTTTAGCTGAAACCAGCTATCACAGAGACAGCCGTGCAAATGGAAAATGATGATGCGAACAGGATTTTTTCTAACGGCCACGAAAGGTTCAGATTCATTTTGAGCAACAAGACTCCTGTTTCTCCACTAACCCATTTCTCTTGGGTGCTGCTTAAAGAGGTCTGAAAATGTGTGCTGAGGCTGGGGGAGGGCGGGGGGTGCGAGGAATATCTATTATTTTCTCAGAAATGAAAGTGGCATTGTCACCATTTGCCTGTCCCTCCACCCCCCCCATCAATTCTGCTCCTCTTCCCACAGCTCCTTCCCAGTTTCATGTCTACTCCTCCTGCAGTTCCTGGGGGCTCTTCACCTCCCTTTCCCAGGTCTAGGGCAGCTATGATGGCGTCTCCGCTCCCCATGCCAATGCTACAGGGAAAGGGAGGTCAGCAGCACCATGTGTCCCCATTGCTCACAGGATGGGGTGAGGGGTGGAGGAGCAGGGCCACCTCCTTTTGGAAGAATAGGTACCTGGCTGAAGGAGGAAGAGCTCAGCCCACTGGCAGCAACAGTTCTGATTGGCTGCTTACTCCCCTAACAGGGCTGACATACGCATCCCCTCAACGGCATGGATCAAACTGTAGAAATTTTATTGACTGGGTCTGGAACCATGTTCAAGCCAGGTGCCCTTTAAGCTGGTTTAACCCTTAGATCATGGAGGTGTCTCATCTCCAGCGTGCTAGCCCAGCTCCTAGAATGTTGTGGGCTTCCCCAAGTATGATAGGGCAAAATCAGGAAGGGTCAATGGCTGCTGAGAGGTGGGACCAAGCCAGAAAGCAATGGTCTCACCACACCCTGCCTTCCCTTGCAGCAAACACTTCCTCCTGCCAAATGCGAGAGACCCAACTTCTCTGTGCCTCACGCTGGAAGGCAGCAGGGGGCCGAATGCTCAGAGCACAGACCAGTGATGGCACTTTCTAGAGTGGATCCCAGAATAAGTTCCACACCAAAGAAACAACTAGCAGGAAAGGGACAGGCAGGGAGGGATGGGGAGACCCTCTTTCAGTGCTTGGAGTAGTGTGAACAGACAAGTAGGAGACCAGAGGTGGCCTTTGGCTATTGGGGGCCACAGGGAAAAGCCCATTGAGGGCCCTGCATAGGCCTGTGGGAGCCCTCTATAGGCCCCATCTTCTCCTCCACCCTCCTGCCACTGGCCCTGGCCCCAGGTCAGCTCCTCCTCCTGCTGCCAATCAAGGCAGACAGCTTTTGGGGTAGGCAAAGCAGGCGATGGGGCCCCTTACTGCTTGGGTACAGCAGGTAATGAACAGGTAATGCTAGTGGAATTAGAATCCTAATGGTGAGTCTCCCCAGGATAATATTCCTCTACTTGTCTGTCTTAACTACTGGGTCTTAGTACAGTAATTAAGGGTTTCCGATGATTTGCAGTACACCACTTACCTACAACATCTAAAAGCACGATTTTTTCACAGAGGACGTGATATCCTGCTGTAGATCCCTTCTGTTGAACTATGCATTTATATTGGTCCTTGTCTGATAATTTCACTGGGAAGAGTGACATTGTGAGGTTATTTTGGTCCATTTTGGTCCGGTTCACATACTTCTCACTGCGCTTGAGCAAGTCCCCACTCGAGTAAGCAAGCACTACGTCTTGGTCTGTTTGCCAGTAGACGCGATAATCATGCAGGGACTTTGTGCTGGGTATTTCATGGCAGCAGGGCAGGAAGACACTCTCCCCCACTTTGGCTTTGATCCTTATTTCATCTGCAGAGACTGCAGAGAAACCAAAAAGAAACAAGAATAACATATGTCACGAGACAATCAAATATCCGTCAAGCCCCTTCTGTCTGCAACTCCATCACCCTAGATCACAACTGTGTCTAGTCCCACTGAAACACACCATCCTTCCATTGTTCGTTTTACATGGAAAACTCCTCCAGCAAGGAACCTATCTTGATGTGGTTTTGTGATGCTCCAATCCCACATATGGATCTACTATGCAATAAAGAATAGTCTGTAAACATGTGGATTAGTGAACAGGAATAGAGAAGTGGCATCTGCATGGTAAGTAGAATTGGTCACAATGTTCAAAATTCAGAGTAATTGTCCCTGTTGGCATTGGAGGGGTGATGTGTGTTGTCAAAGTTGTTAGGGACCAAAATATCTCATCTACCTTCTCTTTTTAGAGCTGTTTGCAGAATCCCTGTCATTTTCCCCATGTGTTTCCCCAACCTCAAGTAAATGGAACAATGCATCTTTTTTTGTAAAGTTGGGGGTGTACAACTCAACACTCCAGCAATCTGAAGTAGCCCTGCCACAACCCAGCATCACAGCAGAATATTCTCAAGCAGCTCTGCCATCGCAAACCAAGGCGCCCAGCCTATATATCATTCATAAGCAGCCTTCCAACCAACCTGGGTACAAATTAGCTGCTCCCTTCTCACGAGCAATCCTAGGATAACCAAGTAAGGTCACAGCTTGGTGCTCATGAGCATCCCTGTGATAAAAAGTAATTGCCCTCATGAAGGGGGAAAAAAAGAAAGAACAAAAATAGTTGTATGGAAATAACCCAGGCCTCTCCTGCAGTGCTTTCCCTGCTTTGCAACATCCCCCTTTTCACTCCTGCAATGCAGCAGCTCTGCTCCCCCTACCTCCAGCTGTTGGATAGCTCACACAGTGGAGGTAGGACATTAGAAGCAGAGGCAAGTTGGAAGGCTTGAGAGGATCCTTGACAGCAGAGCAGAGCTTAGCTAGGGACTGATTGGCCCAGAGTGATGACACAGCAATGTCTGGAAAGAAGACGGTCTTGTGGTTAAAGCAAAGAAACTCGATTTGGGCCTCTGCCATGAGTCGCTGAGTAGTTTCAGGCAAGTCACAACCTCTCTGTGCCCTAGTTTCCCAAATGGGGGTAATGATACTACCCTACCCTAAAGGGTCTCCTAAGGCTTAACTCATTGCTTGTACAGTTCACAGAGAACCTCTCCAGAAGGTGCTAGAGATGGACAAAAATCTTAGTCTGTCCTGGTGCTCCCTGATTTGGGGGAGACCTGCCTACCATGAATCTGAGTTTGCAATTCAGAGGAGAAACCAAAGCAAAAGTGTGAGATTTCATCCAGCCTGAAATGCACAGGAAATGTATTACTAGTGCACATGCCCTTGACCTCCCACATGCCTTATGGCAAATCAGTAGGACACATATAGGCTGGCAAATAGAAAACTGTGGTTTCCATTTAACTGGGGAGCTCTTCTTCGACTCAGGCACTTCATTGCCCCCTCACTAGTGACAGACCCAGATGAGGTATGACACAGCCCACTGTAAGCTTCGTGTCTTGTTGCTCCTCTTTGTATCCGTCTCTCCCTGGATGTCTTCTTCCTGCTTGTGGGTCCTTTCCAGTTCAGTTACTAGAATGGCTAGACTTCTGATAACTACAACTGAAACTTTGGGATTCTGCAATGGTAACACCACCCAGTGGAACTATTTTCTTTGAACTGATTATAGAGACGAGTGGGCGTAGCTTTAAATGTCAGTGACACAAAGCATCATGAGTTGCATGAGGTTCTCCACATTTTGCCACCAAGAGTCTCCTCTGCAACCAAAAGGAGAACAAAAACCTCCTGGGCAGTACATATGAAGAGGCTGGAAACTCCTGCTGATGTCACACCCGCCCTTAAAAGATACTGCACCCATGAAACTGCACTTTAAGCCTGCAGCAACTACCGTCCAGGGAGTGTCATGCAGCTCCACAAAAGTCCCCAGTTCTTATGAGTTTATGTTAAAAATGAACTGCAAAGTAAAAATGAAAACCGAATCCAGTCCAGATTTATGGACTGAATGTTCCCCATAACCAGAAGTTGTGTGTAGGAGATATCCACTATGGAAACAAGATTTAATGCATCATCTAGATAAAAATTCCTTCCTCTTCCCAATCCAACAATGAAATCCCTCTTGGTTCTTGCTGTCTATCCGAGTGGATACTTCATTGTGACCTCATGGATGAAGGAAGCAGGGTTGGGGCAGGAATTTTAGTTCTTTCATTCCTTCCGCAGGAAAGAAAAGGTTGCAGGATTTTCTTTATTTGCTTCCTACAGTGGACACAGGAACTCCCCTCTATTTACTTGGTTATTCCCACTCTTCTACCAACTTGATCAGGGACACTGCCCTGGTATGTGAAGAGCGCTTCTCCTGATTAGCACTGCACTCCTTCTGCCTGAGCCATGCAGGGATCTAATCACAGCAGTGAGGAAGAATCCGCAATAAGCTGGAAGAATTCAATTTCATACATAGACCATTTCAGTGGATAATATCTATGGTTATTTTAAAGCATTTTTAAGACTTTTTTTTTCAATTTAAAATTTCACAGTTGGGTGAAATTACGGATTTTAAGCATTTATTTTTCTCTCTTTATATTCTAGCACTTGCAGAAAGTCATGTGGAGAGGGGTCGGTCAGGCAATTATTTAAGGACAGCAGACACAGAGGTTCAGAAAATGTAAGCTTTATAACCTTTAAAACAAACTGCCAACAGCACATATCAAAATATACAGTACACATTATCATTAAATCAACACGTCACACCTGTTTTTACTTTTCATTTAGTAGTCCATTTGTAACGAGCCTAACTCAAAATGCTAAGTCACTGGTGTTCTCAAGTAGCATTTTTCTTACTTTGCCTAGCTGTAAATTTCAATTACCAATGGGAATATTATTTTACTGGTTTGCAAGCTATGGTGAAATGGACGTTTACTGACTTATACAGACAAAAATCTAATCATTCCAAGCCTAGTTTTCAGGGATCACAGTGCGCTAGCTAAAGATGTCTCAGTGAACCATCACTTTTTCCTGGGGGTTGAATCTTGACCATAATTTCAGTTTGCATTATGCAATTGCTGGTTGCTACTCCACTGTTAAGTTGCATTTTGGTTTGAACTTTAAGCAGGAATTCCACTTCTCCATTTCCTAGGAAAGCTATGGCTCATTCTCCCCAAAATTATAGTATTTATTCTAAGTACAAAGTGATTTTTCCAAGAATTTACAAATAAATAATTAGTTTATGAATTAAAATGAATTAAGTGGGTCCATAAAGAAATTCACTCCTGCTTTAGTCTTTTCTTTGTCCCAAATGAACTTGAACTGATTTTTTAAAGTTTTTCATATATTTCAAATGAATTGAAATATTGGGCAGACGTTATATTTCAGAAAATATAGTTGTATTTAAGGTGAATTATTGTTGCATCTAGTTGTTATGAGGATATTTGATACAGAGGGGCTCCTCTTAACAGCTCGGGTAACCTTTAAAGCTAATTCAATGAATCATCCCCCTTCTGCAGCTAATTTGCATGCAACAATTCTATTGATTGTGATGCCTCAGTGGCATGTGGAAAATAGGGCTCATGTGTTGAGAGGGGACACTGATAGCTTATTTGGCCCAACTGATAATGACTCTTAAAAATTATGTAGCTGAATATTAGGTGACTGCATATTAGCTTGGGCATGAGTGCTTCGCTGGATTCCTAAGGCACTTCTATTTTTGTTCCAGCATGCACAGAGGCAGCATTGGGAATTGAAGCAGGAGTATAGAGATCCTGGACACAGCAAAGGGCTTTACCTGAACCCTTTCAGCAATCAGTCCTCTAAACCAATAATTCAATTACAAATCAAGGGCCAAGTTGACCACTCCCCTTTGACTGCTTTATGCAGTTGCTGGGACAATGCAAAATAGCCATAAAGTAGCCGTAAAAACGAGGTCTTATTAAGTCAACTTAATTTTTCCTTAAGTTGACTTAAGGAGCAGTTTCAGTCGACTTAAGAAACTCAAGTGTAGATGCAGAGTAAATTAAGTCGAGTTAAGCCTGCTTAAATCGACTTAATTTACTAGTGTAGATGCACCCACTGGGTGTGTCTACACTTACAAATTAAGTCGACTTAAACTTGCTTAAGTCGAATTAATTTAATCTGTGTCTACACTACAATTAAGTTGACTTAAGCTGCTGCTTAAATCGATGTAAGGAAATTTAAAGTTGACGTTATAAAACCTTGTTTAAAGTTGACTTTACTGGCTAAGTCGACTTTATTAAATCGACTTAGCCAGTGTAGATGCAGATTAGCCCTAAGTCAACTTTAAGTCGACTTAAAGGGCTCCAGGGCTCTCCCACTGCCCTCCCTGCCAGGGTGGCTGGCACAGGCAGAGCCTGGCGTGCCCCCCCACAGGGCAGGACACAGCCCCGCCCACCCTACTCCTATGCCCTGCCAGTGTCCCTGTCCTGCTCAGCCCCCATTGTACCCAGGTACAATGGGGCAAATGCTGAGCCCCCTGGCACTTGGCAAGGGGTGCCCCCCCTGCCACCGTGGACCAGTCCCAGGTCCACCTAGCCCCTACAAGTCGACTTAGCCATCCAGTGTGGACGCTCTAAGTCGATTTGGCAAGGTCCCCTTTAAGTCGACTTAATTTTTGAGTGTGGACACGCTAAGTCGACTTTAAAAAGTCAACTTAAAGTTGACTTAGCAAAGTTGACTTATTTGGCCAAGTGTAGACATAGCCTTAATGACCAGGTACTCCCTGGTGGGCCAAGACCTCTTCTCACCACAGATGTGGTGGGGAAAAGGAAGAAAGAGATAGAGTAGTTCTTTAAAACATGGATTTATATTTATTTCACCAGTAGTTGCAGTCAGTCCCATTTCCATATAGTTTTTCATTGTGTGTCAACTGGGCCCAAATCACCCTTAATTCTATTCTGTACTGATGCTATGGGGAGGGAGAAGATATGAAAGAAATCGAATTTGTTTTTAAAACCCAGTTTCCCATACCCTGAGACCATACATGCAGATGCATAGATTCTAAGGCTAGAAGATACTATTGTGATCATCTGGTCTGACCCTTTGTACAATGCAGGCCACAGAACTTCCCTGATTTGAGGTTTTCCTAGAAGATCTGCTTTAGTTCAAATGGGAATTAAATCTTGAGTTAAAAAATTGCCAAAGGTGGAGAATCCACCATGACTCTTGGTAAGTTGTTTCAATGTTTTTAGCCTGAATTTTTCTACTTCAAGCCACTGGATCTTGTTATAACTTTTCTCTATTAGAAGTGTCCTTTATTATCAGAGTTCTGTCCCCCATATGGATGTTTACAGACTGTGATCAAGTCACCCTCAACCTTCTCTTTGGTAAGGTAAACAGATTGAATGTCTCTGTAAGACGTGCTTTCCAATCTTTTAATCATTCTCGTGGCTCTTCTCCAAATCCACTCCTATTTATTAACATCCTTCCTGAATTGTGGCCCCCAGAACTGGATCCAGTATTTCAGCAGCAGTCTCACTAATAATAAATATAGAGGTAAAATAACTTCTCTACTCCTTCTCAGTATTTCCCTGCTTATACATCCAAGGATTACATTAGCTTTTGGGCCACAGCATTGCACTGGAAGCACATGTTCAACTGATTATCCACCATGACCCCGAAGTCCTTCTCAAAGTCAATGCCTCCCAAAATTGAGTGTCTTCATTATTTACCCCTCCCACAATCTTTGTGTCATTTAAGGATTTTATCAATGATGTTTTATGTTTTCCTCATGGTCACGGATAAAAATGATAAATAGTACAGGGACAAGAACAGATTCCTGGAGGCCTCAGTAAAAATTCACCCACTTGATGAGGATTTCCCCACTTGCAGATACTTATTGAGATCTATCAGTTAGCCAGTTTTAATCCATTTAAAGTGTGGCAATGTTGATTTTGTTTCATTCTACTGTCTCACTCAAAATGCCATCTGGTACCAAGTCAAATGCCTTACAGACATCTAAGTATATTACATCAGCACTATTTATCTTCATCAATCAAACTTGTAGTCTCATTAAAAAATTATCAAGTTAGTTTGACAAGATCTATTTTTCATAAACCTATGCTGATTTGCATTAATTACATTATCCTCCTTTAATTCCTTATTAATCAGGTCCCATAACAGACTTTACCATTATTTTGCCCAGGTTTGATGTCAGGCTGACAGTACTATGATTATACACATGATTAGCTTTCTTTCAATACTCTAGAGTTTCACCATAGTTCCAAGATTTACTGGCAATCAAAAAGTAACAATCTAGATTGCTCCTCTTTCAGCTCCTTTAAAAATCTTGAATGCAAGTATTTGGACCTTCTGATGTTAAAATATCTAACTTTAGTAGCTCATGTTTAACATCTTCAGAGATGCTAGTGGAATGGAAAGTATTTAATCATTACCACCACCACTATATCATCTAGCTTTTCCCCAAACACAGAACAAAAATATCATTGAATACATCTGCCTTTTCTGAATGGCAACTGATAATTCTACCATTTCCATCTAGTAATGGACTGGATCATTGTTAAGATTCTTTTTGTCCCTAAAATACTGGAAAATCTTCTTAGTACCTAAATCATAATCTTATGGCTGTTTCATGTCCTCTCTCTATAAGGCAGAGATAAGGGGGTTGGAAACTGTAAACTGTGCATTTATTTCCTGATGTTATATTTCTTTTAAGCATAACTTTAACCCTCAACTGCCTGGATTTATAATGGTTAGAAGACAATTCCAATGTCTCTACGATTTCTTTTATCCTTAACTCTCAATCTTAATACCATTTTAACATTTATTTTTGTTTTAAAAGAGTTCTCTAGCCCTTATGATTGTGAAGAAAGCCTTGAAAACACGAACTAACTGTAAGCAACGCACAGACGAGTCTGCAAGCAGCATGACATCGTTGACCTGGGAGGCTCGTATTACCCCTGTTCATCTCACTAGCATGTTGGCGCTGAAGCCTAATGACGGTAATTTCAATATGAACCTTGTTGTCTATGTTACTGATTATCAAAGCATGTCCATCATCACAACTTCCCTCCTACCCAGTTTAACCTGCGCCGGTCCCTGGCAGTTCAAGGCAGAGCACGTGGAGTGCCAACCAGCATGTTGTCCATTCTTGTAATTCTTATTCACCAAAAACTGCACCCCTATCTTCCCTGCTTTGCCCAAACTTGTTTGTGTCACTAACATGAGCAGTCACAGCCCAAAGACTTGCAGTGAGGGAACAGATACACTGAGTAACAATTCTTACTGAGTTACTCATTGGACAATAACCTTACTCTAAAGAAAAACAATTCATCATTAGAACTTCCCTGACCTTTAATTAGCGACTCCTAAGATGGGGCAGGGAATCTTTTATGACAGTGTAGTGAGGGATGGTCTCATTTTTGCAGCACCTCTAACTAAACAGTCCCAGCCCCCATATCAACACTATTTTGGGACACAACAATATTGCCTGTTGAATACTGAACCCTGAACACCACTTCTTCGTGCAAGCCACCAACAGGGATAATTCAAGTCCTGTTTTAGATCACACCTCATGGTGGCAAGCCTGTCTAATAGGGTGCGTCTACACTTACAAATTAAGTCGACTTAATTTACTCTGCGTCTACACTACACTTTCCTTAAGTCGACTTAAGCAGCTGCTTCAGTCGACTTAAGGAAAAATTAAGTCGACTTTATAAAACCTAGTTTTAAGTCGACTTTAGAAAGTCGACTTAGCCAGTGTGGATGTGGAGTAGCCCTAAGTCGGCTTTAAGTCGACTTAGGGGGCTCCAGGGCTTCCCCACTGCCCTCCCTGCGAGGGTGGCGGCCACAGCCACAGCCTGGCGTGTTCCCCCAAAGGGCAGGGCAGAGCCCTGCCCACCCTGCCAGGGTCCCTGTCCCCCTTTGCCCCATTGTACCAAGGTACAATGGGGCAAAGGCTGAGCCCCCTGGCACTTGGCAAGGGGTGCCCCCCTGCCACTGTGAACCTGTCCCAGGTCCACCTAGCCCCTACAAGTCGACCTAGGCATCAGTGTGGACACTCTAGGTCAATTTTGTAAGGTCACCTTTAAGTCAACTTAAAATTTGAGTGTGGACATGCTCAGTCGACTTAAATTAACAAGTGCAGACATAGCCATGGATACTACGAGTGACACTAGCCAACATAGCATGTCCAAACAAGGAGTTGTGGGGAGACAAAACCATGAGAGCTTCCACTTTCTTGGATGCTGGGACCCGAGTGAAGACATTTAGAGTGGATGAATGGTTTTCTGAAGATCTATTTGCCTTGACTTTTATAGCGCACTCCCTCTACCCCCCTTTGGATTATTCTGAGACTAATGGTGTATGTGTGGGGTGGTGGGGGGCAGTTGGTTTTACTTCATGCATACCAGCAGAACTGATGGTTGGGTATAGGATGGAAGGGGAAGTGTTCTGGTGTTGGGGAGTGAGAGACCCACTGAAATGATCTTCCAGGACCAGGAATAGGCAAACCAGGTTAGGATAAGAAAGGAGCCGCCAATGTGATGTGGCCGTGAAAAAAGCTAATGCGGTTCTAGGCTGTATCAGGAGAGGTATTTCAAGTAGAGACAGGGAGGTGTTAGTGCCGCTGTACAAGGCACTGGTGAGACCCTATCTGGAATATTGCGTGCAGTTCTGGTCCCCCATGTTTAAAAAGGATGAATTCAAATTGGAACAGGTGCAGAGAAGGGCTACAAGGATGGTCTGTGTAGTGGAAAACCTGCCCTGTGAGTGGAGACTCAAGAAGCTTGGCTTGTTTAGCCTAACCAAAAGAAGGTCATGGGGGGATATGATTGCTCTCTATAAATACATCAGAGGGATTAACATCAGGGAGGGAGAGGAATTATTTGAGTACAGCACCAATGTGGACACCAGAACAAATGGTTATAAACTGTCCATCAAGAAATTTAGGCTTGAAATTAGATGCAGGTTTCTAACCATTAGAGGTGTAAAGTTCTGGAATAACTTTCCAATGGGAGTTGTGGGGGCAAAAACCATAACTGCTTTCAAATCTGAGCTTGATAAATTTATGGAGGGGATGGTATGATTAGCCTATTTTGGAAATTGACTGATATTTGGCTACGTGTGGTGGATTTACAAGTGGCCTAAGAGGGGAGAATACGTGGGGTGGGTTCTGAGTTATTACAGAGAATTGTTTCTTGGATAACTGGCTGTTGAGACTTGCCCACATGCTCAGGCTTCAACTGATTGCCATATTTGGGGTCGGGAAGGAATTTTCCCCCAGGGCAGATTGGCCTGGGCTCTGGGGGGTTTTCGCCTTCCTTTGTAGCACAGGACATGGTTCACCTACCGGTGAATTCTCTGTATCTTACAGTCCTTAAACCATGATTTAAGGAGGTAAATAACTCAGTCATAGGTTGGTGGCCTATTGCGGGAGTGGGTGGGTGAGGTCTTGAGGCCTGCATTTTGCAGGAGGTCAGACTAGATGACAGTACTGGTCCCTTCTGACCTTAAAGTCTATGAGGACTGAGTTGAACATTTACTCAGAATTCAAATCCAAACCCAGATATTTTCTGAGGATTGAAATATGGTGGTTCCCTTAAAATAAAAACACCCCCCCCCAGACATTTTCTTAGCATTCCTGCACCTTGGGGCAGGGCCAGAAATAGAAGTTTGGCAAAGCCATTCTAGGGGGTTTGTAGAGCACAGAGATTCAGATGAATTTGTTAAAGTTTTTCAAGATTCCTCTATCCCTGGTTAGAACCCAATCCTAACTAGAATACTTTGCACTTCTATAGCGCCTTCCAAATGAGGAGGCTCTCAAAGCACATTTGTAATTCTTTGCAACACTCCTGCTGGAGTATTATACCCTCTTTATAACTCAAGACACTGAAGCACAAAGGTTAAGGCCCAAATTTTCAAAAGTGTCTACTAATTTTGGATGCTTCACATTTTCAGATATCGATTGCACTCCTGATATGAATAGAGGCTGTAAGCGCCCAGCCCCTACGAAAATCAAGCACTACATGTCTCAGACTGAACACCCAAAATTAATGACTGCTTTTGGTTTAAGCGATTTCCCTAAAAAACCACTAAGTAGTGACGGAGTAGGGAAAAGAAGCCCAAGTCCTTATTCCTAGCCCTCTCCTCTAACAGGCACTTATTCACTATGGCACTGAGGTGGGAATCTTGCCAGTAATCTAAAATTTGAGGGACTAGTTTGAGGCAATATTTTATATTCAATCTAACTGACTAAGTGATAAATAAAAGAGAACACAGTAGCATTCTACAAGTAACTGAAAGGTAGAAAGACCAAGGATGAAAGGAAACTGTAGAACGGGCAATCCCAATGAAATAAAGCTAAGAATAATGGGAAGAAACAGAGCAGAAGAACATCTAGGCTGAATCACAAGCATCTTCTTACAGTGAGATCTCTTTAGCCTGAAATAGTTTCCTGAAGGAAGTGATGAAAGCCTCATCTCTTAGAACATTTAAAACTAGACAGGAGAGCCCACATTTCAAAGAGAACTAGCCTGCTGTGACAGAGTTTGACTAGATTATCTTTCCCATCTTTAATTTCTATTATTCAGTGTTATAATATACAGAATCAGAGGAAAATGAAATGGATGGTGTCCTGTATGTCAGAAGACACCATCATTAGTCACTGCCCAGTTAGCAATCAGCACTTTCATTTTCAGTCAGGGAGTCCCCTGGGACCAATGAACTCAAGTGATATTTAAAAGGGTAAGAAAAAAAAGCAGAAGCACTGGCTGAGGTGGTTCTGCACTAGAAACTATTTGCATGTTCTCGAATGACCTGAGTCTCCCAGTGATGTTCCTCTGAAGGAATCAAACAGTTATAACTAGCTTTGAGCTCTAATACAACATTTAAAAACAGGAACTGGCCTCTTTCCGACAACATAGGATTTGCAGAGCCTTCAGTTTTCCTGGGGGCAAGGTCGCTCATCTGGTTAAATGCACAGCACATATAGCAATACACCTAATGAATGCACATCTCCCATAAAGACCTCACTTAATTAATTGCAAAACACCTTCACATAAACACAGCATTAAGGTTACAAATGTAAAGGCTGAGGGGTCCAGGAATGCAAAAGTTAGAACAAAAGTTAGAACTCAGAACTTGCATGTGCGCACCCTAGATCTGTTTGAATTCATATTGAAGATGAATGGAATGGAATGCAAACTACCACACAGGCACAGGCGATATAGGTGAGCTACGGTTTTCAGAGTAACACTGACAGCTCCCATTGTGAGCTTTTGACTATGCAACTTAATACCAAGGTTAAATGTAGTAGTTTTGTATTATATTTCTTTGGGAGTTTTCAAATCCTTATTGAAAGGAAACAGAATAAAGACAGGGGAAAGGAAAGTAAGAGGCCATGAGTGATACACAATGCTCCCTACCAGACTTTCTAGCTCATCCTTTACATTGCTGGGCAGCTTGGGATGGGAGCGAGGGGGCAGCCGGGCTGGAGAGAGCCAGTTCTCACTTTTGCTGAAGATATTTTTGGCTGAATAAATTTTTTCTGCATCTTTGGGTTCTGGCAGCAGCTCATCCAAAAAGGCAAAAAAGATGGGGGCAGCAGCGTCAAAAAGATAGAAACTGAATTTGCATCACTTGGCTGCTTGGGCTGTGACTGTTTCAGTGAGACATTTGCAACTTCCTCCCTGCTGTCTGCCCCAGGTACAGTCCCTGGAGCTATTGGGAATGGCACAGAAACTGGCCTCAAATGGGCAGAGATTCATCAGTAGCTTATGAAAACTTGGACATGCCCACTTAGCATGCTGACTTTTAGATTTTTAATCTCTCTCCCCACCCCCAACAGAAAACTAGCAAAGGGGCATCTCTTCACTGAGCTCTCTAGAGCCACACAAGTTAGAGAGGGGATTCCCAGCTCTGAGTTATGTTGGTGAGCAAACAATCTCTTTAATTGCTGAAGGAAGTGTATTTTCCCCACTCTCCAATAACTCAGAAAGGTTGCAGGGATTTTCCTCCAAACTTTCCAAAAAAATTCACCTCTGGCCAGATCCCAGCGACCTGATCCTAAACTGAGATGCAGCCCCTTTGCACCACTCTGGTCAGGCAAAGAGCCTGCATAACCTGACTAAAGAGGCAGCAGGAAATTCACCCAGCATGTGGAAATACCCACCTGGTGTAAGGTTGGCTCTACATCCTCCTCGTCTTCACCAACACATGGGGTAGGCCAGGAGCACACTGAGACCTGGCAACCCTTGGCCACTGCAACAGCTCCTAAGGATACGTCTAGAGCGCGATGGGAAGTGAGTCTCCCAGTCTGACAGACGAAGGCTACCTCAGTTCGAGTCACTCTGCTAAAAGTAGCAGTGTGGATGTTGCTGCAGCAGTGGAGGCTCAGGAGAGACATCCTAAGGGGCTGCTACAAGCCAGCGCAACTTAGAACTGCTCTAAGACTACTCTAAGTTATTCTGGGACTTGAAGTGGTCCCAGGAAGGCCTGGGGAACTGAGGAAGCACAAATATGGCTTGAAGCCACCTTTGCATCCCTTCCCTGCCCTCTCCCAGGGTCCTGTGCTAAGCACAGCCTACTGGAGTCTGAGAATTGGGACCCAAGCATGAAAAGTGTCAGCCACAAAGAAGAAATGTTCAGAAAGGGCTATAGTGCACTGGGCCTCAACCTTTCCACACACTGCACCCCTTTCAGAAGGCTGATTTGTAGAGCCCTGCGTGGATACAAATATGTGGATCTGCATCCAATCTGCATCTGCAAGAAATGGTCCACGGATATCTGCGTTGTATCCGCGGATGTGGATATAATGAAGATATCCACAGACATCCACAGATTTGCAGGGCTCTACTGATTTGTCTTGCGTACCCCCAAGTTTCACTTCACTTAAAAACTACTTGCTTACAAAATCAGACATAAAAATACAAAAGTGTCACAGCACACTATGTAAGGAGGCACTTAGCAGCTCTTGCCAGCAGAAAGCATAAGAAAGTTGTAAACAGGCATGACCCATGGCATGACCCCTTTGGGGTGTCAGAAAATATAGTAGAACTGTCTGTGAGCCTTAACCACAAGATGTTTCAGATGTCTGAATATGATAGGTACCATAGTAACAGATTTTGGGTGAAATTTCCAAGAGCTGTTGAATATCAAATCAGCAAAGATGCAGAATGTGGAGAGGGTATGCTGTCTCCCCAGCCCCTGTTCTAATCGCTTGCAATAAGGAAATTGGTTGTTGCTGCATGTGTAGATGATAAGAAATGATATAAATATGAGACAGTCTGATTGTGGAGCAAGTGCCTCCTGAAATCTGAAGACTCACCTCATCCTGCACTGAAGGAAGGTGCAGAACAGAAGGCCCCTCCAAGTATCGAACATTGACTGGCCAGCAAGATTTACCTGGTGACTGTAATACTGGTTGTCCTCTGGGAGCCCTCAGGGACTGGGAAACTGAGGAAGATTTTCTCCCAGTGAACCCTCAGGCCTGGGTAATTTGATGGGTATTCAATGAGCTCCCAGGGAGGGGAATCTGAATGGCAGGCAGTGAGCCCTCAAGGTTGAGGAAATCTGACCTGCTGACCCAAAGGCTCAGGATAACAACTAGTGCTGAAAAATGGCTTCTGTTCTCCTTTTTACTGTATAATTACAAAATAAATACACTGAAATATAAATATTTTACTTACATTTCAGTGCATCGTGTCTAGAGCTTTATGACCAAATCATTGTCTGTAGGAAAATTTGGTTTGTACTAACTTCACTAGTGCATTTTCCCGTAGCCTGTTGTAAAGTTAGGCAAATATCGATATGAACTGATGTACCCCCTGGAAGATCTCTGTATAACCCTAGAGTTGTGTGTCTCCCTGGTTAAGAGTCACTGCTATAAGTGGATCCAGTACGTATTGTTCCACATGTTGAAGAGGTGAACAGAAATAGTTTCAGGAATTATTGCCCAAGGAAGTCATCTTATTCAACTCAAGGGGCAATGAATGTACTTATTCAGATTGGTGGTGCTGGTTCAGGTTTTAATATAAAATGTCCTGTTTCTTTAAATGTGGGTCCACTTTAGTTAGCGGCTGCAAAGATTCCTGCCTGAAGTTTACCTCAGAGACTCAAAAGAAAACAAGAACTACTACCAGAGGGTAGCAAGTCACCATGGTTCTTATCTGCTGCCATTTAGCCCTTAATCCATACATCGCACATTCGGGTATGTATCTATTTGGCTAAAGAGTTTAGGGTTCAAAAAGAGCCACTGATTTTGGGTGCCCAACTTGGCTAAATGGAAGCGTCTGAAAATCAGGCCACTTTTTAAAGTGTTGGCTTCAGTGATGCTAAAAATCACCCAGCAGGGGATTGGCACAGTGGTTCAGAGACCCCAAGTCCCCCAGTCCTGTGTCATAGCCACACTGCCTTCCATGCAGAAGGTCATGAATGTCAGATGCCCACCTTCCTAATGAGTGGTTACTGGGGTCATCTGCCTCAAGGGCCAAGAAAACTTTTAAAACCACACTAATGGTATAGTCCGTATCTGCCACAATATCATTACTGTTAAGTATTTGTGTTACCGGAACCCACAGGAACCCCCGTGACAGACCAGGACCGCACTGTGCTAGGCACTGTAGGATGTACAGAACAAAAAGTCAGTTTCCACCCTAAGGAGATTATGATCTAAATATACAATGTACAAAAGAGTTAACAGAGGAATGTTCTGGAGAGATTTAAAATTGCAGATCAGTATCGCTTTCCATATTACTCTGCCTATAAAAAAAATCGAAGCTTCCTCATGCTATGACTCCTGCTGTATGGGCTCAGAGAGGAGAAAAAATATAACCAGTACATTTTAGAAACCTCCATACATATTATAGAAAAGAGCTTTTCCCTGCTTGGTGACAACTTCCAGAGGGGTAGCCGTGTTAGTCTGTACACAGCAAAAACAACAAGAGTCATAAGCAGCTGCATCTGACAAAGTGAACTGGAGCCCACAAAAGCTTACGCCCGAAGAAATTTGTTAGTCTCTAAGTTGCCACAGGACTCTCGTTGTTTTTTCTCTGCTTGTTAAAATCAGAGTGTTCAAGCTTAGCATTTTGCAGTCTACCAGGGTTAGAAATAAAAGCACTATTCCTATAGTTCCTGGCTTCCTAATGGGGTAAAGCTCCTGTTTCTATTGATCAGACCTTAAACCTGTCACTGTTGCAGGCCTGAATAGTGTCTATGTTGGACTTAATGTAATTTGGGGAGAAACATCACATTATTCATGAATAACATGGCCTTCTCATATAGACACACTTATCGACATGCATGCAGTGGTTTAGCGTGGCATGGTATTACAGCACGAGAGGGGATGGATGCATTACTCATAAATATATGTATATTGTTTAGGACATGTATTTTTATGTGGGGGCAGTGGATGGGAGAGAGAAAAGACCCCTGAAAACCTGGTGGTGTGCTTTACAGCGGTATGTGTCTTTAATTCCATGTGAAATTCCCCGAGTTTTGCTTTGAGTTTTACGTTTGAAGAAACTCAGAATCTTAAAAGTGGAACTCAGTGGAAATGATAAAGCTTTTCCCTATTTCACAATATTACCATGAAAAATGCAGAATTTCCTGCAATTTTTATGCAAAGCCATGACTCAGCACACATTTGCTCCTAAGTGTCATTAACAAGGAAACCGTCACCAAGCCTGAGCTGGTTTGAGTCAGTAAGGAATCCACACTAGGGCGAAATGTCTGTGTTTTCAGGTTTTGATGCTAGTACTTCACATAGCTAGAGGACTGATCTCAAAACCCTTCTCAAGTCAATGGAGGCCATTCTACTGACTGCCACAAACTTCACAGCAGGCTCCCAGAGAGAGCAAGGGGACAGGACTTCTGACTCAGTTCCAAGACCAGTAATTTAAGTCTGCATTAGTTTCTGCAATGATCAGTTTTAACGTATATTTCTCAGAGGAGAAACGCCCTCTTTCCATTTCTGTGTCTATAGGGAGCTTAGAAGCTCTCCTGCCACGGACGCTCTGAACAAGCACCCACCCTTGCAGGCAGTGGTTAAAGTAAGTGGGAAAGTCAAGGAATGCCATTCCCAGGCCCCACAAATTTCATAAATTTCATTCCTATGGGAAGGGGGCCCAGAGATTAGGAAGACTCCGGGGTCCATTCCGGGGCCCATCAAGTTAAACTTTAACCACGGCTTGCATGCCAGGGAAGACTGGACAGGACTGGGCTCCTTTCAAGGCCCATCAGTGACGGTGATTCCATGACTGGGGAGGTTACTGCTGAGCAATGAGAGAACAGCCAACCACCCACACAAGTGCTCTGTCTAGTCTTGGGAGCAAAGCTGGCTCTCAGCTTTATGGGGCCCTATGAAAAGTAGCACCTGCATGCCCCTCCCTCCCAGCCTCGGACCAGGGTCTTTCCCCCAAGTGTGTGTTCCCACATCCCCTTCTGCTTGCTTCTGATGTGCCCTTCAGCCACGGGGAACCCTCACCCCTCCCACGTTTCAGGTTCAGCAGGCTTTAGTGACTCACTTGGCCTACAAAGCTACTTTCCAAACAGGGAGTGCACAAGAGTATCTGGGGAATTCTCTCTGCTGTGACCTGAGGCACTGGTCAAATGGAACTACAGCTATGGAACCGAGGATGGCCCTATGGACAGCCACATCATGGATGTGGGGAGTTCAGGGCCCAATATAGGTGCAAAGGTCACACAAGCCTATAGTTGGCTCTGTCCAGAGGATTGAGACCAAGATCAGAAACCCAGGTCTTGCACAATCATGTGGTAACTCAACCAGGCCACCAGGGCTCTCCCCAACTCCTTGATGTTTATACTGAATTTTAGTGACAGTAAAGTTACCCCCCCCCCACATCCCAGAGACTGCAGTCCTCTCTCTGTCCACAGAACGTGCAGCCCCAGCACCTCAAACTTTTGCCCCACCACTCCTACTGTCCTAGTGTGAGGAAAGGGGCAGTCAAAGCTCCTGTGCTATAAAATGGAATTGAACTCTTCAGCTTACCTAAACTAACGAAGTGAAGCACAAAGAGGCCACACCAGAACCACCTCTTTAACGTGACTCCAGATCGCATCAGTTCAGCCCCAGCCACGCACCCCGTTTTCGTAGAACTCCTCAGGAAAAAAAGACAAAGAAATTAAGAGGAAGGAAACAAGAAGGAGTGTGAGTTAATAACTTAAGCCTTGGACTGACCAGGAATCTTAATTCTTTGGACAAACAATATATGAGAATGCCAAGTAGCACTTTTCTGGCGTTGATCATCCTGCAGGCTCCCATAGCACTTTACAAGCCTTAAGCCTCAGGGTCAAAGCTTGGCAAAAGGGTTAATTCGGGGGGTTATGGAGGCTATTCAGAAGCATAGGTTAAGTGACTTTCCAAGGTCCTGGCCACTCAGCTTTGGCAATACAGCCCAGGAGTCCCAACTCCTAAATCCTCGACTCTAAATACAAAACACATGGATCTCAATTCTCAGTGCTCCAAGACTGGCTTTCACTACCTTTGTGTCTCCCCCCTATCATTCTGGAATTGGCCAGGACCCTAGAATAGTATCGGGACTTCCCTAAACTACACCCAACTGCCTATGGCCATTCAGCATTCGTAAACTAAATTCAGTGCTGGCGAGATACTGGATTCACAGCTCCAGAGAACTCTGTTTATTGAAGACGCCCAGTACCAGCACCAGCTTCCCCCGGGCACTGCCAGTGTCCTTCAAGCCTGCTTCCTCCCACTCTCCCTCCACTCACATCAGCCTCCTTTTTTAAAATCATCAACTTGAGAGGTTCACAGGTTTCTGGCCCATTTTAAGATGAAGCATTCTTGACCACTGACACCCCACACAGCACAACATGACAAGAAGCCAGTCCGTAATGTACTGCTAATTGAGGAAAGCAAATAGCCAAACAGCCCAAACCAATTCAATATAAGCTATCAGAGTCTCCCGCAGCAAGGTGAAAACTGAGAGCACTCACTTGTATTCCATGGGCTCCTTCTTCCTCTAGCTGTGCGGTCTAGGTAGTCCTTAGTTCGCCACCTCCCCTGTGTTGCAGAGCTCAAAGCAGCTCATTCTCAGTCGGGCATGCACAAAAAAAGATCAGATTGTGCGTGCGCGAGCGGAGCTTATCTTTATATAGGCAAGGTTGCCACCCCCACAACTTCCCCATTTACACTGATTAAGAATCAAAACCTTTGTGACCCTGCTGGCTGCATTCTGATGTCTCTGTGCTGCATAGAAATGGCTATTATTGAGGGCTCCAACGGTATGGCAAGCTGGTACAGCCAAGGGTGGCAGTTGATTCTGGCCACAAGGGAGAGGAAACGTCGTTTCACAATGGTCTAAATTGGACCAAAACATTGTTAAGGCTCCCACTACTCTGTAACCATTCAATGGCCCTTTCTAATCTCATCCCACCGCCTCTAGTTCCATCCTCTCTTCTCTCTCTTGCCCCCACGCACCACCTAGGCCTCTGACTTGAAGTTCCCTTCTTTTTTATCTGCCCTTAAGCTTCACATCATCCATTTTGTTTCCCCTACATTTGAAACAGTCTTCCACTACCTCTCCCAAACCCCTTCTGTGAATGCTTTGTACACTGGTCTAACGTCAATAAGGTGTCCATGCCTCCTGTGCTTAAAATATTGTCCTACATTTTGCCTCCATTAGAGACCCATCCTGTGAGGTGCTGACCACTTTCTGGGAGGTCCTGAGCACACATCTCTAGGGCTAGGCAGAGTCCTCAGCCTCTCAAAAAAAATTAGCGAATTCCTGTTGATTTTGCCAAATTGCTTCAACTGAAACAAAACAAAACAAAAAAACTTTTAAAAAAATCAGAAAAAAGATTTTTTATTTTATTTTATTTTTAATGAAATGTTTGGGGTTTTCTTGGTTAAAAATGAGTTTTTATTTCAAAACTTCCTTTCAATTTATTTAAATTGAATAACGCAATGGTCAAAATTGAAATAAAACATCTTGATTTTGTGAAAATGAAACAGTGAGCCCAAAGTTATTTTTTTTGACTTTTCAATGTGCCAAAATTTTGAAAAATATTTTTTGTTTTGACTTGAAACAGATTTTTTCCCCATTTTTCAGAATTGCCAGCAAACCACAAAATTATTTTTTTACCCAGCTCTATACAACTGCCATTGGCTTCAGTGACAGCTCAGCACACCCATGCAGAGATGCTCAGCACCACACAGGATCAAGCCTCTTCAAGGCTCATATCTTTCCTCTTTATTTGTTTTGTTAAGTGGGCTTTATGTTTACATTCCTATCTGTGTAAATAATGAATTACCCATTGACCTTCAATAACAACAGTTATAACACAAGTGAATTAAGTATGAACATCAGGCCTGATTAACCAATCTGTTGGTCCGATTTTTCCTCTGTGTAACACTTTGATTTCAATGGCATTATGCCAACACAGAACTGGAGCAAGACAGGGTCATTTGGACCCACTTTACTGTAAACATTAATCAAAGTTTTATTTTGATAGCTGGCCACATGCTAGCTCCATAGGGAAGTCAGATATTTTACCAGGCACAATATATATAACTGTTCTGTTAAGGATTCAAGTAGCTGAACTGCTATGGAGGAGCTTGGGAGTCAAAGCAAACAACCACAAACTAAGAATTAATTAGAACTATTTACCTGGCTATTGGATTTTTAGCACTTTTTTTTAATTAGTTTGCTTTTCTCTTTTTCTGTAAATATGCAATCTACCTATGGATCATCAGCATGGAACACAGATGCCGACTATTGGTAATAATAGTTTTAAAGAACAAAAATGTCTTCATGGCACTTCAGAGGAATAACATTAATAAATAAAGTCACCACAAACTTGGCTATCCTGAGTCTTAGTCTACTGCCCTAGTCACAAAATTATACTCTGTTCCTTTGTGTATCTAATATGACCACACTTGTCTATTATAGCCCTTCACGGATACAACCATACAAGATAGCCACACACCATCTCCTGTTTTATTGCCTTGAAGCTTTGAAGGCATCTAGGATATAGTTTTCAAAAGTGATTAAGAATTATGGTTGCAGCGCACAGAGAGGAGTCAGGTAAGAACATAAAACACTCTTGCTGGAAGGTTCAACGTAACACTACAGAATTCAGAATGATAACACACAAGAACTCAAAACCAGAGAGACACAAAACAGGCTGCTCCCTGAAACAGAGGTGCGCAAATCACTTCTTTTTACTCTCTAGTTATCTCCCTGCTGACTGACTGATGCTATAGTGTAAAAGGCTGTAGCAGGTGGGCTCTGATAATTGTTTTTGGGGCACTGAAAATGTTTTTGCTGTCTCTATCTCTTTCTCATCCTTGAGCTCTGGCTGTTTCCTGATTTGAATTGTTTTCATCTTTCTGTCTGGAAACGAATCTTTGTGTCCTTGCTATGTTTTCTTAGAGCAGATTCTGCAAGGCTCCCAGATTCTGCAGCTGGGAGGTGTTTCTTTCTAACCTATCAGAAACTGCATTTTGCTTTCTGTAACATGAACTAGAAGCTATGGCTGCGTCTACACTGGTAAATTAAGTCGACTTAAGCTTGCTTAAGTCGACTTAATTTACCCTGCGTCTACACTACAGTTTCCTTTAAGTTGACTTAAGCAAGCTGCTTAAGTTGACTTAAGGAAAATAAAGTCGACTTAATTAAAATTAAGTTGGCTTAAGTCGACTCCCTAGAGTCGACTTAAGCCAGTGTAGATGTGGGGTAGCCCTAAGTCGACTTAGGGCTACCCCAGGGCTACACCAATGCCCTCCCTGCCGGGGGGAGAGGGGGCATGGGGGGAGCCTGGCATGCCCCCCACAGGGCAGGGCAGAGCCCTGCCCACCCTGCCCCTATGCCCTGCCAGGGTCCCTGTCCCCCTTTGCCCCATTGTACCTAGGTACAATGGGGCAAAGGCTGAGAACCGGGCATTGGGCAAGGGGTGTCCCCCTGCCCCCGTGGCCTCCCCTAGGTCCTCCTAAGCCCCTAGAAATCAACCTAGGCGTCCAGTGTGGATGCTCTAGGTTGACTTGTTAAGTTCCCCTTTAAGTCAACTTTATTTTTAAGTGTGGACACACTAAGTCAACTTAGTTAAAGTCGACTTAAATTACCAAGTGTAGATATAGCCTATAAGAGCGATTGTTACTGCGTCACGGGTCGGAGATTTCCTTTGTTCTCTCCCCGTGAGCGCTCCCATATTCTGCTGTCAGTAAAGGCTTGCTAATCACACATAAGTGACTTGAGTTTTATTTTCAGTGACATCTTTGTCAATTTGTTGCCTGTGACTTGGACCAGCTCACCTGCGCCTGCTGCCTGCTGCTCTTCTCCCTCCCTCGCCTCCCCTCTGGTGTCCGGACGACGCCTGCACTGTGGCCATTGCTTCCAGACAGACAGCCGGGTGAGCAGACGAGGGGGGAGGCGATGGATGGTGGAGAGCCTGGAATGCCGGACATATTTGTCTAAGTGTGATTACTAAGTCCAGGACCGGATTCCCTTCGGGAACCGAATGCCTTGGGCTTCGGATATAGGACGCCTTGGGCTCCTCTGTAAGGTACCCCTGAGTTTTCTGTTTAGTCCTTGGACTCTGTGAAATGGGGGGGGGAGTGCCAGAGTGACTGAACGTGTGTTGTGAATGTGTGTCTGCCTGCTAATCCACTTGTAAACCCTACCGCTGGCCAGGGCTGGCCACAGGAATCCTCAGCTGCACCAGACGTCCCACGAGCTTCATTGCTGTGACTGGGAGTGTTCTGATAGCAAGGGGGGATTCTCTGTGTATCCGTGCCCCAGCGGGCGTTGCAAAGCTGTAAAAATTTGAGTCTGCCTGTTGTTTGAAGGGAACGGGGAAATGGGGGCAGGTGAGACAAAGATTACTGCTCCCCCTGTAAGCACCCTGGGTTATTTTAGGTTTGTTCATTATGGATCTGAAGCTTGTATCCTTTTACCTAAATGGAACCAGTATACAAAGGACAATCCTATGCTGCAGTTTCCCTTAGAGGGCAGCTTTGATAAGGAAACAATCTCGTACTTGAAAGGGGCCTTAGAGGCTTTAAAGTCTAAGTTACCTCAGAAAAACTGGCAATTGTATTTTTTGCGGTATGATGAGTCAGTCAAGAGGGATAGGGAATCCCTAGTAAAGAGTTGGAAAGAAAATTTGTCTAAATTAAAAGATGATGTTATAAAACTGCAGAGTCAGCTAAAGAAAGCTACCAACAGGAAAGTACAGGGTCTGTATCCACAGCTGCCTGCCACACAGCCTGCAGGGAAGCAGATCAAGGAGGAGGAGGAGGAGGAGGGGAAAATTAACCCAGATGTGCTAGACGCAGGGTGCCCTTTCCCACTACCTCTGCCACCCAGAGGCGGCCTTAGGCTATCTGGGGCTCTAGGTGAAAGCCCATTGCAGGGCCCCCTATAGGATCCCCGCTGCTGGCCCCGGCCTCTCTTGGGCTCAGCACCCACCAGGGCCCCGAAACACTCCCCCCCACAGCTGGCCCCAGGTCCCCATGGCCGGCCCCCCTGCAGGCCCTGAAACACCCCCATGGGACTGGTGCCCCACTGAAGGCCCCGAATCTCCCACTGGGGGCCCCAGGTCCTGGCTCTCTACCATGTGTCCTGAGGCTGTGTTACTTTCCTCACCGCATATAAGAATAAAGAAGGAAAATATCCTTAACCCGGCTACCCTAATGCCTATGATCGAAGACGATGAAGATCACTCTTGCAAAGAAGTCAACAGTTTAAAAGGCCCTAAGCTAATCTGCAGGACGTGCCCCTGGCCAACATAGATGCAGAGTACTATACCGATGGCACCTGACAACAAGATGAAAAAAGAAAATTGGTTGCAGGCTATGCTGTTTGCACCCTATATGAGGTGGTGGAAAGTGATTTAATAGACAATGAGAAATCCGCTTAAATCACTGAACTCATTGCTTTAGAAAGAACCAGCAGGCCAGCTAAGAAAAAGAGAGTAAATGTCTATTCTGATTCTAGATCTGCCTTTGGGGTAGTGCAAGATTTTAAACAGCTGTGAAAAGAAAGGAAGTTTTAACCTCCACTGGAAAGGCCATTATGAACAGTCTATATGTAGGTCGCCTCCTAGAGGCAGTCCAACTCCCCAGTGAGATAGCGGTCATGCATTGTGACACACACACATATGAAAGTGATGAAACAAGTAAGGAAAATGCTTTAGCTAAGGGCTAACCAGGCTGTTTTATTAATGCAACAAGAAGTGCCTCCTCCCGCTGAGATCTCTGAAAAAGACCTTGGCATTATATAAAATTTGGCCCCAATTCTGAGAAGGCCCAATGGAGGAAAGTAGGGTGCACCTTGTACCCAGATAGCATATGGCGGGACAGGGACGGCCGCCCTGTAGCATCATCAAGCTTCCTGCCTAATTTCACGTAGGCAAGAAAGCATTGGCCACCTTGCTGGCCAAAGATTGGTTTGTTCTAAATTTGCACAGCTGAGTCAGTGCCTTATGTTCCTCCTGCCCTATTTGCTTGGCCTCCAATGTAGGTAAAGAGCAAGAGGCCCTAAGTGTAATGGTTGTAGTATGTTTTAGTAACAGTATGCATGTTCTTGGGATAAGTCAGAGCTGATATAGCTGCAGTAGTAAAGTGCTTATTAAGGAAATCTGTATTTAGATCTGGTCAAGATCCCCATCATTTATCTGTCTATTTGTACCTAGATTCAGAATACCTCTGGGATTGAACTCGGACAGGGGTCCTCACTTCATGGGGAAGGTTCTAGCTGAAGTATGCCAAGTCCTTAAAAATCCAATAGTGCTTCTGTTCAATATTGTTTAAATCTAACTAAAAGTCTCCGCAGAATATCTTTGCAGGTGAATATCTGAGGTGGTATCAAAGGAAAACACTCTGGAATCCCGAAGGCAGGACGACCTGTTCACACGCTGCAGTGTAAGGAAACCACACCTCCACTGAGGGAGGTGTCCAGTTAAGAAAAAGAACCGGTAACCATGTGGCCGGAGTAACCAACCCAGCATGAATCCCTGAAACATCAAAAGATCCAAAATGTTATAAAGTTTTGAAGTAGTGAGACTTATAAAGTCTCAAATGGGGGAGATTGTAAAAGGCTGTAGCAGGTGGGCTCTGATAATTATTTTTGGGGCACTGAAAATGTTTTTGCTGTCTCTATCTCTTTCTCATCCTTGAGCTCTGGCTGTTTCCTGATTTGAATTGTTTTCATCTTTCTGTCTGGAAACGAATCTTTGTGTCCTTGCTATGTTTTCTTAGAGCAGATTCTGCAAGGCTCCCAGATTCTGCAGCTGGGAAGCATTTCTTTCTAACCTATCAGAAACTGCATTTTGCTTTCTGTAACATGAACTAGAATCTATAAGAGTGGTTGTTACTGCGTCACGGGTTGGAGATTTCCTTTGTTCTCTCCCCGTGAGCGCTCCCGTATTCTGCTGTCAGTAAAAGCTTGCTAATCACACTTAAGTGACTTGAGTTTTATTTTCAGTGACATCTTTGTCAATAGTGCTAGGCCACATCACATCCTTCCTTAGAGAGCCTGCGCCACAACCAGGACCAAGGAAAAGCCCTGACCATTTAAAGTGATTTTTACAATTTTAATACAGTTTTCAATACACTCATAGGAGTCTAAGTCTCTTTGATTTTTAGTGAGACGTAAGCTTCTAAGTCCCTTAGGCACTGAGTCTAAGCACACCGCTGCTACAATAATATGGTATTAGTGAAACTTTTTGAGCGGTAAAGAACATTTTCTCAATTTCATTTTAAATTTAAATGATTCAGAATCAGTTTTGCTTTTACTATATTAAAACGAAAAAGAAATTCCAGTCAGTTAATGCAGATGCTGCGGTACTTACTTAAGGCTGCTCTCAGAAAGGCAGGGCTGGTCTCTGCCAGTCCTGGAGAAGCTGACTGCACTGTGAAGCCATGGCCAGCTTGCAGAAGGTGCTTCTACAACCCGCAGGTGTGTCTGAAGGCAAGACTGCTAGATGCAAAGGAGATGTAGTCACATTAAAATTGTATCCCTGACAGTTACGCCCTGTGAATAGGTGTGGTGTTAGAGACTGTGTCTGTAAGGGCTGAGCTTCCCAAACAGAAAGTCTGGGAGGGGTACTATGAACCTGGTTATGTACAGCCAGTTGGAACCAGACACTTGCAACTTCCTTGAGCACTACTCAACACTATATGATAATACAAGGATTAAAGAGACACTAAGACAAGAACCAGACTCAGGAGTGGTTTTAGGAATTCCAGGGCCCTGGGCAAAATTGAAGGATGGGGCCCCCCCAGCCCAGCCTCACCACAGCCCCTCAGATCTCCCCCTGCTGGCTTTGCTGACCCTGCCATGGGGCCCCAGCCCAGTGGTTAAAATATAATTTGACGGGCCCCAGAACCATCCTAATCTCTGGGCCCCTTTCCCGTATTGTCTGGCCCCCCTTCATGCATGTGTGGGCCCCAGCCCAGGTAGGCATTTGCAACCACTTCTCAGTACCACATGCATCGGTTATTGCTCCATAAAAATATTTATAATTTTATATCGCGTTTATGTCTATAGCAATTATTGTCACAACCTAGCAAACACTGCATAACACAATAAGTATTGTGATTAACAACGGTGGGCTGTAGGACCTGCCAGCAGCCAGGGGAGGGCGAAACATGCGTTCCGCCAGATTTTTCTCTTTTTAGGAACTCTGGCCCCTCAAATTTGGGGGCCCCAGAACTGTGTTCTGGTGCATTCCCCCTTACTTTAACCCCTGCCTCCGCCCCCCTGGCCTGCTCTGCATGGGTCCCTCCAGCTCCCCTCCACCCCTCGCCACCGCGGGCCTCCTGTCAGCATTGCCATTGGTCCCCCTGGTCCCCCATCACCGCTCCCCTCCCCCCTTGCCAGCTCTGTCATGAGTCCACCCAGGCCCCCCCCAGGCCTCACCGGCCCCATTGCAATTCCTTGTCCCGTCCCCCCCATTGGCTCACTGTGGATCCCTCTGTCCCCTCCCGCTGGCCTCACCGCAGGTCCCTCCACTCCCCGTCACGGCCTCTCCCACCCTCGTCAGTCTTGCCAGCTCAGCCACAGGCCCACCCGCCTAGAGCCTCACCGGCCTCGCCATGGCCCCCCCACTGCAGGTCCTGCCATGGGCTCCAGCCGTGGAGTGGGGCCCCTCAGGGTCCTGGGCAAGTGTGTGACGCTCAAACTCGGAGCCCAGCGAAAACAGAACCTGGAGTTGCACGTGCTGTGGGAGCCAACAGAAGTCAAGGTAATGCCCAGCACGTGGGAAAAGATGTAAGAACTGCAGTGGATAAGATCACTCCGCAAGAGCACGCAAGCAGTAGCACAGCATGCAGAATTTGGACAAAGAGCATGACACCAGCGCTGCTGGCACAGATAAATTCTTCCTGGGAACAGCTGACAACATGGCAGCAGAAGATGAGTGGATTATCAACCTGAAAGCAAATGGTGCGTTAATTTTAAGGTGGACACTCGTGAGCAAGCGAAAAACGTTACTGTTACCAAAAGAAAAGCCACAGGGGCTGGAGTAAAATGGATAAAACTCATGGATAACAGCAGCGAGCTTAGCCTCACTAAAGGTGCGTGTGAACTAAATGTATGAGTAAAAAGACTGGAAAACATACAATTTGTAATAGCACTAGGGGAAAGCGCACCCATTATTGGGTTAAAATGTGTCACGCATGTGGTCGCCTCAAGAGGGTGCATTCTAGGGACCCAAACAACAGAGGAAAAATTTGAGGACACCATCCCGGGGATAGGAAAGCTGTTAGCAGAGCACCACGTAGAGCTAAAAGAGCCTGACTGCCCCACAATTCATGCCCCTCAGAATGTTTCCCTAGCCCAAAGCTAGATGCTAACAGAGGAGCTGGAAGGGCTCAATTCTCTGGGAATCATCCAGCGAGTAGAAGAACCAACTGAGTGGGTAACACTTGTTGGTTATTGTGTAAAACAGACAAAACCTTTTGCTGATGTATAGATCCAAAAGAATACAAAAATGTAAATTCCATGCAACAGAAATAACACAGCAGGATGTACAGGTAGATTTCAAATTCCAAAGGGGTAGCCATGTTAGTCTATTGTAGAAAGACAACAGAGTCTTGTGGCACTTTTAAAGACTAACAGATTTATTAATCGCATGAGCTTTCATGGGAGAAAATCCCACTTCGGTAGATTTCAGTAAGGCTGAGGCCATCATCAACATGCCTGCCCCAATAGATAAGGAAGGGATACAAATTTCTCTTGGAATCGTGAGCTATGTAGGGAAATTTGTGACTCATCTAGCTACCTGAACCAGCAACCTGAGAGAGCTATTGTACAAAGACATCCAATGGACATGGGATACAAATCTTAACAGTTTAGGAAATGGAAGGAGTTCATTAAAGAGGTCCCAGTCCAGGCAAAACTAGGTTGTCCACAGACTTCTCCAAAGAGGGTAATGTCTTAGTCCTCTTACAAAAACGGATGAGTATGCATCATGAGTATGAACAAAAACTGAGTGCCAATATGCTCAAATAGAGGAGGCAGATTTGGCCTTAGCCCAGAGATTTCATGTCTTTATTTATGGGAAGCCAGCTAAAACTGACCAGAAAGCATTTATTACCATGGCTGAAAGCAGCCTGACAACCCCTCCCCTCCCAGAAGAACCAACAGAGTGGGTAACACTTGTTGGTCATTCTGTAAAAATAGACAGAACTTTTTGCTGATGTATAAATCCAAAAGAATTAAATATGTGAAGAGGGAATATTTCCACCATTTTCAGGGGGAGTAATTTGAGGGGAAGATGGCTGTTGCATCAGCAAGTTTCTGGCAGATGCCCTTAGAAAAAGAGAGTACGTTTGTGCCCATTCAACACCCTTCTTGGGAGACCCATTTTTCGTAGATTGCCATTTGGGTACCCAGGACATCTCACCAGAAAACATCATAAAATGTTGCTTATATAGGGGTAGTAAGGTTTGCATAAATTACATTTTGATCTGGGAAAAAACAGAAGTGAAGCATCACTGGAAGCTCTGAGCAGCTTTCGAAAGAACCCAGCCATTAGGCTCAGGCTAAACATACAAAAATGTAAATTCCATGCAACTGAAATAACATAGCTGGGGAGAAGTTAGAACAGCAGGATGTACAGGTAGATCTCAGTAAGGCTGTGGCCATCATCAACATGTCTGCCCCACCAGATAAGGAATGGGTACAAATTTCTCTTGGAATCGTGAGCTATGTACGGAAATTTGTGACTCATCTAACTGCCTGAAGCAGCAACCTGAGAGAGCTACTGTACAAAGACATCCAATGGACATGGGATGCAAATCTTAACAGTTTAGGAAATGGAAGGAGTTCATTAAAAAGATCCAAGTTCAGAGGTATTGTGCCAGTAAATGCAAAACTAAGTTGTCCACAGACTCCCCCAAAGAAAGTAATGGCTTAGCCCTCTTACAAAACTGGATGAGTATGCATCATGGGTATTAACAAAAACTGAGTGCCAATATGCTCAAATAGAGAAGGAAGCTTTGGCCTTAGTCCAGCGGTGTAAAAATTACATGTCTTTATTTATGGGAAGCCAGATAAAACTACCCAGAAAGCATTTATTACCATGGCTGAAAGCAGCCTGACAACCCCTCCCTTCCAAAGAAGACAGAGATTATTTTTGGCAGCTGCAAAGATATGACTTGCCAATTGAGTACAGACTTGAGAGACATTTGGTGGTTGCAGACACACTCTCTAGAGCGTTTGACAAAAGTGGAGTGAAGCAACGTCCAGATCTGGATTTTGTAAATGTCAATCTGATTAAAAAACCCCAAAGCCTGTCCAATATCAGGTGAAATATGGACTGTGACTGCCAGAGCTACTGCTCTAGATGAGACCTTACAGGAAGTAATTAAGACTATTAGCACATGGCGTCCAGGACAGCATATTCTCAGTCCCTATTATCAGTATAAAACGAAGCTGTGATGATGGGATTTTGTTTAAAGGCACCAGGATGGTGAATCTTATGGTGTTACAGAAAAGTATGTTAAAAGGATACATGAAGATCATCTATAGATTTGGGGTGGGGGATGGGGTGGAACCTAAGAGAAGGGTTAGAAACATTTTATAAGGGTGTCAAATGAACCGTGACACTAAGGAAGCCGTCAAGGCTTGTATATGCCAAAAATTCAGGCCAAAATGAAGCTAAAGATCCCATGCTGGTTGTTTGGGAAAAGTCATCCCCATACTCTAACTCGGAGCAAAACAGGCATTGATTTGTCTATATCTAGTGAGCTAGCCTTACTGTAGGTGATTGTGCAGAGTGAATTCACTTTGCCAGACATAGTATCCCTGATAGTGTGCCACAGTTTAGTGAGTATGAGTTTAAGCAGTGTGAAAACAACCAAGTGACCCTATGGAAAAAGGATGCGGAGTCAGATTCTGATCTGTATTTAGCATTGTTAGATTACAGAATGACAACTGTGTGACTTGTCACCAGGTAGCATTCTGGCAAACTGAAAAGTCAGCATAAGAATCCCTGCTCTGTTCGAGTTATTGGGGACTTGCAGAGGGATAAAGAGAAAGGTAAACCAAACCAAACCATTGGAGCTATCACTGCTTCAGGAACTGACACTGTGTGATGGGTAATAATGGTGTCACAAAAGGCAGCTCTGTGGCCGTGTGAAGTTGTCATCCCAGATATACTATCGACAATATAACATACACTGCATACGGTGCCAACTTTTTCAAATCCCAAAAGGGAGGGAGATAAAGGGCATTGAGTCTGCTGTTTTTTCTGGGAGTCCCAGACAGGTAATGAAAAGAACAGAATGCCAAGACACGAACAAGTGGATTTACTCCCTCCTGATAGCAGTAGCGTTGATGTTCCAGGGGTGAAGACATGGGACTGGCTCTGTACCTTTAAGAGCTGAGCTTCCCAGACAGTGTTTTGAATCCGCCACACTGGGAAATGCCTGTTGTTATGCACAGTCAGCTGAAACCAGACTCAGAACAGAGCCGAGTTACCACAAGTTCCTTAAGCCGTGGCCCTTTTCCACGGACGACTGGAATGGCAGATAACCAGCATTTAACAGAAATGGTGCAGCGGCCAAGCATATCCCTCCAAGTAAGGCCAGAGTCATAATCCTAAATCCTGTACAACTTCTCTTAACAACCACCCAACACACACCTACACCCACACAGCCCAGCGATTTAGCTCTTCCCAGGAAGCCTACACTAACTTAGCATGCACTCATTAAAGTCAAAATTCAGAAAAGGATTTAAGTGCAGACTCAACTTTAATCATGTGCAAAAGTCTCATTGATTTCAATGGGATTTAAGGGCATTCCTAAATCAGGGCCTGAATGGGTAAAAGGAATGCTCTAGTCTGAAAAGGGAAGCTTACAAACAATTCTACTAAAAGCTATTGTCTTATAAAAAGAGGAAGATGCTCACGCATCAGACTCACCACAGTTTTTCCTTTTTATTTTCTTTTACATCAAATGATAAGAAGAACGGAAAAGCCACGTCAACTTTGGCAAACTCACATACTGTGCAGAGGAATTTGATTTTAATGCTCAGCACTTGTGGTGAGCATTAGAAATCCTTTGTGGCCAAAAGAATGGGTTGCTCAAATATATCAAAGTCTAACAGAATTTACATCATCAATTTTTCTAGAACACGGGCTAACAATTGCAGAGACACAGTTTAAACCAGAATGCAATCTTACTAATTCATACACAATGATTTAATGACTTCCCTTTCTATTTCTTAGCAAATACCTCGACAAATCCTATGGGAAGCAGAGCCGGGTGAATGCTGCAAAAGGGATCAGAGGAAACTAGGAACTGTGTTTTGTTTATTGGGATCCTTTTAATTTGCTTTATGAGAACAAGCAACATTTTGTTCACAATACTGTTCTGGCAAAGGGAAAGTACCCATGACTACTTGAGCAAATTTTTATTCTTCCCAGAAATGTTTATGTGATCATCTTGAAACATTTCTATCTGTTTATATAGAAATACCATAAGATATACGGTAGTGTTGTCACTGGGTCTATTCTCAGTCTCTGACAGCTGTAAATGCAGTGCATGGAATGAGAGATGTGTTGGTGTATGAACTGAATACAAATTCACAGACTCATCTGTCCCTTCTAGAGAGTAACTGGTGCCTTCAAAAGTGTGCATAAGGAAATAGTAAAGTAAAAAGTAAAGAAATCCCTATTGCTCAGAAGTTAGACAGCTTCATAGCCTCCATGAAGAAAATCGGAGATGACTTCCTACTATCAAAGCACAGGCACAACAGGAAAGGGGAAAGTCCCAAGGTTTGGGATTACAGGAAATCACTTTCATTTAGCTTTAAACTTTTGAAGGATGAAAACAACCAAAGCTCAACGCTACAAATGAGCTGGTTCAGGTTCAACTATTTTTCAGTTTCAGTTCTTTATTGTCTTCTCCCTAGTCCCCTGGTTCAAAATAGGAACCTGGCAGGTTTTCCTGAAGTTTGATGCCACATCTTTAAGAGCTGAATTGAGTCATAGTGTTTTCTGTTTCCAGACAACAGAGGAGTTTCAGAAAACAAATGCATTTTTCACGTATGCTAATCCATACCACAGCCTTCTCTCCATGTTGGTTCACCACATCATTTACCAGAGGATCAGCAAGTGAAAGCTGGAATTTTTTTCCCTCCTCTTCATGTCAGGTTCCCAAGTATAGACTCTCTTTCTCCAGTCTAGTCCACTCTGCCTCCAACTCATGGAATCAGTTTCATCTTTGGTTTCTGATTATCAAATGGCCAACTTCAAAAGGTTTGGAGTTTAGTTCACATCTGGGGCAAAGTATCAGAGCAAGGGGAAATACAAGTTTATTTTACCCCTCAGTTAGTTCTGATGACAACTTGAAATCCCTGGAGTTCTCCTACTCCCTGTGGTGTCTGCAGAATCCCACAAATTATCTCCTTGTGGATGACAGCAGAGTTCTGTTATAGCGCTCTAGGTATTTCTCAAGTTAAATGCCAATTTTTAACTCGTTAAGGCAAATGGCCAAATTCTTCCTTCCCCTGTGCACATTTGACTCACTTTGATTTCAGAAAGAGTTTTCTGTCTGTGGATGAATCAGTAAGTTCAGAATCTGACAGTGATCTTTCAAAGTCACTGTACGTTATACATAACTGGGAACAACTCCCCTGAATTGACTTTTGTTACACATACTGATCAGGACACAGACTTATGGCACACTTGATAACACTTTAAATTCCTAATCAGCAATATTAAGTGTGCTGCAATCTGTATTGTGTAAACCAAGAGAAAGGAATAAAAATTAGATCTAACATCTGATTCAGATGCAGAGGGGGCAAAAAGCTCCTGACTTAGGAGGGGGTTGTGGGGCAAGAGTGAAAGGTTGCTCAGGGCTTGTTGGGGCAAAGAACAAGAAAAGGGAAGGTTGACAGTGTTTCTCGCATCTTTAGAGCTGGCCAGAAATGTATTTTCACATTTTTTCAAATTAAAAGGAACACATTTTTTTAAAATAAAATTCATGAAATTGTTTTCTTTTCCATCAGCTCTAGATTTTACCATGCTTTTGGAAGGTAGTACACATACGTTCCTACTAAGCTTATTTGTCGTAGTAAGACTGTACTTTGGAAATATTTTTTTCTCCTTTGCTATCTGAGAATGGACTCTGGCTTTTAGAATCCCTCTAAGACACACTCACAACTGGGAGACTCATTGTATACCCAGGGAATTATGCACCTGTGTAATTTTACTCACGAACATATGACCATGCATTGTTGCATAATATTGCCAATCATCCCTTGAGAAAGACTGAAAAATGTCAGCTCACACTGAAGGTCAAGGGAGCATTACTTGATTTTGCCACAAAATGTTATGACAAAAGTTCCACATTGCAAATATACCAGCCAAAGACAGAGTAATAGATTTTCCTGGACAAGTATATGAAGATGGTGGAAAACTATTTTGCAAAATGTGCAACATTGTTCTGGACATTGCTATGAATGCAAGACAGCTCTGCAAGACCACATTCTCTCTCTCTCTCTGTTAGGGAGAGTATGGTCTTGCAGAGCGCAGTTTCGCATACCCAGCACTTCATGATGTTGCAAGGCCCGACCCTCCCACATCATTATGGAGCGTTGGGTATGCAAGAGCACTCTTTCTTTCTCCCTCTCTGTTAGGGAGAGTGTGATCCCATAGAGCACAGTCAGGGCCAAATGGAAGAGGTTCGTGGGCCACATTTGACCCGTGGGCCACGTTTGACACCCCTGACATAGATAATACCACAGAGAAGGTGTATAAAAATGACTAGTTATGCTAATACAGTCATAAGTATTAAAAGCCGCAATAAATTTTATATAAAGTATGTCACATAAGGTATCAAAGGAAAAGTTATGAATTGCTATGGATAATTATCCTGTTTATATGCATGTACCATCTTTGCATCTGTAGTTCTGAATAGTGTTCGTGCCCAATGGAACAATGGGTGGCCGCTTGCTCGGGCAGGCCTATGTCAATGCCACCTTTCCCTAGGCACACATTAAGGAGACCCCATTTTGGACAGTGTAAGAGGCCCTAGCCTGAAATCTGGGAGACTGCAGACCAACATAGCTCAAAGAATACTGACCCAACCCAAGAATTTACAACCCACCTGGGAATGTGAAACTGGTCCACCCAAAAACTTGGGACCCACCTAGGAATTGGAACTTGGGACCCACCTAGGAATTTATGACATGGGAGTTACCTAGGAGTTTGGGCCCACCTAGGATTTACGACACCCAGAAATTTACAACACCCTGAGAACTTGGAACCCACCTGCGCACCTAAAGAATTTATAACCCATTGGAGAAATTGGAAAACATAACTAAATTCAATCATGGGAACTGCTTGGGGTTTCCTAATATGGCAACAGAAACCCCTGACTAATGCAAGAGACCCTCCCCTGGTGTGAGGAGACACTAGCCTAATATGGTAACAGGAAGCAAGCAAAAGTCCTATAAAAAAGGGGTATCCAGTAACTTGAAGTTCAGAGGTTCATGTGTTAACCATTGGAGCTGATCACCCCAACGGTCGAATCTCCCGAAGAAAGCTAGCTCGTGTCGTGTCTCATACCATGTTCCTGGTGTCCATGCTGCTGGTCAGTGGTGCTTGGGTTATGGTATGTATGTAAACCACCCTCTGCAATACCTTGCAGCGTTGTTTAAGTCAGGTACCTAGATTTGCTACCTCCGTTAGATGTTTTAAGATTACTGTTTAATTTTAACTGCTACTTCAGTTAAGTGTTTTAAGATTACTGTGTTGTTTTTAAGTACTACCTCAGTGGAGGATTTTAAGATCACTGTTCTGGTTTTTCAACTGCCACCCCTAAGTGACTGCTTTTCTAAGTACAAAATTGCTGTTTTGTGTTTTACTGCTGGAAATAACTTAGAATAGCCAATTCTTGTCAAGTAATTACTGTGTTCACCCACTGGGCACCCCAAATAAAAGAAAACCGTTTTTGTGGTTAAACCAAGCGTGTGGCGTCTCCTTCTCCCATCAGTCGGGGAACCAACAAATAGTAACTATGTACTTATATTTCAAACTTCTTGTATTCCTGGGTGACATCCCCAAAACAGTAACCTGTAACAGTGGTAACTCGGCACCATATTCGTTGTGAGAACTTGAAAGAGTGCTGTCAGAAGAAACCCAATGTTTAATGCTAAGGATTGCATTGCATTTTATTATTGTAATGTACAAGCTAATCATTGACCTAATGGCTATGTTTGAAAACTGGAGACTCTTGGCTTTTGAAAAAATGGGAGAACTGCTGGTTTTCCTCGAGACACGTACTCAGTTTTCAGAAGAAATGACTCAAAGGTTTTTCAGTGCTGCAGATGTCAACAATGTAACAACAGATTAAAGTAGCAAGTTGATACACCTGTTTTGTTTGGCTGTTGATAATTCAGCTGAAAAGATGAAGTACATCAGTAAGACTGAGAGTGAGCAGCCTGCAGTTAAGTTCCTGAATGCATAAGGATTTTCAACACAAACAGAGTTCCTGTAATGTTTCATGTCAAGGAGGATTCCGCCTCAATTCCTGGCTTCAGTGAGAGGTGTTTGGTTTGTATACCGGGAAAGTGGCACTTGATGTGATCTAGAGCACTCTACTGTCAGGGGAGATTGACATCACCATGCTTTGAACCATCTTCTGAATTTGAAAACATTAGATACATAAATGTTGCAGCAAACACAGTTGATGCTGAGTGCAGCAACTCTCTGTATAATCTTGTCTTTCCGATGAGAAGGGTTATCTTTCCGAAGACAAACTGAAAGAGCTAGTGTTCCTTGATTTTAATCTTGGAATTTAAAAAGATTTTATGGTAACAAAAAAATCCATTGATGTAGTCTTATTAATGCTTAATTTGTTTTATTTTACTTCCTGTGCTAGTATTTTGATAAGCAGGATGACAGAATAACCCAATACAACCGCACAACAATTTTGTCACATTGCACAGTATTTGCAAAGCCACAAGAACTCAGAGCATTCTTTTTTTTAATTGGTTTTTGTTTTGCAACTGGACTTTGAAAAGATGTGGACATCTAATTTACTGCAGAAAAAGAGTCATTTTGCTGAAAATTATAAAAGCTAATATCAATTTAACAACTTTTTAGTGAACAAATTTATTTAGCTTTAAAAATCAAACCTGCTGGGTCTCTTTGTTTTGTTTTGGTTCAAGAAATGATAAAGCACTGGAGTAGATTCTGTGATAAAATGAGCTATATATATTAAAAAAGGCTGCATATACTTCTAAAGAAAGTTCAAATAGTGTTTTATTTCAGGAAGCTAGCTAAACCACCAATGGGATCACTTACTTGATGACTGAGATGCTAAAGGAGCACTCAAGGAAGATACGGCCATTGTGGAAAAGCTAAATGAATTCTTTGCGTCTGTCTTCATGGCTGAGGATGTGAAGGAGATTCCCAAATCGAAGCCATTCTTTTTAGCTCACAAATCTAAGGAACTGTCCCGGATTGAGGTGTAATTACAGGAGGTTTTGGAACAAATTAATCAATTAGATAATAATAAGAGACCAGGACCAGATGGTATTCTCCCAAAAGTTCTGGAGGAACTCATATTTGAAATTGCAGATCTAATAACTGTGGTATGTAACCTATCATTTAAATCAGCTTCTGTATCAGATGACAGGAGGGTAGCTAATGTGACACCAATTTTTTAAAAAGGCTCCAGAGTCAATCCCAACAATTACAGGTTAGCAAACCTAACTTCAGTATTAGGCAAATATCTGTTGGGGAAGAGTCAACATGGTTTTTGTGAAGGGAAATCATACCTCACCAATCTACTAGAATTCTTTAAGGGGGTCAACAAGCATGTAGACAAAGGTGATCCAGTGGATATAGTGTACCTGAATTTTCAGAAAGCATTTGACAAGGTGCCTCATCAAAAATGCTTAAGCAAAGTAAGTAGTCATGGGATAAGAGGGAAGGTCCTCTACTGCATCAGTAAGTGGTTAAAAGACAGGAAATAAAGGGTAGGAATCAATAGTCAGTTTGTAGAATGGAGAGAGGTAAATAGTAGTGTCCCACAGGAGTTTGTACTGGGACCAGTGCTGTTCAACATATTCATAAATGATCTGGAAAAAGGAGTAAACAGTGAAGTGGCAAAATTTGCAGATGATACAAAACTACTCAAGGTAGTTTAGTCCAAAGAAGAGTGAGAAGAGTTATTAAGGGCTCACACAAAACTGGGTGTCTGGGCAACAAAATGGCAGCTGAAATTCAATATTGATAAATGCAAAATATTGCACATTGGAAAGCATAATCCAAATTATACATAGAAAATGATGGGAGTTGTGAGACACCAGGACCAGAGGGAAGCAGGAGAGTTGTAGAAGGCAGATATATAAGCTCCAGAATGATCCAGGCTTTGTTCCCTGCAGACTGAGCAGGGTTTGGATCAGGTTAATTAGAAGCACCTGAGACCAATAAGGGACCAGCTGATAAAAAAAATCTCGCCCCAGCAAGAGAGGTGTGGAGAAGCAGAGGAATGTTGGAGGAAGGTGAAGGAAATAGAATCTAGCTTCAAGAGAGGTAAAAGAGTACCAAGAGGGGGAAATAGCCTAGGGGAAGGAAGTGTTGCTGTTTGCAGTGCCAGCAGCGTGCAATTGCCCTTCCTAGGGCCCCTACGCTGGGGCTCAGAGTAAAGGGAGGGCCCGAGCCCCTTCCCCCCTCCTGCCCCTCTGTACGGTCAGAGCACCAACTGCCCAAAACCAGGGGCTACCAGGGCCCAAAACGTAAAGAAGCACAGGACCCACAGGAGCAGAGCGGCCCAGTTTGCCACCGAGTCTAAATTAGTTGTCATTAGTTGTCACAAAACTCTGGCTGGGATGATTTAGTGGGAGTGATCCTGCTTTTTAGCAGGGGGTGGAACTAGATGACCTCATGAGGTCCCTTCCATCCCTATTATTCTATGATTCTATTCAAGAAAGTGATCTTGGAGCCATTGAACGGATGTTTTCAGAGAAATACCCACAATTTGTAGTGGTGGTCAAAAAAGTTAAGAGAATGTTGGGAATCATTAGGAAAGGAACAATAAGACAGAAAATATCATATTACCCATTACACATCCATGGAATGCCCACATCTTGAACCCTGCATGCAGATCTGATCGTCCCTTCTTTAAAAAGCTATATCAGATTTGGAAAAAGTACAGAAAAGGGCAACAACAAAAATTAGTAGGGTTATAGAACAGCTGTCATAGGAGGAGAAATTAAGAAGCCTGGGACTTTTCAGCATGGAAAAGAGATGACTCAGGGGGATAGAGGAAGTAAATAAGGAAGTGTTATTTACTCCTTCTCATAACGGAAGAACTAGGGCTGACCCAAAGAAATTATTGGGCAACAGGTTTAAAACAAACAAAAGGAAGTATTTCTTCTCAGAAAGCACAGTCAACCTGTAGAACTCTTTGCCAGAGAATATTGTGAAGGCCAAGCCTACAACAGGATTCAAAAAAGAACTAGATAAGGTCATGGAGGATAGGTCCATCAATGTCTTAGTTAAGGTGGGCAGGGTTTCAAAACCATGCTCTGAAGTGTCCCTAGCCTCTGTTTGCCAGAAGCTGGGAATGGGCAACAAGGGAGGGATCTGTTCTGTTCTTTTCCTCTGAAACCCCTGGCACTGGCCACTGTCAGAAGACAGGATACTTGGCTAGATGGATCGCTGGCCTGACTCAGTATGGCCATTCTTAAGTTCTTATTTGTAAAAAAAGTATTTTGCATATTTTTGATCTTTTCCTTGGGAATTTTTTTTAAAAAGGCACAAGTGACTTAGGCCTAGTATACACCTAACAGTTAGACAGACTTAGCTATAGTGCCTGTGTGAAAAATGTCATACACTGCAGTGTAATTACGTCTCCCTAACTTCCACTGTAGCTGCCACTAGAATTCTTCTGTCGACTTAACTATTGTCTCTCCAAGAGGTGGATCAACTACATCCGCAGGAAAGTCCTTTTTGATGACACAGCAAGTGTCTACAGTAGAGTGATAAAACTGGAGTGTCATAGCTGTGGTGCTGTAGCATAGACATGTCTTAGGCACTTAGCAACTTCACTTACCACCCTCACCCCCACAACACTCTGAGTGTCTGCCCCAGTCAACCCTGGTTTTTGTTGATTATTCTTTGCATACACAAGGCGGATTTAGACACTTTCACTGTTGGTGGTTAATAGTTTGGTTTTACCAAGCGTGGGTGGCATCCTGTGCACAGACTTGCATAAATTCAGTGAATTTAATGGGAGTTGCACCCTGAGGACAGAGTTAGAATATGTAGTAGAGACAGACCTGGTAACGTTGCTTATACTTAAGGTTGCCTGACATTTCTCATCAAAAGTTCCTGTTTTCAGTTTGCCAAAGTACCTCTTTAGGTTGAAATTTTCTGCAGCCGAGTGTCTTCCTGAGACTAACTTTTGGGGGAAAGTTTTTTTTAAAAATGGTTTATCAATTTCCAAGATTGTGGGTAGGGGAACACATTGTTTCTCTTTTGTTACAAAAATTTTACAGCTATTGTATTGAAAGATTTTAGTGTACATACACTTCTGTATTTGCTGATATATCCACACAATATATATATATCCATACACAATTCCCTTTGAATTGAATGCAAGTGAATTGTGCACATGGGAGGTAAAACAAGGGTTTTTTCCCTTGAGATTAGAGCACACTAGGCCTTAATTCTTCCCTCAGAGATGTGAAATCAAACGTGAAAAATCCTATTGAGTTTATATTTGAATGTAGGAGGGGGAGTTTAAAGGGGGAAAAACCCAAGAACCAAACCTGAAAATATGAGAACCTCAAGCTTTGTTGTGGTGCTGAGCCTTGGTTTATTTGTTTGGTTTTTTTAAACCTAAATGAAAGTGATTTTCTGTAATCTCAAGCCATGGGACTTTCTTTTCCAAATGCATCTGTGATTTGTTTTGGGGAACCTGATTAGTTTGTCTAGAGTTTGACAGTGTCACAAACTTCCCTGGGAAAGGAACATCTTGACTTGGGCTGTTTCCTACCTGCAGTTTTTCCTACCTGCATTTTGCCACTTTCGTGGAAGGGCAGATGAGTCAGTTCTTTTGTATTCAGCTCATGTGCCGATACAGCTCGTATTCCACACACAGCATTTGGAGTTGTAAAGCTTGAATTTTAAATAAGCTCCCCGTGTAGGGTCACAAACACAACCTACCACATCCCACCCAAAGCACTATATATCCCTGGGACCTCAGGCTCTGCTTTCTTCCCCCGCGGACTCTCCTGCATGCTGCAGAAACAAGTACAGATCATCAATGGACTCCAGCAGGGTTATTGACTGATGGATGCACCTAAATCATTCCAAATCTCCCTGCCATGGTAGAATGTCATGGAGCCAACAGAACATTGATGCGTACTGACTATGCATGGCTAAATACTGATAGGTCAATAACAGTCATTGGAAAAGTAATAAGTGGATTCATTCCACACTTGGAAGGCTCCCGAGACTAGGGTATAAAAAGCCTTTTACCTCTAGGATAGCCCTAAGGCAGGTAGATGATTGATGTATGGCTAGATAAGCAGGGTTGGGTTTGCAGGCACATGAACTGGGGAAATAACCTCATCTTAAAGGGACACCATTGAGGTCATTACCTCTTGCCTTTGCTGCTTACACAGTTCACCTAATTCACTGAGTGAGGCTCCAAACCCCACAAACTGGTCTTGCGATTTTCTAATCCAAGCTTTAAACTGCTCCAGGTCTTGAATTCCACACTGTGCAGATATTACTCTCATGCTTGTCACAACCCTAGAGTTATTCCACAGAGAGATGGCTGCTCCAACAGATACTGAAACACAGCACATCTCCCAAATTCAATTCACAGTCGCACCGTAAGACAAAACCTTACCGCTGAGCTCATCCATGAATCACAACTGATGTCAGGCAACAAGTCACTCCCCATGTCCACTGCTTGGCTGAAGGGATGGGAAAGTTTTGTGTCACAGCACAGTCAAGATGACCTGGCATTAAGCATTAAGGCATGTGCTGCACTAATTGCTGGCCAGAGCTGCTCCCTTGTGGCAATGTGGTGTGTACAGTGGGAAGCAGTCATGGCGGCTGTATGGGTGGCAGTATATTTGAAACACCATGTGAAGGAAAAATCCTATTCGTTTCCGAGGTTTTGTATGGTCGGTTCGTGCCCTGATTCAGCCTGGATTGGCTTTTAATCAGGTGTATGGTCTGGGATAGAACATTTGGTGTCATAGGCTATGGCTACACTTGTTAATTTAGGTCGACTTAGCATGTCCACACTCAAATTTTAAGTCGACTTAGGGGAGGACTCTACAAAGTCGACCTAAAGCATCCACACTGGATGCCTAGGTCGACTTGTAGAGGCTAGGTGGACCTGGGACTGGTCCACAGTGGCAGGGGAGGCACCCCTTGCCAAGTGCCAGGGGGCTCAGCCTTTGCCCCATTGTACCTTGGTACAATGGGGCAAAGGGGGACAGGGACCCTGGCAGGGCATAGGGGCAGGGTGGCCAGGGCTCTGCCTTGCCCTTTGGGGGGGCACAGCCAGGCTGTCCCTGTGCCAGCCACCCTGGCAGGGAGGGGAGTGGGGAAGTCCTGGAGAGCCCTAAGTCGACTTAGGGCTACTCCACATCTACACTGGCTTAAGTCGACTTTCTAAAGTCGACTTAAGCCAAAAGTCGACTTAAAAGTAGGTTTAAGAAAGTCGACTTAAGCAGCTGCTTAAGTCGACTTAAGGAAAGTGTAGTGTAGACGCAGAGTGAATTAAGTCGACTTAATTTACAAGTGTAGACGCGCCCATAGATTCCAAGGCCAGAAGGGATCATTCTGCTCATCTAGTCTGACCTCCTGTGCCACACAGGCCACAGAACTTCCCCATCATAATTCTTAGAGCAGACCTTTCAGAACTACATCCCATCTTGATTTTAAAATGGCCAGGGAACAAGAATCCACCACTGCTGTTAGTAAATTGTTCCAGGGAAAAATTACCCTACATGGTTAGAAATTTAATCCTCAATTCCAGTCTAAATTTGCCTAGCTCGGCATCCAGCCATTGGGTCACGTTATACCTTTCTCTGCTAGCATGATTATTCCCATCTTACATTTGGGGAAACTGAGCATTAATGTGCTGACACTGAGCATTCACAGTCACCCAGCAAGCCCATGGCACAGCTAGGAATAGCATCCCAGTCTCTTGAGTCATAGTCCAATGCTGCAGCCACTGGGTCATTCTTGATCAGTTAGATTTGTTTAATCCTACACAGCCTTCCCCTGATAGCGTCACAATCACAGTCTTGCATGGCTCCCCCTTCCTGCCATATGCTCAGACCATCAACGATTGTGGACCCTCTCTGAATAATTTTTTCAGTGAGCACAGGGAGCTCTCTAGCAGACCGCTGGGCAACCACTGCTTGTAACTGTGAGTGGCAAATGGCTACAGTGCCAGGAAGGCAGACAGGTTGGCTGAAAGACAGGCTGTGTGCGTAGCATGTTGAGAAGGTTTTGTTCCCCTGTGAGCGTAGGTACGTATGGAGAAAAGGGAAGGCTGTCACAAAGTGTAAGTGGCATTTGGGGGGGATTTAGCAATGAGTGAGTACAGGTCCTCCATGGGAGGGCTGCTGTGTGCGTTAGGGCAGTGTTTTGGGTGAATCACATCAGACAGAGGACCTAAATATGGAAGGGAAGCAGGAGGCTATTTTTAGGGCTCTTGTCAGATTGCTGGATAAAATGTACCCATATTATGGTCCTGCTGCCTTTGTTCCTCTTCTGATACGAACCAGCACTTCCCAATTCTCTGAAATACACACTATGGAGCATTCAGGCAAATGCAGAAGTACTTGTTCAGGCCTCACCCTGCTGCCTTTTCCCTTATTAACCTTTCCATCCCAGGTGTCCCGGTCTTTCATATCTCTTGGCTTCCGCTGTAAGTCAGCCTTTCTATAATTAATAGCATTTCCCATTTTACAACTAGCCAATAAAAAAGAAAAGAAAAAAAAGAAACCCTGTCCCTTTACAGCAGGGGTGTCAAACTCATTTGCTATGGCGGGCCAGATTTGACTTAATTGTACTTCAAGTGGGCTGTACATACCACAAATCGAAACACTGGGGCACTCACGCAGCATCGTGGAGTGCTGTGTATGCAAGACTGCACTCCGCTAGACGTCTCTCTCTCTCTCTCTCTCTCTCTCTCTCTCTCTCTCTCTCTCTCT